>CAOKZL010001838.1:0-717109 GCA_948472985.1 Iguana delicatissima
TTCCAATCTCCTTTGCCCCAACCGCTTCCAGCCGTCACAAAAATCCTTGCTCAGGTTGAAAGCTAGAGAGCAGGTAACTGATCTCCGGAACCCCACTTCTTCCGCCAATACCATGGAGGAAACTGGTGGATTCTTATATTTCCAAATCGACTCTCGCCAGTGGAGAGAGGGATCTCCTGCCCGGACAGCTAGGAGAGCCCTGTCACGGCACCATAAATCAGACCGGAAATCCAGTCCAACAGATTGTTAATCTGAAGCTCTAACAGTACAAGTGTTGATAACAAGAACGGAAATTTACTTTATATTGATATTCTACACACTCCATCACTGCTGCACTGTGTTAAGTGTGAGAGGATGCTGAGCTACTGAAATAATTTTTAATAAGCTTCTCTATAATTATCTTCAAAATCTATACTTTAGTCCTAGAACTTCTCTTCAAAGTATTTTTGAGTCAACTAATTATAAAGGAGAAAAACATCTTTAATTTTGGGTGGTAATATGCCAAGGATACCAGATCCCCTCTGATCTTGGTAGCTAAGCAGGGTTGGCCTTAGTTAGTACTTGGATGGGAGATCACTAATAAATGCCAAGTGCTGTAGGCTATATTTCAGGGGAAGTAACTGGCAAAACCACCTCTGAGTATACCTTGCCTAAGAAAACCTTGTGAAATTAATGGGGTCACCATAAGCCGTTAAGTGATTTCAAGGCCATACACACACTGTATCAAGCAAGATGGGGAGGAAGATATTAGAAACTGCCCGATAACAGGTCAAGCTGTTTGTCTATCTAGTGTGGTGGAGTCTGTTGTGATTTCTTGTGGCTCCCCAGAGTGACAGTGCAAGGTCATTCTTGTCAACTGCTACCTGGGCAGCTGTTGTTATTTCTCAACAAGTCAACTTATGATGACCCTATGAATGGGAGAACTCCAAGAGTTCTGAGCATTAACTGATCTGCTCAGATCTTGCAAACTCAGAGGTGTGACTTCCTTGATTTAATATGGTAGTACAAGCCTGGAGATGCACAGAAGCATAGGGGGAGGAAACCACATTTTATCTCTGTACTTCCTGATCCTTTATAACCAGAGATGTTGGGAAATGACCCAGGACTTTCTGCTTGTAAATCATACATTCCCACCTCTGAGTTGTAATTCCTCTGTAAAGAGAAGTTGCAGGATCTGTTGCTGTGCCTTAACATGGTTTGCACTCTAGCTTTGTGAACCAGCCTGCCAAAGTGTTTAGATTTCTTCTACATCAAAGAATCATCTCTTGGTGGGTTTGAAATGGCAACTTGCTTCTTCCTCTCTTCCTTTGCTGGCCTTCCTGGCATTCACACATGTTCTTAGAATGCTCAGCTGGGGTGGGTCAGTCTTTACGTGTGATTTTGTGTTTTGGGATAGTACCTTCAGTCCAAGGGAGTCGGTTTACAGCAGGAGTGGGCAGCTGTGCGCTTGCAGGTCTTTTTTGCTCACCTCTCCCATCAACCTTAGCCAAAAGCCAGAGATTAGGGGAGAGTCCAACAATATCTGCAGGAGCACAGTTGTTCTTCCTTGGCTTGGAGTCTGCATGTGCCTTTCTATCTTGCTCTCAGTTTTTGCTCTCCCTGCCCAGCTTTTCTCTCTCATCTCTCGGTGGTTATATAACAGTCATCCTGGACTCATCTCAGTTATACTGTAATGGCTTTGTTGCAGGAGCCCAGAGAACAGACGCTGTTTTATGATATAATGTCACGAAATGCTATAATTGTTTAGAAATTATGCATTTAAGGGGGGAAATGATATAGGTATGAATTAGAAATAATAAAGTAGAAATAAAGTAGAAGCTGAGGGCTTAGGTCAGAGGAACGGAGAAAGATTTAAGAAGGGTAAAAAGGTCACGAGAGCCAATGTATCACGTAGCTAGGATGTTGTTTGTGTGTCATGTGGCCGGTGTGTTCTGAGGTCTGAGTGCGGGGGTAATTAGCTAGTAACAGCATGTGGTATTTGTGACCCCGGAGGGGCGGACTGAGACATGCCTGAGATCTTTGCCTGTGATCTTTGTGTATGCTGTGAACTTTGTCTATAAAAGAGCTGTGAAACTTGAATTCAGGGCTTTTGGTCTTTTGGAGACATCCAGCCAAAAGCCCGCACATAATAAATTACTCTTTTTCTTGCTCTGTGGTCTCTGTGTTCTCTGGGCTCCTGCAACAGCTTGAACCTTGGTTTTTAAGTCCCAGGTTTAAACCGTACTCAACCACAGAGCTAATGGGATTGTTAGACCAGGCATTGTTTCTTGGTCTTACCTCACCAGGTTGCTAGGATTAACTGAGGGAGGTAGAAGTATGAATTATCACACTGAGAATTTATAAATGGAATATATATTTATTTGCTTGCTTGCTCATTTTTTTGAAATGCTGCAACTATTATTTAACTAAGCTATTGTCAGTAGGCCAGCAGCTTTAAGAGTAATTTTCCCCCTTGAAAATCTAGTACTCAGTTTAGGGAATCAAAAAGCTGAAAAAACAATAAGTCTCAGTGTTGCTTTTTGAAGAGAAGTAAGTGCATGTTGTGTGTGTGTGTGTGTGTGTGTGTGTGTGTGTGTGTGTGTTCCTGGATCAGCTGTGGAAACCTACTGGGTAACCTTGGGCACATCACTCACCCTCAGCTACCAGAGAACCCAGTGATCGTTTCACATTAGGGTTGTCATAAGTTGGAAACAACTTGAAGACACACAAGAACAAGAACAAAGATAAAAGTATATCTTCAGGTTTTTTCCCCCTAAAGAGTACACACTGCTTTTTTACTTCAGGGTTTTGTGTGATTCTTTTTTCACCTTCACTTTCTTGTCTTCTGGTGTCCTCTCAGCATTGTTTTTTGTTTCCCACAAGTTTTCTGATTTCCCAAAAATTTTACACACCTTCTTGTGTCCCCCCCCTTTTTTTTTTTGCTGTAGCCTATAGCCTTTTCAGGTTTCTACTGTTAGGATAAGGCGTCTTCGAGGTCTAAGCTTTATATCAAAAGAGTCTTGTCTGTCTCTTCTCTCTTTTTCTGCACAAGCCTCCTTGTTTATAACTTTATAACTTCTTTCTTCACTGCATTTTGGTGTTTGTTGAATCAGCTGCTGTCGGTATCTTGTGTTTTCCCTCCTAACATGATTTTCACTCCCTTCGTGTGATTTTCACTCCCGTTGTGCTGCTTTATGGCTATTCAAGTCCTTTCATCCACCGCCTTTACGACAGAGGCGTAGTTGAACTCCTAACAAGAAATCTGGTTTGTTGCTCCTAACAAGAAATCTGATTCTTGTATACAGAGTTGTCCCGGTGAAATATAAAAATTTCCGAGAAGTGGGTAAGTTCTTATCTGAATAAAAAAAAATAGAGTCTTTAGAAAGGAAAATATTATTTTTAAAAAATCCGTGGCGCCACTAGTGCTGCCAAAAAGGCAGTGGTCAACAAACGGCTGTGGCAGCTCTTATGACCCGGTCTTCACCCCTTTGCCCAAAGCAAAGCGGCTAGATGGGCTGTTTTGGGGTCCCCTCCGAGCCCCTTCTGGACTTCTTCTTCTGGCAAAGTAAACTGGGCCAATTGGGAAATTAGAATGAAAACAAAAATCCCTTGGCTAGTCCTTTTGTGACGGTGGCTTAGTGGGAGCTCCTCCACTAAGCGACCGAACGTGGCGCCATAGGAAACGGAAGTTGTGTGTGATTCTTTTTTAACCCTGAGGATATTATTCAGTACCTGAGAAGGAGACTGTGTGACATTGCATCAGTGAAGATATACATTTGCTTTGCCCTAACAGCCTACACTGGAGTACATCACTTTTATTTGTCATATAGTCATATGTGGCTATGCTTAGGAATGGAGGTGTCAGTCACCCATAAGCCCACTGATATCTTTTAAATTGTGCCCCCTGCTGTACCCAAGGGCGGAGCCACACTATACAATTAGCTTAAGTTTGATACTACTTTAAGTGCCACAGCTCCATCCTATTGCATCCTAGGAGATCCAGTTTCATGAGATAATTTGGGATTCTCTTTTAGAGAGCTCTAATGAGTTGAGAATTCTAAGTACTTCCTCAGATTACAAACTCCAAGATAGCATAGAATGGAGCCATGACAGTTAAAAGTTAAAAATAGGATCACAATGGTATAATAGTGTAGTGTAGCACATCCCAAATGTAGAGAATGGAGCTGAAAGAGTTTTGGAATACTTGATTGCATGGTAAAATACTTATTCCATTCACTCTCCCAAGGAAAAATGGAAATGGGGTAGGGGCAGAGTGGTGACAGAATTGAAATATATACATTATTTAATGCCTCCTCAAATCTAATCTTATTGCTGTCAAAACATAAAACACATGATTTGAAACATAGTGTGTTAATTGATGCAGTCTGGCATATTTATAAAATCTACAGGCCAATTTATTGCTTATTTTCTCAGAACTCCCAACCCACTGTAATTCGAGTTCTTCTGTGGTTCTTGGTTATACCTCATTTCTTTCACCCAAACTTTCAGATACTTTAGGCAAAAGAAATCCTTTTTTAATATATTCCCCCCCCACCTCCTTATGACCCATTTATCCTTGCTGAAGGCATGAGAAAATAAGCTGCTTGTTTCTCACTCTGTAGCAGAATGCTGTCTCACAGGGGTTTTTTTTGAGGGATGAAGTGAAAAGATCGACCACAAGGGAGAGGCCAGGTCAAAAGGACAGCAGTTGTATGATGCTTCCAGTATCTTCTTGTCTGATGGAAGGTCACCAGAAGAAAAGTGACAATTGACAAGATATAGAAGCCCTGCATGCCCTTCTTATGATCATGGCAGAACCCTTGAGGTGCAGCAATGCAGCTTCGATTTATTTGTGGAAACACATCTATAGTACACAGAGAAAAGTATAATATCCTAATGCTGTAGAAGGGTTTTACGTAGATACCTTTATATTGCTCACATTTTTATTGAGTAAAACCTTGCTTTGCAAGGGATTTTGCTCAATCCAAAAGAGAAAAAAATACTTCATATGAGATTTTGCTTTCAATGCCCCCACATTTTGTTTTTTTCCCCCCACGGGGGCAGGGGAAAAGAATGTGGATGTGGGGTTCTGTTTTTCCCCAGTTCCCCCACTGGACCTTCATATCACTACAAAATAATGAAAATGTGTATAGGACTTGTGTCTTGACCAGCAGCTCTGTCAATGTCCTTTACTCTCTTCTAAGACCTGACACAACCACTATGAATAAAATGTAGATATTTTCTCTCTATGGGTTTTCCTCATAGTTTTTCTCTAGCATGGGAATATTGGGGGTGGGGCATTATTAGGGGCCTTTTAGTAAGTATTAGTAAAGAGAAAAGACCATCAGTCCATGTGGGTCACAGGAGTGGTACTTGAGCCTTTGGTTGCTTGGTTAGACCAGGGGAGACCATATAGTGCTCTGCAAGTGTTGGAGACTACAACCCTCCTAAGTGGTCATATTGAGGGAGATTTACAGGTGGTTCAAAACAACTGGAAGAGGTAACTAGGATCCTTTCCCACTACATAATTTAGCACTGTTTTTTGCATCATCCTATGGAATCCTGGGGTTTATAGTTTGCTACAGCACTAAAGGAACTACCTGTCTGAGAGTTCTAAATGCCCCTCCCTAAACTGCACATCCCAGGCTTCCACTGGGTGGAACTGTAACCACCACAGTTGTATAATGTAAAAGAGCCCTAGGTTGCCTAGCCCTTCGTTACAGCAAGAAATGGCCTGTGAGCCTCAAAACCAAGCCTACTATTCAGGAGCCAACTAGAAGACTCTGGGAAGACGAGGAGCCAGGCACAAAGGCAGTGGCGACCTTCTCATACGCTGCTAATGAATAAATAAGCTGTTAATAAACTGTTAAGGGAAGCATCTTTAGTTCAAAGTGAACAGACTACCAGAATTAGCTGGTATTTAGGAATATGCTGGAAGGTCCATGGAACAGTTACAACTAGCAGTTATTGATGAATCTAGCTGTTTTATGTATTTGTCTGATTTTTCCCTAGGCTCAGAGAGTCTTTAACATGCTTTGTGAGTGACAGAAAATTTCACATGTTAATTTGAAATTAACAGAGTTTCCCAAAACTCTTTAACAATCAGTCCACTTCTGGAAACTTCCAGAAGAAGTAATTTTTGTATTGAAACAAGGGACTGGGCCTCTTTGCACCTTTTTAAGAAAGATGTCGCTCATCGTTAATTAGTTGCATAACTCAGGGGCAGCCAAAAAGCGGCTGTCCAGATGTCTCTCATAAACCCTGGCCAACATTATCTGATGGTGAGGAATGCTGAGTTGCAGTTCAAAAACATCTGGAAGGCCATACAATTTCTACCCTTGATTTATTAGCAGAATATGTAATAAAATTATTTTTAAACAATGAAACGCAAAGCAGACATCCTACCACTTCCAGTTTTGGATTCTGCTCCTCCATACCTTTTAGCACTGCTGTCACCCATGGTGAAATTCTGGGAGTAGAAAATCAATGTTTGCTGCATTGTCTCAGTACTACCTGAGCATCTTTTCCTTCTATCTACCAGAATGGGAAGTCTGGTGGAGAGGAACTTGGTCATACATACTACAGCATTGCAGTAGATCCAGGATTAAAGGATTGGCAGTCTGGAAAAGAGGAGATTAATTAATTAGGTGCTCAGTCCTCAGCATAGTCAGTCTGTGATCCTGGAGAAGCCACTTATTGTCCATGTTTTGTAACAGTCTGCTTAAGAGTTCAGAAGACCTTGAAAGCTCACCTCTCTTGAGGCATTTTAGTGGTCTTACATCTCCATTTTGCTTAACATTCTGGGCAAAATCCAATTCTTAATTCCAACAAGAGCTGATCCAGTGAATCAAGGGAATTTACACAAGTGTTGACTTACCAAGCTTCTGTTGATTCAGTGGGTTTCCTCTAGCAGGGCCTAACAACTGGATTTAGCTCTCTGTTGGCAATAGAATCCAGTCAGTGCTTAGAATCCTGCAAGCTTGTCAGGAGGGCAGCAGTGTTCCTTAATTGTTTCTGCCCTAGTACACTAGGCATTCAGAGATAAGGCACTTTTGAACCAGGGATTGGACTGAACTGTCATGGCCAATAGGAGGATGTACTCTATGGCCCAGGGTAGAACAGCTACAAAGAGTTTTGGGTGGGTGAAACCTAGGAGTGGTGTGGTCATAGTGTCTTGGCAGTATGGGTAAAATTTGCAGGAGTCCAGCTTCTTAGCAGAACCATCCACTCTTGTTTCCTTAATAACTTTGCCTCCTCCTGTCCTTTGTGGCAAGATCATCAGAGGAAATTTGAAGAAACAAAATAAACACAAATTTGAGCAGTTCAGTAATTCATTACAGGTCAACTGTAAACCATCTCCTCTGCCTCTAATAGAAATTTCTTTAATCTGAAGTGAAGACAGCCTATTATGTGTGTGTGTGTGTTTATTTTTTTGAAGATGCAAGGAATGTTCTCAAATGTTCTTGTATTTCATGTACATATATTGTTTTTGCCCAAACAGAAGTCAAGAAATGTGAAAAAATGTTGAATGCTATGCAAGAAAAATCTCTCATAATCTTGCCCAGTCAGGAGAAACCCTTTGAAAGTCTTCAGTCTTGCATATAAGAATGACATCAGTGAAGATTTACCTCTTCAGTATATCTCTGTTTATGTTTGTGTGTATGTGTGTGTATACACTTCTGTAGGAGAGAGAAAGATAGGAGGCATAATATAGTGTGACTTGGTGTACCATGGGGAAACCTGAGTAAACCCCACACCTCAGTTGTCTGCCCACATGAGCAGTGTTATGTGGTAACCACAGCCCCGTGCTGTGTTGGCACTCATTTTCTGTAAAAAATATCACCGCTGCAGAAATTTGCTCTCACATTCAGGCAATTTCATTAGTGCAGGCCTGTTACAATTTTCTAAAGAACAGGCTTACATAGTACATTCTGAGTAAAATCAGGAACAATGAGGTACAGCTGCCTTAAAACTGGTGAACTAGATTGTTTCCTAAGATGTTTTCCTCCTTAAAAAAATGCCCTCCTTCACATGAGCAAGGTTTTACTCGATAAAATTTCCCTCAGTCTACCCATTGGCATTATGGTACAGTGGCCCCTCCACTTTCATGAGGGTTTGGGGCAAAGGACCCTTGTGAAAGTCAAAAAAATGCAAATAACTTCCCCCAGCCTAAATGAGCTCTCCCCCTCCCATTCCCTTCTGTGGCTCCCCCCCATTCCCCTGCCTTTTGCCTGGGCATGTGTGTCTTCCTTCTCTGCATCTGGGCAAAATGCAAGCAAATGGGAGGGAGTGCCTCATGCACTGAGAAGGAGCATGTGTGCCTCCCTGCATTCTCTCCTTCCCATATTACTGTATGTTTTGCCCGGGCATGCACACTTGGGCAAAAAACAAGGGAATGGGAGGGGTAGAATGGGGGAAGGGCAAGCACACGCCTTAAGAATGATCACATTTGCAAAGGTCAAACCCACAAATGTGTAGGACTGTAATAAATCTACTCATGTAGCATTCAGAGTCTTGTTCCATACATTTTATTTACTGTCAGCAAGCCCAGCCAGCACTGTAGACGGATGGTGAGGGTTGCATCACTTTTTAAGTGTGGGATGGACAGATCTCCCCGCTGACATCTTTGCTATCATGATTCTCTCCTGGGTATTTAAGCACACACACACCACTATTATTGCTCTGCTAGCAGATGGTTATAGTAATTCTATCCAGGAGTCAAATCTTGTCTACACTCTGTTTTTAACTCCGCTTTCTTGCTTTGGCTGTAGTCTTACTGCTTCCTTAATGGTGAGTGATGACTGACTTTGTAATATTAGACCTCTGTAATTAAGGTTTGTGGTTCACCTTCTACTTGTCCCTTTCTCCCAAAGATGAATGCTTAGCTTTCCAACCTTGACAAGACTGGAGCATGAAGCTGAAGTGTATACCAGTTTTGCCCAACCAGTGCCTGAGTTCATGAGCAAAGTATGTCTTGCAAGATAAATCAGTGACAATATCTGTTTAAAAGGAGATTGGTGGTGATTTTAAAATAAATAAGTGAATTGAGCCTTGGACGTACACCCCTGCTAAGAGGGTGCTTGCTATTGACTCATTATGGAAAATTCTGTGTTGGAGTGTGTTCTTGGGCCCTTAATCCTTCTTAAGATCATTCTTCCCCTATTATAAATGTAGAGATCAAAGTACACATAAATTGTTACTCATTAGAAGTGAATGATGAATTTGAAGCATATTTTACAAGTATCTGTTTGTTTACTGAAGTTTTTTTAAATTATATCCTTCAAATAAATTCCTAGGATGACTTACAATAATGTGTCAAGCACCTTCTCTCCTGCTCCATCTGCAAAACACTCAGCAAATGCTAAAATACTAACAAGAGCTGGAAATATTTGTCTCAGTTTAGAGTGAGGGTAGATGAGAAAGTCTAGACAAATTAAGATAATGATGGGCTAGTATAACAGTTCTCAAACTACATCGTGAGTCCCTTCTGCACTGACTCATCTGTTAATGGGTTCAGAAATAGTTCCTATGAAATGCACCTTTAGTATGTCCACATTTCACAATCACAGTGTTTTGATACCACTGTAAATTCCTCAGTTCCTATGAAATAATGGAATTTCTAGTTTGATGAGGTACTTAGACTTCTTTGCTGGGGAGTTGTAGGCCATAGTTCAGGAGATGTGCACTAGAGCTAGCAGGGCAGTCAGAACTACTCAGAATTCCATAGGATGCAGCCATGATGGTCAAAGTGGTATCAAACTGTTATAATTGCACTGTATGGAAGCACTCTTCGATAGTACTGTATATGTGACATCCAGCAGGGTGACATGCTGTTTAGCCTTCTGTTGTTCTTGACAAAGTATGTCCTGAATCCAGTCTGAAAATGACCGTTTTGAAACACTAGCCAGTCCCAATTTGGTCTAGCTCATTCTGTCTGATCTTGAGAATGTACCCAGTATTTTCTTCTACAGTCTTCTCACAGCATTTGGACAGTTAATATTTTGGACTACAAGAACCCCCTTCCCACCGGGAAGAATGGCTGTGCTTGCTCATTTAAGGGAAGGATGGTAATGATAGGGACAAGAAGATCCTCAAATAAATTGTTGAAAATGTGTTTTTCAAGTGTTGGGAAACCCTGACAGAGAGAATCCTAGACTGGTGAGGATCTTTGCAGCTCAGGACTTATTTTACACAAAATTTGCACATAGGTTTTTGCACAGAAAACAGCATTTTCTGTACAGGAAGCATAATTCTCGGCACTGAAAATACAGAAAATGCTGGGGTTTTGCACACAAAATGTGCAGACTTTGTGCAGAGTAAAGTCCTAATTCCCACTTTCTCACAGTGAGAAAGAAATTGCTAAAATAACTCATTGCTTCCAGTGAGATGAAGAGTAGCAAGATATTACATCCTTAGGTAATGATGAACAGACTTGACTGTTCAGCAGATTGCCACCCATTTGTTCAACCACTGAAAGTTCTCCCACTGCATAGTGTCCCCTCCTGATCACTTTCCACATTCCTTGTTACCTCCAGGCCAAAGCAGATGTGCTTTAATTTACACAATTTGCAGTACCAGGAATGAATTTTTTTCCTAGAGAAAACAGCAAGTGCCAAGGCCTGGAGAACCAAATTAACTTTTTGTTCCATCACTATGACTTGGATTGGGCCCCTTGTACTTGCTGTTTGCTCTTACTGCCAGCTTGATTCACAATGGTGTGAATGGTGTCACAAGAAATACATGGAAATAGGGTAAAACCAGAATAAGAGTAACTTCATCAGGTTTGGTCCTCAGAGGCAATGGCTGCTGCTAAAGATGGAGGCTAGAAGCTTTCCCTCCTAGTTTTTTATACCCTACAAAGACATCTTGCCCAGCGAAAGCAATCAGTTGGCATCCTGACCTGAGATTTCCTCTTCTTCCTTCCTGCTTAGCAGATGTGACTGATTAGCCAACTGTACTAACAAGAGTTCTTGCCAATGAACTGAAGCCAAATATTTTGATGGTGCTTTCTACCACCTCTACTCTTTTGCCTACTTTTAATCGGATTACAGTAACTGGCTACCTAGATTAATAATCTTAGATTATGCTTGTATATGTCTGATCCTGTTCACAAGATTGGATCACACTTGTTGACCTTGATACCCAGTGTAGTAAATACAGATGACCCAGCAGATGACCCGTGTGTTTAATTTAAACATGGGTGTCTGATAAGGAGTCCTGCAGGCTTTATTTACAGTATTTATTTGGATATATTTATTGGTAATTATTTATCTGTTGCTTTTTTGATTTTAAGAAAGCACAATGATTTACAAAGGATAGAAATGTTAACACAACAAAAACAAAATCAGAAACAGAGTGTTCAGATGGCAAAAGCCGAATAACAACTTCCATGGGCAGTATTTTAAGAACTTGAAAAAAACCCAGGTTAAACCATTTTGGAGACGAATCTCTGAAAATGCTCAAGATTTCTCTGGGTGGAAAAGAACCATTGCTCAGAGTTCCAAGCAATCAATTAGAGCTGGAGAACATGGAATATTCCTGGTGTTATTGGACTTCAACTCCCATGATCCCTCACTGTTGGCTGTAGCGAATGAGGCTGATGAGAATTACAATCCAGCAACAAGAGTTTCTCTCGGTCTGTCGGTCGGTCGGTCGGTCGGTCGGTCAGTCCGTCTCTCTCTCTCTCTCTCTCTCTCTCTCTCTCTCTCATTCATTCTCAGAATTCTCACACAAATGCATATCTTTAGCCCAGCTAAAAAGGATTTGAAAGTTAAACACTGATACTTTTGAATTGCACGTGGAAATGAACTGCTACCTAATATGAATATATTAAAACTAGAGAAAGATTACTGAGGATTTTTTCCATGTATTTTTTCCTGCTGCGAGTCTTTTAAATTAGTCTTCCTTTTTGATAGGTGATTTCTGGTGTCCATTTCTTGTGACATCTGGTTCTGTACAGATGATTTCAGTGTCCTCTTAAAGCACTAGTTAATATCCCAAAATGATTTTTTTTTTAAAAAAAAAAGATACTTTAGGGCTAGTGGCCTTGTTTTTCCATATTATATATTTAATTCTATACCTTAAAGTTTTCTTGGGAACGGATCCACAGAAATGTGGGCTTCAACCTGATTGAGGAGTGTATTTTTCATCCAGTGTTTTCTTGGAGAAGTGCTGTTGGGGCTGGTGATAAACCACTGTGTTTCCCAGTTTCAGTCAGAGGCAGCTGTTGAGAAGATGGCATTAGTCCTCTTCTTTCAGAAAGACAAAGTATTAAAGCAAGTAAAACGAGTACCTTGGACTTCACCATATTCACAGGAGTACTTGAGATGCTACTGCATTTCAGTCATAAGAGAATGGCTACACCATCTTGTGCCAAATGCACCTTCAGATTCTTGTTGTCACTTGTTATCTGTCCTCTTTTGGGCCATCTGTGGGCTGGGCAGTTAATCGTGCTTCAGGGACTCCTTTCATGCCTTGTGGGAGTTGCCCATCTTGTGGTGTCAAAAGCTGATGTGAAAAAGAAAGGGCACTGTGGCTGGAATGAGTCCAAGTCTCCTCCCCCGCCACTTTTTTGGCACAGGGATCGAGAGCTTTGACAGTGGGCTGTGCCATATTGTTTGTTTGCTTTCTGCCTTTCCTCCAAAAGTGGGACTCAAGGTAGCTGACAACTTAAAATACAACAGAGTCAACACCCACAAAAGGTTGGTGTTAAAAGCGAATTAAGATAGCAACAGCATTTAAAAGCAATTGAAGGGATAAGATTAAAAATGATAAATAGTTTTATAAAACAGTACTTAAAATAGTAATTTTAAAAAAACTTTACAGCACCCTTCAGAAAGTCCTTTCTTCAAAAACATTAGGTTCTCAAATGCCTGCCGTCAACAACATCATCGTCATCATCCACATTGTGTTTGAATACTGGCAGAAAGATTGCAAGGAGTGAGCTAATTCTGACATCCTTGGGAAGAGGGTTCCAAAACCAAGACATCCATCTCCCATATCCATCAGCTCCCATACCCACCAGAAAGGTTTCTTCCAGAGGTTTTGGGCACTAGGCAGACTTGTATAGGGAGATACAGTCTGCCAGGTGTTTTATGTCTATCGCTGCCCCTTTGGATCCATGACAAGAAGTCCTTCTGCAAGTGATGCTTGCTTGGAAGAGGAGTCCTACGGTCTGCCCATCCAGGGTCTTCTGACTCTGACATTGCTGAAGTAGCAAGTAGACTGAACTGTGGGGAAGCAGCTGCCATGCTGCGAAAGCAGGGGGTGGAATATCTTTGCCTCTCTGTATGTTGGTGGGCTCTTACTCTTGTTATCCTTCATTTTTGGCCTGGATGGCAGGGCCTGATGGGAGACCAGAGTTACAAGTTAGCATAGAAGTCCTCAGAGAGCCTTGTACAGGGTCTGCTGCTTTTTGACCTAGAGGAGAAATAATCTTTCTTACTTATTTACATCCACATGCGCTGCTGCTCAGATCAAATAGCTTAATCCTGTACTTTGAGAAGCAAGGAGACTGTGCTTCTTCCAGTGTGCAGCTTGGCCTTGAGGTAGTTAGAAAGAGCTCTTACTGTGGCATTTATGTGTTTCATTACGTACCTGCATTTTTGATCCATCGAAAGGATTGTTTCGTTATGAGCAACAAACAAGTGAAGGTATTTAAAAGACTGCTTCAATTTTGTTTATATAGAACTTGGAAAAGTAATTTTATTCTTCTCCCTAAAACATCAGCATTAGCATTAAGGTGGATGTATCCATAAGTCGACAGCGACGTGAAGATGTGTGCACATGCGCACGCGCACACGTATCTATTGCTCTGTGTGACAAATCAGTGCTGAGGTCATTCTAGTTTTGCAGGCAGATAAGCTTCAGTTTCAAAGTATTACCATTTCTCATTGACTCTGCTGTTTATCCTGTAGAGAACGTGAGACTCCGTTCTCCTTCTCTTACTACTCTGTTTCCATATTATCTTGTTATTTTATCTTGAGGGCCCTGCAATGAACAAATATTTTAATAAAAATCTTAATAAAGGCATTTTTGAAGCCTTCCTTAGGGGTATTTAAGAAATCACTTTGCAGAAATTTCTGAGAAAACATTCTCTGATACAATTTAGTGGCTACTAAAAAGGACTGTTTTCCTAGCGTTTTCTGCAAACTATTTTCTTTAAACTCATAAGAAGTCTTCAAAATAGAGACCAAAGTGCTTGGTGCAGTTTAGTAATAAAACATTGCTGTGATTCTCTTTGATACATGGGTATTAAAGATTTTTCTTATTATATGCCTTCAAGCTGGCACCGACTTATGGTGATCCTGTCATAAGGGTTCTTTGGACAAGATCTATTCGGAGTGGATTTGCCACTGCTTTCCTCTGAGGCTGAGAGAGTGAGACTTTCTCCAAGGTCACTCAGTGCATCTGCATGGCTGAGGTAGAGAGTTGAATCCTGGCCTTCTGGAGTCCTAACAGCCTTGTGAATACAACTAATGTGATAAAATGACCAGATCCTGAAAACAAATTAAATGACATGGTTGCTGTTCCTTTTTACTCCCCAGAAGGCCGTTTTCTCACATGAATGCGAAATGGGGAGAGAGTCTTCCTCATGTGCTGAAAAGGTTACGTGGTTTGTTTCAGCTTTGCTTTCTGTCACTATCTTTGGAGGAATTCTTTCTTTAAAAGAATGCTAAAACCAACCATCATGGTAATTTATGAGGACCATCATATTGCCGACGATGCTGCATCTCTTGTAACTTATTCATGTTAAATGTGGTGGGAAAAGTAAGGGGGCACACAATAACAGCTACTCCTTTCCCATTCAAGTCCCATGTCTCCAAATATAAAATAAAAATACTGGCCTGAAATGACCTTTTAATTTGTTCCCATTTTGTAACATTGTCCTTGAAAAAGGATTTTAACACTATCTCCAGGAAAGATAGTACTTTGTTCCACTCTGCCACCTTGTTTCAATGCCCTGGTAGACGCATTCCTATTGCAGTTGGTACTAGGAATGCTTCATACTTGACAACTAATCTTTGTGTCTCCTTTGGGCTTCAGATATCTGTCACACAAAAAGCATTGTCCTACCAAAAGATCAAAATGTAAGATAATGACTAGAGCTGGATGACAAATAATATTTAGCTGTTTGTTGGGGTTTTTTTGGGGGGGGGTTTACTGAAACACTGCAGAATATCCATCCACTGACATGAAATGGTTTCTTTTGATGGAAGCAAAGCCAAGAGCTAGTCGATGACTCACCTGGGAATAAACATTCTGGGGTGCAGGAGAAAAATAGTTTGGGATGATTTGTAGCAGAAAAGGCTGGGATGGGAAAAAGTTAAGCAAACATACACATTTCCTTCTTGAACTGTTGTGTGTGCGCAGAGTGCTCATTTTCTAGTCACCTCTTGTCCAGACTGATAAAAAGTAAGTGAACAGGAAAATACTGAAACATGATAAGATAGGCCTACTGCTTGTTTTGTGTACGGAGAATTTATTTTTCAAGTAAACACCTTTTTGTAGCTGCACTGGTTCTGTGTTTGAGGAAAAACATGCTCAGAGCCATGGAAATATTACTTTTCAGACAACAGTCACCAAAATCCCCTCACCAGCAAGGCTACTGACCATATTTACATGCTCACCTATGTTTATTTGCAGACTCTTTTACCTTAGATAATGCTCTTCTGCTAGTGAATTTACATGGAGAATATGAGTGTTTTTCAAGGAAGATGCCTGTGTTTTTGTGGAAAGATTAAAATGGCATCTAAAACAGAGAAAAATAAAACTGAGCACTTCAATATCCTTAAAAGTATTAGCTGTAACAAAAAGAAGCAGAAGAGGTTGTTACTGTGCAGTTTCTAATAACACTTGGAAAAGTTACTCTTGAGTTGCTACAGTTCCCCAGATCCCCCAGCTAGCATGCCCACAAGCCACTTCAAAAAATCAGTTCAGGTTCCAGCCCTGGACAATGTGTTGCCTGTAGGCAATGGCAGTGCTTTCCTTGTGTATCTGCTGCCTTTGGTGAATTTTAATTGTACAGCATTTGCAGCCACTTGAGAGAGTATATTCACTTTATAGAAAATAGCAGTAAAAGATTTTGCTGCTTTCAGGGTATGGCATGAAGAGGGAAAGGAAGAAGGATGAATTCTGTGCCTCTGGATTGACATGTGGTAAGGTAGAGAAGGACATGCAATGGAAGGCTTGTAGGCTTCCTTTCCTGCCTGAACCTATTTTGGAGGTGAGAGCCAGTGTGGTGTAGCAGTTGTTTGGGGATTGGACTATGACCCTGGAGGCCAGAATTAGATTCCCCACTCAGCCATGGAAACCCAAAACCCACTGTGTAACCCTGGACAAATCCCATAGTTTCAGCCCAAGAAGACACCACAATAAGTTTGCCTTAGGGTCATCATAAGTCAGAAATGACTTGAAGGCGCACAATAATAAGAAGAAATGTTTGTCCTTCAGCAGGCTTCCTTTTTTAAAAAATTGTTTTAAAGAGAATAATCCCCCATTTATTTTTAACATGTTTGTTAAATGGGTATATTTCCCCAGTGGAGCAAGTTAACAGTCTGGACCAGGTGCTTTGCAGGAGAAAGCTAACATGCAGCAGTGGAAGGCTGAACATCTCCTTTAGTAACATTCAGTATCTAATGCCTCTCCCTCCACGCAACTGTTCTGAAGGAGGTGTATCCATTATATATATAAAAAAAGAAAACAGGAGCCTTTTCACCCTAAACAGTTATAGCACTATGGTTCCAATGAAACAGCCATGGCTGCATCCTGTGGTTTCCTAGCATTTGTAATTTGTTGAGAGGCACCCGAGGAGCTCTCTGGCTGAGAATTCTAAATAGCCCTCCCTACACTGCAAGTCCCAGGATTCTAAAGGACGTTGCCATAGCAGTTAACATGGACTATAACACTGTAGTTTTGTAGTGTGAAAGAGGCCCAAGGGATCTGTTCGTCAGATTCACACCACTCATCTGTTTCCGGCACAACTAGAATTAAGCCTGACGTGAAAGAGAGGCTGAATCTCAGGATGTATTTTTATAGGCTTTATTCCAGAAAGAAAACCCTCATTTTATACATGCCAAGACTCTATCTCTCTTTTACATTGGGGTTATTGAAAGTTTCCAGTTCCTTTGGAGAAACCAGCCCCACACACTTAAGAGCACTCTAGTGTATTGCTCATTTATTGTGTGAGGAAAAAGGAGGTGCCTTTGTAAAGAGTGAGATTGTTTGTAAATGAAATATCTCATTGATTTGTGGAGTTTTCAAATATTAAGACTGAAGATTGGGAATCTTTGCTGCTTTCTGAGTCACCTGCAGTTCTAAAGCACCTTTCCTCTATTTTTGTCTTTGTGGATGGATGTGCTTGACTGTAGCTCCTATTACTCCTGGGTACCAGCCATGCAGATTGGGCTGATGGCAGTTATTGAAAAAACAGGGAGAAAGCTTCTTTAAAGTGGAGGTAACTGTATTCAGTGTCAGAAGACCCTCCGCACAGAGGCAATGACTGGGGAGTAGTTTGCTCAGGCTCCCATTTTGAGGACTTCAGCAAACTTCAGAATCTTCGTGGCTGGAGGAATATGCCTGATGCACAGGACTTGGAAGTGTGTGTGTGTGTGTGTGTATAGAGGCTTCCCTTACTTGTCTAACAGGTTAGGGACTGGAGCACTGTCAGAAAATGGAATTGGTTGGAAAGCAGAACCCAGGTACTGCACTGAAGGGAGCATGAAGGCTCACTTGGGAACGACCACACACACCCTGCTTGCAAAGTCTGTCAGCCAGTTTAGCACCTTTTTTTTCCTTTTGCCCTCTCAGCTCACTTTGCAAGCAGCGCACACATGCAACTGGTTCTAAGCAAGCCTCCATAAGCAAGAAGAACTAAGGAAAGAGTAAAACCCCCATCCAATTTGTGGACCTTGTCCTTAGTTTGGAAGCATCAAAAGAGTGAATTGTCAGATAACAGGGCATCAACAGGTGGGGGCTTCCTGTACAGGATTTAATTTCATCCAGGATAGCTGACACTGGCCAGGTACTGTTTCCAACCATATCTTCCCTATCACGCATTAGTGAAGACATTTTGCTTCAGCCTCAGGTTTTCTGGAGTAGGGTGTTTCTGCACTTTATGCACCCAGATCATTCCAGAAAATTTTAAGAGTGGAGAAAAAGGCCTTGCCCTGGATAATTTATCTGACCTATGACTGCTTCTGCTTTCTGTACAGATAGCTTTGCCCTTCACCCCACCGAAAGACTACTTTGAGAAGATATTCTTGCCACTAGATTTGTTCTCATTTTGTTCTACTTCCTTTTTGTGTTGATTAGGAAAGCTAGGAAACTGTCCTGCAACCTGGAGCTTGAATTGAAATGGCACAGCTTGCTCCTGGCTGATGGAGACTGTTTGTTTGTTTAAAATATATATATCCCTCCCTCTGTCTGAAGAGCTCAGGTTGGCATGCAGTAAAACAATAAGATCAGTTAAAATAATGTAAGCAGTGGAAAAGATATTAAAAGGTTAAAAACATATTAAACAGGTGAAGGAGTTGAAATAAGATAGATTAAGATCAGTTAAAGTATTTTGAAACAATTCACAATCACACACGTGTAGTTCTGTGTAAAAAACTGTTGGGCCCCAAAAGTTTTTGTAAACAACCTGTTTTCATTTGGTACCAAAATCACAGCAACATAGGTGCCAGTCAGGCTTCTAAAGGGAGGGCATTCCATAACTGGTGTGCCACAGCATAGAAGGCCCTCTCCAGTGTCTTTCCTCGCTAGAAGAGGAAGTTACAGTAGCAGAAGGCTGAACAGGAAAGAAGCAAGACTGTGAGGCAAGTCATCTCATCTATAGTCTGAGTACATGCTGCTAGTACTGACTTGCAAACTTAGATTCACTCTCAAATGGGCATGGTATTTATAAGCTTTCTGACAGAGGAAACTTGCCCTTTTTTAAAGAATTCTCTTCTAGTTCGTGAGAATGGAGCATACATGCTAATCATGATCTGTGTGCATTACCATATTACTTTCAGGGATTTGTAATTCTTAATGCCTACCAAGGCTGGGAACGATCTGAGAATTCAGTTCCCTGTTCACCTTTTGAACCCACCTCATAACTCCTCACCAAAATAAACACACCAGCAAACAAGAGGATAGGGGAGAACAGGCACATGAAATAATCAAGCAAGAAATAATTGAGAGAATTGTCCCAAATAGAAGGTGACTACTCTAGGAATCTAGAGTTTAGATATTTATAACAATTGGTGAGATTTGCGGTTCATTCAAATTACATAATTATATCACTATGATTCCACTTTGCAGTGGCAACATCCTATGTTATCTTGGGATTGGCCACTTAGGAATGGTCATTTAGAATTCAGAGCCAGAGGGCTCGTCTAGTTCCTCAGACCAAACTACAAATCACAGGATTCTATAGGATTCAGCCATGGAAGTTAAAGTGGAATCATAATGTTATAATTGTGTAGTGTGAAAGGGTAATTGTTGACAGTGAGGAGTTAACAAGAAAGGATTTCTGCATGTTTCTAACAAAGCAACATGATTAGCCTGAATGCTGACTGTGGGCGACCAGAGGAATTTGGTTTTACATTCCAGCATGGAGAAGAACTTCTTCAGAGGTCTTTCTTTCTTACTTTCTTTCTTACTTACTTACTTATTTCAAAATAATACATTATTTCCTCCTTCAGCTGGAGGAGCAGCTGCAGCTTGTGCTGCAGCTCCCATTTTACAAGTTAAAGTATGGCCCATCCAAACGGAAGACTGTTGCCTTCACATAAAATCTGGCAACTTTTCTGAATCTGCAGAAGTTAAAGTAACTGCATAGCTGAGTAGATTGTCTCCAGATGTGGTGAAGGACACAGAAGAAAGTCCTGGGGGCAGGGGACAAAGCTTCTTATGCCCAAACACTGGTTTATCTCTCCTGATGAATCTGAAACAGGAAACAAAACATCATCTTTTGGCATCAGTCTTTGGTTTGTTACAGGAGGGATAAACCCAGAACTTTCAGTAGTTTGAATATACAGTCTTCTCTCCACATTCACAGGCTTGACCTCTGAGAACCTGATTATTCATGAGATGGCTGCTTGCCTCCCCTCCTTCTTCCCTTTACATTCCCCTACCTTTTGGCCGGGCGTGCATGTCTTCCTACCACAGATCTGGGCAAAAGGCAGAGGAATTGCAGATGGCAGTCCTGCGTGCATGCCTTTTCCAGTCGTGATGCTGGTCGGTGATGTGTCCAGGCAAAATGCAGTGAATGGAGAAGGAGGAAGCATACATACACATGGCTGGTGCCCCCTCCCATTCATTTGCCTATTGCCCATGAGGCTGGAAGGCAGTGTGTGCCCAGGCGAAACGCAAGTGAATGAGGTGGTGGGGGAAGCCCTGGAAGGGAGTGGGAGGGGAAGTATTCACTTGGACGGGGGGGGGCTATTCACATTTTTTTTTACTTTAGCAAGGGTTCTGTGCCCCACACCCTTGCAAAAATTGAGGGGCCGCTGTATTGTTCTGCCTGAGATTGTCAGAATTTGAGATTACAATGAAGCATTCAAGATGAGAGGGGCAGTGGGAAGAGCAGGCCTGGAAATTGCTTTATAATTTGTTTAATTGTGTTTAACATTGCAGCATTTTGATTTTTATCTGTACCTGTTTTTAATCTTATTGTAAGACATCTTTAGTCTCACTACTGATATATAATGTTCAGTTCCTGCAGCAGTCAAAAGTGTTCAGTCCCTGCAGCAGATCTTAGAGCAATGTTTTGTCAAACTACATACTGTATATTTAAAAATGTGGGTCTGCCCTTCATGTAGGGCAGGGATGGGGAAAGCGTACCCTAGAGCTGTGTGCAGTTCCTCAGCTCCCTTTCTGTATTCTCACACTCCATGGAAAACTCTCAAAGCCTCCAAAACTGCAAAAAATGGGCTCAAACAGGAACTAGAAGTGATGTGATACCACTTCTGGCTCACCAGTGATATGCTGGTTTGGCTCAATAGAGGTGTGCAAGAGCAAAAATTATCCCCTGACCTCTAAATAGTTGCCTATTCCTGATAATGGAGATAAAAAATAAAAGGCTGTGCAGGCAAGAGGAGCTGAACACACTTCTCCTTAGGTGCTTTTTCCCCCACATCTGGGCTCCCTTCTGTAAATAGAGCCCAAGCAGAAGAATGTCACCTAGGGGTACAGCTCTTCAGGGAGGAATTGATGCACCTATCTGTCCTTTTGGCCTTTTTTAAATTGAACCACAAACTCCCACTTATCTTCGAAGCAGGCAGAAGAGTCATGTGCCTCTCCAGGGGCTGTTGGACTGCAACTCCCAGGATTCCTCTGCTCTACTAGCAGTTCAACAACATCTGGATAGCTTCATCCTTCCTACCCTTGCCTTCAAAAGTGGCGAAGGGAGGGGCTGCCCATAATTTATAGCTTAGTCCTAGTACAGGAGTTTTTTATGTATGTATGTATGTATGTTTGTTTTTTCTTGCCTTTGCTGCAATAGTAAGAGCTGCCTCTAGTGTCATCTATTACTTGGGTGCACATCCAGATACAGAGGTAGAACCTTGGTGACCTGAATGCAAGACACACCCCTTTGACAGGCACATTACAGTTGTGGCAGTCTATCTCCTTTTTCTGTCTTATGCACTTCACTTTCCTTTGGCTACAGTTTTGGAATAAATAATAGCATTTTTCTTTTTTTAGAAATGATAACTTGGAATTCTCCTTTTTTAAGGGAGAGGGAACTGACTTTGAGTTTGGGCAACAAGAACTGAGTGTGACAGTGTGTATATGCGTTGCATTAAAAATAAAATCAGGAATCATTTCCTTGTATCTGTGGATTCTTTATATTGACATTAGGGCTTGTTCTTTTGTAACTTACTTTTCCAGTCATACTACATGATACCATTTCAAAAGAGATTGTATTACAAGAACACTGAGCCTTGTCAGGGAGGTTTTAGAAGGAAGCTTCTGCAAAACATTTGTCTTTTGGATTATGAAAGAAGAATGGCAATAACTTGCCTTTTCTCTTTAGAAAAATAGATTCCAGTTGCTAAAAGCAGGGCCGCAAAGAGATTTTGAGTGCAGAGTGGACCTTAGACAACTGTTGCAATGTTTAATGTAAATTTACACCAAAGAATATTATTGCTTTGTCCATGACAGTGTTATATAAACTGGATCAATTGTTACTCTGATCCAGTGTCGGCCAACAGGATGACCACGTGGGGAATCATGTGGCAAGTAGATAACTCACTTTCTGAATGCCCAGCTTCTATGAGAAAATAATTACAAGAGGGGGAAAAAGGGCTTTCTGCTCAGTTGATTTTATATGTGCCGTCCTTACTCTTTTCTACATAATACTAGTAAATTTAGTTTATATTGTACAAGCATGAAGCAAACCCAAAAAACATGCTGGGGCGGTGTCACAAGTAGGAGAAAACTGGGAAGAAAACTCCAGATGGTGAGAAGGGGAAAACAAAATATTCAAGGCTCGGTGCATTTCAGACAGTAGTCTGTGAAGCATTTCCCTGCATTGTTGTCAGTGTTCTCTTGAAGAGGGCTCATTGTCTGGAACATCACACAAACATGGGCACATATTCCTGGCTGCTGTTGGAAAATCTCTTCCTTAATAATCACTCATACGCTGTCTCCCTCTCACACACGTGCATTCATACAAACGTACACACGCACAGGCCATTTCTCTTACTCTTTATCATTTTTTTCCCATAGTTCAGATGTTTTCTATTTTGGATTTAGGTTTTAAGCAACTAGGGTGTCCCAGACAGTATGGCTTGAATCCCATTATTAGTCCTAACAAGTTATGCACTCATTGAATCAATATGATTTGCCTACGCATTGACTCACTTTCAGTAATAATACTCAGCGGATCTATTTGATTGGGACTCAGGCCTATGTATCCCAAATAACAGCTTCTGGTTGATTTTTGGATACCTTGTATTTGATACTTGAAACTAATATCTTTCAATGAAGATAAAATCTACATGTAATAGTTACATCATAACTTGGGACAAGCTGAATTGACAGTGTTGTCAAATTGTGTATATTCTTTCTATGTCATAAAATCATGAAGTTGAGAGAGACCCCAGGGGCTATCCAGTCCAGCCTCCTGCCATGCAAGAACCCACATCATCAAAATACTCCCAGAAGATGGCCATCCATCCTCTGTTTAAAAATCTCCAAAGAAGGAGACTCCAAGGCAGCTTATTCCACTGCCAAACAGCTGTGACCGTCAGGAAGTTCTTCCTGAGGTTTAAGTGGAATCTCTTTTCCTGTATGTACAACACTAAACTGTGTATATTCTTCCTATATCAGACACCTTGAACACTAGTAAAGTTGGAGGATTGAATTTATATCTTAATGCCTTCCTCATCATACTGAGTGATATGCTAAGACTGAAGGCCGTTTCTGCTTGACATACTCAACCCGCCATGGGGAAGGGAGAAGGACGATGCTGGGACGATGCTTATGCACAATGGTGTCCCAGTCCCATCCTTCTCCCGTCCCTAGGCAGTGCAATCATGCTGCAAATCATTGATGGGTTTTCCCCATCAATGACCAGCGATCGTGCTGTCCTCCCACTATGCAACCTCACTTACTTTGCTTGCAGAGGTCCTGGAAATGCAATGGCCACACTTCCTGCTCCAGTGCAGCCATCGCGCTTCCTGGAGCCCAGAGGCAGCAGATGTGGAGGGGAGCGCTCCATTGCACTCCTCTCCCGGGAGAGCTGCTGCCACCATTGTCACTGGATGCCACCAGGACAAAAGTAGGCTGCAGAAGGGGCCTGAATCAGCCTCAGGGCTGATGATAGGTTGTGGAACTACAGACCTCAAGGACATCTGGTAATAGCAGCCTCTTAGGCAAGTTGTAATGAGTGAATCTTAAGGTAGGAGTAGGAGTTGTAAGGTAGGAGTAGGAATTGTAGAGGCTTTTGGATATTGCTGAACTAAAATTCCCAGTAGCATAGCCAATGATGAGGAATAGCGGGAATTGTAATATAACATATTTAGACTGCAATGTTACTTTACCCCTGTGTTAGGGCACAGCCTTGGAGATGCGTGATGAATCAACCTTTCTGAAGTTAAGCAAGTCTAGGTGTGATGATTGATTCATTGATTGATTGATTGTGTTTATTTATCACCCCCTGACCTACCATGGCTGCCAAGGTGAAGCAGAGTCAATGCAGAATTTCACAAACTGAAGCAGAATTGAGACAAAAATGAACTTAGGTTTAGAATAAATGAGAAGCTGAGTGAAACCTAAATTGACATGTTCCTCAGTGAGAGCCGGTCCAGGTACCAACACAGCACTAAACTTGTGGTAATGCACTGTCTACTTTCTAACTAGAAAAAATGTCACAGCGCAGGAGTAGATTATATACCTCACATTGAGGAAAATTCAAGTTCAGTCCTTGGTATCTCTAGCAAAAAGGATCTCAGGTGACTGGGCGGGGACGATTATTGGCCAGAGAAGACTTTGCTGGGCAGAGCAAATAATACTGGCCTTAGACGGACCTTTGTTTTCCATTGGTATCATGCAGCTTTATAAGTCCACACGTAATTCCTCAGACTCATTAAAACAGGATACAGACACAGGAATAATAAAGCACAATCAGAGAGGAGATAAATGAACAAATACTCCTCTCTCTAAATGTCACAGGACTACATTCTTTCCCTAAAGTGGTTACATACTTTATCTTAGATGCCTGTCCCCTGGACTGTATTTGTTTGCATCCTTGAACTGTTCACCCTCTGCCACCAGTTCTAGCAGCAGGAAGATGATGGAAATTATGCAAAGTTTTCTCACTGAAAAAGAAAATGGCTAACAGGAAAGAACCACCGAGCACAATTGTACTACAGGATTTGGTTAGGGCTCATTCTGCATAATTCCACCATAATGTAATCACAGTGTTTTCAGTGATCTCTCTATCTCATGTTGCTTATCCGACCCCCTTGAGGGACAAGGAACATTTTGGGTGGATCAAAGCAGAGGAAACCCAAAATGGTGGTGGCTGATTCTCATGTGTTCTTCCCTTGTGTACGCTTCTAATAGCAAGGAGGACGGAAAGGCTAACATTGCTATCGGTCCTTTTCATTGATGAAAATACCCTTTAAACTTGCTTGATTTTGTGTCAGGTAAATCTGTTAAGGCTAACTGACTCTCTTCAAATGACTGTGAGAAAACGACTTAGTGGATTTGTATAGTTTCTCTAATTATATCATGTTGTACCTATCCTGGGCATAGTCAATATTTTCTTTAAAGCCCTTCATGGCTTGGGGCCAGGCTACCTGCGGGATCGCCTTCTCCCATATAATCTGCCCCGCACACTAAGATCTTCTGGGAGGAATTTACTGCAGCCAGTCAGACCTAGGTTGGCTGCGGTTACCCAGAGGACCTTCTCTTCTATCGCTCCCAAGTTATAGAATGGCCTGCCGGAGGAGACCCGGCATATTACCAACCTTGACAGCTTTAAAAATGCAGTCAAGACTACTCTCTTCCGACAGGCCTTCCCAGATTAGTACTTCCACCGCCTCCCACCAACTGTCTTGCTGTTCTTTTAATAGTCAGTTGATTGCTGTTAATTGTTAATTGTTGTGTGTTTTAGGGGGTTGGTTTTAGGTTGGTTGGTGGGTGGGGATGATTAGGTATGTTTTTTAGTGTTTTTTAAGGTAATGAATGTATTATTGTTGTTCACCGCCTCAATCCATGGGGAGAGGCGGGATAAAAATGATATTATTATTATTATTATTTATTATTATAGAGTTAATACATTTATATTCTGCCTTCTATCCATCATGAAACTTGAGGCATCATACCTGAGGTTCCTGGGAGATCTCTCCTCCCACAGGAGTCTGCCCGAAATCTAAGATCATGAGTGGAGGCCCTGTTATGTATCCCACTGCCACATGAAGCTAGGCTGGTGGGTACACCTGTAGCAGCACCTGACTCTGGAACTCCTTCCCAAGGGAGGTCAGGCAGGTTCTGTCCCTTCTGAGTCTCTGGCAGTCAGTGAAGACTCCGCTGTTTTGCATGGCCTTAGGCATGATGTCGAGTGCCACCCATGTTTCTCTTAATATATGCCTTTGTTTTTTGACAAGCAGCGTTCCCAGGCATGTTTGTATGTCATTTGTATCCATAAACATGTTTGTATATTTCCTCCGAGATATAAATTCTAAATACCATTTGTTGTATTTGTTGTTGTTGTTACAGAACTGTTCTTGGCCTGTTCTGCATTTATTCCTTGTCTGAAGTATTTAGGCAGCTCATATACTTGCTATGACAACTCATAGCTTTCAGTTAAATGAACTGTTGCAATATTTTAAATTTTTTCCCGTTCACTGATTTTTGAAAAAGTACGTAAAAAGGTGAATCACAGCTATTTGTAACTGGAAGGGAACAGATCTGCTTGAAAGAATCACTTTTAATTTTTTTTCCCCCATGTCCAGCAACAGCTAGTTGTAAAACAAGTTACTGTTGTTTCTGTCTCAGGCTATGACTTGCAGAAATTGTTTGTTTTCAGTGCTTAGGGAAAGTGAAAACTGCTTGCATTTGGCCCTTTTTCTTGTATGTTGACTTCAAGACACTGAAAACTAAAAATACTCAGGATGTGAATGCCTTGCTGTGTCCTGCTCAGTGTTGGTGGTTTTTCTCCATTATTTATTGCCTTTCTGCTGTTCAGAGCTAGTGAATGGATGAGAATGCTTATCCACATCCATACTATTTTGAGCATTTATAGCTCGAATGGTATCCTCATATATATCTAAATTGTAAAATCAGATAGTAAACTCACATTTTATAAGCAAATACAGTTGGACCATCACTTCCGTGGGTTTCCCCTTCTGCAGTTTGATTATTCATGAGTTTGTAGCTCCTTGCCTCCACATCTTCTCTGTCTCCCATCGTCCCAACAGTTCCAGTTCATACCATCTTTTGACACCTTGACACCTACCCGCCTCATCCAGAATTTAAGAGCCACCCAACTCCGTCTGATTTTGCAAGCAGCAGAAGCCTCCAGCTGTGTCCTCGTCCCCTTCTCCTGCTCGCCCATCTCTCATCCTGATTGTCCCAGCTTGTACCTTTGTGTGTGGGTACAAAGATGTCAAAAGAATGATACAGCTGTTGGTGGCTGCTGCTTGCAAAATTGGATTGTGTTGGGTGGCTCGTAAATTCTGGATGAGGCACGGAGGTGCCAACATGTCAAAAGAAGGTATGAGTTGGGGCTGTTGGGATGATGGGAGGTGGGGGAGGGTATGGCCAGCGGCTGCTGCTGCTCAAGAAATCAGGTTGGGTGGCTCCTAAATTCTGGATGAGGTGTGTGGATGCCAAGGTATTAAGGTATGAGCTGGGGCTGTTGGGACAATAGGAGATGGAGGGAGGAGGAGAAGGGTCTAGGACACAACCAGTGGCACCCACTGCTTGCAAAATCAGATTGACTTGAGTGGCTCTTAAATTCTGGATGAGGCGCATGGGTTCCAAGGTGTGGAAAGAAGGTATGAGCTGGGGCTGTTGGGATGACTAGATATGGGGAGGAGAAAGAGGTGAAGAAAAGGGTGAGGACATGGCCAGCAGCTACCGCTGTTTGTACAATGGGCTTCAGTAGTCCTAGGAGACGGTTAGGCTTTGAAAACCTTATTTGTGGTTCCTCCACTTTCACAGTGGCCTTGCAACTCTAACCCTTGTGAAAGTGGAGGGCCAACTGTACCTGTGTAATCTAACATTTGTGAAATTTTCATTGAACCCATGAGATTCTTGTGTGATTAAATAGAAGAGCACCAGAGCACTATTTATAAATCCAGTTTAAGTTTTTAGCTGGTATAGATCCTATATGTATATTAAGTCTTTGGAAAGGTAAAACATATTATTAAATGATTGACCTTCAGTCCCAGCATCAGTATCTCACACATGTTGTGACAAACTAAGATTCAGAATAGTAGTCTAATATCAGGTTGCCTTAAATTAACTACTGTTTGAAGCCCTGCTACAGAAGAGGTAAAAACAGCATTTTTTCTCTTGTTTTTAGGTAAACAATGGAATCATTGGATAAAACAATCAATAGCTATCTGGATGTTTGGCTTGGCCCCAGAGGTATGTACTTTGAGAGGGACTGAGCTATTTGGGTTCTAGATCAAGGGTGGGCAAGATTCAGCCCTACGGATGTTGCTGGACTGCAATTCCCATCAGCTGTAGTTCACACATCCTGAAATATAATAGTGTATCAATGCTTTTATTTTTTAAAAAATATCTGTGACTTTTAGTAGAATTCAGTAATAGATGCGCTGCTGCTCCTGCCCCATAGATGCTCCATTGGGACTTTAAACAATCTTATAATTGGAAAAGGTGGCATGTAATTTTAAAAATAAGAGCTCTCCCAAATCAAACTCAGCCACAAGTATCTGGAACAATATTCATTAGCACAGTGAGTGAACAGCTTACTTCTGCACAAAAATGATCCTTTGGCTTTGTTGGCTGAGGCTGATGAGAGTTGCAGTCAGGCAACAAGTGGAAAGTCTGTCTCTGTGAGTGTTGCTCCACAGACTGTATGACTTCTGTATGTGTCTGTTAACATGTGTATGTCTTTGTGTTAGATATCCTTCTGTGTTAGTGTTACACATCCTTCAATTAGAACTCCTGAGGAACCTTCCCCAATCTCATCCTTTGTCCACAGCCAGCTCTTGGTTGGCTTGGTATTGTTGGCACACAATTTGAGTCCACATGGCTTTACAGGCCAAAATGCTATACTGGGATTCAGTGCTGATAATGAAATGCTTGCATGAGAAGCCTGTTCATATTACTGCCATGCTGAAAAATTCATTTGTTTAATAGATTCATAAACAGCTTATCAGTTTCACAACCACAGCGGGAACAGCAAATACTTAAATTGCCCCTCAGTTAGGAGATGTTAAATTATTATGGATACAATCCAAACAAATTAAGTTCTGCAAAAAAGATTTGAGCATGCATATTAGGTGACATAGCTCGATGGCAGCACATATACTTTGTCTCAAGAGACTCCTGGGTTTCATTCTTGGCATACACACTTAAAAGATTCTAAGGAAGCATACTTAGGAAAGAACTCTGGAAAGAGATCGCTACCTATCAGAACAGATAGCAGTAAGCTAGTTCAGCCTAAATTCTGATGACGTAAGACACCTTTGTAGGCTCATATGGTTAACCCTCATGTACTAGGTTTTAAAAACACATTTGACAGCTATTGTGTTGTAGGGTATTTTCTGACCCCCAACAAGAACTTTGGTGTATTGAAGGGTAGAGTTCAGGGTACAATGGACACTTTTTAAAATTTCATAGTGAAAATTTTATTGTCCCTCCTTCTGTCCTCCATATTGATCTCTTCCAAATGAGGTCAACCTTCTAGCAAGCAGAACATGTGACTTCTTCTTTGCTGCCTTATAGTTTTCCAAATAATGGCATAGAACATTTTTTTGTCCCCATATGGCATATTGGATGAAATGAAAAAGTACCTTAGTGGCAATAGATTTGCTAGGATGTTTTTTTTTTCCTGGCTGTCTATTTGTTAAAAAAAAAAATACCCTGTGCCTCATAAGTGGCAGAAATTTGAGATTTGCTTACAAATACATCTGTTCAAGTGACAGTGTTGCATATTTTAGGTCTACTTTTCCCATGATTCTTGGGGGTCTAAATGTCCCATCCTGGTGCTTAAGGGTTAACTCTGTAATCGAATGAGCGGTAATCCAAAATTCCCAATTCAAAAATATAATTGTCCAAAGCACAACTACTTTTCCACACTAGTCAGTAAAATGGAAGAGCTTAAACAGCTATGTAAACGAGAAAGTCCAAATCTATTTTGAATGTTCATTAGTTTGCAACAAGCCTGGCAGTTTTAAACTCTTAAAATGTGTCAGATGGTGAGATTGACTATTAAATGGTGAGTTGGGCAGCTTGCCCTCATAAAATCTTTTGTATTTAAAAACATGAAGCAGTAACAAGGTAGGTGGAGAAAAAAGTTAATTGAAATGAGAGAATGAAAAGTAACTTGGAACAGAAGCACCTAGCATCAAGATTTGAAAGATAAATATGAAGACTAGAGTATCAAATGCTCTGTTCGGGAACAGCAGTTTGTGAAGGGAATGTAATTATTTGTACTACCCTTAGCAACAGAACAATTAAGTAAAACCTCTCCGCTTGTGTGTAGTGATTGCATAATTTAAAACAATTACCCTTTTTAACTGTATTTACCAGCTATTATTCTGTTGGCTTTTGTTGCTAAAGCCTGGCTGAAAACTGGGGGCAGGGAGAGGAATCCTAACATGGAGTAAAGTCGCAGACCCCTTTATTTTGACATAGTGGTGTTAAAATTGCTCAAAGGACTTTTGAGTAGAGTTTGGGAGTGTTCCTTTTTTAAACAGTGCATCCCAGAAGCCTCCAGACAATACCAGCTAAAGAGATCTCCCCCAAAAACAACCTTTCCTAGTTTTGCTTTAGTGTTTCCACAGACTTTGCAACCACTTCCCTTGCTTTTATTCTTTGCATCTATTACATCCATGTAGTTATGTTAGCATTATGTTGCATTAGATATAGTGAATAAAATATGTATTCTTTTTCAGATCCCAGAGTAAAAGGATGGCTTCTCCTGACCAACTACACACCTACTTTCATTTTCTCTGTCTTATACTTATTAATCGTATGGTTGGGACCAAAGTATATGCAGAAGAGACAGCCATTTTCCTGCAGGGGCATTCTAGTCATCTATAATATTGGACTTACACTACTGTCTCTCTATATGTTCTATGAGGTAAGAAATGAAAGAATAATGTATTTTATTTGAGAGTCTTTTCTTTATTTACCTGTGCCTTGTTCCTTGAGATTTTTTTCTGTAAGTGCAAATTGATAGAATTTTTATCCTCATAAAATAAATACTCCCATGTGTTTCCCACCCACCGACCCAGTGGCAGAGCTTGGAATGTATGGAAGGGGGGCGGGACTATGGCACAAGGGGTGTGGCCACTGCACAGGGGTATGGCTGCAGTATAGGGGGGCATGGCCATGCACCCCCAAAACATTGCCACCTGGGGCGAATCACCTGCCCCCATGTCCCTATGTGACTGCACCCACCCCCTGTCTGATAAAGCCAGTTTCCTCCAGTATATCCAAGTCACCTACATCATACTGGATCTGATACAGGGAACTGATGCTTTCCCAGATAGCAGGAAACTGCTCCTGTGGTTTTACAGTATGAATCTCTTACTTCAGAGCTGGAGAAAGCGATCACCATACTGAGGCTCTATCAAATTCAGCAGCAAGAATGTTGTTGTTGATTTATTGCCTGTGCCCTGCCCTAAGAACTTTGTATATAGGGGCAGGTTATAAATGTTATTGATAATATTGTGTGGGATCTCCCTAATGCCCTGTTCACACATGACTGTCCATCGTTTGATAACTGCAACATCTAATGATACCTCGAATGTTTGGAAGATCCATCTTGGATCAGACATCATCAGTAGATTTTCTGCACCTCAACCACCAGAACTTTTACTTATTTCTTTATTTGTTGAATTTCTGTTTCTCCCAAAATGGGACTCAAGGCAGCTTCCAAAAGGTTAAAAAAAGCATAAAAATTAAAACATTAAAAAGACATATAAAATTATAAAACAATAATTTTTAAAAAAGCAATTAATAAATAGAATGGTCTGCAGCTCACCCATTGAAGGCCTGCTTAAAAAGAAATCTCTTTGCCTGCCTACAAAAAGAAAGCAGGACCAGGCCAGCCTCCCACGGGAGAGCATTCCACAGGTGGGAGCAGGCACTGAGAAGGCAGGCAGTTCAAACAGCCACCTGTAAGTCTTTGATTGCAGAACAAATGATGCACATGTATGCGTGAACAAGTCCTTTGTGGGAAGGGTAACCATTAAGTAGTGAGAAGACAAGATATAAGTTATAAGAAGGAAGGAGGGAAGGAAATCAGTGTGGAGCTATTGCTTGAAAATGTGCAGCTTTTTCAAGTGCTTGCTCTTTAGGCTGAAAGTGGATTTATCAAAACATTGCTTAAAATGGTTTACCTAGTGCTTATGTTATAACGGAGTGGAAATCATGCAACTCTTCAGGTGTAGTTGGGCTGCTCACGTTGCAGTCTAACATCTGGAGGGCTGCACAATACCACCACTGCTATAGAATAACTTAACTGAAAGCAAAAAGCCACTCTAAGTAAGTGGTCAGAGTACCAGCTCATAACCTAGAATATGCTCCACTCCTTGAAAAATTATACACACACTGCTCCTCCAGTCACTTTATGCCATCCAGCCTTGGAGCACAATCAGATTTGTTGAAGAACAAATAATTATGGCATTTAAAACAAATTGTTGTTTTTGGATCACATGCATTTATACTCTATCAAAAGGCTGCAGCCATTAAAAGACTCCAGTTAAAAGGCAACAGCTGCCATGTAGATAAAAGTTACTCACAAGGGCAGGTCTGGCAAGCACAGATCCACTTCCTCTTGTGGCCAGACTATAAACACTTCACATGCCCACTTGTTTTTTAATAAAAGGTATGGTTTCATTTTCAGTATGAGAGTTGGTCCATAACATCTGGAATAATAAAGATTCTCTTTTCCTGAATTAGACTGTTGTTAAGATGGACTTTTTAATACTCATAACTGCTAAATACTATTAAATAAAAGCTAGTGTTCAAGGGGAGATGTTTAGGTCTTGCTATTAATTTGTTACTTGGTAAAAGAAGAAAAAACAGGGAGGCCATTTCTGCACTGGACTTATAGTGCTATTATACCACTTTCAACATCCTGTGGAATCCTGGGGTTCATAGTTCAGAGACAAGCCTTAACCAGTGTTGGTTAAATGCAATGAAAAGCCTTCAAGTGATAAATTATGCCTGATTATGTTTTTGTATTCAGAAAAAAATGCACAGCACATGCTAATCACTTTGGTCAAGATGCTTTTGATGGTGGTGAAAAATAATCCATTTACAAAATCAGTTCCAGCCTTTTGTAGATTGTGTATATCAAAAAAAAAATAAGCCCAGTTATGGAGGACCAAAATAAACTGCAAACTCCAGAATTCCTTAGGATGTTAAAAGTGGAATAATAGCACTATAATAGTCTAGTGCAGAAATGGCCCAAGAGCCCTCCAGCTTCTGAGACAATCTGTTCCATGCTTGAAAAGCTTTGAGAGCTAAAAAGGTCTTCCTAATGTTTAGGTGCAGTCTCTTTCCTTGTAATTTTTGTAACTATTCGCATCTAGAACTGGTATACTGTATTTGCCGTGTTTACATTTCTTTGCTATCTTTCCTGCCGAATGAGGCAAGGGGATGCTTCTACCTTCCTGTCTGGCTGCTGTTGTGTTTTAATATCTAATCATACAGTCTTTCCTAATGTATATGAGTGAAGGGCCTTTCTCAAAGCAGATCATTATTGTGGACTGCCTGCTTCTCTGTTTTAGATACAGTATCCAAGGATCTCTAAAATTATGTGGCATGCAACCTAAAAATGCTGTCTCTTCCACACTGTTGCAGACTCTCACAATTGCTGCCGTACTATTGCAGACTGCCATAATTGTTTTCAGTAGTAAACTCTGGGCCTTTCTGCCCTACACTATTATAGTGCTGTTATTCCACTTTCAACATCCTATGGAATCCTAGGGTTTGCAGTTTAGGGAGGGGCATTTAGAATTCTCTGGCAAAGAGCACTTTGGCCTCAGTAAACTGCAAATCCCAGAATTCCGTAGGATGTTGAAAGTGTAATAACAGCACTATAACAGTGTGGTGCGGAAAGGCCCTCTGTTTCTGGTGGCATATGATGGGTGCATCGCTTGTTTGTAAAGATAGGATCAAAGTACATGTGGAATAGCCGTTTTGTTGATAGAGCAGGGTTTTCAGTTGTAACATGTAAGCTAGCCATTATATTGTGACAGTATTATGAATCACAGGGGAAGGGGACCAGAGGAAACCAAGAGGTATTCTTTTTGTGACCATAGGAAAGCCCAAAGCATGGGGAATTTTTTTTTTCCTTAAAAAAAAAAATCAGCTCAGAGCCAGATTGATCAGCTCACTGGACCGATGATCTGAAGGCACTTGATGTTCGGAAGTGATTTTGCCTTTGACTGCTACCTAGAAAGCTCTTTTCAGAGGAGGTTAAACTGCTTCAAGGATAAACGGCTTAGAAGAGGCATTGGAGTGGACTCCAACTGGTATACCTCTACCAACATTAGGTTTCCATCAGCAGAATAGAGAGTAGCAGAGCACTCGGTGATTCTCCCTCCCCCTTCGTCTCCCCAGTCTGATGGTTTGGCAGGTGCAAAGAGTAGGGAAAATTGCTGATAATTGTAACTCAGAAGCCTTGAGCTGGCAGAAGGAACTAGCCAGATTCTGCCCTCTGAGACTTTTGCAGAAGATATTGTAAATAACTCCCCCATCACACACAAATCTACAACAATCCAGGACTTTTTCTCAGAAATACAACTTACTTAATGCTTCACATTATCTGAGAAACAGTTTAATAATTGAGCAGATAAGAAGGAGCAGTTTCTTTGTTCTGAGATGATTGGCTGGTGTTTTCTTTTCCACTTGACCATATTTGCTGGGTCAAAAGTAGGTGTTCAAGTGAGATAATGGCATCTGCACTATGTGTCCCGATAAAATATTTTGGCACTAGTGTAGATGTGTTCATTCTGGCGAATTACTTCTCCCTTCAGGAATGGTTGCCTTCCTCTGATATTTAATTTACTTTTAAGGCAAAGAAACATCTGGAACTGCTAAATTTCCTTCATTCAAAGCCCGTTCTGCTTTATTTAAAATGGTACAATTTGGAGTTTAGGAATATTACTGTTTAAAAAAAGGAGAGTTAACAATAAGCTGATACCTGCTCTGTCTTTTCAGTCAGTTAGAAAAGAGTTTGTAGTGGCACTCCTGTGTTGTTTGTTTGTTTTTCCATGTGCCTTCAAGTTGATTCTAGCTTATGGTGACCTCTATCCTGATGTTTTCTTGGCAAGATTAATTCAGAGGAGGTTTCTTATTGCTAAGAGAAGGTGATTTGCCAAGGTCATCAGTCTCTGGTAGTGGTCTGACTTTTGACAAATCCTGTTTTCATAGCCACTGCTGCTCCTGGACTGCCACCCTCAAATGTCAGTCGGGTAGCTATAATTCTAGCTACAAAGAAAAGTGATGGTATGCCTATCACCGCTGTGGGTCAGATTGCATATTTTTTCTAATATGTGCAATGTAGCCTTCCCCCCCCCCCAAAATAAAAGGTCCCATCTGATCCACTCTAGTGCACATTGCAGTTCCAGTTCAGAATGCGATAGGAGACAGGCTGGATGCCTGTAATCTCCCCATGAAGAAAATATCCATTGGAAGGAATAGAAGCTCTTTTCTTTTATCACCCTTTTAACCAGGCTACTAACTAATGCTCTCTGGCTGATATACCATTCACATGTGTGGCACAACTGGACTGGAGACATGAGGGAGTAAAGTGTTAAATATTCCTCCCCTCCCAGCATGCAGGCATTCTGGGATCTGTAGTCCAAAATACTGCTGTGGGGAATTCTCGTTGTAATCAGAAAGTGGCTTTTCCAGCCGCTAATTCAGAGTGACTTGTGTCTAAATCAGTGGTTCTCAACCTGTGGGTCCCCAGATGTTCATGGACTTCAGCTCCCAGAAGCCCCAGCCACTATGGTCAATGCTCAGGGCTTCTGGGAGCTGAAGTCCACGAACATCTGGGGACCCACAGGCTGAGAACCACTGGTCTAAATGTTCTGCATTCTATAGGGAAGGTTTTAAAAAAAAAGCAGCTAAGCTGTTTCCATAGAGCTTGTGGTTAATGGTCCGTAGAGAACAATTAATGGTCAAGCTCTTGTTTTCCATGTGTGTCTTAGTCTCTCTTCTCATCTCAAAAATAAAGATATGTGTAATGTTAAAGGTCTGGAATAGAAACCATTCCAAATTATAGCTTGTTGCTAAGGAGAGCATGTGAACTAATAATACTAGCAATATTTCTAAACTTTCATGATTTCCCAAGAAAAACTTTTTAGTAGAAATGTTGCAGGTTACAGCTGTGCTCCATTAGCAATGCAAAATGAATCAATCAATAAATTTAAAAAAATGGGATTTCCTCTCTATACTTGTAGTTCCCTTACTATTTGTTTTTGGAAAGAATGCAGTGTTACTAGTAGGAGTAAGTACAGTGATTGGGAACAAAGATTCATGTCAAAAGACAGATGCTTTTTATATGACACCTTGCCACTTGTATCATACTCTTTCTCTAAAGAGCTTTGGGTGGCACACATGCCATTCTACTTCTTGTTATCCTCACAACAACCCTTTTAGTTGAGAGTAACTATTCTGTGGTCACTCAGTGAAGGTTTTGGCAGAGGCATGCTATTATTCCACTTTCAACGTCCTATGGAATCTTAGAGTTTGCAGTTTGGGAGGGGGGCATTTAGAATTCTCAGCCAGAGGATTCTTAATACTTTGGCCTCAGTAAACTACAAACCCCAGAATTCCACAGGATGTCAAAGAGCACTATAACAGCATAGAGTGGAAATAGCCTCAGAAAAGGCAGCTTGCAGGTATTTCTCATCCAATGTCTGAGTATAGTACAAAAAAAAAACCTTTTTTGGGGGGTTATAGGTGGGAGCTTTCATCCCATTTTTATATCTGATAATAGCATCTCTAGAGTTGCTTTCCCCAGTTTAAGCTTTCCAACTTGTGTGTGGCGTTTCTCACCTCCACATGCAGTCTCTGAAGCAGAGCTGTGAAGGTTACTTTTAAGAAGAAGTTGCCTTTTCTGAGGCTATTCCCACCCTACACTGTTCTAGTGCTATTATTCTGCTTTCAACATCCTGTGGGATTCTGGGGTTTGTAGTTCACTGAGGCCAAAGAGCTTCTGGCTCGGAATCCTAAAGGCCCCTCCCTAAACTGCAAACCCCAGGATTCCATAGGGCATTGACAGTGGAATAACAGCACTCTAACAGTGTAGTGTGGAAATGGCTTAAGTCCTAGTCAGATGTGTATTCATGATGGCACGTAATACCTTGTGGCAAAGGAATTGTAGCTGGTCCTTGAGGCAAGCCCAGTTGGCATGCTTGAGAAATGAATCTCACTTTTATAGATCTGCTATTGAAAACTAGTTGCTATTAACAATACCACACGGATGGGGTTTGCGGTTCTTGTTGGACTGCAACTCCTATCAGCTCCTAATCAGTTGATTCAGTGGTGAAGAATAATGAGCGCTGCAGTCCAACAAAATCCAAAAGACCACATTTCCTCAAACCCCGCCATATAATAAATGTGGTGTAACTATTTGGTTAGCCCTTGTGAATTTAAATTTAAACTGTTGTCTTGGCCAATAGAATCTGTACTGTGTATGTTTTAAAGGCTGGACTGTTTCCCCAAGTGAATTTTAATGTTCTCCTTGTGAATTATCCACTTGGTTGAAATTGATTACCAACCAATCATGTCTTAAAATTAAACTGCTACGTTCTCTATAAGAGTGCTCCCAGTGCCACTTATCAATGTACAAACTTAAAATAGAAGGTTAATGGAAAGTGGAAAAGAAATGTGTGCGTGCTACAAATGCTTCCATCCAGGCTGGGTCATAGGCCTAGTGGCATATTCCAGGTCCAGGTGACATCTTCCATTTTTTACTCTCTGTTCAGTGTTTTTCCACTGCTGCTTCCTTATTTTTCTTATTTTTCATCCCCCACCTCAAAAAAACCCCAGTGTATTAAGGAGGGAAAGACGGAATGGCTTCGCTGTGCCCCTCCTGGTGGAAGCATCCCAAGTTAAGCAGCCTGTCACTTATTTTGTCAGCTCTTTGTCTCTAGCCTCTGATAAAGTTGCCTTTGGATGCTTTACCCCAGGAACAGGAATCATCTGGCTCTTCAAATGTCAGTGGATCACAAGTCCCAGTATCTGTAGGTGGTATAGCCAGGGGAAAGAATGTGGGGAATTGCAGTCAGCAACATCTAGAGAGCTGCTTGATTCCCATCCCCACTCTACATCAATGATTCTCAAACTTTGGTTCTCTGGATATTTTGGAACTCAGCTCCCAGAATCCCCAGCCAGTTTGGCCAACAGGGATTCTGAGAGCTGAATTCCAAAGATCCTGGTTGACCAAAGGTGTGAGAACCACCACTTTACACTAAGACAGGAGTTGGCAGCTTCAAACCAGGGCTGAGGGAATGATGGATAAGGGAGGAGTGGCCATTTGTCATTCTGGCCCCACCTCTACAAGCTGACGTGCACCCTCCAATAGGTTACCTCAAAGGGAATATGACTCTCCACAGACAAAAGGTTGCCAGGACCAGCCCTGCTATTATACAGAGTGAGACGGCTGCCTCAGGCAGCAAATTTGGGCTGTCATGAAAGGGACACAAATTATTAGTTGTGCAGTTTGTTTTTGTTGTATTTTTACTGCCAGGAATGGACAGAGGTGGTTGTGGGCTTTTTGGCCTCAAGTGCCAAGTAAACTAAACTAGCTTTGCATCATAAGTACCCTGGTGAGTACATGGGAGGGGAGTCATTTGCTATTCTGTGGTCATTTGCTGTGTTGCCTCCACTTTCATGATGTCTGTGAATGTTCCCCACCTTGACCCTAAGGACTCATGAATAAGCGCATAATTCCTTCATCAGTTGACATCTTGTAAGTTTTAACCTGTAATACTGCACACAATCGTGTCAGCAACTGACTGTTCTTTTTTTTTCTCAGCTGGTGACAGGAGTGTGGGAAGGAGGATACAATTTCTTCTGTCAGGATACGCACAGTGGAGGTGAAGCTGATATGAAGGTAATGTTGTGAGCTGACTCTGCTGCTTTGCTTTGCCTCTTACACTGGGAGTGAAGGTCAGTACAGATCTTGCATGGGAAGGACAAATACTCTTTGTTATTAATACAGCTCAAGGAAAGGCATGCTGTAACTTGAATGCCGTGGTAGCACTTTGAGCAAAAAAGCAATTAAGACAGTAGAATTGTTCAGGAACAGTTAGTGGCATATCTGTAAATCAAGACACACATATATACATAAAGGAGAAGGATGGCACATTGCAATTCTTCAAACTGTGAAGAACTCACAAAAACTGCAGTCCTCTGTATTTCTTGAGTCCTGCTTATTATATATTTTCAAATGATGTTTCTGGAATTCCTGGCTTAAATATTTCAAGATTCTGAAGAGGACATCTGTTTAGGATATTTGAATGTTCTAGTTCTGGCCTCATTTGTCTCTTGTGTACCATAATGAGTGTACTGCATCACACAACTAAAACAAGGAGGGGGAAGCTGCCAAACCGAGTGTGGAGAAAGTCAAAATCTTACACAAGCCTGCCTGAATATCCCAGAAAGATTTTTTTCCTGTCAGTTTCCAATAAGCAAATCCATCTTACAAACCAGTTTTGAAATCAAGCCTGTGGTGGGGAAAAACACTTTAAAACATGAAACGATTCATCGTCAGTCAGACCATCATGCTTGCAAATTATATCACCTATTATAAGTGATAATAAGAATCCTAATCATTTAATTCCTTGATTGTCCCTTCTTTTGTGTCATAGCAGGAAACACTTCTAATGAAACACTTAACTGACTCTTGCCTGTGACAACTTTTATATGGAAGAACATTAATAACTAGAGACAAGGAACTGAATCTCTCATAGCCCTTCAGAGAATACTGTGAGAGAAATTTAGACCACACACAGTAGCAACATTTTAAACCTGAGAAGAAACAAGCAAGCCCATTGCAAAAAGCTGCATTGCAGAGATGGCAAGTACCTCTTCCTGGGAAGCCTCCAATGGAGGACCCTCATTAACTCGTTTGTGACTCAACAGGGATGTAGCTACAAGGAGAGCAAAGTGAGGGCATTGCCCTCCACAGTAAGAATTTTGTTCCTCCAGTGAAATTTCCCTTCAGTCCTCATGCTTCTAGCATTGCTGTAACTTAAAAACTTAAAACTTCCAAGCATTTTGTTGGGAATGCTTTGATAGCTGTTCCTGCATGGCAGGGGGTTGGAAACGATGGCCCCTGTGGTCTCTTCCAACTCTATGCTTCTAAGTTACGAAGGGAATGTGAACGCAGCAAATATTCGTAGAAAATGTCTTAGATATGAAGAATCTTCAGTGTCTCTGTAATGCTGGAAATTTGGGCGCTGAACAGAAATTTCTTGGAGGGGGACAGAAGGGGCAATGCCCTCATTTTCCACCCATCCATACCATCGCAGAAACATCAGCTATATTTTTATGTCTTGTCCTGCTCCGCATATGAATATGACACAAATGGATGTATCCATTGTCTCAAGTGGAAAATGTTTCAGGTGTGATGTTGTCCAGAGCATAAGCAATTTTAGTCAGGTTTCTTTAGGCACCTCTTGAGAAGGTTTTGACTTAATGGCAAAGTGTGGCCCTGGGACCATAAACAGCTGTTTTTGTGGTTCTTGATGCCTAGAGACTCTCCAAACTGCCCCTTTTCTGACCAAAAAGAGAGCAAATTATCCCTCCTGGAACCTCTCAGGTGACTATTGTTAAATAGGTCACACACATCCCCCATACTTTGAATATGTAAAATTGCCCCTCTCTTTCTTTCTTTCTTTCTTTCTTTCTTTCTTTCTTTCTTTCGCAAAACCAGAAGTTGCATTCAGAGTCCCAGAAGCAGAAAACAGGTCACCAGAGGTGCCCATTCTTGTTCTAGGGTTATAACTGTGGCTTGTGGGAGGGGACCATTCTAGAGAGTTGATCTCCTGGTGGGTTCATATATCACAACAGTAAACAAATGTGACACTGGGCTGAATTTTAATGGTTAGTCCCAACTACAGTAGGACCACAGAATCAGTTAATAAATGGTGAATCAACACATAGATAATAAATCTATGCTTCAGTTGGGATTAAGAATAGGATTTAGGCAACTATAATTTGTTTACCAGATTCTGTTGCAATGGAAGCAATTGTACACTATGCATATTGTTGTTACAGTTAAGTGAAGGTTGGCACAGAACCCTTTTTTGCCATGACAAGCAAACTAGGCCAGTGGCAACCCTTTACTTGATTTGTCCATGCTGCCAGGATTCAGAAAGTCAGTCTTTTATACTTGGAGCAGCTTTCCTCATCTCTTTGTCCTTGGTTTGTGAGACTTTACAGCCCAGCCCAGGCTGTAAACCAGAAGTGTTATGGTGACACCAGACACACAAGGATCTTATGGCACAGAGCCTGCGGATAGAGTTGAATGTATGTATTTTTGAAACTTTCCTCGAGTACTTAAAGATACATCAGAAGAAGACTCAGTTAGGACCTAGACATAAGACACAATGTTCAGATTGGCAGTCTTTCAGCTGCACATCCCCCAGGATGCCATGACTGTATGAATGTCACAATACACTTTATCATGTTCTTCCTTTTGAAATAACAGAAAGTAATCAATCTGTCATTTTACAAACTAGTCATGCTCTTTCCTGTCTAATTGGTAGAAACATAATATGAAATCTAAACCTGGTGCAGAGTTCATAATCTCAAGTGTGATAATCTAGGATTTATTAGACCAGGAACAAGTTCTTTGCTTGCAAACTCTTTCTTCTCATCTCCTTGTATGCCTGGCTTCAATAAAGATGCCTTGCTTCTGAAACTGCACTTTACCATGTCAACCATATTGGGAAGCTGTGGCTCTTAGCAAGCTAGGACTTCAAATTACAATCATCACATCAAGATCATGTTGCCTAAACTGGGCTTTGGCGAACGTGCTCAGAGTAGCATGTTGGAGGGGCATCCCATTTTAATACTAGTAACTCTGAAATTGAACCTAGGTGGGATTTGTTAATTAAGCAAGAATTAGATCTCAGATGTTCCCAACAATGGTAGCTCGTGGCTTCCGTGTCAGTGGATAGATGGATCTCCTCTAGGTTTAAATCTGAACTTCTGAGGATCAATCCAAGCTGTTTAACTCTATCTCCAAATTAGGTTCAGCACATTTACTAGCTCCTTTAAAGTTTGGACTAAAGTCCAAAGTATATTCAGTGCCTCTCACTGACATGAGAGCAACCAACCTCCCATGTACCCAGATACTATAGCATAGCTTCTCTTAATGTGTCAAGAATTGTACCATTGGTGGAGCAAAGAACAAAGAAAAAAAAAAGAGGTCACTTGGATGTTGTGAAGAAAGTGAAGGAACTAAAATGAGCAGTAGCACGGTGGTACGTAGAAGATTATGTCTACTTATCTTTCTAAATTCCATTTCCCCCAGTATTCTCAAACTTGAGTTTAACGTTTCCTAGAACATAATCATAACATACATCATCATTTTTGTGGATTCAGTATAGTGAACCATTTCACATGATGGTTACCTATGATTTCCTGAAGAAATATTTTTCTCCTTCCACATTAACAGTCTTCTGTGTTCTCTCCAACCTGGAGAAAGCAAATTCCTTTTAGGGAATACAGTAGCAGTACCTTCTGTTTGCTCATATTATTCTTCAGAGATCACAGAAGGAGTATAGAGATTAAATATCTCCCTTGTGTCTCTCAGATCACCTGAGGCAGACTTTAATGGGCACATAAAGGATTGTGGCTTTTGGTTTAGTCACACCTTCAGCTTTATGGCTGTTGTCCAGACAACTCCTGAGGGAACACACAAGCTCTTGGTGCCACCCAATGAAGCATCTAACTTTAAATAGCAGTTTTGCAAACTGGTTCAGAAACTCCAGTTTGCTCCATTACATTGCTCCATCTGGACCAGTACTGTTGACTAATTGGGAGAGGCTTTCCAGGATTTAACAGGAGCCTTGTTCTCCTCCATAACTGGAGTTGCCAGAGATTAAACCAGTTACTTTCTGCATGAAAAGCTACATGTTTCACCACTGTGCTGTAGACCAACCCTGTAAAATAAGAAGAAAAAGGAAAAGAAAACCAACCAGCAACAGCAGCTTAATCCCATCCCTCAAAACTCAAGGTCCCATTAAGAACATGCACTGAAATACAAAGTTCTCTGTACTGTGAGCCAAGATATGCGGTACTTCATCGAGGAAAGCAATTCAGTTTAGAGCAGTGGTTCTTAACTTGTGGTCTACGGACCCTGAGAAATGTTGTGAGCTTTTACAAAAAAAAAAAAAGAAAGAAAGAAAGAAGATTGGTAGAGAATCATTCCAATAAAAATGTTATAATAGGAGTGTGTGCATTTATTTATTTGTCCCTTCTCTCCAAATCTGAAGACCCTTGATGAGAAACTTTAAAAAAATCTTTGATGCACTTTTAGGATTTTAAATCTTGAGTTTACTCTTAGTGGTCCTTGGCTACAAAGGATATTTAAAGAGCGGGTCTGTGGTAAAGGAAAGATTAAGAACTACTGGCCTAGTGTGTCTGGGATCTAGGTATAGGAGCCTAGGTCTGCTATGTGGCAGGGTGAAATCACTCATTTCAGGTGGAAATGAGTGGCAGAGTGTCTAGATGAAGATTGGAGTTAATGCCTGAGAAAAGGACTTGACCCTATCTGGGACGAAAGACTGGGCTTTTCTTCAAGAACAAAGAAAATAGAATAGGGACAGTACTGTGGGTTTATATCTCATGCACAGGCCATTATACTGAAGCTGACTCTGTGGTTTGTTTTTACCCCAATGCTCTATAAACACACTTCTAATTCTATCACTCCTTGCTGCTTCTGTGCCTGTCATCAGAGTATGGAAGTGTCCCATCTCCGGCAGATACTGTCTCATAGTGATAATTGATCACTGGGATCTCATGGGTGGTGGTGTTAGACTTTGGACCAGCAAAATTTGCCATGCACCATTATTTTGTGAGTCCTTGTGGAGCAAATGACTGAACAACTTTTTTTCTCTCTCTTTAGATTATACGTGTCCTCTGGTGGTATTACTTCTCAAAACTCATTGAATTCATGGATACTATCTTCTTTATATTAAGGAAAAATAATCACCAGATCACTGTTCTTCATGTCTACCATCATGCAACTATGTTGAACATCTGGTGGTTTGTTATGAACTGGGTGCCTTGTGGCCATTGTAAGTATTCTTATAACTCAGAGATGTGGAAACTCTTTCAAACCACGTGAAGACAAATTTGGGACTTCATTCCAGTGGTGGGTGGAGCTAAAGGCAAAAGGATGGGGCCCCAAATGCCCTCAAGTTTTGTTTTGCTTGTCACTTTAAAACTCTTACTACAAGTCACTAAGTCTGAGGAGAGACTTCTGGAACGGAGCTAGGAAAATATATAGATACGGGATAGCTGTGTTGACCATAAAACTAAGTCTATAGTGGAGATACTTTTATTAAGCCAATCAAAAAGCTGCAAAATACATCACATTAGCTTTAAGAACTCCTCAAAAGGTTTTTAAATGACAAAGATGACCAAAAAAAAATGAGGAGAAGAAAATGATGGTTTCATGGAGAAGGAAGCATGACCATCTGGGAAACATGACAGGCTTGATGGGAACTCAAGGATTTGAGTCTAGGACCTGAGGTTCCTTACCTTTATTGTAGTTCTTAAGGTGCAGGAGAGAAGAGAGCTGTTTTGAAGTATACATATAAGTAGGCTTTTCAGGAGAACACAGACTTTTTGGTAATGGTGATGGCCTGAATTCTACATGTGCTGCTTAGTTACGTAAATGTCTTAGTTGTGTAGCTACGTAGCTTCTCCTGACCCATCCCCTGAAACCTATTTTACTGGACACCAGCTGCACAGAGCAAAGGAGTTCCATTCTGCTGGTGATGGGGACATGGGCAGATGACGTTTCCATCCACCCCATCCCTACGAGCCAGCAAGGCTGCAACAAGGAATTGCAACAGGGGTCTTTTGCTTCTGACAGTTACATCCTCACCAGCTGGTGGGAAGGATGTGGAAAATCATCCACTCACATCAGATCACTAGAAAAATGGACCCCCTTCTCTCCAAGTGGCTGACGCCCAACAAAGTAGGTTTGGGAAGACAGGTACAAACATGGCAATAGTGCCACTGTCATGATTACATAGAGACTGTGAATATGGATCTGCTATGGATCTGCGAATCCCCGTTACACCTCTGTAAATCTGATCCTGAATTCCAACCAGTGTTATGAAGCCTATTGTTGATTTTGTGTATCGTCTTATTTTGTTGCCAGAAGCTCTTTAAAGTCCAGTCCAGCTGTTTGGGTTTTTGCAATAAGCTGCCATGCTCCCATGCAAAACTTTTATTATCTAGAAGTTAGAACTGACATCTGATGAGCATCGGCCCATCAGGCTTCTGGTCATGAGAAGACTCTTCCATTTGTTCCATTATGCAGCTAGCAATGAAAAATGTCCCATTAAAATCTTTTGCTTTACATAGTTTGACTGGTGCTTCCTTCTTAGATGTCATTATTTTGCTTAGCTTTACATCTCATCAGCTGTTTGTCTCCTGCAGTGTTGTTGTTGTTTCTGTTCCGATTTTAATTAGGCACCAAACTCCCCAAAGAATGTCATGTGGAAGCTGCCAAGAAACTCTTCCATGTGACAGTGGCCCCCCGAGGGCACAGCAGAACACATACAAGCTGCTCCTTGTACAGATGCCTCTGCGGTCTGCCTTCGCTGTCAGTGGTCTAAGAATACACAGGACTGGCATGAAGTTGCTGTCCCAGTTGCCCTAGTCCAACAAAAGGGAGAGCGAAGGAAGCAGCCACAGCACTTAGATGCTCTGACTGGAATTCAAGATGCTCCAGGCAGATGTGTATCTGGATGTGAGCCGATACTGTGGCACTCATTGAGATGCAAAGCACCCAGTAAAGTCTCTGTGCAAGCTTTACATTATGAGATGGGTAGCAGTGGCCTTCCAAAACATTCAAGCTCCCATTGGCCCAAACCAGCGTAGCCATGGGCAAGGGATGAATAATGAAAGCACTTGCTCCCAATTTAAATGGCAGATGGGGCCTTAGACAGCCAATCTGTGCTGTTTGCAGCTTTTCACAGTCATGCTTGTATGTCAAGGTTTGTCTTGTTCTAAAATTCTGTAGTATCGCTTTTACAGTTTATTTAGAATTAACTTTTAACATGATGCTGTAATGCTCTTCTTTCCACTTGTAGCCTATTTTGGAGCCACTCTTAACAGCTTTATTCATGTCCTCATGTATTCCTACTATGGATTATCTGCTGTTCCATCCATGCGTCCATATCTCTGGTGGAAGAAATATATCACTCAGGGACAGCTGGTGAGTGATTGGGAGTTTGTGGTCACCCTTGCCCAATTTTTAAATGGAAACTCACAAGTGCTGAGGGAGAAGGATCAAACACTCCTTTATGAAAAACCCTGCACTCTCAGATTATTAGACAACCTCTATAAAGCCTGTAGTTATAGTTAAAATCCTGCTCCAAGCAAAAAATGTTCAGTGTAATGCCCTCTTCTCTGAGGATAGCAGGGCTGTCGCCTGTTTTCTGGCCCACAGAACCCGCCTGGAGACCCCTGAAGCCCTCACCACCACCCTGCTTTTAAAAAGTGGCCAGAGTCAAAAACATTTGGGACCCACTCAAACCTCCACAGAAATGTGATGGTTTAACAGTCCTGGCTACCCAGTACTCCCCAACAGACAGACAGACACAAAGCTGCAAAAATCGGTCATATTTTGGCCGGTTCTCATAACTGCAAGTTCCTGTAGCCCCAGGAGCAACTTTAAGGATGTAGAAGGCGAAATACCCCTTCTCCCTCTGCAGTTCCCCACCTCTTTTAACAGGAATCTTTAGGAGGAGCAGGGTCTCCAGTGTGTACCCCCTTAATTCTGCTGCTCTTGTGAGGATCTTCCTATTGATTCCAGGTCCCATTTGCCCAAATAAATAGAAAACCTTGTATGCTGGTGGTTGTATGCTAGGGTGGGGCCTGCTGCTTGCTTGGCCCTATATTAGCCAAAAAATGCAATTCATAAGTGGAAACAAATGTGTGTAAGTGGAAACAAAGATGCAAATCACTGCTCCAGGCAGCTTTTGGGGACATTTTGCAGTGATGGCTCCTGTGTTGGGGGGTGGTGAATCCATTGTGGGGTTTAGTCTGATATTTAAAGGTAGTTCACAAGGTGCTGAAATTATCCCAGGGATAGGATTCAGCACTTTGGATGATTCTGTTTAAATCAAGATTAAAACTTGAAGTGGACTCACTACCCCACTGACCTGGAAGCCAGGAGCTACCACTGGCATTTCACAGTAGAGGGCTTTTTTTTTTTTTTTGCCTGATTATTTTTTTCAAATTGAGGAAAGATTCCAGGGCTGGAAACTGAAAAATGGCTTTGCACATTCATACAGCCCACAGGCTGCACTTTCCCTACCTCTGCTGCACACCCAAGAGTTTCATTTTGCACATTGCAGTGCACACAGGCTAAGAGTGCACCTTTGTAACTATATTTAAACAGACATTGCATGTTGCTTGGCTTTCTGTTGGACTCTTTATTTTCAGTTAGGTTTCTTTAAGTAAAGACCAATGTTTTTTTCAAAGGTTTCCTGTGCTGATGATCAGTTGCAGACAAAACTCTGCTCACTATACCTGACAAAAAGTTCTCCTTTTGTGGCTCTTAGAGCTGCCCCACATAATGATGACCTTCCCCTGTTTTTCCATTTCCTCATAATCTCTTCCTAATTCCTCTGCCAGTTGTGGAAGCTTGAGTTAAATCGCATGCCGTAAATGTCTTTCTTCCAAGGCATTAAGCTGGTAAAAGGCAAACCACATCACCCCATCTCCTATTTTGAGAGCAACAGGTGATCCTTAATGTGGCACACAACCAACATTCCATGTGGGAGCAAATTCAAAAAGGATAACTTTGTATTCATACTTCAAATGTACTTGCTTGTTGTGGGTCTCTTCTCTCACTTAAACTGACTTTTCTCCCTCCTTCCTCTCACTTACAGACTCAATTTGTCCTGACAATCTTCCAGACAAGCTGTGGAGTTGTTTGGCCTTGTCGATTTCCTATGGGGTGGCTGTACTTCCAGATAGGCTATATGATCTCTTTAATTATCCTGTTCACAAATTTCTATATTCAGGTAAAATGCCTTTGCTCTTTTGTGGTGATGGTCACGATGCCAGTGCTATTCTCTAATATATAAAAGTCGAAGTTTGTTTGTCTGTGTCAGTGAAGACCTGAGTATGATGGGCTATGTCAGGTGAAGACCTCATATGATTGGCTGCCTAAGAAGATTCTATGGAATCCTGGGGTTTGCAGTTTAGGGAGGGGTCTTTAGAATTCTCAGCCACAGAGCCCTTGGGCCTGGCTGGTTGCTATGGAGATGAAGCCTAGCAGCAAGGAGGAGGGCAGTATATTCCCTCAGGAACCCGACTTCTGTATGTTAATAACTCTGAATACAGATTGGATTGGAGAATATGGGGAAAAGTTACAGGTACTGGACAAGACAGCTTGGGGAATTAGAGACATGGAATCTCAAATCTTTCTAACAAGTATTACCTATGAAAAAATAAAATCCTGGGCAATGCCAGCTAGTCACTGATATTTTAAAAAGAAATTATTGGAAAGTTGATATAACAGAATACATTTCTAAAACCTGTAACTGATAGGCACAAGACATATTTGCCTGCCCACCACATTCCCTAACATGAGTTTCGCAGTTACATTGAAACATTTTACACTCTTGAACCATGCAGAGTTCTCTCCATAACAAGTGTGATAGTATTTCTGTTTTTAAAAGGGACACTTTTGGACATCTATTGTTGCAGAAGCGCGTAAACACGAGAACTGGGGATGTGGGGGTGGATGTCAGCAATGTGCAACTCTGCAGAAGATTTTTGGTTGCATATCCAATGGTGCTTTATCATTGGCTGTGCTGAATGCAACTGACAGAAGTTGCAGTCCAGCAACATCTGGAGGGCCAGACATTGCCTTCCTGCTGACCTAGGAAAAACCCGGCAGATAAAACTGAAGCCCAGATGTAACACAGCAGAGGGAAACCTCTCTTCATGCCCACCTCCAGTGACAAATTGAATGAGGGTGGAAACATTTAAGCATCCACCATCCAGGAATTTATGCTGTGAAAGGATTAGACCCAAACACATGCCCATGTCTCTGGCCACCACTAGATTCCCATGCCTCAAAGCAAGGGCCAGCTGCCCTTCCACTGATCTCCCAAGCTGTTGAAGTTCACATTTTAAAAATGAGAGTGGGGAGAGATTTGAAGTGAAATAAAATGAAAAAAAATTTTTTTTTTCTGAGAAGAGAGTCTGCTCAGCCTATTAGTTCCAGCTGGTTTTCATGGTGGTCCCAGTCCTGAGAAGACTAATCATCCCTTATTTTTGTTGCCTTATGTTACCTACCAACAGCTTGATCAGTGATTTGAATAGGACGTAAATGCACTTGACCTTATCAGGATTGTTGGGAGGCATCTGTTTTAGTGCAGTTTATGTCATTAGGATAAATGCTTCCTCTACAGCAGTGGTTCTCAACCTGTGGGTCCCCAGATGCTTTAGACTTCAGCTCCCAGAAGCTCTGAGCATTGACCATAGTGGCTGGGGCTTCTGGGAGCTTAAGTCCACAAACATCTGGGGACCCACAGGTTGAGAACCACTGCTCTACAGCTTTAGACTTGTTGCATGGTGCACATTACAGCTTAAAGGGACATCTCTGATAACTGGAGAAAAGTAGTTATGTGTAGTGGCTGTAGTTGCTTCACAGTGTGGGCCAGTTTTTTCATGGTTCCAGAGTTTGTCAGCAAGAGTGAGTTACTTTGCAACTGGCCAACAAATTTGAGATTGGTTCAGTCCAGGATTCACTCTGTTAAATGTCTGAAAAGGATACTTCTAAGAGCAAATAAGAAGACAAGCGCCCACCCCACTGTGTGCTAATTGCTACTGTGGTTCTTGCCCCAAAATAGCCACAGAAGCATTGATGGGCAAAAAGTCTTTGTCTCTTTAGTTACATATATATCCCACTTCTCCTGTAGTGGTGCTTGTGGCTCTCCTTTTCCCAATTTAACCTCACAACAACCCCGTGAAATAAGGGAGAGTTGCCTAGTTTGTTTCATGGCTTAGTGAGGTCTTGAATCTGAACCTCCTGAATACCAATCCAGCATTTTTAACCGGTACAACATACTGGCTCTCAAACACTTTCCTTCCATTTCAATAGAACTGAGAATAATAAAGAGCAATCTTTTTAAATATTCTTCCTGTCTGTTCTTCTGAATGGTGGGACACAAGCAAAAGTGATACACTAGCAAGAGAAAGTGAGAACCCATAGGGAACAATGCTTCTTGAACCACCATCAGCTGTTTTATAAACTTCCGGGCTCCATTAAAAAAAAAATTCCAATTTTCCATTTGGAAGACTAACAACAAGCAGGCAGGGAGAAGATTTTATTTGCATTTGGCCACAAACCACAATTTCCTGTTTCATTTGGGTTCAGGAAGCTGTGATTTGTGCAAACCATAGTTGATTGCCAAACCAGGACATGAACCTGGATATGATCTTTCACAAGTCTGGCTGACTTGGCTCCAATCAGTATAGCCTTCGGTCAACATGAAGGAATGGGTTGTTAAGTAACAGTTTTTAATCCAGCTAATATGCTCCTTTGTTGAAGTAAAAGCTCACTACTGACCTCTGTATGTCTCTGTGTGTTTTAGACTTACAACAAAAAAGCGCCATCCAGAAGGAAAGAGTATCAGAATGGCTCCCTGGCTGCTGTGAATGGGTACACAAATAGCTTTTCTTCCCTCGAAAACAATGTGAAGCAAAGAAAACAAAGAAAGGATTGAAGACCAAACTGAGAAACCATTTTGATATTCCAGGCAACAACAACAACTACAAATCATCTGATTGTAAGCACAATATGTGTTGTGCACTGATAACTCTTGACAGCTACTGTAACTGTTCCTGCCTAGAATAGTATTGATTTATGTAGGACTTTAACCAGTGCAAAACATCCTAGAAACTATCCATAGGCTAAAGTTGATGATGATAATACTGGGTGGTCACAGACCCAGAGATAAACTGTGGAAGGGAGTATTATTGTAGAATATATATATATATCATATATACATATATTTATGTATGTATATATAGAGACACTGCTGTTGCCTTACTAGTCAATAAGATAGGTGCTGAATTATAATTCACAACTTCAGAACTGTAATCCAAACTCATATTTTTTAACTGTAGATAATGCATGTGATTGTAATTTATACAATGAAGTTGTTCAGTTTTTTTTATTTTTATTTTTCCAGTAGTTTAAAACACACATGCCTTAAATTAAAATAAAAGCAGGGCCCAAAACTTAATACTGGTTTGAAAGTGTATAGAAATGTGTCACTTCACACTGGGGAGCAATTGGGGAACAGGTTAGCATGTAGTATAGATATCCAAATACCAAACACACAAGTATAGTTTTGATTATGAAAGGTGCATATGTATATAGATACTAGTTTTCCACCCTTCAAAATATAAGTGGCAGTGATGTCATGGCTCTCCACAGAGGAAACCCCTACAGTGGCTGCTTAGAAAAGATAAGAGATTCACTTGCAGATTCTTTATATACACAGTTTATCATTGATGTAATTTCTATGTGTTCTGTATTTGGAGAGCAAAAGTATGAAATGGATGGCTGAGAAGCCACCTCCACTGTCTAGTTCCTTTTATGAGTCAATCAAATGCAATGTTTATACAATGCAGTGTTAGAAATCTACCATGTGCTACCGTGAAACTTGGACTGGTGGGTAACCTCAGGGGCTGACTTGATCACATGTTACTGGTTTATGAAATGAAAGGGCCATTGAAAAAGCAGAACCATTTCTTACTTTCTCTTTCTTTCTTTCTTTCTTTCTTTCTTTCTTTCTTTCTTTCTTTCTTTCTTTCTTTCTTTCTTTCTTTCTCTTTCTTTCTTTCAAAAAGTATCCTTGATTAGGTTTTAGTTTGTTTAAAATTAATTGGGAGTTGGCACTTAATACATTGAATCGGAATGCTGGCTCTCTAAACACTGAAGCAGACATTCCTCAATTGGTGGCCTCCAGGTGTGTTGGACTACAGTCTCTGTGATCCTCAGTAAACACAGAATTGATGGGAGTCCAACACATCTGGTAGGTGTCAATATTGAGAAAGCTGGATGAGAGAGAATGTGGGATGGGAAGATGACCATGAGTTCTTATTTCCTTGAAATTGGCATTCCCAACTTAGCAACTGAAACTTGGCAGCACCCCTTTTAAACCAACTCTCAACTTAGTGTGAGATGGACCAGCTGTCTTGTTTTGGGCCACCTTTGTCCCAAGAAAGTAACTGGGTAGAAGACACAGCTGGTCCCACCCACACCTCACAGCTTTTGTTGTTAGCTTTAAAAGAGACAGAAAGCCTGGGATGAATCTTGTCAGGTGCACTTTGTAACTGAAGTACTAAGCAGTTTGCTAGAAATGGCCAGCATTGTGGTAGGTTTGCATTCTCCAAACTAATTCAGATGTTTGACCAAAAATTAAAAAATGGTTGCAGGATAATTTCTGGTATTTGACTGTTTCACACTTAAGTTAGCCTTTTTTGTTGCTGTTTCTTTAACACACATTGGGTTGGATCTCAAGAATGAGAAGTGGGATTCCATTGGCAGAGCAAGGCTTCCTTCCCTTCCCTCTTCTTCTGCAGTCCTCTTTCTTCTTGAAAAGTTGACCCTGAAGTCAGAGGACACTTCACTACAAATATCCAGGTCTGAGAGGAGGTAAAGTGAGACTATAAGGGGAGAAGGGAGACTTCAGGGACCTGCCCCAATGCAAACAGAAATAACTTTTACTCATACAAGCAGCCCTTTGGTCCAACTCATTGACTTTAAAATGTGCCTATAACAAGCAGTGGATTGCCATAGGCTAAGGGGAGGATGTCTTTGGACCATATTGTGGTCCTGCAAAGCCTTGCAAACTTGGTGGTGGTGAGTGTCTGTTCGCTTAGTGTCTGTTTATCTCACTTGTACTTCTTGCCTTGTCAAAGATTTATTTAGAAATATTTGTTGGAATTACTGTTAACTGTAAAATCACCCACACACACCCTGCAGTGTCCATTGTAAAGTGGGCATCTGTTAACAGATATGCTGTGTAATATGATGGAGTTTTAGCCTATTAACCTGTTTGTCCAGTGTACTCCATTTGTGTCAAGCCATCCTATTATTCATATACCCAAATTTATATATTAATTATGATTTGATATTTATATAAATATCAATTTTACCATGGTTTTGCACAGCTGATTTTAGGGAACTAAATAGTTTTCCCTATTAGCCTTGCCGATTTTTAAAATTGTTTCTTTTTGAAATGAGAGACAGCACCAGTTTACTTTTTGTGTGTGTACTTGTGTATTTTTTTAATGCTCTCAAAGTTTGTGTGTATGCGTCTTGGTTTCTAGGTACTGATTTGCAAAGTCTTTACATATTTCATACAGCAGCTTCAACATTCAAAGTATGCTGTCTAAATGTGTGCTAAAAATAAAAAAACCCTCTAGCTTGTCTGAAATATTTGCATTATTAATGTTCTGTGTTTTAATCATTAAATCATTCTTGATTACCTGTGTCTGTGTTTTAGTACAGTGATACCTTAACAGATTTGATTCTGATTTGCAGCTAAGGGGGCCATCTGATAGTTCACCCCTTTACCTGTTCCTTCAGTGTCTGTAATTTAGTATGCAACATACAGGTTAGTTTTTGTTTTGTTACACAGTGCCAGTCCCTGCCCAGTATTCCTCTAGCAAAGCAGCAGTGGTCAGATCTTTTATAAGGTACTACATGGCCAGGATAGGATGATCAAAAGTTCACCATTTTCTCCCTCTGGATTTGGATCACAAACATCAGAACAAGCTGTGGGTATGTAAAGAATAAACAAACACACTCGTTAACATTGCACAGTGTCATTCCTGTTCACAGAGCATGTCAGCCTTCACTTACAAATTCCCTTGTTTGTGCAGCTTAAGCCATCATATGAGAGAGTTAATGATTAAACTGGCAGGACCTTTTTAAAAATAATAATATTGCCCACAAAATTTCCCTCAAAATGCAGTAAATCCTCTCCATCTTCTTATGCTGAATTTTCCTTGGAAAAAAAGAAATGTATCATTACAGTGTTGGCTATCCTACCTTTCTCCCCAATGTATTTGTGAATTAGTATTCTTGCAAGTTGACCTATATGAAACATAGAATTAGTTAATAATCAGGATTTAATTTTGAAGTGTATACTTAACTGTTGGTGGGGGATATGTACCCCTCAAACTTAACAAGAATTGCAGGTGAGCATTTAGAACATTTTTTAAAAAATATTTGGTAGAATTCTGTATGGCCATTATACCATATATGATTCAGCACTATAGATTCTGGCCAAACCTCCACCCCCACCCCAGTTTACCAGTAAGCAGATGCAGTGATCAATGGGGGTCCATTCCCCTGTCTGTCAAGAAGCAGCTGCCTTATATTTTCAGCCCTTGTCATGTCAATCACAGTGGCTGCTGCCCAGTAAGTGGGGGCTCCTGTGCTCCCTATGTAGCTCTTAACCCTTACTGCATGCTGTGTTGGCCTGCTGCATATTCCAGTTATGTGGCCTCTGGTGCATGTGAAATTTAGCATCAGAATTGGTCCTTGGCCTTAGTCCAGACAACTAATTGGAATTTGGTCAAGGATTATATGTGCTCAGCAGAAGTTCTACTGTTGTTATCCGAACCTCCATCACCCTGATCCTCAAATGTATCTATCACAAAATACCTTTGAAACTCTTGGGGCATGGGAACTGAAAATGCCCTCTATTAATAGGGAAAAATCTAGATTTTTTAAAAAAAGTGCTTGAAGGGAGGAGTAAATGCAGGAGGTAGCAAGATCACCTTACATAAGTAGCACCATTCTGTGTGTATCTGGGATATTTGCACATTGTTGTTAAATACCACTAAGAAATATAATCATTAGGAATTTAGCTGCCAAAAGATGAGGTGCTAGTGCTCCAACAGACAATACTGTGATTCTTGTACTAAGTTAATTCCAAACTACCAGCAACACTGTCTGAACAGGCAAGTCTTCTCAGTGATACGAAAAATGAGGACTAAATTACAGCATTCGGGCAATAAAAATGTTATTTTTAAAAAAGTATAAATTGCAGAATGGAAAACGGGAAAGAGTTAACTTTTTGTGATTCATTTTTCTCTAATGATCCCATCTATAGTCCTGCCTTCTCTACCAGCCATGAAGTGATAAAGTAGATTGTGGTCCACCAAAGCTTAAATCATAATAAATTTGTTACTCTTAAGAAGGGTTTTTGTTTTTGCTGAAGCAGACGAATCCAGAGTGAAAGCTGGAGACAGTTCCTGTACCTTGCTTGACATGCAACACCTGCTAAATCCTCTTCTTCTACAAAACCATTAAAGGTAAAGGAGCCAATTCCAGTATTCAATCTGGCAATCCTACTTGTAAGGTGACAGTGTCCTCCAAAACACCAGGGGGCAATGACTAGCTCAGGAGCTACAGGATAGACACTGTGACAGCCTCTGTCTTCCTATTGAGAGGAAAGGCCAGAAATATTTGTGACAGGCTGCTCTTGCTCCCTTCCAGCACCTACCACAGCAATGGGAATTGTGTGGCTCCCCAGATATTGTTGGACTGCAACTCCCAGTATTCCACATTATTGGCTATGCTGGCTAGGGCTGCTGGGAACTGAAGTCCAACACTATCTGGAGGGCTGCATGATCTAGATCTTGGCCTAATGGAAATACCAGCTGTGATAAGGGAGGAGAAGGATCTGTATGTGTCTCTTCCAGAACTTTCTTCACACATTCCAGGAATTCCACTTCACACACACTTTGGAAACCATGGACTTAACAGTCCAATCTGACCTCATTGACTGCTCAACTTCATTGCCAGATGGTAAATTCATCACATTCTATTACCTTTTGGTTTATTCAATAGTAATAGGACCTACAAAAAGAAGTCTCATTTCTTAATTTCAAACTACCAGCCCTTTCTTAAAACTTGCTGTGTCATTAATTATGCTCAGGGTTAAGGTGTTGCTATTTCTGCAGACTGGCATACACAGTCAGTGACTGTGGGACCTTTTGCACTGCATAGTTACAGCACTATGATTCCATTTTAACTACCATGGCAACATACTATGGAATCCTTGGATTTGCAGCTTAAAGATGAGTATTATTCTCAGTCAGAAAGCTGTTGTTCCTCACCAAACTACAAGCCCCAGGATTCCATAGGATGAAAATGTGACAAACTAAAGTGAAATCACAGCTTTATATATGTGGTGTGAAAGTGCTCTTGGTGAAAATATTTATCATTGTTGAGCAAAGTATCATTTGATTTTAGAAGTTATTTTAGAAGTTAGGTTTTGCAAGGTTAAAATGAGGTGCTTCAAAAGGAATTTCATTTGCATCCTGTAGTATACTTGGAGTGCAGCAATAATTGCACATTTCTTTGGATGTCTCCCCCACCCAATAAGGAAATGACAACCATCTCTCCCTCCCTACTGCCCTATACACCATTTTGTGAACTGGTAACCAAGCTTACTTCACAGTCTATGCGGTCACTCATTCTGAAATCACAATTTTGAGTGAAGGGCCTTGTGTCTTCCATGCACAAACACAGGAAAGGGATAGAAGTTAGGTACCAAGTACAACATGTGAAGCACTTTAAAATCATGTTTCTTTGCTCCATGGCAGTGCAGATAGGTTTAAACTTAACAAGTACAAGTTTGTTTACTTAACTTTTATGCTGCAATAAAAGTATTTTACACCTTCACAGTGTTGAGTGTCTTTTGTACCTCAATGTCAAGGTCAGAGACCCAGGCAGTGAGCCAGTCTGGAGAAAGGAGTGAGAGAGATAACAAGAGTCAAGTCAGAACCTGCCCAAACAGAGAAGTAACCAAAGAAAGTCCATTTACCAAAGCCGGAAGAACAAGCAAACTGTAGTCAGAGTCCAAAATCCAGGGATCAGGAGCCGAGAGTTCAAGATATCAGCAGCCAGGTGCTGGAAGCAAGGAGAAAGCTTGTAGAAAGTTTGCCACAAGCAAAGGAAAGCTTCCAGGCAGGCAGTTATATAGCCCAGGCACAGATGTGGCCGGTCACCGCTTCTTGAACCTAATCAAGGAAGCTTCCCTTTGCTCAGCTCTCTTGAGTCTCCGCCTTGTTTGTGGGCTGATTGACGCAGGCTCCAGGGCCTCCTCAGGATCACAGCTGGATCCCTGTTGCCCTAAAGGAGCAGGCAGAGGAATGTTTGAGCCTGCTTGGTCCATGGCAGAAGGGGAGCTCTCGAGCTGCAGGACTCCTCTCCAGCCAGAGCCACAGGGACCCACAGCTGCTGCTCGTCATCAGCAGCTTCGCCAGGAGCTTCAGCTATCACACGCAAGGGACAACAATGCCAACTAAATCTATTTCACCTCCAGGCTGTAATGCCAAAAAATGTGGAAAAGTCAAAAGTGGGGGGGGAACACTTCTGCAAAGCACTGTATAAATTAAAAAGGTAGAAATGAAAGCCAAGCTGAGGCAGTTGAGGTCTAAGTACTGTATATACCCATGTATAAGTCAACGTCGTGTTTTAGTCAAGGGCAGGTTTTTGGGGCCAAAATTAAGGATTTTGATGTGACCTGTGGACAAGTTGAGAGTCATTCTGTGGAGAGAGAAACACCAGTGCCACCTCAGGGGGCCAGACACCCCTGGCCACGACCATTTTCCCACCAAGACATTCAGCTCTCACGAACTCTGCTCAGAGAAGTAAACTATTTTTTTTTTTATAGAAGTTAAGCTATAGTATTAACTCTTGTCAAAAGAAAAGGAACCATCCCCTTTCGCTCAGTAGAGAGACAAAAGGCAAGAGCTTAGTCCCTTCCAGGAGGATTCAAAAGAAGCGCTGATCCCACCCCAATCTCTCAGTGCTCCTTTGAGGGGAAACACCAAAAAGCCATCTCTGCCATTTTCATAGCGAAGCATTCAAAAAGTCAGACGCAGCACCACAGCAGAGAGAATAAACAAGGGTCCTTTCCACACAAGGCTGATACATCGCAGTAGCATCGTATTGTTGCTTTTACATCTGCACATTAAACTGGTTTGACGTCATTCTGTCCTCTGCGGTTCTGCACGAGATGAGGTCTTAGTGCGGTTAACATCGACATTAAACCGATGTGTTGTAAAAATGGAAAAACTCCAATGTAAATAAATCATTTCTGCTGCATTTTTTCCTACCTGCAGAAGTGTTACATTGATTCACACCACTTGTGCTAAAACGTAGCAACGGTTTCTACAACTTTTTCCTTTTACATTGACCAATCAGCAGCGGCAGGGTGAAGGAAGGGAGGGTTATAGGAGTTCCACGAGAATTGACGATGCAGAAGCTACAAACAATTTTCTCTGCTTTACTTTCATAGAAACCAGAGGGCATGCAGATAGGAACTGAGGTAAGTTGGAGTATAAAAACCGCCCATGACACATGGTGAAACACTCCTCCACTCTAGTGTGGAAATGGCTATGGTCAGTGCTTCTTTTAGGTTCTCCCAAGCTCTCAGTTTTATCATTCTACTCAGAGAAGGGGCTGATTCCTTTTTTGATAACAGTACTTACACTGACCCGTGGATAAGTCAACCCAGGATTTCTGGGTCCATTTTTTGACTAAAATTTCTAGTCTTAACATATTTGCCAGCACAAAAGATGCACCCCATTTATACATCAGAAAATACTATTTCCCAGTGTATAAGATACACTGGTATATAAGACGCAACCCCTTTTTCAAACAGTATTTTTCGAGGGGAAACGTTAATCTTACACGCCAGCAAATAGGGTATACATTAGTACTTTCAGTATTTCTTTTAATGTGCCTTTTAGCAGAAATGGGAATTGTGCAGTCCTCAAGATGTTGTTGGATTGTAAATCTCCTCAACTCCATCCAGCATGACCAGGATGAGGAATGGTGGGAGCTACAGTTCAGCAGCATAGAGGACTACATGATTCCTACTTCTGCTTTATGCTTGAGCACTTTTTGTTTACTTGCTTGCTTGCTTTCACAAAAAAATCCTAAGATAACAGGGAATTCTTTGATGAAGAAACTATCACTTGGAAGTCCAGCACCATCCCAGCTCTTTCATTAAAGTGATTAATCCTCCCTCCATTGATTTAAGGCCACATTCTCAAATTTTGAAGGGCATTTTGCATATGTAGTTGATTTTTAAGGGACACCTTTCAGACCATTTTTGTTTTGTTTTCATTTTTGCCCAAGACATTTTGCTATCTATGGTAGAATAGCAACTGGTGCCCCTCACCCAAATCAATAGTCTCTTTTACACTACACAGAGATCCTTCTTTAACTTCCATGGCTGCCTCATATGGGATCCTGGGATATGTAGATCTCTCACTAGAAGATCTCTCTGGTCAAGAATTTTAAATGCAAATTGTGGAGGAAGTTGCCATGCCAATTAAAATCAAATCATAGTGCTATCATAGTGCAGGTGAGAAAAAGACCCAGGTGTATAGTACCCAAAGCCAGCGAACATATTTCTGCTTATGAGACATAAAAATCTCCCAATTGCCTCTCCTTATCCTTGGCAGTGAAAATACAGTAACAAGAATTTAAATAATCAACCTTTCTTGACAACCCAAATGTGTCGCATGAATTGGTTACCTCATGCTGCCTAACAATAGAGCTGCCCTGTTTACTTGAGCTGAGGCAATTGCTTCTTTTCTGCCATTCTAACATGGTTTTGGAGGTAAAACTGGAAATGATGTGAAGCCCCTTTTCTTTGCAGCCCTTTTGTTCCCTTAAACAAGCCTTTCTGCTCTGGAGACTAGGAGAATCTTTTCTTGTCTTTATGAAGAAGGTTTTGTTTGTGCCACAAACTGAGAACGTTTGCATCATTGTTGCTTAAGAATTCTAACTGTTAAGAGTTTGTTTGTTTTTCTTGTGGCTCTTGGGAACCCATCTTGAGTTTTTCCAAAATTTCCTGAAAAGACAGAAACAGTTGTTCTCCGCCTCCTCCTCCTCCTCCTCCTTCCTCTTCTTCTACCTTTTCCAGTTCCTCTTCTCCTTCTCCTTCTCCTTCCAGAGCTGTCACCCATTATTTGCAAGATAATTGTTTTGATATGCCCTTGTAAGTGTTCTCTTTGGTGCTGACAACCAGAATATAATGTACCCTGACAAGACAGGGAAGAAAATATCTCCTTGCTGTCTGATTAAGCAAACCTCTCTGCGTGTGGTAGCCACTCCTACAGAAAACAGGGAACGGGGGAATAGTTCAATTTCCTGCTTAGACTAAAGGAGTCTTCTTTTGCAAAAATGAATTTTAAAGGCAGGATGCTATGTCAGGGCTTACGCGAGGAATAAAAACAAGCAAAAAGCACCATTCATCGCTTTGTTTTCTTCTCCTGAAACAAATTTATTTTTGAAGCGTGGAGAGTAACTGAGTTCGGTGAAAGTCTTGGCATACTTTCGTCTTGAAAGCGACTGCAGTAGTGGACAGGGAAGTGGGAAGGCAGAAACTGACAGATGGGAAGGTCCCTGTGAAGGCCAGTGATGGGGCCCAATGGCTTTCAAGATGCCTCCTGGCTTAGAAAACAGCTAGCACGTTTGTGGGAAATAGAAGAAAGGTGGCAGGGGGACATTAATATCTAAATAAAAAGAGCACAGTTTGCTTCCACAGCTGCCAACAAAAGGAGATTTCAGACTCCAGATGTTCTGGAGCATCCAGTTGAGAATTTCCTACCACTGGCTGATGGCAGGAAATGAGCTTTGCTCACTTCATTTATTTTACAGTATGCGACATGGATATCCTAGTCTTCTTTCCACTGAATGACATGTATATTTGTGCCCCCTTTCCACTAAATTCAAAGCTGCATAAGTCAGTTTGCACAGTCTCCCACCCAAGCACAGACCAGATGCAGACTTCTTTAGCTTCAACAAAGGTTATATATGTTCCCTTGTGGCAAAAAAAGAAACACAGTCAGAGGGGAAGAGGGGTTTTGCCCCTTACCTCCTGTTTGTTTGTTTTTAAATTTGCAACCACATTGTCCATGCATGGACATTCCACTTCATGAAGTAATAGATTCAGCATATTTAAAATACTGGTTGACCTTCTTTCAAGGAGCTCCAAAGAATATTCTACAAATATGGGGTTATTCCATCTTGTCCCCGTAGGAATCCTGGATCAAGATCAATAAGAAAATGTTATGCCCCCCTCAACAACAGTTTCAAGTTCATCTCTCTAATTACTTTTGCAATACTTTTACATCTTAAATGTACTAGCTGGATTCTGTCCATCTCTTCATTGTATGGCTGTACCATGCTTCATTCTCATTAATTTAAAACAAAGTTTAATTCTCTGTTTAAAACTAATGGAACTGAAGCACATTGCAGGATCTGTGTGTATATATGTACATATGTATTTAATCTCCTGCCTTTCTAACAGCATGGGATTCAATGTGGGGTACAACCTTTAAAAATCACAATAGAACTAAAGTACTCTTAGCAGAATGTTAAAACCCAGTAAAACCAAACTTCTATTTTAAAAACACAGGTTTAAAATACAAGTTAATCTCAATTTCAAGGACACATTTAAAGTATAATAACCAAACACACACACATCATTAAACATTCTATCTCATGCAACATACTAAAATCAAATGCCTCCTTAAATAAAAAGGAGACTTCTATTGGGAAGTTATGAACGTATAACCTGGAGTTATTGATTTGTAACTGTTTGGTATTCATTATCCTTACATATTCCCTAATTTAGGGGACACACAGGGACCATGAAAGTCCCACAATCCTCACTTACCAGGAATGCAACCAACAAGGGTTGGTCCCCTGTTGCTCAAGAAGCAGCTCACTGATGTTCCCACACCCATTTTCTGACTGTCGCAAGGAAGATCACTCATGGGAGGGGGTGGTAACATCAACCAGCAGCTTCCCTAAAAGCAAGAGAAAGGACCCCAGTCAAACACATTTGCTGCTTCCCAATAAATGGGAGTGGGACAGGGGGCTGTCTGGGAGTTGCTGCATAGCCATATATCTACAATGGTTATGCATCTGTAAACTCCCCAAAAGCATTCCAGCCCACATCTCTGCCTGCCAGCAGAAAGAAAGCAGGGAGGGGGCCAACCAGGCCTCCCAGGGAAGTGAGTTCCACAACCTATATGACAGATTACAACCTGTACTGCATTATGCTGAAGTTCTTAGAGCAGAGCTTTCCAAACTTTTCATGTTGGTGACACACTTTTTAGACATACATCATTTCACAACACAGTAATTCAGTAAGTAGAAGCAGCCCCTCCACCCAAGCCTGGCCAGCAGCCACCACCACCCTTGGCTCGGGGTGGCTGCGGTAGCAGCAGCAGCAGGAGAAGCAGCCCACTGTTTCCGCCTTTCCGGGGTCTTCCTTGGCCTGGAGTAGTGGCAGCAGCAGAGGCAGCCCCTTCACCTGGGCCTGGCCCTTCACGGTGGTGAGAGAGGCAGCCCCTCCACCCGTTACATTCACGTAACACACCTACACACTGCAACCGACACACTAATGCTCAAGACGCACCATTTGGAAAGCTCTGCCATTGAGGTTAGCAACTTCTGATGGGAGATACTACCAATGTTACTTTTCAAATCAACAAACCGACTGGGATGTCATGCAAATAACTGAGGAACTCTGGTAGTTTTCAAACTGAGGGCTTGATGACTGCTTATAACCAACTCAGAAGCAACATCCATTAAAGGCAGTAACTCTGAAACATTGGTTCAGTGTTCCTTAAATGAAAAGTCAGTGAATTTATCTCTGGCTCCGGTGACTCATCTGAAGGCACCTGGCAGAGCTCCATAGCAGAAGCTGAGCAGATCTCTCAGGTCACCACCTGAGTGCTGGCCTCTTGAGGTCCCTTGAAGAGTGGTGTGGTATGAATAAACATTTCCATCATACTTTATTGGAAAGATAATGTTGTCATTTCCTGCCTATAACATTAGTGTAAAGGCAGGAATTGCAATATAACCAAAGGCTGGATGAGCTTCAAACAACAACAATAACAACAACAAAGAAAACAAAATTAATTCAGTGGAGAATATAAATGAAGAGTAGTAGGGCTGTGTAACTCCTGTCAAAAGTGATTGATGACTGTCAAATTTGATTGAATGATGACCTGTCAGATTTGATTGATTTATGACCTGTCGAAAGTGATTGATTTATGACCTGTCAATCTCCCTCCCCCGGAAGTGCTAGGGCGGGACATCCGGAATGGGCCGTGTCCCCTCCCCTCCCACGTGGTCCAAATCCGTCCCTATTGGTCAAGGGTGGTGGGCGGGCTCACACGACCCCACTGGGCCAATGGCAGCAAGCCTTGGTAATCGCCCCTGATTGGCCCGCGTGGATCCGAGGGGGTCACGTGGCTCCGCTGGGGCCCAGTTAGAACCCGATTTAGCAATCACCCCATTGGCCGGCTTGGACCACATGGGAGGGGAGGGGACACGGCTCATTCCGGATGTCCCGCCCTAGCACTTCCGGGGGAGGGAGATTGACAGGTCATAAATCAATCACTTTTGACAGGTCACAAATCAATCAAATCTGACAGGTCACAAATCAATCAAATCTGACAGGTCATCAATCAATCAAATTTGACAGTCATCAATCACTTTTGACAGGAGCTACACAGCCCTACTACTATGAAGGATAAGGCATGTGTGACTCCTGGTTCAAACTCATGTATGGGCTGCTATAGAGTCCTATTGAGTCTGTATATCCACATGACCATATTTTACTAGTTCCCATGATTGCTATAATATCTGGGCTCTCCTTTAAAACCAAGCACTCCAATTCCATTTTCTTTCATCTTGGCTCAGAGTTTCCAGCACTATTGTGCCTTCCAGAATAATTTTTCTGAGCTGATCATTGATGATATGGCAACAACAATACTATGTACTGATTAAAAACCACTCTTATTTAATAAAGAGGGAAGCTGTAGTCATAACTGAATGCAGGATTGTTCAAGATGCTTGGATGGGAACCACCTATACAGAGCTGATCAATTTGGGCAGATTTAGGTGCCAGTTTTTTGCTCTTGCACCCTCTGGGGCCTGTGCAGACTTGCAAAAAATGATACACCCACACTCCAAAAAAACAAAACAAAACAAAAAAATAGAAGTGACTGGACACATCATTAAACTTCCCCTGAAGACATTGGTTCACGGTTTGAGTGTACTCTTGGATTCAGCTTTGAACCTGAAGGCCCAGGATTTTGTGCTGGCCAGGAGTACTTCTGCACATTTAAAACTCGTGCACCAACTTGAACCATCAGATCTGGCCCTGGTGGTACATGCTTTAGTTACATCCTGTTTGGTCTATTGTAATGCACTCTATTTGGGACTGCCTGTATGTTCAGCTCCAAGAGTGGAAATATCAACTGGTCCAAAAAATTGCTGCCAGACTATTAACTGGAGCAGGTTACAGAGTTACTACATCTCTGTTGGAACAGCTCCACTGGCTGCAAGTTTGTTTCTGGACACAGTTCAAAGTATTGATTATAACCTGTATGGCTTGGATTCATGCTAGTTGGCAGATCATATCTCCTTCTATGAGATGACCCAGGCTCTGAGATCATCAGGAGATGCCCTTCTCTCAGGGCCACCACCATCACAAGCACAGTTGGTAGGGACAAAAGAGAGCCTTCTCAATGGCTGCCCCTAGATTCTGCGATCCCTTCCCAGGGAGGCCAAAATGACCCCTCCTGGTCCTTCCATCAGCAAGCTAAAACTTTTTTATTCAGGTAGGCTTTTAAAATAAAAAGTTTTTAAAGAACAAGATAGGGAGAGCTGTATTGTTTTAACTGAACTATTTTTAGAGAATTTTTATCTTTTTAATTGCATTTTATTCTGTTAACTTAAGAGGTGAACTGTTTTAATACCATAAATAATTTAATGCTATTCTAAGGTTCACTTTTTATATGTTTTTTAACTGTATTGTTCTTTTAAATTGTGAGCCGCTTTGAATCCCAGTTTTTGGAGGAAAACAGGATAATTGTTGTTAATGATGATGATGATGTTGAGAACAGACACTGGATTAGCACTTTCCTTTGAGTTAGATGGAAAAGCGAGATAAATTGTTCAGAGCTTTTATAGTCCCCACAGCCAGCATGGCTAGTGGTCAGGTTGGTGGGGATGAGATTCTTGAAGTAGTCCAAAAATAGCTTTTCCAGGTTCTGTGGCTACTATGAGGTTAATGTTTTCTTTTCTAAGCTCTCTCTCTCTATTTCTCCCTTGTTTTCTCTCTTTCTTTTATATTTTTCTTGAATGGAAGCCACCATGCCATATCCCAAATTACCTTTGAACCTTTCCTTAGTTCCAAGAGTGGCTTATCATTTGGCATAGTTGGCCTGTTGTGTGAGAAAGGCAAGCTAGTGTCCTCCTGGACGCATGGAATTTGTCGTGCTGTTCTTTGGGTTCTGGCTATCAGCATTAGCTCAGTTTGCAGGGGTCATTCAGGTTACAGTGTTCAGGTTTCCTTGGAACATATTCTGTCACTTTGATTCATTTAATGAAATTCTATACCGCCCTTCAGTATCATTTTTGAGGGCAATTTACAAAATTGCTTGGAAAAATAAATGTTATTGTCTTAACAATAGTGAAAAGCAGGATCAAAATCCCGCTGAAGCCCATTCAAATAGCTTCAAAGAATAAAAAGATTTTGGCTGCACAATGGCATGGGCATCAAGTGAGGCTCTCAGGCAAGAGACTTCCACAGATGCTGCAACTCCTTATTGCAGTCCACCAGATGGTGAGAGCCAGTGAGGTATAGTGGTTTGAGCATTGAACTACAATCCTAGAATGAGAGTTCAATTCTCCGCTCAGCCATGGAAACTTACTGGGTGACCTTGGGTGTATCACATACTCCCAAGCCCAGAAAAGCTCCTGATAGGGTTGCCTTAGGGCAGTGGTTCTCAACCTGTGGGTCCCCAGATGTTTGTGGACTTCAGCTCCCAGAAGCCCCAGCCACTATGGTCAATGCTCAGGGCTTCTGGGAGATGAAGTCCACGAACATCTGGGGACCCACAGGTTGAGAACCACTGCCTTAGGGTCACCAGAAACAACTTGGAAGCACACAATAAAAGTTGGTAGGAGCAAAAGGAGGAACTCTGAGGGACAATCTTAGAACATTGTGGATTGTAATGGAACATATTCTAACACAGTGTATGCTGAATTGTCTGTTCATTAGAATTTGTATTCCACTTACATCAAAAGATTTCAATGAAGAAAAGGAATATATATCATAAAAGCCTACAAGATGAAATAAAGCATAAAATCAACACAATGTGGCCCAGATCTTGCTGTTAGTTCCTGACTAGATAAGTAGAATTTACCAAAGTGTTGACTCCTTCATCCACAACTGACTCAAGGGATCTACGCAAGTGACTTAGGATTTAGGTTAACATTTACATTCTCCAGAGGAATAAATGAGTTGGATAAAAATTCAAAGGCCTGCACAGATAGGTGTGTCTTCAACCTGCAGCTGAAAAGTAGAATTCTCAGGGTGCATCTAAGGGAGAAGAATATTCCATGTAGCAGGCAACATCATCATCCAGACTTTAAAGGCACTATCCAAAGTGTTCCTTTGGCTGCAATCCTTTTGACTCCACAAGCAGGGATATGCTCCAGGTTTTAGTCTGAACTTTAAAGGAACTAGCCAAGACGCTGAACCCCATCTTCTGGATAGCTCCCCTAAAGTTTAAATTAAAATCCAGAACAGATTTACCACCATACTGACAGAGCTACCACCTGTCACTGAGGAAAAGGTAGGAAAATGATGATCTTGTGGTGGTGGTGATGTCACCTTGACCAGATGCCTTGTCCAAAGGGAATAAATAAAGAATTGGCAGGATTGCAGAGTAAAAACCAGATGTGGAAGCACCCCAAGATAGCTCCGTGTGAGTGTGTGTTCATCTACAGGTCCCAGCAGTGCTCTAGGAGCATTTAGCAGAAGTGGATCAGGGTACTTGCTAGAGGGCCATTGTGCCCAAGGCAGGGCCTCTACTGGATTACTTCAGTCTCTTTGAAGTCCCTTTGAGTGTCACCCATAGCTTAGTATTACAGCATCACCAGTCCTGCAGGGTTCCTGCCTGAGATTCCAGAAAGGCTTTCACTTCTCCAAAACTCACATGAATTGCTAGCAGCTTGTCATAAACTGAGACTCAGGATGACATACTACACTTTAAGTGGTTTATGGCCAGCCATTTAAAGCACAGGAATCAGCCCAAGTGAAGCATCAAGGGGAGAACAAAACATGGCTAAGCATTGGTCTCTGAGGTCATTTCCACAGTACACTGTTATAGTGCTATTATTCCATTTTCAATATTCTATGGAATCCTGGGATTTGCAGTTTAGGGAGGGACGTTTAGAATTCTCTGCCAGAGAGCTCTTTGGCCTCAGTAAACAACAAGCTGTTGAAAGTGGAATAATAGCATTATAACAATGTAGTGCAGAAATGGCCTGAGTTGTGAGCAGGAGGAGCCTAGGCCCTTAGTCAGCAACTAGTCTTCCTGAAGTGCCTGTGTGAGAAAGGAAAGGAAGACAGCCCGCTCTGTTTGAATAGGTTGGCCAGCCAAGAGCACTGAGAAGCCAGTGAGTATTCACAAACATGGGCTACCCAACCAGTCCCAACCAGAGAGAGAGAGTTCTTTAGGAAGAAAAAGTGTGTTGGGGGGAAACCTCTTGGAAAAAAATTACCTTTTCAGACTACAACTCTCAGAGTTCCCACTCTACCAACATTCTGAACTAGTGAGGTCTTTGATCTGCTCCAGTGTGCTTTTTCTTATGTTCTTCTGTAAATATACTGCTTGAGATAGGCAAATTGCGTCTGTGATAGGCAAACGGAGTGCTGTGCATTCTTATTGTATTGTCACACTATATATCCTTCCTGTGACTGAGAAGTTAAGACAACAGCGATTGTGACCTGAGAATGCAACAATGTGCATGAGAAACTGAAGTCCTTAAACAACAAAGGCATACACCAGCTCACACTTAAGAATCATTCAGCGGAAATCACCTCAAAGCTACAAAATGCTACTTTCAGTTAAAAGGCTGGGGGAGAGATTTACAAAAGCAGTCTTTTTTCCAAAGACTCCTTAAAGAAGGAGGAACTTTGCAGAACTGTGAAGGAAAAGGATGCCTGTACTGCCATCTATTGGTCCATAAATGCAATTAGAAGAAAACACAGTCAAAAATAATGCATTTACAGTCCATGAGCCCTGGGGCTATTATACAGAACAATTTAGCTAGAGCAAGAGCCTGCAGTTGCAAAAGCTAGGGTGCAACCTCAGTGCCAGCTGTTCACCATTCCACTTTTTTTCTCTATTTATTTCCCCACCTCACCATAAATCTGTTCATTAAGTTTGCTACTACTCTGTTTCCAAGCACTCATAGATAAAGCTAATGCTCGGATTTCCTCTGTTTTTGTGTTTCAGCTGACCTCAAGACGGGTACTGCCTCCCAGTCTTCCTTCTCCATACAATATAAATATACAAATATACAAAATATACAAAAATATACAAAATATAAAGAGATGACCATCCCCTCAGACTATTCTAAAGCTTTCTTTCCTTCACTTTCCCCTAGTATGGCATTGCAGTTCCCCACAACCACCTTTAGGCACACAGATATTTCACACCTTAAAAATGGCATAGGATCAAAATGACACCGATTTGTCTTAGCCTCTCTCCCTTTCCAGCATGGTTTATGAGGACTGGGGAACCTTTTCATTCTATTCAGAAGCACCAGCGCCTTCAAATTATAATGCTATGAGCTCAGTGAGGAGCACTTGAGTAGCGAATAATTGTTGGAACAGCCAAGAGCCTTTTCATTTGCGAAACAGGAGCATACCCGTACACACACACACACACACACACACCCCTAGCAGCTAGTTGGAGGTCATGGTTAAAGAGCATTGCACGGGGATAGATTGGGTGACCCTTACGTTTCCTTAGAATCATAGAGTCATAGAAATGTAGAGTTGGAAGAGACCACAAGGGCCATCCAGTCCAACCCCCTGCCATGCAGGAAAACCCTCAAAGCACTCCCGACAAGTGGTCATCCAGCCTCCGCTTAAAAACCTCCAAAGAAGGAGACTCCACCACACTCCGTGGCAGCATATTCCACTGCCGGACAGCCCTGACCGTCAGGAAATTCTTCCTGAGGTTCAGGTGGAATCTCCCCTCCTGCAGCTTGTATCCATTGCTCCTTGTCCTGGTCTCAAGAGCAGGAGAAAACAAGCCCACTCCCTCCTCAACATGACATCCCTTCAAATATTTAAACATGGCTATCATGTCCTCTCTCAACCTTCTCTTCTGCAGACTAAACATACCCAGCTCTCTAAGTCTGTCCTCATAGGGCATGGCTTCCAGGCCCCTCACCATTTTGGTTGCCCTCCTCTGGACCTGCTCCAGCTTATCCATATCCTTCTTGAGTTGGGGTGCCCAGAACTGGACACAGTATTCAAGATGAGGTCTAACCAAAGCAGAATAAAGTGGTATCAATACCTCCTTCGATCTAGACACCATACTCCTATTGATGCAACCAAGAATTGCGTTGGCTTTCTTGGCTGCCGCATCACACTGCTGACTCATGTTCAGCTTGTAGTCTATTAAGACTCCTAGATCGCTTTCACACGTACTGTTAGCCAGCCACGTGTCCCCCATCCTATATTTCTGCATATCATTTTTTCTGCCTAAGTGTAGGACCTTACATTTCTCTCTGTTGAAATTCATTTTGTTAGCCTTGGCCCAGCTCTCCAATCTGTCCAGGTCCTTTTGAATTTTGATCCTGTCATCTGGCGTATTAGCAACCCCTCCCAATTTGGTGTCATCTGCAAATTTGATCAGTGTGCTCTCTATTCCTTCCTCCAAGTCATTAATGAAGATATTGAACAGCACCGGGCCCAGGACAGAACCCTGTGGCACCCCGCTAGTCACTTCTCTCCAGGATGAGAATCTGCCATTGGTGACCACCCTTTGGGTACGGTCAGTCAACCAGTTACAAATTCACCTGACAGTAGCCCTGTCCAGCCCACATCTTACTAGCTTCTTTGCAAGAATGTCATGGGGAACTTTGTCAAAGGCCTTACTGAAATCAAGATATACTATGTCCATGGCATTCCCTTTATCTATCAAGCAAGTAACTCTATCATAAAAAGAGATAAGATTAATCTGGCATGACTTATTTTTGAGAAATCCATGTTGACTTTTCATAATTACGGCATTGTTTTCTAAGTGATTAGAAACTGACTGTTTGATGATCCGCTCCAGGATCTTTCCAGGTACTGATGTCAGGCTGACTGGGCGATAATTATTTGGGTCCTCTTTTTTTTCCCTTCTTGAAGATGAGGACAACATTTGCCCTCCTCCAGTCTGCCGGAACTTCTCCTTCCAACTCTGCAGCTCTGTGACCTGATGACTTCAAGGGGCAGCTGAGTCAGAAGACATCCATGGTCAGAACTTGCTCAATGTTTATATTTTTACTAAAAAGTAGCCATGTTTGGATCCCCATATTTGGATCAATGTGCTGGTCCAGTAGGGGAAGGATTAACCTTGGCTCTGTGCATCTTCAACGGTTGAAATCACACACTCCATGCTGCCATTTTTGTCCCTGTGAAGAAAACATACATGTACCTCTATATTTTCCCTAACAGGGAAATAGCATTACAACTTGAAGAAATTATGTTTCGGGCCACAATTCCAAATACCCCCAGCTAGGCAACTTGGAGGATTCTAGGAACTAGATTAAAACACAGAAAGCAACTGTCTTTTTGCAATGCCACTGCCCTGATCCAATGTTAGTCCATGGTATTTTTGGACTATAACGTGAAATGGCCTGACATCTGACAACAGGTCTCCTGTACCCTGTCTCTCTTGACTCTAAGCCAGTGGTTCTCAACCTGTGGGTCCCCAGATGTTTGTGGACTTCAGCTCCCAGAAGCCCTGAGCATTGACCATAGTGGCTGGGGCTTCTGGGAGCTGAAGTCCGCAAACATCTGGGGACCCACAGGTTGAGAACCACTGCTCTAAGCTAACCTAATGGATGAATCTATCAATAATTTTATTATGGTCATAGACCAGCATGACAAAAATGGCATTTTGCCTTAAAATACATAAAATATGAAATACATAAAACAGAGTGACATAAAACACAATACAATGAATACTTAAAATTCACTTGTGATAATAGCAATGCTAAAATTAGTTATAGGTAGTCCCATACGTAGATCAAAACACTTTATCTGAGTCTATATATATAATAAAATCTAATGGATGAATCCTCCTTTGTTTTTAGTAGGACTTGAAAATATCATTAGCTACATTGGGACCAAAATGTAAAACATCCCATGTAGAAGCATCTACAGGAAAAGAAAAACAAACAATAGCATTCCCTTTTGTTTAAGCTCTTTCAAATTGTTTCTAATGGAGCAGAGAAACAATGTACCAATAGGTACATACTCTTTACAACAAGGTGTGGATTTATACTCTTGTATTTACTCATATAAGGCAGGTGTATTTTCTGATTCCATAAATTCCACAAGGGAAAGAACTTATATTTGGAACTCTTTGCTTTGCTGTGCTGCTGCTTCACCCATAAGATCACACTCTTGTCTTGAAGCTATACTTTCCATTATCTTCGGTGCTTGCAAAACTTTGAATGGAACAAGTTTTTCTAGCAAAAGAATACAGATTTTTATCTTCAATGAGCAGCCTATCATTTAGCTTTGGGAAACAGCTTCCTGGTTCTAAATGGCTTGCAAGCAGTGGCTGTCACACAGCTCCTAAAGCTGACAGTAGAGACTGCTCTTGTGGAGTCTAGAGGGACGATCCTAAAATGCTGGGAATGGCAGATGATGTTAGCATAGATCAGGAAGCCTTAGCTGCTCAAAATGGAGAAACAGCCAGCTGGGACATCAACGATATCAAGCTCCCCAAGGTAGGTGCATTTTGGGCTTATTTAGAAATGGCAACTCTTTTTTTAAAAAATCAAAATCTATCCTTATAATGTGTTATTTGTTCACTTAGTCATTTATTTATATAGTGTTAAGCACTATAGAAATTACAGAGCAGAGATCAGGAACCTGTTTGACTACAGTTCCCATAATTCCTTGCCTCTGGCCATACTAGCTTGGACTGGTGGGAGTATGAGCCTGAAAGCACCTGGCTGGCCACAGATTTCCTACGCCTGCCATACAAGAAGGTAAATCAAAATAGAGAGTTTTCTTCCACAAAGAAAGAACATGGTGGATTAGAATTAGGGTTAGTTATACCTAGGCTGCAATTCTGTACATATTTATCTGTTGATAAGCCCTGTTAAACTCAGTAGGACTTACATTTGAGTCGACATGCACAGAGTGCACCCACTGAAATCAATGGGACTTAAGTTGTCACAGTTGGCCTAAGTCCCATTGACTTCAGTGGGCCTGCTCTAAGTATGACAATGTCTGGATTCAAACCCTTGATAGGATTATTGCATATAACATCATCCTGCAATGTAGTTCATATTTTCAACTGAAAGCTCTTCAGATTTGTTGAGAGTGTCACTACTGAGAATGTGAACTATATTCCTAGAGTCTGGGTGTTGTACTGTATATCTTGTAACATGTAACTAAAGTAGCTACTATCTTTCCCTACATTAAATTCAGTTAGTCAGAATGGGCTTGGCAGCTTGTACTCTCATTCCATCCAAGGTTGGCTTATCAGTGTGCCATATCATTGTCTCACCTCCTTTGACCACATTCTTCATTCTTGTGCATTGTGCAAGCATCAGTGAAGTGCAAAAGGCTGTATCTACAGTCATAAATGAAATATTCTTAAATGTTGATAAATCTGTTGTTAAAATGAGGCCAGTTTTTTTAGATCACACCTGAGAGTACCAGAAGCTGCAGATGCAAAAACATGCCATTAGAAGTAGGACAGTGGTTATCTTGGAAGAGAGAGCATGGAGTTACAAGAAGCTTTTGGTGAGATGGGCTGCAGGGTAAAGTAGGCTGGATTTGGAGGCTCCATACAGCCTCAGGTCTGTAGATTCCACACCACTGTAGTAGATTTCAGCTATTATCCCCCAAATCCACCCAACGTTGCTGGAGTTGATGTTGACTATTAGGTACATATGACTTGAATGAAGCAAAAGTCTTACTGGCAATATATAGAATCAAATTTGTTGCATTACATCAATTTTGCTGTTGTTGTTGTTGTGTGCCTTCAAGGTGTTTCTGCCTTGCAACTATCCAAAGGCAAACTTATCACAGGGTTTTCTTGGCAAGATTTGTTCAGAAGGAGTTTGCCTTTCCTCCGAGGCTAGGAGAGTGTGATTTGCCCATGGTCAACAGTAGATTTCCATGGCTTAGTGGTGAATTGAACCCTGGTCTCTACTACAGCACACTGGCTGCTCATCACATCAACTTCCATGGGCCAAACCCAACAATTTTCCTTAAAAAGCTGAAGCTTGGTGCACAAAAATGTTTGGGATGTCAACTTAAGTTTAAATACCAAGGCCAGCATCCCACTGGTAACAGAAACCTACATATTTAACTTTTTACTCATAGTAGATGGAGGATTATAGCACCTCCATCTGTTACAACTCCCTCTCTAAGCCACTTGCTGCTTTTTACCTGGACGCTGATTCCTACGGCCATTCAATGGCCGAGTACAGCAAGAAAATGACTGGTAGGCAGCCAGCTCCATTCTTGCTGCCACCCACAGGAGAGGACATGTCTTTCTGGACCTTTGGAAGATGTCCAGGAAGTCCAGGAGGATCCTACTTTCTTTCTGCAGACTGCTGCAGGAGCAGAGTCTGTTGACTGCCTATCTGTCACTTGTCTTTCCTCCATCCTCCCCTGGCCACAGAATGGCTATAGGGATGGTCCCCCCGGCCAGAAAACAGCTAGGTCTGGTGTGCAGGGAGGGGAAGACACATAGCTGTGCATGGTGGAATTTTATGAGTGGCTAGTGTAATGCAAGATCTCAGCCCAAAGTTGGTCAAAATTGGTACATGAGTGTGTATTTGAGAGCAAAAATATAGGTATCTGAAATGCTCGCTCATAAGGTATCTGAAGTAGTCAACAGGCTTGATTCAAAACCTTACTACAGCCAAAATTTTGTCCCCATTAGATATAATACACCAAGGTTGATGAGTTTGTGATCAACCAAGTATAGCATGAAAGATAGACAGACCAAAGGACAAATGATCATAGTCTGCATGAAGTTGTATGCCAATGCTAAAGCAGGCAAGTGACACAGGGAACATAGATCTAACAGAAGAAAACCCATTATTATACAAATATGTTATGGAGGTTTCTTAGTTCCAGAGGCCGGTACGCTTTGCAAGATACAGTCAAAGTTGAGCCTATCGGTGTTAAAAGATTTCAGCCATGCAAGTTATGCACATTTAAATTCCTGCCATTGATATGGATGCTTCTTAAGTATGCTTAAATTGGCTGGACCATATATTGTCTATTTAACTGCTCTGATTCTAAATCTCGAACTAGACTATGTTCATGCAGTACCCGTGTGATAGTTGCACCTGAAAACGTTTTATGATTCCTGTGCAAAACTTTTAGATTTGTGCTAGATTCCAAGAACAGTAACATTTAAGAAACTGTTCACAGTCTAGAATCTCTTCTTGATTTTATAAACATTCACAGAAACCAAAAATTTCCAAACTGGAAGATTGTGTTAGAAAGTGGTTGGCATAACGCAGCAATTAATCACTACCTGTCTCCCGACCATTAGAAAAACACACATTCACATTTCTCACTGAGAATTTCCTGTCAGAAGCTGTTTTGCACAGAACAGCAAAACTGCTTGATAATCTCTCTTTTAAAAGTATTTAGATGTGTCTCTCCCTATGTGCGTAAGAGATTGGAAGGGAAAATGTTGCCAGAGTGTACATGTCACCCACAACTTTACCTTTTCTTTGAAACATGTCTCTTGAAAGGCGAAAAAAAATTGCTTACCCATGGCTATGATACACCAGTGGTTCTTAATCTGGGGCCTGGGGACCCCTGAGGGTCCATGGAGCCCTTACAGGGAGTCCACAAAGTCCTGCTGCTGGTCACCAACAGCAGCAGTGACAGAGATGTGGCAGTGGAGAGGGGGTTGCAGAGGCTGAAACTGCTCCCTCGTTTGCAAATAAGGGAACACACACACACACCTGCCGCTGCATCCCTGATGAAAAGGACATAGCAGTAGGTGTGTGCATGTGCCCCAACTATGACTCTGGAAACCAGGGTTTGAATCCCTCTGGGTGACCTCAGGCAAGCCACATTCTCTTAGCCTCAAAAAAAGACAAAGGGAACAATCCTGCCAAGAAAGTCCTCATGATAGGTTCACCTTAGGGTCACCATAAGTCACTTTCAAAGGGAAGAGACATGATGGTTATAAAGTACCTCCCCCTGTCAGTGGCACATTGTTACTGTGTGCCTTTAAGTCAGTTGTAACTTTTGGCAACCCTAAGGTGAATCTATCACAGTTTTTTTGTTTTTTGCAAGATTTGTTCAGAAGACATTTGCCTTTGCCTTCCTTTGAGGATGAGAGAATGTGACTCACCCAAGGTCACCCAGTGTCTGTGTGGGAATTTGAATCTTAGTCTCCAGAAGCCTTTAATAAACAAACAAACAAATATTTGACTATTTGATTCTAAATTTAAATATTTAAATCTTGAGTCAAGTCTTGGGTGACCCCAGCAACAAATTAGATTTTTAGAGAGTCCCTCTGGTAAAAAAAAGGTTAAGAACCACTGTGATAGACAATCACCAGTGAGGGAGGCTGCAACAATTAGAAGCAGGACTCCAATCATACTTCCTAGTTGCAGCCTCTCTCACTGGCAGGAGAGAGATGGGAACATCTTCCACATTTTTCCCAATCACCAGCAGAAAGAGACCTCCCTTTCTCAGAGTAGCTGCTGCTTGGAAAAGCAAGCAGGGTCAGGCTAGGATATGTTCCTTAGTTATGCACGTAACTAAGTAGGCGATATAGAATATGAATCCACATTTTCTGTGCAGAAAAAGCTGTTTCCTATGCAGAAGATGCTATTTTCTATGCAGATCACCCACATGCAAATTTAATGAAAAAAAGATCCCTAATTATAGCATTATCTGTGCAGAAAATAGCTGTTTCTGTACTGAAAATGCTGTTTTTTACAAAAAAAACAGCCATGTGCAAATTTTGCACAAAATAAGTCCCAAACTGTGAAGGTTCTCATCATTCCAGAATTCTTCTCATCAGGGTTTCTCAACCTGTGGAAAACATTTTTTTCCTACTTTTATTTGAATATCCTTTCCAACGCTATTCTGAAGCTGCGTGAGTGGGCCACAGAAACCATCATGAAATGTACAAGAACTGAACCAGCTTAATATTTGCTAAAAGACGGGGCAGGAGGTGATTATACAATAAATACAGAACTCAATAATAAAGAAAAGCAACAAACAAGAAGGTTTTTGATCTGCTGCTTCACTTCCCCCTCCCATGCCTTCATCTCATGATATTAAAGTAAAGTAAATTATGGGTTGGATCCAGACTTAGCCATGCTTAGAAAAAACTGTTCATAGAGAATTCAGTCCTGACTGACTTCAGTACAGAGAAACCACAAAAGGTAGGGAAACTTTTCACTCACCAAATGTTTTGCAGTAGAGCTCCCAAAGACCTTTATCATTCCCCCACGTTGGCTTGGATTTCTTGAACCCAAGTCCAAAGTATCTGGAGTGGGAAAGGCTGGCTTACAACCCTGTATGTTTCTGAATATCAAGAAGCTGTGGATGTCAGGCTGAAAACTAAAGGAATCACAACTCCAAATCTTTTGTGTCTGCTTATGTGTACATTTCATCTGCATACGTCTTCCAAAAAATCTGTTCCTGAGTTTCCAGTATTCTGTCTGATTATCTAGGCCTGTATTGCAGATTGGATCTGCTGCCTTTGAAATCTGCAAGGTGAACGGAAGCATCTGTAGTCTTGTTTTCCTCGGCTCCAAACATAATATTCTTTGGGTTTCTAACAGGACGTGAAACAAACAGATTGGTTTCAGGAATGGCCAGATTCCTACGTAAAATTCATCTACAGTGCTGATGATAAAAATGCTCAGAGACACCTGAGCAGCTGGGCAATGCGAAACACCAACAATCACAACTCCCGCATCTTGAAAAAATCCTGCCTTGGAGTTGTGGTCTGTAGCAATGATTGCTCTGTCGCTCCTGGGAGGAAATTGTACCTGAGGCCAGCCATATGCGATAAGGCCAGGCAAAAACAGCAAAGTAAGTAAGATCCTGTGTGATGAAAACATTGAGACTGCTTGGCTTGGGCATCCTGCAATTAAGCTTGGGTCTTCATTTCCAATTGTGCTTCCATAGACACTAAGTCCCACAGGTAGCATCCACTGAGTATTATGACTTTGTCATCAAAGTAGTTTTAAACTGGAGACAACCCATAAGCTACATGCTGAGGTACATTCAGCCTGATCCTAGGCACACTGACTGGCAATAGTGGCAATGACAACTCTGCTGCTACTGGAGCTATTACTCCTGCTATAATAACTGTCACAAAGAAAAACAAGGTGCTCATTCTGACTAGGGCCATTTCCACACTAGACTGTTATAGTGCTATTATTCCACTTTCAACATCCTATGGAATCTTGTGATCTGTAGTTTATTGAGGCCAAAGAGCTCTCTGGCTGAGAATTCTAAAGGCTCCTCCCTAAACTGCAAACCCCAGGATTCCACAGGATGTTGAAAGTGGAATAATAGTACTATAACAGTCTAGTGCGGAAATGACCCTAATCAGAACGAGCACCTTGTTTTTCTTTGTGACAGTTATTTGTAGCAGGAGTAATAGCTCCAGTAGCAGCAGTGCTGTCATTGCCACTGTTGCCAGTATTTTTTTTATTATGATTATCAACATAATAATAATAGTGCCTGTGGGTGTGTATGTGTTCATACATCTGTCTGTCTCTCTATAAACAGTATATATCTCTTTGAGTGTGACATGACAACAGTAAGAATTTTAATCATGACACTCAGTTCACTTGAAGAGCAATTTTTAACAGTACACTTCTCACAGGGAAATCATGTCCTAACTGTAACGGGCCTTTGAAGCTCATCCCCTGTCGAGGCCACGGTGGATACCCTGTAACCAACTTCTGGAGACATGAAGGACCATACATATTTTTTCAGGTGGGATTATTTGTCTAAGGCAAGTCTGTTGTTAGACGATAAGCACTACAGGGAGCGCAGCGCACTAGATTAAGGAGACTCACCTTTAAAAGTGATATAGAGAAGTTAAGAATCAAACACTCATATTAGTTCATTCCAAATGCCAACTAGCTATGCAAGACAGACATGAAGAAAATTTACAGAGAGCATCTTCTGTTGCATCCAGGAAAACATCTACCTTCATCTATACCAGTGCTTCTTAAGCTTTCTGATACGGTGGATCAGCAGGGGTTTTTTCCCAGTATGCCAGGAACCAGCACCATATTTATGCCCACTGGCTATAACTGTTTCTTTCTTTCCTGGAAACTTGCTGCAAACCAGCAACCTATGGCTCAAAGAGCACCACTGATCTAGACTATAATGCAGCCTTTCCCAACTTATATCTTCTTCAAAAATAGTTCACTGCATAACTTATTCCCGAACTTCAAAAGGTAATCTGTTACCATTACTATTACAGGAATTTTCCAAATAACTCGTTATGTTCCTTGTTAAATTTCTGGGTACTTTTTCATCACTTTTTTTTTTTACATAAAGTTTAAGATTGGTAAATGAATGGAATAAAAATGTGGAAAAAATGCATTCCAAATACCTCTAAAAGGTGTAACAAATCTGGTTCAAAGTAACATTTAAGAATGATTAGAATGTTGGCCAGATTCTTATATTGAGAGAGGTACATGTGGCACATAACCATGGGCGCATAGCTACATCTCATAACATTACACTGCAGAATTCACCTTTTAAATGATGCAGCCCCTGCAGTGCAGTCATTTCTGTGTTATTGGAGAGCAGGGGATCATTGGAGTTGAATCCAGATGTTTTCCTGTAGCTGGGCATTAGGGACTCTTATGGAGGTCCCTGTAGACCAGTGGTTCTCAACCTGTGGGTCCCCAGATGTTTGTGGACTTTAGCTCTCAGAAGCCCTGAGCATTGACCATAGTGGCTGGGGCTTCTGGGAGCTGAAGTCCACAAACATCTGGGGACCCACAGGTTGAGAACCACTGCTGTAGACGGAATCCTTGCTGCATATCCAGCTACAGAAAATAGCTGGACATATCTCTGCTGATCTTCCACTCTTCAGCACATAGAAACAACCATGTTGTGGGGCTGCATCACTTTAAAAATGGGTTTGGGAGAATTTTGGTTGTTACACAATTGTTACCAAATTTCAACCTGCACACAGACTGAAATAGTGAATTGCAATGACATAAGGCCAACTTATTGTTGTGTACCTTCAAGTCATTTCTGATTTAACACAGGATTTTCCTGGCAAGATTTGTTCAGAGGAGGTTAGTCTTTACTTTCTTCTGAGGCTGAGAGAATGTGACTTGCCCAGGTTCACCCAATGGGTTTCCATGGCTGATTGGAGATTCAATCCTTGGTCTCCAGGGTTATAGTCCAATACTCAAACCATTATACCAACTTACTCTATCATAATCCCCCAACAGGATCACTCACCATTTGCTGAAAATTTAGAAAACATAGTAAACCATTGTTATGTTACTTTTAACATAACTTCATGATGCCCTGGTTATAGAAAAAAGTAATGACCCGAGGGTAAGCCTGTTACCTGTAACTCATTATTTCCAAACTCTGCTTCAACTCAATATCCTTCAAATGTTTTACCCTCCATGAGACTGAGCCAAAAGAGAGTAGCCAGGAATCCTAGGAGCCAGAGCCCAAAAATCTGGATAGCATCAGGTTGGGGAAGCATGCCATAGGTATGTGACAGAATTCCATTATTTAGAGGCCAATTATACACGTCTACCGAGAAACAAGTCTCACTGGACTCAGTGGTATTTAACTCTCAAAGAGGCAGGCATAACATTGCATCATAAAAGGCCAAAACTGGCCTGCTGGCATAACCTTGGGGTATGAATGTGAAAGGGATCCATATGTCCACTAGTGAATTAGCATGGAAAGCAGTCATGGCAGCAATTTTCCCAGAGGAAAAGAAATTTAAAAAATTACATGAGAACTTGACTATATAAGCTACAGTTACTATTCTTTCCTCTGTTACTGTACTTTGCTTTCTGATCTGCAGTGAGTCCATAAAGCCAGGTTTTCCCTATAGAACAATACAAATATTTTAAAATGGTTTTACCGCTTAGGCCAGTGGTTCTCAACCTGTGGGTCCCCAGATGTTTGTGGCCTTCAGCTCCCAGAAGCCCTGGGCATTGACCATAGTGGCTGGGGCTTCTGGGAGCTGAAGTCCACAAACATCTGGGGACCACAGGTTAAGAACCACTGGCTTAGGCAAATGTGATCATCAGCACAGAACAAGAGATTTCCATTTAATCAATAACTTGAATAGAAAATTGAACATACTCTTGGACGAAAGGCAGGCCAGGTTCAGTGAGACACACAGACTGTTTCTGGATTTTGCATTCCTTTTCTCTAACAAGTGTGTGATGTTTGAAATTGCACTGTTGTTGTATGTATCCAAGCCTTGGTCACAATATGTATCTTCATCTTCTAAAGTCAAAGGGGGCTCATGATCACGCAAGACCAGAAACAAAAGCAGAAGCAGAAGCCAGACGGTCAATACAAAAAGCCCATAGGCCAGCTTCACCAAGGCTGAAACGGATCCGAGAAACTGAGGTAAATGTGCTTTCCATTAATTTAGAAAGTGCTCATCCTTATGCATGGAAGGTAAGCATGCTAAATTTCAAGAGCCCTTGAAGGATCTCTGCTTATAAGGGCTAGACCAGTGGTTCTCAAACTGTTTAACCCTGTGACCCCCATTTATATCAGCATGTGGACATCAGGCTCCCCACCACCACCACTTGATGTACTATATGGATACAAACATTTTGTTTACATAGTGTGTATATTTTCATTCACATATTTATTTATATCCATATTTTAACATTTTATAAGGAAATAACATTGTTCAAATTAGAACTATTTTCTTTTCTTTTTCTAAAATAAATTCATACCTAATTCAACACAATCCCTGGATGGAGAGGATCGCAACCACTGTCCAAAATGAGACTTTTGCACATGGAAGTCAGGAATTCTGCTCCTCGGTATGGGGGGAATCACAAAACTGTCCAAAAAGGGCTCCCTGCTGTCTCTCTTGTGTCGCCTTTCTCAATCTCTCCCCTCCTTCCTCCACCTCCTTCTGTTCCATACAATGAGGTGGCACATAGTTGTTGTGCCCATAAGCGTGGCTGTGACGCACAGTGTGCTTCACATCAAGGAAGGAGGGGAGCTTTGCAAGTGGTGGATGATGGAGGGGGGAAAGGAGGGAGGCAAAAGGATGGTGAATACAGCTACTCTTTCAGGCATGTTTAGGGCTCCTTCTTTTCCTCCAGCATGTGCACTTGTGAAGCAACAGGTGGGGAAGGGAAACAAGGATAGCCCTCACAATGCTGACGAATAGTTACTGGAAATCTGGAGCAGGTTGTCGAACAATCAGTGGAGGAAAACCTCCTCTCCTCTACAACCTCCTCGCTTTCCCTAAATTTCCTTTCCTCCTGCTGCTCCCCTGTCCCATCCCCTTCCACTCCCAGTGAGTTAGCAAGTGATGATTGTAATAAATTGATGGTCAAAAAATTTCTTGAACCCCAGCTTGAGCAACTGTCACATCTCCCTTGGGGGTCTCACCCCACATTTTGAGAACCACTGGTCTAGATAATTTGCTCCCCAATTGCAGCGATATTAGTGTGTCTCATCAGAGACATTCCAAATTGGTTTAAAGAAGTGTGAGTGGAAAATGTTCTTGGGTTTTTCTGGATTTTGCCAGTTTTTGTCACCTCCATGTTCACTCTTTCCTTTCTTTTTGGTGGCTGCTCGTTTCTTGAATCCATGCGAGGGTTCTTTCAAAGGGGTTTTAAAAACAACAAAACACAGGGCATGATTTGCTGAGGCGGGGGTGCTATATTTTGAAGGACAAATTTTCTCCTCTTTATAGTTATAAAAAATTTTTAGAGCTATAGAGTTATGGTGCACAAGGGCGTTTACATTGATGCACTGATACATTATACCTCTACAACTCAAAGGAAGGAAGGAAGGAAGGAAGGAAGGACAGACAGACATGGGAAGAGAAGAAAGCATATTGTTCTAATATATCACCTGAAGAAAAGAAACATCATTTGGCTATTTGATGGATATTTTTCTTAAAAAAAAAACTGAGAAATACAGCAACAAATACCGCACCTTTTCTTCACATTTCCCTATCTGAAAGAGTCTTCTAATGTTACCCACTGCCTTGTAGGAAAGAGGTACCTGAAAAGATAATATTGAATGAGGCACTTGTTCCTGGTCACACAGTGAAAAACAGTGCCATCTCTCTTCCACACACCCCCAAAAATTCCACAAATTATAGCACATGCCTAATAAAAGCTTCATCTGGAAGCATTTTAGCCCTGAGCACGTGCAACTGAATTCCCCCCCTCTCCCTCCTTAGTTCTGCCTGGGTCAAACCTTGCTCCCACAGCATGGACACTTCTTCCTGTATCTGTAAAGCATTAAGCCCACGGATGCTGTGTTATAGTGCTATATAATAATAACAAATAATAACAGAACTTAGAATGGTTCATTTTTTGGATCACACCTTCAGCAGCTTCAGAATGTGCTCTAAGGTTAGTTAACAGACAATGGGGATTTTTAGCAGAGGTGGGCTTTTATATCACACACAAGCTGAATTTCAGCATGTTGGCTTATTGGGATGTACAAATGTAGTCACTCAGGATGTGTGTGCAGGTTTTTCATGGCCTACTTCTCAAATTTGTTTACTACCTCCTATTTACTCAAAATCCTTTTATTTAATCAAAATCAATGGAAGTTCAGGATACCTAATACTTCTAATTGGGACCATTGTGGTAATTCAAACTACTGGCAGTTACAGAGTGAGGCTGCTGCCTGCAAAGGAGGGGTAGTACTAATATAAGTGTGAGGAAGAAGGCTTCTGAAAATGTTCTGAAAATAGAGCTGACTATACTTAGGTGGTTTCTCAACATTTTCCTTGGAGTCCCATGTTGCTTTTTAACATTGGAAGGGGTGAACTCCAAAAAACGTGACACCAATGCAATATCTTCTCAGAGAAAATCCCTATAGGCCATTTTACATTGCCTTATTTCCAATAACTATATTTACTACTACTTATATAAAAAAAAACGGAGGAAAATCTTTTAAGATTACTTTGAAGGTTTTTTCTCTACCCCTGACACAATGAGGTACTTTGAGGGGAGATTATCTTCTTCACAATTACAACACAATTATTGATGCATTTAAAGCAAATTCATTGCAAGGTGGCCAAGCAAGTTTTCCCAATAACAATTTGGAGATTTGTTTCTGTCATACGTGCTTGTAGCAGTATTGATTGACTGAAGTGATCAAAAATGTCTCTTTGGTCAAGGAACCAAGTAGTTACCATTTAGTTTCTAAAGACATAAAGGAATGAAGTGGCACCTCTGTGACTAACTGGGAAAATAAATTTCTAGCTTTAGCTTTTCCAGTTGCCTTTGGTGGAGTGGATTGTAGTCCATGAAAGCTTATGCTAAGAATTTATTTTTCCCAGTTAGTCTCAGTGGCGGAGCTTGGAGTGTGTGGGGTGAGCAGGGAGGAGGCAGGGCTACAACACAGGGGTGTGGCCACTGTTTGCAGGGGTGTGGCCTCAGTGCATGGGGGTGTGGCCAGGGTGCATGGGGCATGGCCAGGGTGCATGGCTACAGGACAGGATGCCCCAAAAATATTGCTGCCTGGAGTGAGCTGCTCCCGCTACACCCCCCGTCCCTATGCAACTGGTTAGTCTCATACCTTTCAATGGTCCAGGTTTGGCAAAGACAGTACTCTCTAGTCCCACATTTTCAGCTGCTTTCCAATGTCCCAGTTTCTCTTTCTGCTTACTCTCCCCATTTGTCCTCAGCTTACTTTCATTGGTACAAACTGAGTTCAAAAGCAGTTTCTCTCAATTAACTCAGCAGGGAGGAGAGGGGATAGAATCTTGCCCTTCCCAGTAGGCTCAGGCAAAAGCAAATTGCTGCAGCCTCTTCCAGCTAATATATTCTTGTGTGTCCTTCCTCATTAGTAACTTTTGACATCTTGACCACACTCTGATGTTACTTGGCCACATGTGTCCCAGTTTTCATCTATGGAACATTGGAGCATATATTTATGTCTTTTTATGCTAAAACAGACTAACATAAATATTTTGTTGAATATGATTACATTTTGTTTCTGGGAGGAAACTAAACTTTTCGTTTCTGGGAGGAAACTGTTTGTCTTGCAGTAAAATGTCAAAGAGGATATACCAGAAGAAGAGAAAGAGGATGGGTTCCAGAGACACTAACAGAGCAGTATGGACAACGAAGAAAGGAGGCTGAAGAGGCAGAGTAGAGAGGAGACTGAGGGGAAAAAAACTTAAAAGGAGGGATAGGTGGAGAATAAGGCTTGAGGAGGAATATGGAGAAAACAGAAAGCTAAGGCAAGGAGAAAATGGAAGACAGACAGAATTACTAATAGACCTAGAGACAAGAAGAGATCTGTACAATTTGCAGGAATGAATTCGACAGGCAAGGAAGGAACTCAAGAGGAGCACAGAGGTGCCAGGCAATTTCTGCTATCTCTGCTCCATTGTGACCTGACAATCTTAAAGGGCCAAAAAGCAGAGGGTAAGGAAGCAGGTGAGTTTCTCATCTTCATTTGAACAAAGCAGCCAATGTTTTATCTGCAGCCTTCTAATTCAAGAGTATTAATTAAGAATTAATGGGCCTTTGTTTTAACAAACATGGTATTTTGATGCATTTTTCTTGCTTAAGTCCTTGACAGGTGAGTTGCAATGCGATGACACGTTACCATTAGTTGTTTCCAGACAAGAAGAATTCATGTCCCACAGTATCTTCAGTGGACAGTTCAGACCAAAAATCCCTCCTGAGCCAATGCCAAACCATTATTTGTCTGTTGCCAGAAGCTCCAGATCTGGAAAACCCTCTTACTCAGTGGAGCACACTCAGGACCTAAGCTACAACAAATATTTGGACAAGTGCAAGCAGACTGGAAGCAGTGACTATATTAACTGCATTGACCCAACTGAACCTTCAGCCTCTACGTATTCTGAATACAGAGAGGCACAAATCTGGAATAAGACTGACAGAGGGAGAAATCCTATGGCAGAGAAATGTTGCAATGGCTCGACCATGTTTCTTCCAGGTTTGTCCTGTGAAACCTTCACCTCTCTAAACTCTGTTGATTTGGGTATCCAACCTGCTTCTCATAGATGGGAGCCAAATATCAAGGCAGGCTACCATTCTTTTAGACCCAATGTAGGTACATTTGGAGAAGATGAGTACGAAGGGAAACCAACTCTAAACTGCAGCAGCGACAGCATCCCTGAAACCTTCTGCCAGCTTCCTCTGGAAGAGTCCTACCTCATTGCAGATGCTGGACATCACTACTATCAGAATTCCTTACCTGCAAAAGGAAGTGACTGGCACACTGAAGAGGAAAGAAAATACACAAATCTGGAATGCTGCAACAATGAGATGTTCTTCAACTTTGTCCCTTTACGATGATGCTATCACTTGCAATGAAGCAGATTCTCTGCTGTTCTCAAGTTGATAAAGATGCAAGGGGGAGGGAGTGGTGTTAATAAATTATATACACTGGTGCTTATGTGTAACAGGACTAATTGTTTTGTTTTTGCATTTGTTTTAATCTCTTTCTTCCTTTATGCTTCCATTTTTAGATTGTATGCCTTTCGCAGGGATGTTTGCTTTATTGCTTTATAGTACGTCCCCTATATCCATGGGAAATACATTCCCAGACTTACCATGGATAATGGAGAACACAGGTAATAGTGAACACTATTGTTTTATTGTGTAAAATATTGTATTTATTGTAATATTTATTGTAATAGTGCACACTATTGTGAGATTAACACTGTAGGTATCAAGATAAATATGCAGCTTGGAGAAAAGGCTGTGAAACTAGACAGAACTTTATAATCTAAGAGAAGGAAGGCTTTCTAGCCATTATTTGCAGTCCAAAGGCAATGCATAACTGATAAAAACATAAAGATTAACAATGTCTGGTCCAAAAAAGAAATGGGAACAAAATGTTTTCGGACTGATTTCGGAGCAGATAAGTGAAACCATGTATACTGGTCATGCAGATATGGAGGACGTAATATATATCATGGTGCTACGTGAAGGAGGAGGAGTGGGGGAGGAGGCATTTTAATGTTGTCGTCTGGCACTCTCAGGTTACATACCAAAGGTGGGCAAAGGGTGGCCAGGCTGTTTTGCTGGCCCCTCCAGACTTCTCAGAATGCTCTTTTTCTGGCAAAAGAGGAAGGGATGGAATTACCTCCTCCTGGAAGCCTCTTGAAGATGTAATTCACCTTTTAAAAAGATGAACTTCATATATGCTTGTTATTTTTAAAACGTTTTCAAAATCAGAAGTGGATTTCTAGTATAGGGATGCAAAGGCCTTGGGGAAAATGTGAGGGGAAAATTCTGTCATCTTTTTCTGAAGCCTTTTATCCCCTGAAAAGAATTAGATGGAAAAAGAACAGGAAAAAAGATCATGAAATGTTTTTATTCAGAATGATGAATGAATGCATTTAAGACAAGCAGGGCCCCCTCGGAGTTATCTGGGGAGTCTGCTGGCTGAGGCAACGGTGCAGGCATCAGGAAGGTGCCACGTTCTTCGTGTTGCTCAGTGGCTTCTTCCCAGGCTTCCTTGCACCACTCATGTACCCAAGAAGGAGTGGCCTTCAGCACGCGGGAGGGGAGATGCTTCACAGGCTTCCAACCCAAGAAATATAGTTTCCTCTCAGGTCTGCCTGGAAAGTATTTAAGTTAGGTACACGCCACTCTGCCAGGTATTTGTGTTTCTACCGCCTCAAGACAAAATGTCCATATATTTACTCTCCCCACATTATTTCTAAAAACTATGTAACAGGCACACATTGAGGTAATACTATGTACATTAATTCATATCATTGCAATTCCTGGTCTTTGGTCAGTTCCTTTATGGGAATGGGTATTGGATGTCTGCTTGGTGCTATGGAGGACAAGAGGAAGCAAAATAATTTCCTTTATTTTGTTAATGTTGCTAGTTTCTTCTGTTTCCATGGTTTGCTGTTGTTTTTTGTCTACTCTTCATAAATTGACAAAAGTAAAGAGGATCCTAATAGTTTAGGTATTCCTTCCAGTTCAAGACCTTGAAATATTAATAGTTAAATAGTAAATGTAATTTGCAATGATTTCCTGAGTAAATGGAATCTTTAATATATCAAACATAATACTTCCATGCTAAACGTCATTAGACATCATGCATTTTATACCCCTAAAGTAACAAAGTAACTTTCAATCTGTGAATGGTGCATTTTTTTCAATTTTCCAAATGTTTCTGTTTTGCCTCCTTCAAAATAGAAAAAAAAAATCCATTTAAAAAGAAATCAATTTATTATTTGCCAGTATTTTATCTTGGTGGTCATAAGTTGCCTTTCCAATCTCTAGGAAAGTAATTTTTCCCATTCCTGACCGTTGTACTCATTCCTACCCTTTAAATTAGAAAAAGGCTGCAATAAGGGCAATCTGTGTATCCCATAAACAGCCTCATTTACATCTCAGCACTTGGAAATTTTCCTTTTTTGGACTACAGCTGAAAACACCACCATTGCCGCCAGAATGGCCATCTTTGCCACTATTAATGAAAACTGTTTTCACAGGTAGTGTACTTGGGAGTCCTTGCCTACAATCTGATAAGATGCAGTAAAAGTGGCTTCAAATAACCCAGCCTTATCCATATGTTTCACAGTACCCTTTCTGGGTACCCTAAAGGCATCAGTTCCTGTCTGATCTTGAAAGCTAAGCAGAGTCGTCCCTGGTTGGCACTTGGATGGGAGACCACTAAAGAATACCAGATTCTCTAAGCTCTATTTCAAAGGAAGAAACTGGCAAAACTACCTCTGAATGTTCCTTGCCTAAGAAAACCCTATAAAAGTCACAGAGTTGCCATAAGTCAACAGGTAATTCAAAGGCATCTATACGCCACATGTAGAAGTGGATATTCACATGCTGATGTCCTGTTAGTTAGTCCCAACTACACTAGGCTGAGTCAATCAATTGCTGAGTACTGAGTCAACATGCAGATAAATTCCATTGATTGATTCAATAGGTCTACTCTAGTCAGGACAAACAACAGGATTTAGGCTGTAATCTCTGGCAATGCAATTAGCTCCGTTCTATTTTCCTGTAAAAGCCAGCATGGTATATAGTGTTTGATCACTGAACTCAGTAGACCCTGAGTCCTATCCCCACTCAGCCATGGTAACCCTTAGCCAACTACTGTCTCTTAGATGAACCACATCACAGAGTTGTTGTAAGGATAAAAATGGGGAAAGGCTCACGAGAACTGTTCACTGGGAAAAGGATGAGTATAAAAGGAACAAATAGACAAGCCAAATATTTCTGACTAGCTGTAGAGAGTTCATATTACTGTATGATCCAAGCAGCAGGGCTATGAAAGAAACATTGGAAGTGGCTATTCCTTCAGGACTTTTAGTTATCTAAATCTGTCCCGTCGGTGTAAAAATTCCTATATTACAGGGAGAAAGTATATCAACTTCTGATCACAAATTGAACCTGATCATTTCTGAGAACTTCTGTTACTTCCAGAAAGCAGTGTACATGGAATCAGAAGCCATCCAGACTACTCAGTTTTCCAAAGTAGTTCAAATGAACTGAGGGGTGTGAGAGTGCTGTAAAAATTTATTGTTACAAGTCTGGGATGAGAGCAATAAACTACTTTATAGCTTCTCACAGTGTGCCATTATTTGACTTCTGTCAGTTAGGGTGCAGCTAAGTATAATTTGTCTTTTGTTTGCTTGTTTTCCTCTCTGTGCAGCCCCTTGGCCTTCACCTCTCTTTAAAGTACCTCGTTACTAGGGGAACAATGCTGTCAGCAATAAGGGTGACATTTCATGACATTGGTTGGAGCCAGATAAATTGGGTTTATGAGGTGTTTCAAAATGTATCTTGGTGTTAATGAAATATGTGAGCCTGTAATAGATTTTATAGGTAGAACAGGTGGCTCATGGTGTGTGGACTTGTCTTTCTAGCTACAGGCCAAAAGAGAGGAAGGTGGGACAGTCTGTTAACCAATGTCACAATGCAGGTTGTGAATTTTACTGTGTTTTGTGAAGTCTCCTTACAATGCAAATATTTGCAGGTGGGTAAGAAGGCTTCCTGCCAACCTTCATAACCAGCTTCCATAACATGGAGTTTTCTGAAGGGATTTGATCTGTGAGTTCCTTTGTCCATTTTGCATTCTGTAAACCTTTAGAACAGTGGTTCTCAACCTGTGGGTCCCCAGATGTTTTTGGACTTGCCCAGAAGCCCTGAGCAATGCCCAGAAGCCCTGAGCATTGACCATAGTGGCTGGGGCTTCTGGGAGCTGAAGTCCACAAACATCTGGGGACCCACAGGTTGAGAACCACTGCTTTAGAACAAGACTTGAGAGGATCATGTGAACCTCCAGATATTGTTGGACAGCAGCTCCCAGCATTCCTCACCATTAGCTATGCTAACAAGGGCTACTGGGACTTGCTGTCCAAGAAGATCATGTGACTCCCACCCCTGCTCTAGCACAAGGGCGGAGAATCTGTTGATGAACATCAGGTGTTGATAAACAACTACTTCCCTTATCCTTCACCAGGCTGAACTGGGAGATTGGGTACTGGAGCCCCACAACATCTGGTGGTCCAAATTTTCCCTAACCCTCTCTAGAGTAAGCCACTGTCAGACACAGAATACCTGGCCAGCAAGAGACACAATTCTTGTCAGAGTAAATGCAGGTTCTGTTGTGAAAATACATAGCTATCAATGGCCAGTGACAAACTTGTTTCCTTCCCAACACAAAGCCTGCTAAGCTAAGAGGAGGAAAATCCACCCCACAGTTCTTCTCTGTACTGTGCAGCTTGATCAATTTTCAGGTTCAACATTCCTGCTACCACTGCAAGTTCCCCTTCTGCCCAGGCCAATTTGACTTGTATGATGTAGAAAGGAAATTGAACTTCTTCCATTTAATTTTCTATTCCAGCGTTGGGGGATGTTTTTGACTTTTTAGGCTACAATTTCCATGATCCCTACTATTGGCTACATTGGATAGAGCTTCTGAGAACTGAAGTCCAATGACATCTGGAGGGCAAATTCTTAGCTATCCCACCCCAATAAGCTTCCTGTGTGCCCTCTTTTCAAATGATCATATCCCAATAATCACATCAGTCCTTTCACTCTAGATTAAAAAGGAATTGCAGACTGTTTATTTATCTTGGACTATGTGTATCAAATTTTAGACTTGCAATGTGTGTAGAATATACCAGCCTTTTGGCATCCCGCCATCTAGGGCGTACACACACAGACGTCAAACGTTCAGCATTTTAAAGTAGCCAGGTCATTATGGACAATGTACTTTTCTGAATGTTGGGAAAAAGTGTCAGGAACTCGTTCTCTTTTGCACCTGGTAGAAGTTCTTTTCCTGCCTCAGAATTGCCTTTCCAGCCTAGGTTTTTCAGTGTCAAGGTCTGTTTCAAGGTCTGGAAGCAGTGATGGGCAGTGACACTGCTCCATTCCCAATTTATGTAACTGGTGAACACCATTTGTTTCTTTCTCATACTTTCCTAAAATGAGAGCAGACAACATTGCCCTCATTTTAACTAGGTTCTACCAACTGCCAAGATTGCATGAAGTGCTTTCATCATGTGACATGGTAGCCAGGTTTAAATATTTCAAAGGATGTCATATGGAAGATGGGCGAGCTTGTTTCCTGCTACTCCAGAAACTAAGATACGGAGCAATGGATTCAAATCACAGGAAAAGAGATTCTGCCTAAACATTAGGAAAAACTTCCTGATGGTAAGAGCAGTTTGACAGTGGAACACGCTGCCTGGAAATGTGGTGGACTCTTCTTCTTTGGAGGTTTTTAAACAGAGGCTGGATGGCTATCTGTCAGGAGTGCTTTGACTGTGTATTCCTGCATGGCAAGGGGTTGGACTGGATGGCCCTTGTGGTCTCTTCCAATTTTACGATTCTATGATTCATCACACACAACTTTGGATTACAGCTCCCAGCACCTAGAGCTCCACCTGTGATTCCAACCAGCCAGAGGCAAAATGCAACTTTTCCAATGTATAGTTAACTACCATTTTTAATCCCCCTCTTCCTCTTACATAATCACCAAAATGACCTCCAAATTTGCAGTCTGGAAAAATTGGGACAATCTAGGGTGTGTGGGAGTTAACTCAGCCTCCAGGACAGTAGACCAGGGAGCTAGGGGAAGGTTTTAAACCCCCTGAGGCCAGGGTGAGGGGCCTGACTCCCCCACCCAAAAAAATCATAAGGCAAAATTGGACCATCAAGACTACGTAACTGAGCCTCCCCAGGCTCACATGTGTACCAATCAGAAGTGTACTAAATGATCAAGCAGAAAAAAATATTACAGCAGCTAATATCACTGAGAACAACCAAGTTGTCTGCTATCTATCCTTACTTGGGTGTCAACGACACTGGACAAATGTGGGGGGTACTTCTAAATTCACGTTCAGCTTGCAAAGGTCTTCATATTTAAGTATGTTTGAATTATAATGGATGAAAGAGGTAATGTTTCCCTTTCCTTGCAATAACCTGCAAGCAGGCTAAATTAATAACCCGTCTGCCAGTGTTAACCCCCCTCCGCTGAAAAAGAGTTCCAGGGGCCCGACTCAATCTTAAGCAGTTGAAAGAATCTGCGAGGTGGGGAAAAGATTGCTGAAGTATTTCAACCCAATTGATTTAGAACAGAAGTGGACAGCAATTGTCCCTCAATTGTTGTAGAACTACAGCTCCCATCAGTCATTGCCAATCCTAGCAATAATGAGGGACTGTGCAAGTTACAATCCGAAACACCTGAAGCGTCAATGTTGCCTATGCCTCATTCATGGCTTTAATAAAGTTTGCATAATAGCTGACTGCTAGGTTACAACAAATTAAGCCTGTGTGGCTGTGTGCCTTCAAGTTGCCTGTTGACTCTATGAATTTCATAGAGTTTTCTTAGGCACAGAATACTCAGAGGTGGTTTTGCCAGTTCTTTCCTCTGAAATATAACTAACAGCACCTGATATTCTTTGGCAATCTCCCATCCAAATACTAACCAAGGCTGACCAAGCTTCCAAGATCAGACAGAATCTGGTACCTTTAGGATATTTAGGCTAAAGAACCTTACTTTAAAGGTCAAAATATTGCACCTAGAAACAAAATAGAACACAAAGGAGCCTTTTTTTAACCATAAAATGACCATCCCAGAATATATCTGTCAATAGTTTAGCACTCAGATTTCTGAGCTATCCGAAGTTTCTGGACTATGCAGCCCCACAGATAGTATATTATAACAATCTAGCGGAGGTCAACCAGGTTTCTTTGCTCAAAAAGTGGGATTTCAAGTTAGCCATTTGCCACATCACCTTTTAAAAAATATTTTTTCTGTCAGAAGTCGTCTTAAATTCTGACTGAAGAAGGATTCCAAATGTAATCACATTCTCACAAATACTGTCTACCCTATGAAAAGAGAACATGTGGTAATACTCAGTTACCACAAAGCCACAGGCTAAAGATAATTCCCTCTCCATGTAGATAGGACAACCATGCTTGACTAGAAGCTCTAATTGAAGTGTGGTGTCTCAGCTGGCTGGCTAGGGTGATGGGAAAAATAGCTCAGGGTTCTCGGTACAAGACTTCCTTGAGGTCTTATAGTGGTTTAGTGTAGTGGCTTTAAAAATAGGAGCCAAGAGGTAAGAAACCCTTGGATCAAATGTCACCATATTCGCATGACCTCAAAGAATCGCCTTAGGCAAGTCATCGTATATCATCCTCTGGTGTTCCTTTGTAACGTACAGAGACCTAATAATATTGGCTAATTTATAAGGTTATTGCAAGATTACTAGCACAATATACATGAAACATTTGGAACATATTTTTAAAGTGCTATATATGTGCTAATTATTATTCTTAGAAGTAGCCATGCTTACAGATCATAGGTACGCCCTTTGAAAGCCCTTCTCAAGGGAAAGATGTCCTTAAGCATTAGTTGTAATACACTAAGCTTTTGTGATAAAAAGGGCATACTCACCCTCCTGCTTTCAATTTATCATGAACATTAACACGTTACAGTTTTGCTTTATTGAGCTATGCTTACCTATTGTTTCAAAAACATTAATTTTCTTTTTTTTTTTAAGGATGCTGTGAAGGAATTCTTGGCCATTTTTTACCCTTTAAAAAATTTAAATATAACACCTCGTTTTTACATTTTTAAGGGCTATAAAATACAAAATAACACATCATTGACATATTGCCATCACATTATCCTGAAAATTGCAACCAACATGAACATGTAACTTGCTTCAGGGTGGGAATGGTGTTGCTCTTGAGATGTTGTTAAGTTGCACCTCCCAGCATTCCTCAGCACTGACGGTGCTGGACAGGACTGATGGAGGCTGCAGTGTAACAACCACAGGACGGCTGCACAAGTTTCACCTCTGCTTTTATTAATTGATAACATTAATTGATCTTGGAAGTTAAGCAGCGTCTGCAACAGTTAGTACTTGCATAGAAGACTACTAGTGAATACCAGGTGCTGTAGGCTATACTTCAGAGGAAGGAACTGGCAAAATCACTTCAGTGCATCACTTGGCTGAGAAAACCCTATGAAATTCATGAGGCTACTGTAAGTGGACAGGCAACTTGAGGGCATATGCACAACCACACAAAATTAACTTGTTAGTCCTTTTCATCAAACTTTTCAAATTCAGAGAAGTCTTCCAGTATTGGGAGAACATTAGAAATTCCACTGCTTCTTGGCAGAGTTATTTGTCCAATATTGTACTCAGCAGCAAAAAGGAAAGATTAATTGTTTAAGTCAGGAGTAGACAGAAGGTAAATTTCTAGGTGATCTGTAGTATATGTGCAAAGACAGATTTAAGACAGAGTGACAACAGTGTTCCTTCTTCCACCCTCTTTCTAAGTTAGGCTTAAAGACTGAGAATGAAAGTCATGATTAGCCTTTCGTAGGAAAGGGCTCTAAGTTCACCTCATTAATTTCTAGGTTCAGAATGTGCTTAGAGGCTCTCTTCTCTTTAGTACTGTTATGTGTTGTGTACCTGGCTGTGATTGGTGGATCTTGGGTTTTAGTAAAAAAAAAAAGTAGGTCCAACAAACCCAAAGTCTCCTCACCCGCAATTTAAATTATACCTGTGCAGAACCCACCTATTTACTTCTATGCACCTCCTTTCCCCAATGAATTAAAAAATGCTTCATATAAAATCCACAAAGCATCATTTAATATGATTGGACTGGGGTTTTTTTTCACAAGCAAGTTACTCCAACCAGTATATTATTTGCATTTGTTGCCTGTTGTAAAGGAAATATTCTTCATTGTATAATGAAGGCTTACACAACATACTCTTACCTTGAGGACAACCTGTCATAAATATGAAGGACAGAAGATAATTTGTATTTACAGCCTGGCACTTTTTGTTCTTTACTGGCCTACCAAAGATCCAATCATATAGACTGTCTATAAATCCCATATTTACTCTTTTTTTCCTTTGCCAGTGAGAAAGATATGTTTGCCTTAAGTCCTAGAAAGAAGCAAGATATAAGACGAAGCAAAACAGGCTGTGAAAGAATGTTCCACCCTTACCACAAAGTCCTTTTAACAACTATCCTATGTCTGGAATTCATAACAAGTACATTAGCACAACATAGTAGTCTAAAGTGTTTGACCATGCTGATTTGCAGTGGGAGCAAGCAAAGCACGGATATAAATAAAACAGAGTTGCAGTGGTGCCCAGATTCACATAATATCAAAAACTAACATTAAGTCAAGCTCTGTGGCATGTTTAGCTGCTCTCACGTGTGCCTGTACATAACATCTTCCTGAAGTTTCCTGGCTTACTGTGTTGTGTGAGCACACCCATCAGAAAAAAAAAGCTTTTGCACTGACTCCCTAACCCATTGAAATCAATTCCCATGCCACTGGTAAGAATGTCTGATGCATGTGCACCAACCCATAAAGTTTAACAAGTTTAGATGCTTTTACCAAGCATATGTTGAAAGTTTGACTACAGTAAGCACTGAAGCGCACCATGCACTGATGTACATCTCACAATGATGTACATTGTCCCAATGCACACTGGGCACACTTGCTGATGTCCTGTTAACACATTGTCACAATTCAGTAAAGGAGTTTCTTAGTGTCACCGTTATGTAGCTAAATATACATAAATAATGCAGCAGGTCATATAGGATTCCAGTGAATGTCTTTATTGATGATAGGAAGCTACCCTGAGAGAGGTTTTGCCCTTAATCTTAGTTCATAAATTTTTAAAATAAATACATACATAAACAAACAAGGTATTTAAAGAGGAGATTGGATTCTCAATATCCCAAAAATAAATTGAGACTATAAATAGCAAGACTACCAGAAAAGACTGATAACAATTGAATTGCTGGCTTCTGTACTGGACTGATGGAGGCTATAAAGGTGATAACCCTGTGGAGCAGTTATGAGCATGTAACCTAGAATTATTCTCTGTGCCTATTTTGTATTCATGATCCCTATGTAGCCCTGTGAATGTCCCTCAGTCTCCACTTACTCAGAAATAGCCACTGTGATCAATGGGGATCTGTTGCCCTGATGATCAGGAAGCAGCTGGTGGTCCCACTCACTCCTCACACAAGTGGTCTCCAGTGTCAGAAGAGTGAGATCCATTAACCAACAGCATGGTCCAAATTAGCAAAGCAAAATGAGGAAAGGGTTAAAGCAAGTTTTATTCTGCAACAGAAATAGGTGCACGCTTTGTGGAGGTCCAAAGTGAGACAAAACACATTTCCCAGTGCCCACTTTATATACACTAGACAATTGGCTTATCTCTGTAAACATTCAGAAAAAAATCAACACTTAGTTCAAAGCACACCCTCTCTGTCTGGCATCTATCAACATTTCTAAACTGGATGCAGCCAAACCAATCTGTTTAGCCTATGTGAGTGACCCTCTTGCTTCTAAGGAATGGACATCTCGAGACTTTTGAGTTCAGACTGGGGGGGGGAATGGAATCTCTAGCTCTGAGAGTGAGGGTTTCATTATTTTTTTTAATCACATCCAGCATGAGGAGGAATTGCAACAGGGGACTTTTTTCTGCCTTTTGCATTATCGATCTCAGTGGCTGCTTCCCAGTTAAAGGGGATTGGGTGGGACTGTGAATGAATTCACTGCATAGTGTTGTAACTACAGTGTTAACACATATGTGAATCCCCAACAGGATTCCTGTCACTATTAGTAACAGCATGATTAGAAACAGCAGTGAAACGTATTAAAGTGACCTAACTAATTCAAAGAAGTTTAATCAATTAACTGCTTGATTTAAGTCTAAATTGGTGATGTTTCTCTCAATGATGACATACCTTCTCTTGCATGAAATTCTCCAGAAAATTTATTCTCAGGCAAATTATTTAAAGAACATACCCAGATTGTATAAATAGGCATATGGTCTGTTTTCATGTGTCCATTGAAATAAATAGGGCTTATTTTCCCTTATAGGCCTGGATTGTGTACAGATTGCCACCCTTACTGAATATACTTTCTCATTGACAGCTGCACTGAAACCATATTTTTCATCTGTGATTTAAAGATCAATCAGTTAACTGTGCTTATGAACAAATGGAATACAAAGGGAAGGAATTCCATCCATGCAGCAGTTATTATCAAGGGTTGCTGAAGGTCTTCTCCTACAACGCTTTGCTGTCTAAGCACAGCTGCACTTGTTTCCTTTCCAACACAGTGTCAACTTTGGGGAGTTGGGACATGCTATAGCCACCATGTAGTGGCTCATCATGGCAAGTTATTTATATGAGCCAGCTTACCAAGAGGTTATGAGGTTATGGCTGGCATCTTATTAATGTTATCCAGATGTTAAGTCCAACTCACATCTGCATAAATCACTTTTTTGATCATTCTGGAGGTCAGAATCCTCTATCAACTGCACAGCAACCCAACTCCAAACCCCACATATCAACTTTTTAGCTGCTGGAACACACCCCAAACTTGGCCATTTACTGGCAGGTGGGGAGGGGGGGCACTCATCTATGTTCCTATAGAACATAGAGCAATGCCATTATCCTCCAAGACCTCTGGAGGCCCCTAGGAGGTCCCAGAGGAGGTTACAGCTGAAAACGGATCATATGGGAGAGGAAAAGAGGGAGGCAATTTGCACTCCCCACTCAACACATAGTGATGGGGTGAAAATGACAGTCAGCTGCCTCCTGAGTGACAGGGAAACAGATGCCCATCAATGGCAGCAGCAAACAGGGAGCCCCTCCAGATGAGGAAAAAACATCTCTGAAAGTCCCCTGTTTTGTTCCTGTACAAACCAATTTTATTTTGGAGACCCACCTTCATCCTGAAGTATTTCCTTGGAACCCCCAGCATTACCAAAGACTTTTCATTCCTCCTTCCCAGGTAAGTTTAAGTTCACCCAGTATTTTCCGAAATGAACACTTGGCTGCCTGTTTGCCTTACCCTAAAAGCAGCTATCAGTAAACTGCCACCAATAAACACAGCTTTTCTTTTCAGGATACAAATTCAACAGAGATCAAGCAAGGCAAAGAGGAATCTTTGCACCAAAACTAATCCTAAAATCCCATTGTTTCACTAGATAATTCTGCTAAAGCACTGTAGCACCTTGATTATCACTCCTAAATAATGATAAGGAAGATTCAGTGGGAATTGATGAAAATCAATTTCTGAAATGTTGCTTGAGTCTAGATGTGACCTGTGATCAGTGAGAGGGAGAGACGAAAGAACACAAGGAGAGGGAGGGAGGGAAACCCAGGATTTTTCAAGCAAGAATTTGGATGTAACCTGGGGAATATGCTGGTAAAATCAAAACAAAACAAAAACCTGGAAACTCTCAATAGTTCCAGGGACTTTTTCCCTTGAACTTCATCAAAGAAGAAATACCTTATTACTTACTGACTGAAAGGAAACTCCCTGTCATTATTCATTACTTGATTTTTCTAAAGTAATGTATTACTAGTACAATGGAATATTGTTACTTTTTTCTTTGTTTTTAAACTGCACTTTTAAGTGGGCCAAAAATCCCCTTATGACTACGAACAGAAATGTTTTAGGAGTAATTAGTAAATCTATACTCACTCTATTGAAAGTAATGCTTTAAATGTTAACTGTAACAATAGTAAATGTTGGCTGGAATCCCCTATGCCACTTATGAATGAGTGGTCTATAGTCACACACTCGTGACTGTTATGTATTCATGATCCCTTCATAGCCTTTAGACGATGAGACATGTAAGAACTGTAAAAGAACCCCAAATCCCCATTTAATCAGGCAGCAGCCATTGCAATCGATGGGGGTCTGTTCCTCTGTTGCTTAGGAAGCAGCTGACTACCATTCCCATCCAACCCTCAGTGCAAGTAAACTCCAGTACGAAAGGAGATTGCCACAAGGGTCCTGCTTCTGCCTCTCCACTGGAGATGCTCAGGTGAAGAGGTGGGACCACCACTCAGCTGCTTACCAAGTAACAGGGAGAAAGACCCCCATCAATCACAGTGGCCACACAGATACCAGTGGAAGACATAAGTGGGTATTAACAGAGGAGGAATGCAAATGTTTTAAAAGCCAGATACAGGTTTGCACAAATGACACAGTGTGTGTGTGCACACGCATGCCTGTTGACTTACAGTGATCCTAGGAATTTCAAAGGGCTTTCTTAAGCAAGGAATACTCAGAAGTAGTTTTGCCAGTTCCTTCCTCTGAAATATATCCTAAGAACCTGGTATTTGTTGGCGGTCTCCCATCCAAGTACTAACCAGAGCTGAAAATCACAACAGTAGCAGGTGCTTTAAACAAACCGAATGCATTTCAACATACTCTACTTTCATCACTGGCTAATAATAATAAAAAAGGACCTTTAACACTCCCAAATCTTCTCATCAGGTACAAAAGGTCAAAAAACAGGTCTATATAAATTCTGACCTCAAAGGAAACCTCCCTCTTTTTTGAAAAACAGAGCAATAGTAGAAAACCCCTCTACAGTCACAAATTGCAGTCTGCTCTGACATGTAACTTATTTTAATTCCTCACTGACAAATATATAGCATTTAATGTTACTTTCCTGATTATCATTGATCTCTTGTTAATTTTGCAGACAGGTTTCCCCCTGTTTTGCAATGTCTCTGTGTCCTTGTTTCTCCACGAAGTACTAAAGTAGTAAGCATCATCATTACTTGTAAGATGTTACTTCCAAGTCGCTGGCTTACGGCCATCCAGGAAGCTTCATGGTTGAGTGGCGATTTGAACCTATACCTCCTCTGTCATAAACCAGGGAAAGGAATCATGCAGCCATCCAGAGATTATCAAACTGCAACTCCCAGCATTCCTCAGCAATGTCTATGCTGGTTAGGGCTGATGAGTCTTGCAGTCCAACCACATCTGGAGGACTACATAATTTCCAGCTCTTCTCTAACCACTGCAACATACCAGCTTTTCAAAATGAAGGGGTGAAGTTAGGGGCCTTCATAACTTGAGTGGAAAAAATAAGAAGGAAATGATCACTGCTCTGCCAAGAGTAAGCATTCTTAAATCTAATTGATTTTGGAGAATGAGGCTAATGTTCAACCCTTGTTGAAATCAGTGAGGCCATCAAGAGATTAACTTTGGTTGCACATCCAGTTCTAGCCAATTTCCACACTAGACTGTTACAGTGCTATGATTCCACTTTCAACATCTATGGAATCCTGGGGTTTGCAATTTAGGGAGGGGCCACTGAAACTGCAAACCCCAGGATTCCATAGGATGTTGAAAGTAGAATCATAGCACCATAACAATCTAGTGCAGAAATGGCCCTAATCTGAAATACATCTCAAAAGCAGTTTATCACAACTTAAGTGGCTACCCCATACACAGTTAACAGCAGGCAAATCCCATGGATGTCAAGAAGTCTGACTTCTGAGTAGACATGCATAGGATTACAGTGACAGAAATCACAATCTGATTAAGCATTTTTTTAAAAATCTACCCTCAGGAAGAAATTTTATACTCTAGGAGCATGGTAATAATTTGCATTTACATTTACTACCCTGTATAGGATCTTTCTCTCATAAAAGGCCTTTTAATTAGAACTCCTTCAAAACAAAGAAGAAAAACCAGATTGAGATCATCCCAGTTCTGTCACATACCCAGACAAACATTAATCTCTCATCTTCATTTTTTAAAAAAGTTTTTCAGGTTCAACTAGATTTTTTCTCCTCCAAAATTGGTTTAAAAAGGCAGTCCTGCTCAGAAGAGGAAAGCAGTTTAAGCTGACGTAAAAACAAAATGGCCTTTGAAAAAGCTTCCATTCAGAGTTAATAGATACACTTTGCAATAACCACACCATTTTCCTTTCTAGTCTCTGCTGCTAGTCACAAAATCTGCTTTGGATGCAGCAAGGTGGTTTTTTTCTTCCCATGGTTCATCCTTTTTTCAACTTATCTCTACTGAAGAAAGCACAAACTGCTGGATTTCTGCCCCCTCCCCATGCAACTGTCAGGAAGAAAAAAAAAAGGAGTAACCATCGCCTTCTTTTCAAATTTTGATTTTCAGCACAGTGAATGCTAGAAATTTCTCTTTTAAAAAACCCATCAGATGATTTTGGTACAAACAAACCAAGTGCTTCATCATGAGTCTGCAGTAGAAGCCAGAATTACAAAACGTTATGACTCTGTATAAAAGCAGATTTCATATTAGTACTTTTTTTCAGAAGTGATGAATAAATATTGATAAAGGACATGATTTCCTATTATTTTCAAAGTGTTTGTATTTTCAGGCTCCTCTATGAGAACCTTTCCTAGGATTGTAGTGAGAATACAATGCAGCACAGTAATGCATACATTTCATTAAGTTAATTGAAAAGATTTCTACCCAAATAAAAGTATGTATTGGGTTGCAGCCTCAACTACTTCTTTAACATGCTGCTACCAAATGACCATGATCATCAAGCAAATTCTGTGGGTGTCTCATTTATCAATGTTGTCAAATCAAAACAGAAGAATTCTCTGCCCAGATTGGGGAATCCCTACATACATATTTGGATATGCAATATATAAACAACCATTTCTTAAATTGTCTTATGTATTCACTCAGTGTTCTTTTTGATAAATGAAAGCATCACAAAAGTAGTTGTGTTACCGGTTAACATACACGAGAAATCGGCTCATTGGGAGAACTGTACTGTTCCTTCCACCTCATCCCATGCCAAGGGCTGCATCTGGAAACGTCATTTTTTTTTTTTTTTTGGACTACAGCTCTCAGAATCTGCCAATTAGTAATCTTAAAAAGTAATTTTACTAAACTCTGGTAAAATGTTAAGAAGTCAGGACATACTTTCTTGTTAGTGACTTAGCCATCTATCCATTTTTCCCACAAAGGGAAACATGGAACTGCCTGGAGTCCAGTCTAAAGTAATCTGTTCAGGACTCCATGTGTTTTCTCAGTCATTTTTCTGTCTTCTTGAGTGGAGGAAAAGAGGTAGTAAAAGGGCAACTTTCCCATGCCTGTTGTGAATTCAACATGATGACTCTTGGTCTCTTCCATCTCCAAGTCTTCACCCACAAAATGGGCAAAAGTGGCTATCCCTACTTCCCCCTTGGAAAGAAGCAAAAAGATAGGCAAAAAATGTTCCCTCTCCTTCTTTAGTCTGACGCAGAATTTTCTAGGCTGATAGCATAGTAATGAAGTTTGGGATATTTCCAGACTAGCTACATCCTAAATATTATAAGTACTTGACATAAATCTTCTGACCTGTTTCCTATATATACATTTCAGATTATACAAACAGATATTCACATACTATTTATTTGCTTAAACAGTATAAACTTGTTTCTATCTTGCCTTATATACAAAGAACTGAAGGAAGCATACAACATAACATACATAACATAACATGACGGTTGCGCTCAAGTATTCCATTCACCTTAAAATTACTCTTTACTTTTTTCACACTGCAATTTGGACAAGGTGAAGGGGAGAATGATCAGGATAGTTTTGGCCATGTATTACATGTCAACTATCCTGATCATTCTCCCTTCACCTTGTCCAAATTTCAGTCTGAAAAAGGTAAAGAGTAATTTTAAGGTGAATGGAATACTTGAGTGCAACCGTCATTTAAATTGCAGAACTAACTGGAAGCTACAATGATTTGATCACAGGTCTATTATCTTTATCAAAATGATTTTCAATCATTTTAATAAGAATTTTTGCTTACTAAAATGATTGAAAATAATAATTCCTCTTTCATTTTACACAATTATAGCACTTTGGTTCCACTTTAATTGCCATGGCTCCACCCTCTGGAATCTTGAGATGTATAGTCTGAGGAGGCACTAGAGAACTCTGGCAGAGAACTCTGAGTGCCCCAAAACTATGAATCTCAGGAATCTTTAGGATGCATCAATGGCATTTAAAGTGATACCTAAATGCTATAATTTTGTAGAGTGAAGACTCTCCCATGAACCCTAAGCTACAAAGAGCTGTCCATTTACTGACAATAATTTTAGTTTGCAACTTTCTTTAAAATAGAACATCAATATTGAAAAGACAGTTCTGTGAAACTAATTTACTGCAAAACCCAGGCCTTTCCACATCACACTGTGATAGCACTGTATTCCACTTTAACTGCCATGACAGCAACCTATCAAATCCTGGGATCTGTAATTTGGTCAGAGGCACCAGAGGAGATCCCCGGCTCAGAAGTCTAAAGGACTTTCTCTAAACTATAAATTCCATGAGTCCTTATTATGTTAGCATGGCAGATAAAGTGGAATCATAGTGGTATAATTGTGCAGTGTGAATGGGCCCCCAGATATGTGCCTCCCTGCTTCTGTGGGGTATATACTGTGCCAGTATATTTCAGTATGCCTGTTTCTCAGCTTGACCCTGGGAAAACAATGTTTCAGTCTCTCTCTCTCTCTCTCTCTCTCTCTCTCTCTCTCTCAGTTGAACACTATTATCTCTGTTCTTAACTCTCCTCCTTGTGAATTTGTCATGGTGTATTCATCTCTATGATTCTGCCCACAAGGACAAATGAACTGGACTGAAATTACAGGCTTCCCAGAAAATAATATTATTATTATTTATGATTAATAACTTTCAAACTGGGACTTCAAAACTACAAAAGAAAAAGTACCATTTTAAAATCTTAGGATTTTTTTTCCCACTGCAGAATCAAGTTAAATTTACCTCACAACCATGTCATCTGAGAAAGGTGAAAATGTGAGACTTTTGCTTGGCAAGGAGGGCCAATTTCCAGGCTCGCCTTCTACTATCAGCCATTCTGCTTGACTGCATCTGAAAGCCCCTTTCCACTGGCTTCGCCAAGATCAGTGGTATATGCGCCAGCTGTCCCAATTTGGCAGGAAAAATCCCGATAAATCCTTTGTTGTCCCACTTTTTCAGATGCTTTTGAAATGTCCCAGTTTCTCTCTCCTCCTCCCACTTTCCCTCTTTGTTCTCAGCTTATTTCAGTTGCTGCAAACCGAGTTCAAAGTACAAAAGCAGCCTGTACTCCATTAATTCAGCAGGGAGAAGAGGAGAGAAGGCGGCAAAATCTTATCCTTTCCAGTAGGCTCAGACAAAGCGAACTGCTGCAGTTTCTCCGAGCTTATATATTCTTCAGTTTGCTATTTTGACCACACTCTCATGTTGCTTGGCCACATGTGTCTGAGTCTTCATCTGCTAAATGCTGGAAGGTTATGAAATTGCCCCCACCTTTCCCCTTTCCAGAACTGTTTCCTGCATAATAACTACAGTCGCCCCTCCACATTTGCTAGAGTTAGGGGCACAGGACCCTCACAGAAGTAGAAGAATCACAAATATCAGAATGTGTATATGTGTGTCTGTGGTAAGAGGGACAAGGTATGGTGGGGAGAACAGGCACCCAGGGTCCAAACTTAGTCAGGGAAAGAAGGGGGGTGGGTTGGCACAGTGGCCCTATGCATCTTCTCTCACTCATCTCTTCCTTTGGACGTGTGGGGGGGCATCAGTAGAGGGCTTGTAGTGCTGAGAAACTGGGCTGTGAGTCATTCTTAGCTGGCCAGGTTTGTAGAGGAGGAGGAAGAGGATCAGATACTAGAAGGACCAAAGGGCTGCACAGCCTGATTGGAACGGCCAAGAAGGAAGGTTGCTCTGAAAAATAAGTACCTGAGGTGGGTGGTGGGCAGAATTGGAGAAACTCGCAAATAATAAAATCTGTGAAAGTCAAACCTGCTAATGCGGAAGGGCAACTGTATTCTAGTGATGACGTAATTGTTAGGATAGCAACCTTAGCATGCCTTTTGCATTCACTCCTGTTACGTTGTATCATCATTGTAGGTTTAGAGGCACAAGGCAGACTAACTTCCTGTTTGTTTGTACACGCCCACTTCCTCCCACACATAGGCATTTTCTTTGTTCTCTTGCTGTTTACTAGCTTGTTTTTTTGCCTGCCTTCCTGTGAGCATGTGGTCTGATGCTCTAAAAGAGATGCTACCCTACAAGCATGTAATTGCTTATTCTTTTCTTACCGTTCTTCAAGAACATGAACCTGTGTAGATTATGCACAAGTATCTGCAAGTAAACTTTTATATACTTTTAACCAAACTGTTTTGGGGCTTACTTCTCAGCTAGAGTTATGTGTGTTGGGGAAGACTGAGGTGGGACTGGTAAGCTCTTCATCATCTGTCTGTGCATTACCAACACTCTGGTAAATGGGGAGATTTCACACCAAATCTCTCTCTTTCCAATAATAATTCTGTTATGTCACAGTAGGAAATGTTTAGTACATGAATTCATTTTCCTCGTCACTTCCTAGTTTTTTAAAAAAAATGCCAGAAGACTGTGAAGAATAAACTCCTTCCTGCATATTTGGTGTGCATAAAAAGGGCTCCACACTTAACTTTTAGAACTCCATGTGAGGGAGACTCCTAACTGGGCCAGGACTGTTCTTGCATAGCGTCAAGTCTATACAGCATTGCTTTGTCCACAGAGTCCCTTCTTGTGTGCTTGAGTTGAGATGTGCAGAGGCTAGGGGCCGTGGCTGGTGGGTTCATTTGGGCAGGATTTGCATGGAAAGGCCCTTAGTTTGCAACTTCCTTTCAAACAGCTTTCACCAACATTAACAGGAAAGCTTTCAAATCTAATTTACTGTGAAACCCAGCCATAAGCCTCACTGTTTCACAAGGAAATAGTGTTTCTGAGGAAAACTATGGTCTCCAAATTTCTGGAGATTGCTCACCATTGTCTAAAGCAAAGGATTTATAAACAGACCTTTTGAGGGACTAGCATGGTGGCCAACTAGCAGTTCCTGCATTAAATCTTATCATAACAACTGCCCCTACAGTCAACCTGAGAAGCAAAAGCATTGTGAGGACAAGCGGCAGCTACTGCTGTAGGATTTAGCAATATGCCCATCTCAGTATGGATCTTTTCAGCTAGCCCATTTCAGTTAAGTCCCGCTCATTCCAACTTTTCTTGTTCCCTTGGCTCTTCATCAAAAGTAGTTGCTAACCAGTGGCCTAAGATTTTTTTTTAAGCAAGACAAATGTGTTTCACATTATGCACACCTAACATAGGTCTGTTTTAATTATAGCTTGAAGCTTTATATATAAACATATAAACAAATCCAGTAGAAGGTGCATCAATAAAAAATAGAACTGTAATTTTCCAGGACAAGCGATTTCATGTGACAAAAGCTTAATCAGGGTGAAGCTAACAGCCCCATGGCTACATTCTCAAGACAATAAAACCTACAGTACAGCATTAACTGGTTTATTTCCTGCAGATAAATTTATTGCACAAGATGTTATTTTATCATCAAAGAGAACCAGACTTATCCTAAGGGCACCATGTTGGAATACTGTCTTATTTCATATCGTGTAACTTATTTTCTACTCCATTCGTTATATTTTATCCCATCCTTTAAAAACCTTGCCTGGCTGTTTACTTTTTCAAATTCTTCAACACATGCAATGAAAGCAGTTAACACTAACTGATATGAAACTATAATAAAATCTAATTCCAAATACAGTGTAAGTGAAACAAAGCAATGCTGCTTATCTTTGCTGTGAATGTTTCAAACCATGCAAATGCTTCAAATTGTCTCCATTAAAACAAAAGCCAGAATCCTGTTGGGGACTTCAGTCTTTGTAGGTGGAATTAAGTCTGTGGGAGTAGAACTGGACAGTTCCATAACATTCGTATCCCATCTAGTAAAGGGCTGCTGTCACATCATGAGGCAGGGGAGCTGGCAAAATGATCAGTGTGCATTGGAACTGATGCACAGTGGGACCTGATGGGCATTGGGACACCACTTAAAGACTGCTAAAGCACATCAACAGAGCCTGATGCATATCTGGACACTCTTGCCATGTTCTGGTATACATCTTTGTAATTCACAGTCTCTTGGTGCCCGTGCTACATAGCTAAGCATATATAAACTTACATAACATTGACAATGATAAGAGTGTTCCGGCTAATATTCTTAGCAATGCAGGCTTGCAATTTTTGACTTTGTGGAATATTGGGCTGCATTTCAGTAGTAAGTAATTGATTGACCAACCTACATCCTATGCCTTAAAGCTATTCTGAACACAAGTGGCATTTTGCTTTGTCAATAAATGTTGGTCTTCAGATTTTCAATCTGTTTTCATTGCAAGGGGGAAGTGCAGTGTGATAGCACAACCAGAGGTGTGGTCCTCTTGGTTGCCAGACCAACAGGAGGCAGGGTCACATTCAACTCATCATCTAGGAGGTGGCACATCAAGTCTTAGAGGAGTTTCATCAGAGAACTCTTGCCCTCTCCCTTCTCCATTACACTATACGTATCAGTTTCTTTTACAGACTGCTTGCTTTTACTGATGGACAGTCTGAGCTGAAGAGGAAGCCCAAGACAAATACTCAGAAAAACAAAATTAGAGCATCAGCACAGTTCTAGCCAAATTCTTAAATGGCAATAGTTGCAACAGCATTTGCACACACCTCCTCTCTGAAGACTTTGTATTATGAATTCAAGTTAATTCACATGGTTAACCCATACAGCACCCCTTCTTAACAGCAACACCTTTGAGGATGTCTGGCACCATTTGGTGCATCTGGCCAAGTGTATGTGGTTGGTGGGTATAGCACAGTTGAGCAGTTGCTTTTTGGTGATTACGGATCCCTGAACCACCCAGCCAGCACAGCTATGCTGGTTGGGGGATTTGGCAAGCTGTGACCGGAAAGGATAGGAGCCTAAATACTCTAAAGGCACCAGATCCCATTTGATCTTGGAAGTTAAGCAGGGTCAGCCCTGGTTGATAGTTGGATGTGAGACTGCCAACAAACACCAGGTGCTATAGGCTATATTGCAGAGAAAGAAGCTGAAGTGGTTTTACTCCTGAGTATTCCTTGCCTAAGAAAACTATGGAATTCATGGGGTCACCATAAGTTTGTAAGTAACTTAAAGACACATACGTACACATACAAAGTGAAAAGGTGTTATTTTCAAGCTCGGGAGAACCAACACCAATAATATTGGTAAATTCTCCATTCAGTTTCAGGAAGACTAATGTGATAAAGCATCTCTTGCGAAAAATAAGAAAATAGTAGTTTTCCTTAAATTTTGCATGCCTAAATCAACAGGATTACACATGCACACATTCAGACTATTCTGTGCAAGAGGATAGTTTATGCCACATAAAATGTGTAACAGGTAATGGAAGAGGAGACACTTCACAGATAACACAGCATTTGCTGGGAGGAACAGAGGCCTATACGTCATCTTGCATAACGCTTTTATAGAAGAGACAGAGCTCTCAGATCTTGGAAGACTGGGCAATCTTCAGCTGTCATCTAGCTTCCAGGGTTATCAGGAAATTTAGGCTGCTCCAATATCAACCCGTCCCTTTCTGAGAATCCCAGAAGGTGGAGAGGAAGAAAAAATAGCAGAGGAAATGGAGGAAGAGGAAATAGCATAGCACACAGAGAGATATTACTCATGTGCCTCTGGGAGCAATGAGGGCTTACAAGAATTTAAATGCATAACAATAATCTTACTTACAGGGAACCACCTCTATTTACAACCATGCAATTTTTTCTAGCAACTGAATCCTGAACAGCACCAGTAGCCAATATTTGTATTGGCTAGAAGATACAATGAATTTTGTCACACATTCTTTAAACAGCCGCTCACACCACGTTTCAAGGACTGTAATGATACTGACTGAAGCCAAAGTAGTGTGTCAGATGTCACCATTTGCAAAGTTAGCCTGGGACCCCCAAAACTGGTATTTTTAATTATGCATTTAAACGTGAATGTTTGAGAAAAGCCACTGATTAATCAGTATTAGTAATTTCTGTCTGTTGCTGAATCATTTATAAATGGCTCAACAGATTCTCACCAAATTTGAAGCATATGTTTGGGATGGTCTGACTGAAAATATACAGGCCATGTGGCATACAAAAAATTACCTGGGGAATGAGGGCATGCCAATTATTTTTCCATTCATACAGAAAAGAGTGTTAGACAGCTGATCATGAGAAGCATGGTCATTAAGGACAAGTAAGACTAATGTACAACATAAGGAATATTTGGGCACCCAAAGGGACGTCAGTCATCCTCCTGCTGAAAAGTGGACAATATTAACAATGGTAGAGGACTTTCCCAAGCAGCACTGGATCCTATAGCTAGTAAATATAATTCAGCATTTTAACATGCCATGCTCCATTATACAGAAAGAACAAAATGCAATGCCACTCAGAAAACATACAAACAAAAATCATTTGGAAATTTTAGTTTTATGATTGAAAGTACAGTTTTATGATAAGCGCCATACAGCAGTTGCATCCAACTCCCAAGGAACATACACAGGAGAAACAGCACACAGTACCTGAACATCTGTAGAAGTCCCAAGAAAGCAAAAAAAATGTGTTTAGTATGACAAAACTCCCAAAAGATGTGCAATATTTTAGCAGTTACATGAAGAGTTAAAGAAAAGACAAATATACTGAAGTACAGCCCTATTTTTGTTGCATAACAAAATTTCTAAAAATACACATTGATGTTCAGCACTCCTAGACTTGCTTTCAGAAGTCTTTTCTTGGGTTAAGATGAGAAAAGCAGCCAGTTTCCCAATGTGATTCCTGTCTCATCTTCTACTCCTTACAATGTAATCTGTTGGCTTAACAACCGTGATGGTATGAAACAACGTAATTCCAAAACAAATACTTAACTTCCAATTTGGCTTGGCTTAATTTTTTGTAAGGCTGTAGCGTACACTGAAGTCAATGTCTCTACCTGAAAGTCAACCCAAATACATCCATTTCAACATAAATGTTTGTATTATGTGTAGGTGAGCCACATACAGATGTAGGATATATTCTTCACATTTTGAGCCTTCCCCCAAAGCAAACACACTATGTCCTATGTACACCAATGGGGTTTATAGCAATACCTGAACTTAAGGTGCATAGGAAGATGAAGCCTTACACTGGACAGAAAACAGTTTATAAATTTTCTCATAAAATGACATGGCAAAAATGCCTTTTTCAGTTATCAAAGTCTTTTCACAACATAAGTGTAAAATAATATGTAAACTTGACTTCAAAACCAATGAAATAACCCTGCCACCCCAGGTCATATGTTTACTTCCAGTATCTGTTCTTCCAAAAAGATCCCTCAATTTTAAAATAAAATTCAAATATATATATATATAATATATATATATATATACACACACACACGCACGCGCACACATTTATAACTTAAGTGTTGTTTGCTGTAATTTTTTCATGCAAGAGATGTGACCTTCTTAGAGAGGCCTTTCTGAAAATGCAGTAAAGCTCTTCACTCGTGCAAAGAACAAAGGCGTGTACATCTTGTCAATGTCAAAAGAAGAGACGGCTGTTTCACCAGTAGACCTAAAATGGACATTAAAAAAATGAATTAGACCTGACCAATATCTTGCTCAAAGAGAGAGGACTGGTTTAAATTATTTACTGGTGCCCATTCTTTCCTAACGTGTGATCTAGAAATAAAAATGACTTGAAATATTGTGCACACACTAAATTTTGCACAACCCTCCCCCCCCACAGAATATGATACAGGACAAAAAATTCAGCTTCCTCAAAATAGTACTTTTATTTTTTTCTTCTTTCAAAAGTACATTTCTGTACCATATGGTTGCAAACATATATTTGCAGGTATGTGGGTCAACATCTAGTTAAATCTCAGAAATCAGAGAAATCCTTAAGAATTCTAGTCACCAGGAAAGTGGGTTTTCTCTGGTTTGCACAGCATTTAGCCCCTTCCCCATGCATAAAAGAAGCAAATTAACCTGTGAAGTAGTAAAATATTGTAGAAGTAGGCAGGCAGGTGCGCGCATGCACACACACAAATAAAATTTGTTTTACTTACAAACTGAAGAATGGAGGTTTTTCACCAAAGAACATTTACTTTGATAAAGAATCCTTCACCTTTTCTGATGCAGAGGACTACAGAATCTCAGAAAGCACAGGTTGCTTACCTGTAACTGTAGTTCTTCGAGTGGTCATCTGTGCCCTCGTAAGTTAGGAGCTTTCGCGCCTGCGCGGTAGCGATCGGAAGATTCTAGAGCTCAGTAGCTTGGTGGGAACCCCTCCCCCATGCCGGTACTGCGCATACTCAGCCCGCCGAGCAACGGTCACTCCTCAGTTCTTGGTTCGCCAAGAAAGGGACCTGGAAAAGAGGGGATGGATGGGCGGGCATGTATGAGGGCACAGATGATCACTCGAAGATCTACAGTTACAGGTAAGCAACCTGTTCTTCTTCTTCGTGGTCTCCGTGCCTCACACATTAGGAGACTGTGTAGCTTACCAGTAGGATGGTGGGTCAGGTCCTACAGAAAAGAAGCCAGCACAGCACGTCCGAACCGAGCATCTCGACAGGACCAGCAGTCGAGCCTGTAGTGGCGCACGAAGGTCAATGGCTGGGACCAGGTCGCCACACGGCACAGTTCCTGCAGGTCGACTCTGCGCAGGAGGGCTGCAGATGTTGCCACGGCTCTGGTGGAATCAGCCTGAAGAATGTCTGGCGGAGGCCTCTTGGCGAGTTCATACGCCAGCTGGATAGTCTGGGCCATCCACTTGGAAAAACGCTGGGTGGACACCTTGTGGCCGACATCTGCCATGGCACACAAAGAGGTGCAGGGTCTGTCTATAAGAGGCAGTCCTGTCTTTGTAGAATGCCAAGGCCCAACAAACATCCAGGGAGTGAAGGGACCACTCCAAAGGTGTAGTTGGGTCCGGGTAGAAGGTGGGCAGGATGATGTCCTGGCTCAGATGGAAGTTGGATACCACCTTCGGTAGGAAAGAGTTGTCAGGTCAAAGGACCACTTTGTCTCTGTGAAAGACGAGGTATGGCTTGTCAGACTGTAGGGGTGTCAGCTCTCCCGCCCGCCTGGCAGAGGTGACAGCCACCAAGAAGGCAGTTTTCATGGCGAGCAGCCTGTCGTCTGCAGTCGCCATTGGTTCAAAGGGGGGTCTTGTCAGCTGCGACAGCACCAGCGATAACGACTATGGAGGTAGCGGCGGTGATACCGGCAGGTAGAGGTGCTGCAGGCCCTTCAGAAACTGCTTCACGGTACCGTGACGGAAGAGTGCTGCCGATGGGGATCGTGGCAGTTGGTATGCCATAATAGCGGCGAGGTAAACCTTTAACGACTGGAAGGCTAAGCCTTGCTGTCGAAGGTGTAGGAGGAAGTGGAGCACGGTAGGCAAGTTGACAGGTGATACCGGCTCTTGTCATTCCTCAGCAAAGGCAACGAAGCGCTGCCACTTGTAGTGGTAGTTGCGGTGCGTTGACTCCTTCCTGGCTGCAGTCAGAACGTTGCTGATGACGGGGTCGTCTAAGGCAATATCCTTCAGGCATGCAGGGCCAGGAGCGGCAGGTCCAGGTGCGGCACGAGACTGTTGCAGTGGGATAGGAGGTCCGGTACTGTCGGGAACCGGAGGATCCGTCTGTGGGCAGCCTCAAACAGGGGCCCGAACCAGCGCTGTCTTGGCCAGTAAGGAGCCACGAAGACGACGTCTGCTCCGTCTGAGAGGATCTTGGATACCACACGGCCCAGAAGGGGGAACGGAGGGAACACATAGAGGAATCCCTCGTTCCACCAAAACTGGAAGGCGTCGCTGATGGAGTGGCGATTGTGGCCGGCCCTCAAGCAGTACCGACACTTGGCGTTCTCGCTGGTGGCGAAGAGGTCAATAATCAGCTTGCCCCATTGATCCCGAACCATCTGGAAGGCCTCGCTGGAGAGGCACCACTCGTGGTGGGATGAGGTGTCCCTGCTGAGGGCATCCGCTGTGGTGTTCTCCTGCCCAGCCAGGTGAACTGCCACAGGGTGGATCCGGAGCGAGACGCACCAGTCCCAGAGGTCGAGGGTGATGTTGAGAAGAGTGGTCGAGTGAGTCCCTCCTTGTCTGCTGATGTAGCAGACCGCCATCGTGTTGTCGGTGAGGATCAACACCGTGTGGCCTGCGACGAGGTGACGAAACGCCCACAGAGCTTTGGAGATGGCAAGTAGCTCAAGGGCGTTGATATAGAGGGCAGTCTCGTGACCAGCTGCAGACTCTGAGGTCGCCGCGGTGTGCTCCCCAGCTGAAGAGTGAGGCATCTGTTGTCCCCATGACCTTGGGGTTCTGCTCCCGAAACGGCATGCCTGACAGGAGGTGGCTGTAAGACCACAGCAGAAGTCGGCGCACCTGTCAAGGAAGCTGGTAGCGGCGTGTCTGGTCGTCCCAGAGTGGATCAAAGACTCGGACAAACCAGTGCTGAAGCGGTCATGCACAAAGTCTGGAGAGGTAGGTGACGGCGGTCATCGAAGCCACGTAGCCGAGGAGCTGTTGGATTCTCCTGGCTGTCACTGTTGGGGCATGGAATATGGCAGACGCTGCCCGATGAAGCATCTGTGTGCTGTCCAACGGTAAGTATGCCCTCGCCGATCCGCGTCTAGGGTCGCCCCGATAAAGGTGAGAACCCTTGTGGGTTCAAGATGGGACTTTTTTGGGTTGACCTGGAGTCCGAGCCGGGTGAGAAGAGTCACAGTCCAGTGTATGTCCTTGTACAGTTTTTGTTGGCAGGACGCCACCAAGAGCCAATTGTCCAGGTAGGGGTAGATCGAGACGCCTTTCGTCTGCAGAAATGACACCACGGGGGCCATGCACTTGGTGAAGACCTGTGGCGCACTCGAGAGGCCGAACGGTAGCACCCAGTTCTGGTAGCAAGTGCCATCGACTGCAAACCGCATGTACCATCTGTGCTGCAGGCGAATGGGGATGTGGAAGTAGGCGTCCCGAAGATCGATGGAGGCGAACCAGTCCCCTCGCCGAAGGAAAGGCAGAATCGAGGGTAGCGTGACCGTCTTGAACCTCTTGGGGCGGATGTAGTCGTTCACCCCTCTGAGGTCTAGGATAGGCCGTAGGGTTCCGTCTGTCTTCAGTGAGGTGAAGTACCTCGAGAAGAAGCTGGTGGTTTTGGCTGAGGATGGAAGTTCCTCAATCGCTCCCTTCTGTAGAAGGGACTGGATCTCTTCCAGCAATACTGAGCTGGCCAGGGTGGAGTAGCAGACCCCTCGCGGCGGAATATCCTGGAACTCTATGGTGTAGCCCAGGCGGATGATGGTAAGTACGCAGGAGTCCGTAGTGATTTTCCACCATTCAGCGAGGTGTCTGGCCAAGCTCAGTTGATGTCGAAGGTTTGCTGGGAGGGTGAAAATTGGCATTGGTGGAGACCTGCGCAATGCATCAAAACTGTGACTTCGTCCCGGACGAAGACTTCTTAGAAGAAGAAGAAGATGGGCGTCTTCTCAGAGGTCTCCGTGTGGCAGATGAAGTAGATGGCCGAGACGCAGTCAAGCGCGGTGACCACGGTTGGTACGTGGAGGAGGAAGAGGACCTTCACCATGATGGTCTAGAGCCATAGCTGCCAAAGCTGCGGCGGGACTGGGCCGGTTGATTAATGGCCATCTTCTTCACCATTAGACATGCCTTGACCATATGGTCCATGGCCTCGTCCGTCGATGTATGGAAGAGTCCCTGGCCATCGAACGGGAGGTCCTCGATCCTCCTGCGGCTGTCTTCCTGGAGCCCCAACAAATACAACCACGCATGTTGTCGAAGGGCCACTGTGCCGACCATTACCCTCGAGGTAGCCTCCACAGCGTGCCTCGAGGAGGTGATCTGCTGGTCGGCGACCACAACGGCTTCGCCGAAGAGCTGTGTGGTGGTAGCACGGGACTCCTCTGACAGATCAGCGAGGAGCGGGGTGAGCTGGTCCAGGATGTTCCGATGGTATGCCGCGAGGCAAGCCATCGTGTTCAGGGCCCTGGCCACCAGGGAAGAAGCCGAGTAGAAGCGCCTGCCAAAAGTATCGAGCTTCCGACCTTCACGGTCTGGCAGGGTCGTATGTGCTCAGTTTCCCCCTTTCATCTGGGCCAACTCGACCACAATCGAGTTCGGGACTGGATGACTAAAGAGTAACTCCACATCCTCTCGCTGCGTCTTGTACAGGTGTTCAAGTCTGTGCGCGATCGGTTGTGCTGAAGCTGGCTTTGCCCACGGTTGCTTCATGGCATCCAGCAACGTTGGCAGAAAAGATAGCGGCGCAGTAGATGGCGGGCATGTCTCCAGATATTGGAAGACAGGATCCTGCGCCGCTGGGGCCAGTTCTGTAACCTTCAGGCCGAGGGCCATGGCCATACGGAGGAGGATTGCCGAGAACTGCCGCATGTCCTCCGGTGACGACTCTGGTCCCGGTTCTCCGAACGCCAATGGAGGTGACTCGTGGGATGACGGAGTTGACTCCGCAGAATCAGAGTCCGACTCGTACGACTCAGAAGATGGAGTCGGAGATCTTTCCGCTGCTCTCTCTTGAGATGGCTTGCGGGCAGGGAGAGCCAGGGTCACCACTGGAACAGCAGGCTGCACCAGTACTGAGGTCGATGTCGTAGTCGGGATTGGCATGACCTGGGGGTGCACCGCCGAGGGCCGAGGGCAGTGCACAGCCTGTGTCGTCGACGTCGCTGGTGCCACGGTGGGTTGGGGCATAGGACGCATCGCGGTCGACATTGTCTGCAGAGGAGGCGACACTGCCCTGTATCAGGGTGAGGGCTCCCTAGACCTCCAGTGACGCGGCGAGTTGGATCGGCAAGGCGATCGGCTCAGCAGCCTCTTGTAGTGGGCGTGATGGGTTTCTCTGGAAGGCAAGCGAGAATGATGTCATGGTGACCAGTACCGAACGTCGGGGTGGTACTGGTCCCTGTATGACGGGGAGTACAAGTAGTACGACCCTAGGGACTCGCACCAGAGGTGCTCCTGGCCATACCTACCGAGGAGGCGGAGGTGTAGACTGTGTCCCCAGAGTAGGCTCTCTCCAGGCTCATCTCCCGATGTCGCAGGGATGGAGGCCTGGCTCTCTGGTCAGGAGAGTGGGACTCACTCCGTCTAGAGGCTGGCCTGTGGGTAGGCAAAGGCCGATGTCCGACCACAGCCTCCTCCCGGCGCGGTAACCGCAGCCGTCAGCTCGGGCGGTTCCAAGGGCAAGACCTCCACGGTCTGCTCCTCTTCAGACACCTCGAGGACCTCTTGGTCTTCTGGAAGCTCTTCTGGTTCCCCAGTGAGCTGAGTGGGTGGAGGTGTTGGGAGACGAGTCTCCTTCTGGGGAGAGTGCCTCTTTTCCTTCCTCCTCTTCTTCTTTGCCTTCTCCCTACTGGCGTCCTGGGCTGGAAGATGTTTCTTCTGTGCCAATGTTAGTGGCTTGGAGAAGGTGGAGGTCTGCGAGCCCGCAGGATCCTCTCGAGCCGGAGGAGCCAATACCTTCGGTATCCTCGGGAGCTTCAGGGTCGGTACCGAACCCAGTACCGACGAGGTGGAAGGTGCGGCAGCTGCCGCTGCTGCCGATGAAAAGGTCACCGGACAAGCGGATTTTCCGGCGATGACATCGTGGGCTCCGGTCTGTTTTTGTGCACGCAGCGACTCCTCCCAACAATGAGACTTCAGTCTCGCTGAGCGGTTGCGGAGGGTCTGGTGGGTAAACTGCTTACACACGGGGCAGGTCTGGACGTTATGGCCCTCACCCAAACAGAAAAGGCACTCACGGTGTTTGTCCGAAAGCACGACCTTCCTTCCACAGGAGACACAGCTTTTGAACAACGCCGACATAGAATGTGTCCAGCAAGTAAAGAAGAGAGGGCAGGGGTTCAAATCGAAAGAACCAGTCCAAGATCCAAAAATCGTACGTCAAGCCGAAAACCGGGTCGAAACCAGAAGCCAAAAACACCAAAGCCAAATCGCAATCCAAAACCGTAATCCAAAAAGCCGAAAAACTGGGTCAAAAAGCCAAGAATAAAGCTGAAAGCACAAGCTACTGAAAGAACCTTCTGTTCGCAACGGTGGACAAGAAAGAACTGAGGAGTGACCGTTGCTTGGCGGGCTGAGCATGCACAGTACCAGTATGGGGGAGGGGTTCCCGCCAAGCTACTGAGCTCTAGAATCTTCCGATCGCTACCGCGCAGGCGTGAAAGCTCCTAATGTATGAGGCACAGAGACCACGAAGAAGAAATGTGCAGTTATATTTATTTTTATGGAGGCACAGTGGCCCGGAAACTAACAAAAACATACTTGAACTCTCACCTCTAAAGCTAACCTACTATGTATAATACAAACTTCATCAGTTCTATAGATGAATTATTTAGGGTTTGGGGTTTTTTTTTTGCATCACAACATGATCTGAATTCTATGATTTTAAATACTTCTAGATTCAATTTTTTAAGCTAAACTGCATCTATACAGTATAAACTTGTGAAACTAACACATTTTATTTTGTTGCCAAACTTTATTTAATTTCTATTTTCTTGTTTAAAATTAGAGTTCATTCTACAAATTAGATGAAAGAATTTGTGGAGACAAGAGTTAAGTTTTATAGGCTCAGGAACCATAAGTCTTAGGTGAAAGTAGACTGAGGATGGCACATTTCAAAAGATCTATCATACAACTGTAAAAGATTCAAGAGACCTACTGAAGCCATCAGTCTAGTTTCTCTCCTAATATGCTTCACCTAGAACCCCTCTGGATGGTAACAGAAAACTACTATTGAGATCAATAGCCTAACTTCCAAAACAGGCTTAGTTAGGGTCCCCACTATCCCAAGCAAATGTTATTCCCTCCCTCCCTCTCTCTTTTTTTAAACTTACTTGTAAGTAATGTGGCAAGAGTGATGAATCCAAACAAGTTTGTTAAATTTCTGGCGGCCAGTGGAACACAGCTGTAGCCCTATGTGAAAGCTGTGATCAGTTTCTTGCACAGGGACACGACAGAAATATCTGAATTTATGGTAGTCAACTGGTTTCTATATTATAAACAAAAACAAGATGGAACTATTAGGAATATACAGAAGTTAGAAGGAAATCTACATTAGAACATAAACTACATTTCCTGTATATTTCTATTTGTGCAAAATATTTAGACTTTCAGATCTAGTCATGCTGAGAGCATACCCACTGCAAGATGGTAACAACCAATATTTTGACTTTGCTCAGAAACTAACTGGCAGCCAGTGGAGTATTTTAATGTTGGTATAATATGATCTCTCCTGAATATACCAGTAATCAATCTGGCTGCCATGTTTTCAATTAAGTTTCCAAACTTGGTACAGAGGTAGCCCAAGGTACAGTGCATTGCAGAAGTCAGCCTGAGATACCAGAGCATGCACTACAATCTCTAGATTCTGCAGCTCAGGAAGAGGCGTAGCTGTCATAACAGCTGAAGCTGATAACAGGCACTCCTGCCTATCACATCTATCTGGGCTGTCATTTGGAGTGAGGGATCTAGAAGCACCCCAGGTCCTTCAGTGGGGAGTGTGACCCCATGCAGGACTGGTATCATTCACTTGCTTATAATCAGGTGTGTGCATATTTGTGAGAGCTTTTAAGTACAAGACTGTAAAACCCAGATGCTTGAAACTTCACAAATCCTGTTCAAGTTCCTAGTGAAACATAAAACTGAGTGACCTTAACCCAGACACTCCTTCTGCCCTACTTCACAGCGCTGATGTGACAATAAAGTGGGGAAGAAAGCCAAGTATGGATGAGAGGCAGGATCAAAGTATAACTAATAAATGAATATATAATGTGTATGTGTTTGAAGACTGTATTAGGTGACTGAACATGGCACCTTGGACCCAATCTAGTGACTTCCCCAACCAATTCATAGGTTTGCAATTGACAGAGATGAAGCCTGTGGGAAGTAATGCAATGGCCAGAACATTGTAAGGGACAGAACTGCCCTCTCACCCTTGCTATGGAGAAGCCTTCTGCCCATAGAAATGGAATGGCAGACTCTTCCCTGAGGTGGCTATAAAACGGCACTGTAAGAATGGATATGCCCAGGAGTCCTCACAGCTGTGCTTTACTGTTTACAATAACAGCCACATAATTTTGCTTGAAGACTTTAGTGTATCAAACAAAGAATATTCAAATCTATGCAAAGCAGGATACTTTTGCTAAGAAATCTGTGTCTAGAAACCAGGTTGCCAATAGAAAGTTTTTATTAAAAGCATGCTAGTAGTAACCTCCAAGAAATTGCTTGTGAAGAAGAGAAACACTGGAAAAGTCAACATCACTGCCTTCTATTCACCTTCTGCTCTTCACTCTCAGTTTCCCCACAACTCTCCATTCCTTTTGCCACTTACCCAATTACTTCTTGGCCACCTTTTGCCAATCTTCCATTTCTTGCTCTACAGTGTTTGCAACAGGTGACCTAGACTCCGCACACAACCCCCATGCAGCCTGCTAACCCCAAAAGAAAAAAGGCACATTTCTAAAGAATGATTTCAGGAGATCTATAACTGGGTTGAAGAGATTGTACTTACAAATAAACCATTTTCCAGAGGCTTAGAGGGTGCCACTCACCATTTTTTGGAATTATTTTTTGCTGGGTTGGCATCAGAATAGAGTGGTGGCCCCAAAGATTAATTACAGGGCAGACGAAGTCCCCCCAGATCCTCAGAAGTTAACCTCTGCATTGGAAGGATGGGGTAATTTATTTATTTTATTGTTTTTGTGTGTCTTCAACTCATTTCCAATTTATCGAGACCCTAAGGTAACCTATCACAGGGTTTTCTGGGGACTGAGGGGGGTGATGTGCCCAAGGTCGCCCAGTGGGCTTCCACGGTTGAGCAGGGAATCAAACTTTGGTCTCCGAGGTCGTAGTCCAATGCTCAAACTACTATATCACACTGGACTCATAAAACATTCATTTGTGTAAACCCACAGCCCGTCATCACTGTTTCTGTGGTTCAGAGCATCAACACAGAGTTTAAAATTATAATCCAAAAGCGTGTGCAGAGACCTGCAATTGTTCATTCCATGCATTTATTGGATTTTCCTTCACGTATCTTCCGTCAAAAGAGCTCTCAAATATTTTTCCTATCCCCACATTTAAAAAGCAGAATGATATCAGATGACTATTTTCTTATTAAAAAACAGCAAGGTTTTTTAAAAAGGTACTGAAGGACTTTTTGTAAAAGAAACAGCTTCACATGTATGTATTTAATTATGTGGTGCATTGATGAATATCTCTGTTCTCCAGCGTTTTCTTTCATATATACCTCTTCTTTCTTCTTTGTCATTACAGCAAATACTTTGGTTTGATTGTCTGTATCCTGGGAAAGGCGATAATGGCCAAGCAGGATTGCATCAGTTCTAAGGTTCAGAAAGAAAAAGGCTGTTAAAATATACTCTGACTCAAGAGTGGAATGCATTTTAGAGATACTGTTTTTCCTTTAATTAGTGATACTGTTTTCCTTCAAATTTAAGCCACCGAACTTCTATTTTTCTTTATTCTTAGCCTGAAAACTGTGAATTCCAGTGGTTCAACAGTTTTCCTGCAAGCTACTTTAAAAATCTTAATTCGAAGTGGTAAGTACAAATCTTTTCTACACATGAAAAATAAAAGTACATAATACAAAAATTGACCATACCTTGTGTTTTTAGTTCGTAAACGAGGAACAATAGACTGCGGTTCTTCTGGAGTTGTTAGCATCATTACTTGGCCATCTGGGAAGAATCTTAGGTACCTAATAAATTAAACAAAATTAACTTGGGAAGAATATTCCCCTAACCAAAACAAATCCTCAAAGCAAGGAAAGAAAATCCCTGACCACACTTTCTAGATGTACTGATTACACTTTTCTTACTTAAAAAAGCAGATGGTAACAAGACAGGAATCTGAAGGGTCTTGTGCTTCCGTTTAAACGTTTCTGCATGACCAACAGATTCAACCTGATTTCCTGTTTTAATCAGTCCATCATGCAACATCAGTAGCTGTTCCTGTAGGCCACAATTTTTGAGGAGCAGCTTATAGGCATCAGAAAGAGATCTGGGTCAAAGAAATGCCTCTGAATTCTCCCTGACACTACAAAGTAGCAGAACATGTGCTTTGCAGGCAGAAGGCTCCATGTTCAGTCCCTAGCAACTCCAGGTAAAAATGGGACAGCCCTGCTGCTAGTCAGCATAGAGAATACTGAGCCAGATAGACCAGTGTTCTTACAGTATGGGGTATCTTCCAATGTTCTGAAGTTTACCACTGATGGCAGCAAAACAGAGTTCAGCAGAACTTCACAAATCGCAATAATTCAGCAAGGAAACATTTATCATTAGGAAAATATAGCGATCAAACGGCAACTCAAGTTTTAATTTGCACAATGTAAATCAAGGCTGGGCAACTGCATGGGAACTGGGGTTAATTTTCCATCCTCAGCTACCCTTTCCATGGGTTGCAATCCCAAGCATGTTTACCCTCCATTTATCCTTCAAAATGTTGAGCAGAAGTGGCTGTGTTTGCATGCAAAGGGGAGGGCTTCAGGGGAAAATTGTGCCAAAAATTGGGGGTCAGCTGCAAATGTGGGGTCCAGGGGTCATATTTTCCCCACCTCTGTTCTAGACCCAACTCTATATAGAGGCATTCGCTATGTAGAATACCATGTCAAAGTAAGGTCCTTCCAGTAATACCTGAGGCACTTCATAAAAGTATGATTCAGATATGACTTCAGTGACACAATTAAATGATATTATTAACGCATATGACCTCAAGCATTATGAGCAACCATGCTGGACTATTTGAAGGCAAAGAATCCTGTTGAATTCAGGTTTTTTTGGCACACCTGTGTCTCCACAGCACTGGGATTTTATGAGAACAGAAACTGTGTCTTGAATGATGGAAAGAGAAATAACTCACTCATTTTACAATGCTTGTACCTGTAATAATCCACCTGGTGCCATGCCCTGTAGAAGCCATCAAGAGACTGCTCTCCTTGGCGTATGTATGTTGTCTTGCTTATATATACACCTATAAAATTAGGAGTAAAATGCACATTTAATCCATATGAACTTATGAACTACGAGCTTGTAGTTAATTTTTAACATGCAACAATGTGCTAAATGTTTGATTATACATGTCTGATTTTTTTTCTTTTTTTCACAAACCTATAGCATTTCTACTACAAAAGTGAAACAATGATCTTCAATCTTTCCCCTAATATTAACTTAATGATTCAGCCTTAACCATTGTAATGACCCTCGTCAACAAGTGGGGTCAAATTCATAAATTGTAACTCCATGTTCTAAGCAATCTTTGAATATAAGAAGTTTGCTGCCTCAAGGTGCTTGGGAGCACTCCTTCCTTAAGTGAAAAATCTGTACTTTAGCTCTTAAAAGTTGGAGCGTGCTGGATTCTATCCCTTTTGAAGTAAGACAATTGGGGGGGGAAATAAAGTACTAGGGGCAAAACAGTCTAACTCAGACAGGCCCACCAGAAGATTTCTCAAGCTGATGAATCTCTTCCAGCAGATCATTCCCCGGTCTGGGGAAAGCCAAAGAAAATGTCCTCTGAGTAACAGTTTAGTTTCGGGTAACTAAAGCAGATGTCTCCCAGAGGACCTGAGGGTATGGAGCAGGTTATACAGGAGAAGGTAATCCTGTAGGTAACTCAGACCCAAACTGTGTAAGGCTTTAAAGGTAACAACCGACACTTTGTACCTTGCCTGGAAACTAATTGGCAGCCAGTGAAGTGATTTTAATATTGATGTAATATCATCACTCCTAGGAGTACCAGTAACCAATAAGGCTGACATGTTGTAAACTAACTGAAATTTCCAAATATGGTACCAAGGTAGTCCAATGTACAGTACAGTGCAGAAGTCCAGTCTTGAGGTTACCAGCAAGTGCACTATCATTTTTAGATCTTTCAGTTCTAGGAAGAGGCGCAACTGGCGTATCAGCTAAAGCTCCTAATAGACCCTTCTGGTTGTTGCATCCATACAAGCTGTCATTTTCAGCAATGGATCCAGAATCACTCTCAGGTTGCAAATAGAGTCTTTCAGGGGAGTGCAACCCCACTGGTGGCCACACTTCCAAACTCAGTTTAGAACCTTTGACAGTAAGCACCTCCGTCTTGTCTGGACTCAGCTTGAGTTTTTTTCGTCATCCAGTCCATTATCTCCTCCACGCATTCATTCAGAGGAGACACACTATCCTTAGCTGAAGCTGTTTTTGAAGGCATGGAGAAATATATTTGGGGGTCATCAGCATACTGATAGCACTCCGCCCCATGCCTCCAGATGATCTCTCTTAGTGGTTTCATGTAGACGTTGAATGGCACTGGGGAGAGCATAGCACCTTGTAATATGTCACATAACAGCTCTTTTTTTGGAGGAGCAGCTGTTATCAAGTCTCACTATCTAGAACCTACCTGAGAGATAGGACCAAAACCACTAAAGTTCCAATTCCCAGAACCCTCAGGTGTTCAGAAGAATACCACAATCAATAATCTAGAACGCTGCTGAGAGGTCCTAAAACATCAGCATGGCAATGCTCAGGTAAAGAGTATCCATTAAAGCAACCATAGCATTCTCAACTCGTTTCCTGTCTTGAAGCCAGTTTGAAATGGGTTTAGATATCATCCAAGAGTACATGAAGTTGGGAGGCAACTACCCACTTGATTACTTTCCCCAGAAAAGGAAGATTTGATACTGGCCTCTAGTTGTTAAAATCTGGGAGAGAGGGTTTTTTCAGAAGCAATCATACCATCGCCTTTTTAAAACAAGACAGAAAACTTCCCTCCCTGAGATGTATTAATAATACATTGCAGCTGAGATCTAACTGCATCTGCTCCCTGAACAACCAGCCAAGGACAGGGATCAAGAGGAAAAGCTGTCTTCCTTGCTCGTCCTAGCAGCTTGTCTTCCTCTGTAGACTTAAAGCACCAGCACCTTGAATAGCAAACAAGCTGGCAAGCAAACAGGCAGTTTTACAGTACCTTCAGAACTGATGGAATATGGTTCTGCCTAAGCTAACATAACCACAACAATAGCAACTGAATTCTATACTAACTAAAACTTCCAGACAGTTTTCAAAAATAACCCCATTTATAACACAGTATATTAATAAGGCAGCCTGGAGGTTACCAGTGCATGGATCATTGTAGCCAGGCAATCCCACTCAGGAAAGATCAATGGGGAACCAGAGGAAACTTGTAAAGGTAACTTGGGCAACTGAAGCCACATCAGCTGCAAGAGGCGGTGTTGGACCCATTAGCTCTGTGCCTGCTACATTCTGGGAAGGGTAATTACCTCCAAAACAGGATGTAAGCTAACACCATCCTGTCTGAATTTTGGTATCAATTTACTGGCCTTCATCCAGCCTGCTACTGAGTCCACAGAGTGGTTCAGCATCTCCAAAGATCCACACAAATTCAGTGACGAAGAGAAATAGTGCATCATACAGTTCATTTAAAATCTAACATAAAAGGTTATTGCAGGTATCAAAATGAATGTTTGAACTTTCCTTTATCCTGCTTACCATCAAATCGAACTCTAGGTCTCTTCAGAAACATGTCCCTCCATGAGGTATAAGGAACCATTTTGTTACAGGTCCTCCCCCAAACCTTCAAACAGGCCTGACGCCAGATTTCTGGATCCCTGGAAAAAAGGTTGCACTTTGATGTGAAGGGGCTATTCATGAATTACATATTTAGACTGTACTTTTTAGTTTATACTAAGACCTGGATTTTCCTCATGGTAACAAAACTGTTGTAACAATGCTTCCTAAGGTGTCCACCATTTACCAGACACATTAAAGACACTTATTTTGTTCTATAAACAAACCAACCAGAAGTTGAAAATTACATTTTATCCAGAATGCCTAAGGTACTTACACTTTGAATCTAGCACTTCAACTATTTATTATTATCTAGAATAAGATTTGGAAAAATGGCATTTAGCACAGAATACTTCTTCCATTCAGTCCTTGAGAATGAACCCTGGTCTTGATTCAACAGATATAGGTGGGTGGGGAAATGTCATGGTAAATGCTTCTCATGCACCACATCTTCCTGCAGTTAAGGAGAAATAATACATAGCACATCAGGAAGAAATGCTGGGAGTCAAGCCCCCTCCTCACTGTATTGGATCTCTATTCTATGCTGTACAGGTTTCTTACCAAATGGAACATTAAAAAGTGTAGTCAACAGCTGCAGTCTGAAGCAGAGCTGCCTTTTCAGTTCATCTTGTTGCACATGTAAATCCAGCCTCAGAATCTAACCTACATTAGTACTGGAAGGGTCTTTAAGATCAGCTGGTATTTCAAAGCTAGACCATCACCATAATCATTGATTTATATAGCATGTATGCAAGCATGGAAGTGCTACATAACCACTGACCCTATTCTTATCAGACATCCAATAAATGGGTGACATGACAACAGTAAATACCCTTTATTTAACTGTAACATTACTAAACACTCCATGAAGCTTAGAAAGCTGCTGGGCCAATAACATCTTATCTTTTTCATTCCACGATGAGGTTAGCAAGAGCTGGAGTGAAGGTTATTTGTCCTGCAGTACTGCAGTATGCAGGGGAAAAAGCTTCTTTTGCTATCCACCTCTTATAACTGTAAATATCCAAACAGTGACAAATGTAACTGCCTAGTACTGCCCATAACTCTGCTTTGTTGGTGTGAGGAACCAGGAAGATGAACTGGATGAATGTTTTAAGAAAACTGACTTTTGTTCTTAATTTCCAGAAAAGTAGCCATTTTTGTTGGTTGTTTAATCAGCAGAACCAATGGTCACGTGACACCTGGCAGATTAAGAAAAATAATAATTCTATGTTTTTCAGCTTTTATGGATCAGAACCACTTCATCAAATGAGTGAAGTGTTATTCTATGTTGGAAGACACTTGTACAGACGGTGGTGGTAAGCACTGAGGTCAGAGGGAAATGAAATGCAAAAACTACACAATGTAATAATTACAATGACTGTTCTTTTTGTATCCCATTTCCCTCTGACTTCACTAGCTACAATCAATTACACTTCCTTGTGCATATCTGTAAATTAGGATAAGAACAGGTTGCTTACCTGTAACTGTGGTTCTTCGAGTGGCCATGTGTGCCCTCATACATTAGGAGCTTTTGTGCCTGCGCGATAGCGTTCGGAAGATTCTAGAGCCCGTTAGCTTTGGCGGGAACCCCTCCCCCACGTCGGTACTGCACATGCTCCTCCCGCCGACTAACGGTCTCTCCTCAGTTCGGTCCGCTGAAGCAGATGGGACCTGAAAAAGAGGGGAAGGCAGGGCGGGGATGTATGAGGGCACAGATGACCACTCAAAGAACCACAGATACAAGTAAGCAACCTGTTCTTCTTCTTTGTGGTCTCTGTGCCTCATACATTAGGAGACTGTGTAGCTTACCAGTAGTAGGGTGGGTCAGGTCCCAGATCCTAAAGCACAGAAGACAGCACAGCACCTCCAAACCGGGCATCTCTCCTGGACCGGAAGTCAAGCCTGTAGTGGCGCACGAAGGTCGATGGCTGGGACCAGGTCGCCACAGGGCAGAGTTCCAACAGGTCGACGCCTCACAGGAGGGCAGCAGATGTCGCCACGGCCCTGGTGGAGTGGGCCTGAAGCAGGTCTGGCGGAGGCTTCTTGGCAAGCTCGTACGCCAGGTGTATAGTCTGTACCACTCACTTGGAGAAACGCTGGGTGGATACCTTGTGGCCTCTCCGGCGCCTTCCATAGCAGACAAACAGATGGAGTGTCTGTCTGTAGGCTGCAGTCCTGTCTTTGGAAAAAGCCATCGCCCGACGAACATCCAGGGAGTGGAGGGACCACTCCAGAGGTGTAGTCGGGTCAGGGTAGAAGGCTGGCAGGATGATGTCCTGGCTCAGATGGAAGCTGGACACCACCTTCGGCAGGAAGGAGATGTCAGGCCGGAGGACCACCTTGTCACGATGGAAGACCAAGTATGGTTCATCGCACCGTAGCGCCATCAACTCTCCCGCCCACCTGGCAGAGGTGACGGCCACTAGGAACGCGGTCTTCATCGCGAGCAGCCTGTCGTCCGTTGTAGCCATGGGCTCGAAGGGCGGCCTCGTCAGCTGGGACAGCACCAATGACAGTGACCACAGCGGTAGCAGTGGCGATACCGGCGGGTAGAGGTGCTGTAGGCCATTCAGGAACTGCTTGACGGTACCGTCCCTGAAGAGTGCAGCCGATGGGGATCATGGCGGCTGGTATGCCATGATCGCGACGAGGTACACCTTGAGCGACAGGAAGGCCAGGCCCTGTTGCCGGAGGTGCAGGAGGAAGTGGAGCACGGTACGCAGGGTGACAGGCGATACCGGCTCTCGACATTCCTCAGCGAAGGCCACGAAGTGCTGCAACTTGTAGTGGTAGTTTCTTCACGTGGACTCCTTCCTGGCCGCGGTTAAGACATTCCCGATGGCCGGGTCTTCTAGGGCGATATCCTCCAGGCATGGAGGGCCAACACCGGCAAGTCCGGGTGCAACACCAGTCTGTCGGAGTGGGACAGCAGGTCCGGTACCGTGGGAAACCTGAGAGTCCTGCCCCGGGCAGCCTCGATCAGGGGTCCGAACCAGTGCTGCCTCAGCCAGTACGATGCCACGAGGATCGCGTCTGCTCGGTCCACGATGATCTTCGCGATCATGCGGTCCAGGAGCGGGAACGGAGGGAAGGCGTAGATCGGCCCCTCATCCCACAGGAACTGGAACGCGTCGCTGATGGAGTGGCGATCGTGGCCGGCCCTCGAGCAGAATCGGCGGCGCTTCGCGTTCTGGCTGGTCGCGAAGAGGTCGATGGTCGGCTCACCCCATTGGTCTCGAACCATCCGGAAGGCCTCGTCAGACAGGGACCACTCGTGGTGGGAAGTGGTGTCCCTGCTGAGGGCGTTGACTGTGGTGTTCTTCTGCCCTGCCAGGTGAACCGCCACAGCGTGTATCTGGAGCAGGACGCACCAGTTCCAGAGGTCGAGGGCGATGCCCAGCAGCGTGGTGGAGTGAGTCCCTCCTTGCCTGTTCACGTAGCAGACCGCCGTCGTGTTGTCGGTGAGCATCAACACCGTGCGGCCCGTGACCAGGTGTCGAAACGCTCTAAGGGCCTTGTGGATCGCCAGCAGCTCGAGAGCGTTGATGTGGAGGAACAGCTCATCGTCCATCCACCGGCCTCGGACCCGGAGATCACTGGTGTGCGCCCCCCAGCCGAAGAGCGAGGCATCCATCGTTACCATGACCGATGGCTTGGGTTCGCGGAATGGCATGCCTGACAGGAGGTTCCTGTACAACTACCATCACAGGAGCGATCGGCGTGCCTGTTGGGGCAGGCGGTATCAGCGGCGCTGGTCGTCCCAGAGTGGATTGAAGGCCCTGATGAACCAGTGCTGGAGCGGCCATGCATGTAACCTGGAGAGGTAGGTTACGGCGGTGGTTGAGGCCATGTAGCCGAGGAGCTGCTGAATTCTCCTCGCTGACATCGTCACAGCCTCGAAGGCGGCGGACGCTGCCCGACAAAGCGTCCGCGTCCTCTCATCCGGTAGGAAGGCCCTCGCAGATACCGAGTCGAGGGTCGCCCCGATGAAGTCGAGAACCCGGGTGGGCTCAAGGTGGGACTTCTTGGGGTTGACCCTGAGTCCGAGCCAAGTGAGAAGAGACAAAGTCTGATGGATGTCCCTGTACAGTTTCTTTTTGCAGGACGCCACCAATAGCCAATCATCCAGGTAAGGTTAGACGAAGAAGCCCTTCGTCCGCAGGAAGGACATGACCGGAGCCATGCACTTGGTGAACACCCACGGTGCGGTGGAAAGACTGAACGGCAGCATCCGGTACTGGTAGCTGGTGCCGTCGACCACGAACCATAGGTATCTCCTGTGCTGCGGGCGGATCGAGATATGGAAATAGGCGTCTTTGAGGTCTATGGACGCAAACCAGTCTCCTCACCGGAGGAAGGGGAGGATCGGGGGCCCGCGTGACCATCTTGAACCTCTTGGGGCGGATGTACTTGTTCACCCCTCGGAGATCTCATGGGCCACGGGGAGCCGTCTCCCTTTTTCGGTACCGTGAAGTACCTCCAGCAGAAGCCGGTGGTCTTGGCTGAAGGCGGGAGCCTTTTTGATCGCCCCCTTTTCGAGCTGGCCGGGGTGGAGTAGTAGACACCCTGTGGCGGAATATCCGGGAACTCGATGGCGTCCCCCAGGCGGATGATGGTAAGTGTCCCCAGGAGTCCACAATGATCTCCCGCCAGTAATCGAGGTTTCTGGCCAGGCTCGTGTGATGGATCAGGTCTCCCAAAAAGGGATGAAGGATGGCACGGGTGGGAATCCTGCGGAGGCCGTAAACCAATTTCTTTCCCGGGAGGACAAATTTCTTCGACGACAAAGATGGACGCCGTCTAGGAAGCCTCCTCGAAGCCAAAGAGGGCGAGGGCCCTTTCGCGCGGTCGACCGCAGCTGGTACGCCGGGAGGAGGACCTTCTCCCCCAAAGGCCTCGGCTGGAAGGTGCGGCGCCCTGGGCTGGCTGGTTGATGCCCATCTTCTTCACCGTCAGCCAGGCCTTGACGAGGTGATCCATGGCCTCGTCGGTGGAAGTGGGGGGGCCCTTCGCCATTGAACGGAAAAACTTCAATCCATTGACGGCTTTTTCCTCCTGAAGCCCAGAGGACCGGAGCCACGCGTCCGTCGGGGGGCTACAGCACCGACCGTACTCTCGAGGTGGCCTTCACGGCATGCCTCGGGGGTGGCAATCTGCTGGGTAGCCACCGCAAGGGCCCCTCACCGAAGATCTAGTGGCTGAGGCGCTGACCCCTTTGGCAGGTCAGCGAGCAGGGTGGGATCGGTCCGAGGTTCCAATGGTATACCGCGGGGAAAGCGATCGTTTTTTCCCGTCCTGGCCACCAGGGACGATGCTGAGTAAAAACCTTTCGGCCAAAGGCATCGAATTTCCGTCCTTCACATTTCCAGAGGGGGGGTATTCCCCCGATTACCTCCCTTGGTTCTGGGCCGACTCGACCACTATGAGCCCGGTACCGATGCCGATGATGTCGAGGGCGCAGCAGCCGCCGCTTCTGCCGAGGAAGAAGGAGGACGGGCATTTCTCGGCCATTGTCTAAATCTCTGTGCGCGCAGATTCCCCCCCCAGCAGTGGGATTTTAGCCTTGCCGCCCTGTTACGGAGGGTTTGATGGGTGAACTCTCTACAGATGGGCGGGTTTTTAACGTTGTCCCCCTCACCCAAACAGTTCGGTACAGGGTGGTTGAAGAGGAACTCCGCATTCTCCTTCTGCGTCCTGTACAGATCTCCAGCCTATGTGGGATAGGCTGCGCTGATGCTGGCTTCCCCCACAGCTGCTTCATTGTTTCCACCAGGGTTGGTAGGAACGGCAGCAGTGCGGTCGATGGGGGGCCCGGGCCCCCAAGTACTGGAAGACTGGGTCCTGGGCTTGCGGAGCAGGTCGGTCACCTTGAGGCCAAAGGCTGTGGCCATCCGGAGGGGGGTGGGGCTGAAAACTGGCGGACATCCCCCGGGTCCCAGTTTTCGGGGCCCTTTGGCCCCCCGAAAACCAGCGGTGGGGACTCGGGGGGAAGAAGGGGTGGTCTCAGCAGAGTCGGAGCCCGGGTCGTAAGAGTCGCCAGATGGAGTTGGCGACCTCTCCGCCTCCTTCTCCTCGGCCGACTGACGAGCCAGAGGTGCCAGGGTGACTGCTGGAGCTGCAGGCTGCGTCGATACCGGTGCAGCTGATGTCGTGGCCAGTCCGGGAGTCCCCCCCAGGGGCCCGCCCGCCCTAGGACGGTGTGCCGCCTGCGTGATAACTTTTGGGGCTCCCGCCGTTTGGGCCACGGTAGGATGTGGCCCCGGGGGGGGGTAGCTGTGGCCGTCGTCCGCGGGGGTGGAGAAACAGCCTTGTAGCGGGGTGAGAGCTCCCGGGCCCTTTCGGTGACCGGCGATCGACGCAGCGGTGACTGTTCATAGCGGGGGTGGTAAGCCTCCCGCTGTGGCGAATGAGACCGGTGGCGAGGTGACCAGTACCGCAGATCTGGATGGTACCGGTCCCTGTAGGATGGCGGGCCCCCAAGTAGTACAAGCCAGCCATTTCGTGCCACCCTGCTCCTGGGCGTACCGTCCAAGGTAGGCAGGAGGGGGGGCGCTCTCACCCAAGCGAACCTTTCCAGGTGCATCTCCTGATAGCACGGGGAGGGAGGCCTGGCCCGTTGTTCCGGCGAGCGGGACCCGTCCGTCGAGAGGCTGGGCGCTGCCTGACCACAGCCTCCTCTCGGCGGTCTCCCAAGGGCGGACGGCGACTTGGTGGGGTAATTTAACGGTCAGCTCGGGGGGAAATGAAGGAGCGAAGCCTGCACAGCCTGCTCCTCATCTGACACTTCGAGGATTTTCCTTTCCCTCCGGAGGGTCCTCTTCCTCGGGAGCTCCATCGGTTCAGGTTCCTCGGCAGGCTGGGTGGGTGGTGGAGTCATGGGTTGGGCCACTGTAGGTGGAAAGCGCCGTTTCTCCTTCCTCTTCTTCTTTTTTTTCCCCCTGCACCCTCGGTGGTGGGGCGCTTCTTTCTGGGCCGGGGTAAGCGGCCTGGAGGAGGAGGGGGCCTGCGAGCCCCCCAGGGTCCTCATGCGCCTGGTTCCCGGGGGTCCGGAATCCTCGGGAACTTCATAATGGGTCCGACCCCGGGGTCCCGATGCCGATGATGTCGAGGGCGCAGCGGCTCCCGCTTCTGCCGAGGAAGAAGAGGAGGACGGGCATTTCTCGGCCATTGTCTCACATCTCTGCCCCAGAGATTCCTCCCAGCAGTGGGATTTTAGCCTTGCCGCCCTGTTACGGAGGGTTTGATGGGTGAACTCTCTACAGATAGGGCAGCAAACGTTGTGCCCCTCCCCCCAAACAGAGCAGACACGGGGGAATTTCCCGGGTTAAAAAGGGGAAACCCTTTCCCTTTCCCCACAGGAGGCGCACCGTTTAAAAAAGAGCCGACATAAACCAGGAGCAAGGGTAAAGGAGAAGTCCGAGAACGCCAATACTGTCCAAGATCCGAAATCGTTAACAGCCAAAAAAAAGGGTCAAACCAATCGAAAGAATACCAAGCCAAGTCCAAAATCCGAGGGGTTAGTAAAAAATCCAAATCGAAGTCAAAATCCATAAAAATAAAGCAAAAACGCAAGCCAACAAGCGGGGAATTTTTTGTCGCTGAGGCGGACAAAAAAAGAGGAAAAAAGACCGTTAGTCGGCGGGAGGCATGCGCAGTACCGATGTGGGGGGGGGGTTTCCCCGCCAAAGCTAACAAACTTGGGGAATTTTTTCCGAACGCTACCACACAGGCGTGAAGGCTCCTAATGTTGAGGCACAGAGACCACGAAGAAGAACACTTCATCAATTACAGCACACTCTAGTCTACAAATGCTTGTATGATGTTAGTTTTTACAGTGCAACTCCCCCTTGTTGTTTGTGTTTTTTAAAAATCTATTTGTTTCATTTTGACTTATATTCTATGACAACAACTGGCCCCAGATTAGGATGAAAAGCAAAAAAATTTTCGGAGCATTGTTCACATTTACAGAACGTAAACATGTTAACACATTAATATTAATTATAAATATTAATTAATTAACAGTTAAAATTTCAGTAATTCATTATATTCAAGATAGTATTTAAAAAAATTTTTTTCCTTCCACAGAAAAAGTAATTTTGGGGAGGGGGTTTTAGCATAAATACCCTATCTGATCTTGGAAGCTAAGCAAGACAACTTTTGGTTAGTACTTAGATGGGAGACTGTCAATGAATACCAAGTGCTGCAGGCTACATCTCAGAAAAATAAACTCACAAAATCATCTCTGAGTATTCCTTCCTTTAAGAAAACCTTATGAAATTCATGGAATCACTGTAAGTGAAGAGGTCCTTAAAGGCATATAATTCCCAGAACCTCCCAATTTAGCCTGTCCAATGGCCATTTACCACGGGGGATTCTGGCAGTTTTAATTCAAAAAAGAAAAAATTTCAAGGTCTTTTTCTTTTTTTGTTAATGCCCTAATGGAATACTTTAAAGTTACTTGATGATTTGATCAGTAAATTGACTAAAGCTTTTATGCATAGTCCAATACCCATTCCAACGCAGTGTACCATATAAATGACTGTTTCCCGTATGAGTATAGTTTGTACCTGGCACAAATATAAAAACCTCTGCAGACCAACGATAACTGTTCTAAAGATCGCAGATCCAGATCACTGGAAACCCCCCCATCAAAAAAATATACATCAACAGCTCCATGGGCAACACTATGAACAAAATAAGCAGTGAATTATAACTATGTATTATATTCCAGGACTGTTTGGGGTATCTGTTTGTAAAACAGGTAGTCTTTTCGGATTTTTTTTGGGAGTTGCTGAACTTATTGATTTACTGTTGAACTCTATTTTAATAAACAAAACAACTCTTTAAGACTTCTGATGTAGTTTTTTTTTATTCACAGTATGTTTTTTCAAAACCGCTGTTTTTTCCAAAGACTTCTCAAACTTTTACCCAAAAAAGAAAGGAAATGACAGTAAGTGTTCTGCATGTCAAGAGAATGTAGGCATGAATCATTCAGCTCCAGTAACAAAAGATTATCATCTTAAGACCATACGAAGAAGATGGGCAGTGTAATAGTTATTGTCTATTCCAAGGTGGCCTACTGATCAGGGGTTTCTTTCCTTTACCTTCATTCATTTAAATGAGGAAGCTCATAAAATTTAAATTAAAAAAAAATGGTAGAATTAAAAATATAACTACAAGCCAAAGTTTCTCTGCACATTCCCATATTTCTTCTCACATTTTCTAAACTAAGTATTTTAAATGAGGTGGTACTTGACTGTGTCCACCAAGTGACAGAACGGCATTCACCTGTGAAGCAGTCCCCCGCACTCTTTGTTGTCCTCCCCCCCCCAAAAAAATTTCCAGTCTGGGGGACTGAGGAACCCTCCCGAGTAGTTTCTGAGGGTACAGGGGCGGGGAGGATAAGGGCGGAAAGTGTTTATTTGTGTAGCTAAAAAAACTACATGAAATGAAGAGGGAGCTGTAACCATGGTTACAACTATGCTGCTAAATTTATTTTTAAAATAATATATCTTGTTTTTCTGCCAAGATAGCATTTATGGATATCTACCAATGGTCTGCTCAAGTGTTTCCCGACCTACAAGGTGCTGATTTTTTAAAAAATCTAGCATAGCCTTTCCATGATATGACTCCTAGTACCAAGATATGTACAACATTCTTTCTATGAAATAATATCTTACCTGAGATATGAGTCTGATTCACATCCAGTTCAGGTTTTTTACAGAGTTTGATGGATGATTCCTGAAAAGTAAAATTCTTGGGAAAATAGGGTAGAAGGTAGCCATCTTGCCCTCTTCCTCGTTATCGTCAAGGCTAGAAAAGGGAAGCACAGCTTGACAAGAGAATATCATAAAATGCCAGCTAAAAAAATACAGCAGTCATGTATTTATTGAAGGGCTATTCACATCAATGATATTTTCTTCCATCTATGTGTGTTTAGTACTGCAGCAAAGTTCTGAATATAAATACTTCTTTCTCAATACATGTTGACAAAGTTCTTGGGAAAAAAGTGGTAGAGATTTCCTGTCACCTATTTTAATACTTAAGCTATTTGTTACTGTAAAAAAGGAATGCCTCACCAACAGTACAGTGTAAATTCTACATGTTTTAAACTCAGTATTTTATAGGTAGATATGAAAAAGAGGAATGAAGTCATTAACACCCGTTCAGATCTTACAGAACTATTCAGATACATGATCTTATTTTTTTCACTTAAAAGTAACATCAATTAAACAGAAAACAATGTTAAAACTTTCAAACCTTATGAACTTCAGCCAGTAGAATTATTCTATGACTTAAGCATTCTATGACTTAGAACATTGTGGAGAAAATTTAGATTCTAGACATTTTCACAAACTCAATAATGAAACTACTTATCTAGCAAAATACCAGATTTCCAGGTTCTTTACTGACTTTGCTCCTGTCTTTTTGCAGCAGCAATTGAACACATGAAAGCTTTATCTGTCACTTTTGCCTTCATGCCAATAAAAGCATTACCCATTTAATTTTTCAGACATGTCAGGGGTGCTAAAAGCATAGGAAAAACAGCCAAAAAGTCCCCAAGTGCAGCCCAACGAAAAACAACATATTTCTACACAAACACTTTGTTTTCAGTTCTATGACACAGCCCACTCCTAATCATGTTTACCCAGACCACAGACATGACTAGGCCTCAAAGATTATAATTCCTAGCAAGCAGGGGCCCAAGGCTACAACAGGTCTTCTACAACTCAGTGGAAAGGGTTTTGAGCAAGAAAGCACAGGACTGAACTCAGTGACATCTGATCCCCACATCAGTGGGATAATAATTTTGCTTTTGGTTTTACTGTAAAAATTTTAAAAAAGTCATGCAAAGTACTGAATCTATTTGGGGGATGGGCTCAAAACCTTATATAAACCCCTTTTTTGAGTTCATTTAGAAAACCCCCGAGAAATTAACCTGCCCCCCCTGACATGGAAGACATCAGCTTCCAACAACTTCTACTTCACAAAAATTGACAGGATTCTTTTATGAGACTACAAAGCTCTCTCTGCAAAATCTGCACTCCTTGGACACAGTAAGACCATCAGAACTGTACTAATGGGATGCATCTTAAAAAAAGGACAACTCTACTAATGAAATCTTTTTTTAATATGGAGAAACAGTGCTGATGTACACATTAGATATTTACAAGATATCCATTAAAGCCTGGAGTAAACAAGACAAAACCCTTCCCCGAAGATCCATGGGGAAAGCTATAGCCCGAGAGCATACTTAACCCTTTGCCAGCCTGACATTTCTCTGTTCAAAACTGCTCCTTTATGAACATACATTTTAGAACTTAGGAGTGGGAAAAGTGTAAGGCAGCATGTGTGATTTGCAGCACAAAAGCAGTAATCACAGAAAGGGTTCATATTTTACCCCAAAACTTTCTGCTTCTCTAATTTAACTGTCTTCCCCCACACCTCACAACGCACGCATTTTCTGGTCTTATTTTTAAAAAACACATGGGAACATAATACATCTGCATCACATGTTGAGTTTGATCCCCCCGACTGACCACATAAGCATGTTGAGGGATAAAACATACATTGTTTATGATTTCTACTCCTGCTTGATTCTCAACATTATTTGAGAGTTTTAAATTTTCTGCTGAAAGTAGCTTTGGGTTTTAAAAAAGGAAAAACGGAAAGCAAAGGTTTTTCCTACAGATAGTGTACCAAGCAGGAAGGAAGACTATAAAATATAAGGCCCAGCTAATGCGCAACACATGAATCCTAAAGTAGTTTTTTTGTTTTCGATGTATGCCTTCAAGTAATTTCTGACTTATGACAGCCTAAAGCGACGTTATTATGGGGTCTGCTGGGCAGAATTTATTAGAGAGCAATCGCCCTTACCTTTCTCTGAGGCTGAGAGGGGTTTTGAACTGCCCAAAAATCACCCAGGGCATTTCCATGGCCAACTGGTCATTCTAACCCTGGTCTCCAAAAAAGTCCTAGTCCACGCTAGCTCTCACAAAAGTTTACCCAGAAATAGCCACTTAGGTAGATTTGCACACTACTTTTGCTTTATAGAAACAACAGGTTAGATCTAAATTTTCATTTATTCCCCTTTGATAGAAAGCTAATACTAAAGAAAACGGACTGTTCTCAAAATGGCCAATTTGCTTAGATAGCAGAAGCACTAAAGCCGAGCTATTTTAGATCCCTCCTTACTATACATTTAATGACCAGTGCCTTACAGGAAAGGCTGTCTCCTATGAACCGTGAGGATTTAGAACTTTCATCCATATGGTTCTGTCTGCTGCAACATTAACAGCAACAAAAACTTGTTCAGGTACAGCCATTAAGGTACTATTGCAAATCAAGGAATTGGTTGCTTTTGGGAACCAGGAAAAGAGATTCACTTTTCCCTGACCAGGAAGAGTAAGCAAAAGCAAAACTGTGAATGGCTTCTGCTCAAGACAGCTGGCAGCCATCCTAAATCAATTAGGGAGAAAGGGTGGGGGGTTAAGTAGAAAGAACTAGACTGAAGTAACTTCCTCCAGAAGAAGTAAAGCAAGTGAAGGCTAGAAGTAAAGCCATCAACCCTGTCAGCTGAAAGCCTCGGGTTCCAGATAATTAACCATAGCTAACTTTAGCATTCTCCTCTCTCCTCTGCCACCACCCCATCTAAAGAAGGCCAAGAAAAAAGGAACTCCCTAAGATTGTTCCATTAACTTTTTATTTGGGATCTTCAGCAGCCTTTCCCCGAAAGGAAAAATTCAAACTTTTAACTATCACCTACTGTCAAAAACTAGACAATGTCAGAAACCAGAAAGGACAAAATACAACATCCAAAATCCACAAAACAGGGTCCTTTTTAGACATCCCCCCTTTAAACAGACAGGTTAAAACCAAAGTTTTAAACCTGGGGAAACCCTTCTTAAAAGGCCGGGAAGCTGTGAGGCTACAAACCCGGAAACCAGTGCACCGGGGTGGGGGAATGGGAAGGAGAAAAGGAGGAGCAAAAGGATGGATAAAGGGGGAAAGGGTAAAGGGAAAAAAAAAGCTTCTGAATGTAGTATGCCTGCTCAAACCACACAGGGAATTTTCCACCCACTTTTTCCATGGGGACATTTTGATTGGGGGAGGTTTTTAGAGGGGCAGGATAGACAGAGTGAAAGAAGGAAGTAGCTTCCCCCCCAAAGGAAAAAAGGGGAGAAAAGATTAACTAACTTTTAAAAAGGAGGAAGTATTTCATGCAGCAAGCATGAGTAAAACAGATAAAAAAAAGAAACAGAAGGATGATACAAAAGGGCAGGTATGCCCCTAGAATTTATTCTCACTAATCGCTTTACACACAGCTTGATGCCTCTTTCTTCCCCCAGAGACTATCCAAAATGAAACAAGAGCCCCCTTTTAAATGCATGGAAATTACTCCTGGTACGTGTATACATGACTGCCGCCTTACAAAGCAGTCTTGCATATGGGGGTGGAACTCATCACTTCCAAAGCTGTGCTGACTCCCTATGCCTAAGGTCAGAGATGTGGGGAATTTTTTTTTTCCAATTTCTAAGTTTGTTTGTTACTCCAAATTCACTGGGAGGAAATTAAATCCCAAAAACATAATACAAGCAAATAAAAGCCGGTCATAGAAGCATATATGCACAGGATTGTGCAGTAGATACACATTACATGTAGAAAAAGCTACTAATTTTATTGATATATAAAAAACAGGGCTTTCAAATGCACAAGTTTAGCCATTTACACTATTATGCCTGTTGATCTCCCCAAATTTTATTTGAAGTGACTTCACAGCCAAACTACAAATGTCCGTGTGACTGAGTAAAGGAAACATACAATTCATAAACCAACACTAAATAAAAAAACTATGGCAAAAATTGGAAAAAAAGAAAGTATATCTGAGTTACTCAAACCCACAGTCGCTTAAACTAATCCTCTGGCATATCACATCAATTCACAGAATAGTAACATCACTAAGAAACACCACCAAATTGTGTTTTAATTTCCAGCTCCTTTAATAATTACAAATGTCCATTCAAAGCTAAAATCTGCCAGCAAAGCAACATTCAAGACCTATCTACAATTCCTTCATAAAACTGGGCTTATTAACCTCACAGTCTTATCCAAAAAACAAAAGAAACTAAAAAAACCCACTATATACATTTTATTAATTTTTTTTCAAAGAATTAAATCAAATGTCTCCACAGCAGTCCAAGGAGAACTTTCCAACCCTCCTTATAAAGTCAACTCTGGACAATATCCTTATAGGCCAATCAGTTTTGGGTGCCCTGGGCACTGCAGTTGAGAAGAAGGAATTGACTCCACTGGGTTTTTGACTGTCATGCCAGCAGATCATCACTGCTGCCACTGCATACTGTCCAATATCTGTGCACAAGGTTACAGCTATAAATTGATTTTAAGCATGTTCATTCAAAGGTAACCCCTACAAAGTCTAAAGCTTACTGTCTGGTAACAGCCTGTTAGGAGCATTTCACACTGACAGTCTCTGATGCAAATCTAACAACATGGGTTGGGGCTCTGTGTTTAGAAGTATAGCCTATTTCTGCTTTAGCAACTGAGCTCACAAAATGACAAATAAATATACTATACTTACTAGCTTTTCCCAATATTGTCAACTTCTGGTGATCGGGTGTAGTTAATCTTAAACTCAATATCTGGGACCAGCTGCATAGCCAGACGGTAGAACTTAATAGCTAGAAACAAAGGTAAGGTCTACTTAAATGAATTGTATTTTGACACTTTTGAGTTACTATTAAAATACCACTTTTAAAATTAGCATGCTACAGAGTTCTTACACAATTCTGGTGTTCCCATATTACTGTTTTACTATACAGAAAGCTAATTCATTCAAAACAGTAATGATATAAATACGTGTGTCGCCTTTACTAAGCTATGGAATATTTAAACAGTAACCAGATCTTTATTATTTCCATCCTTTTTATCGACATTCATAAAACACAGGGCAGCACTTTTGTTCTCTTTGCTCACTTCTCTTAAGCAATTTTCATAGTAGTAGCCGTGTTGTCTCTTACACCTTGAAAAGGAGGAGGAAGGAGGGAAAATGTGGCTGCACCTTTAAGACCAACTGGTTTTTATTTTTTGCACAATTTTCATTTCACGGATATAAATCCACTTCTTTGGATGCAGTACTGGGTGGTATTAAGGCATCAGGTATAAAGTATAGAGTTGTGGGAGAGGGACAAAATATGGTAAGATCCAGAAAGATGCATATCATAACCCTTGCCCTAAATTTTCAAAGTGCTGCATAAGGCAATAAAGGTCTTCCAGATTTTTACAGGTAGATTTTACAGGGAGGACCTTGCTACTACACATATAACAAAAGATATTTTCTCAGACAAAGTTTTGAACTCTGGAAAACCGACTTTTGGTAGGCAGGTTTACTGCTATCACACATCAACACTAACTGGCCGCTATTCAAACTGAAAGTTCAAAAGCAATTTGATATAACAGGGCAACTTGGTGTTACGTGGAGACTCACTGGAAAAAGGGGGGCAAAGGAATGAAAGGTTGACTGATAAAACAGCCTTATAGTAGGCATAGAGATCAAAGAATATGGTTTTAATTTTACCACCAAAGTTGGTAATAAAGTCTAGGACATAGTGAATAGTGGGCAGCCCAAGACATCGAGGTATTTAAAGATTTCTAGAACTGGAATTCAGAGTAGCTGTGTTCTGTCAAGGAGGCAGAGAGAATAAACTTAGTTTTCTCATTCAGAAGACAGTGAGGCTCTTCTGTCTTCTTTATTAATGTATCTCCTCCACAAAAAGTAACTGATGAGAGGCACCTTCATTCGAGGTCTTTTTGCTTAAACTCATTTAGCTTAAGCCATATACACAAGAGTTTATACTATGAAAGCAGCATACAGACTGCACTTATTATACAAAGTTTATGAAATCTATAGAAAGGATAATGGTGATCATTTTATATTAGCTTTCTGTAGGGTTCAAAAACAATTCAAATAGCAAATGCAATATTTACACTGTAGTTTAAAATCCTGTATCATCAGGTGTAACCATGACTGAGCACTGTTGAAAGCCCTAACAATGCCACTGCCACCCCATCCACATTTTTCAGCCTGGCAACACCCTGACTAAAGGGTTTCTAAGGCACTACAGACTTGGGTACTGGGAGTTACATCTGCTGCACTCTCCTAGTCATGGAGTAAATTGAAAATCGGCTGCTGGACAGAAACCTAGAAGTCCCACCACGAAAACAACACTGGAGACATTTCCCAGTGTCCCATCTGCAGTGCCTAAGAAACTCTTTATTTGGGACACTGCTGCGCTGAAAAGGCAGGGTCATGGTAAGCTGCTACTGACCATAAACATGAATCCCTCACCAGTTGAGACTGCAAGTCCAGCTCACAATTTGAAAACTACTGAAGATGTCAGCCTGCTTTTTTAGTAACAGTCTGCTTTGGGCACACCCTTGATCTTGCCTTCATGAAGAACTACGGTTTGAATTTTCTGCTGTGAAATTCTACCTGTTGCTATTAACACTATATATGATCCACCCTTTTCACCTCCTGCCTCCTTCTTTAAGAGTCCTCCAGTCCACTGAGGCAATAGCTTTCTCAAATATTTGCCTCCTACCACTTCTTACCTCTGCATTTTCCACTTTCACTTCATCTTTTTTCTCCACTCTTGACGTAATTGACGTTCTCACAATTAACTCTTCAGATAACTTACCCAATGGTGGCTCATTCACTTCACATCCATACTGTACAGCAGAACACTCTTAGACTGGGACCAAAAAGGCTGATTTTATCTATTAAGTTCATTGTCTCTGCCTCATTTGCTGTTTATCTGACCAAACACTACTACATATCTGAACTCAAAGCTCTCGTCCACTGATTCAATGCGTTTCTCCAAAGTTTGGTACCCTGTTCTCCTGTCACTCTGGCGCTTCAACAGCAGCTTTTTACAGAATTGGGGACTCTTAAGTCTTGCTGGTCTTCTGTCTTTATCAAACTGGCATAATCAAGTGTGAAACTGTTGCGGTTTTGTTTTTTGAAGACCTTGGCAAGGCTTTCAAACTCAAATCATTAGAAATGGACCTATTTTGGATCAAGTCAGCAAAGGAATGAATAATTTGTTCACCACTATTAAAGTCCAAATGTCATGTTATGGCCCCTATGTGGAAAGTAAAACTTTTCAACACAGTAACACTCCACATAAATGCAGGATACGTTTTGACTACATAAATCCAAACTGCACGGAGCATCCCACGGAGAGCACTGTGACACTGAAGTAGAAACCAGCTCCATTACAGCAATTGGTGATTCACACTGTGCGTGGCTCTTTTAAGTTAACAGAACATGGAAAAGTAGGTTTTCCAAGCTCTGGGTTCCTCTACAGAACCACCAAAATGTAAGCATTTCTATCAACTTTCTATGTGGCAGATACGTAGTGAAAATTGGTCTACAACCTCATCATATTAGTGCAGCTTCCTAATCTTGGCTCTACAGAAAATTCTCTATTGTTCAAAATAATTTTGTCAGAAATGCGTATCTCTTCATTACAATTCCATTCCATCCTGTTGCAAAACTAAGTTATTCACACACAAGAATTTTGGGAAGTTTTTATTTATAGACCAGTAGTGTTAATGATACAGAACCAACACACTTTTTAGTTAATCAAGAGGCCAGAAGCATAGCAACAAAGATACATGAACATCCAAGATCTTTACAGCAGAAAGCACATTACAATGTTCCTAACAGACTTTACATTTAACCAAACTAGATGCAATTTTAGTGAACAGAACTAAGTAGCCAGATTCCCCTTTTTGCTACTGAGTTCACAATATTACATGTTTCAAATGAAATGTTTAGTTACATTCCAAATTACAGAACTATTCGGGACAAGAGTGGGAAGCCCATGGACCTCCAGATGTTGATGTACTACTACTCTCACCAGCCCTCACTGCTGGTCAAAGTAGCATGGTGTGATAGAAATTGGAATTCAACATCTGAAGGGCAACAGGCTCTCCAGCCATCATGTAGGGATAGACCATATTGTTGAGGAATACTGAGGCATTACTAGACTTTCCAGCCTAATAGCCTTTCCACATATGAAGCAGTTTTCTCATAACAGGCTCCTCAGAAATGTTTCTATTTGGTGGTTTCAGCTGCATATCAAGTAAAACACTTAAGGGTGTTGCATGGAGGTGAGTTTGTCACGCTATGAAACTAATCAACTTTACCACTGTCAACAACATTTATCTAGCACTGGCAGATGCTGGGTTTCTAAATATATCCAGTTCAGTACTTCAAAGCACATAGTATAGTGCTTGTTAGCTCTCCATAACTGAGACATTCTTGGATTTGAAATCCTTTCTAAGAAAAGATAGTTATTTACTGGCACAAGCTTGCATTTCATACTGGTGTAGCCCCTGTACAGAAGGAAGCATTAAGTCCCATCAGGTTTCATATATTTCAATACTTATTTCAATGTGAGTGTGCTAGCAAGTTATTATTTCTTTGTATAGTACCTTGTACAGTGCTTTACAATACATTTATTAATCCTCACAACAACCCTAAGATGCAGGATTCTCTGAGACACATTTCCCTAGCTACCTAATTAACTTCATAATTGAGCAGGATTTTGAATATTGTTCATCCATGCCAAGCCAGTATTCTAGACAAGATACCAAAGAGTCCCCTGGTCTCCTAAACTGTCACTAATGGTTTCTCTGTGCAGGAGGATTACTTAGCAGCTGAAAGTGCAAATCACATCTTAGTTAAATTTTCTAATTTTCTTTTCTCTGAGTAATTACTGCTTATAATGGTTTTCACTACACCAGCTGATGAATTTAACTCACAGGTACTGCTATGATCCACGAACCTCCTGTGTAAGACTAAAATGCATATGGTATATTACCTTCATAGAGAGCCCCATTTTGTTCTTGTTCCACTGCCTTCAGGAACAGTTCTCTCGCCTGCACAAAAATTAGTCAACTGTTTAAGAATCTCTTACAAGTAAGGAAAACAACGTTATTACTTTGTCATCAAATGCAGCATAACATTCAGCCTCACTGACATTAAAAGTAAAATGAAGACACATAAAAGCTTTTTAGCATCTTATCAGGATTCCTGCTCTTTCTGTAAACTTGCACTTACACTAAACTCTCCACCCACTTTTGAAACTGGCCTCAGTAACACTCATCTGAACTTCTTATGTGAGAGAGAAGAATCTTAATTTAAACAAATCCATGGTGGATTTTTACAGCAAGTTTTCCAAGAATAAGATGAAGGCCTGATTTGCCATTGTTAGGATAAACAGCATCCTGTTGAAAAGTAGCAACTCCTTGTAGATTATCATTCCGCACCTGGAGCAAAATATCTGCAACCAATTAAATAAGAAAACAGGCACTTGATAGCTCCAGAAATATGTTGCTAGAAAAGAGGGCATGCTACAGTGGTATCATTTTCGCCATTTCTTGCAATAAAAGCCCAAACATACAAATTAGTGAAGTAGCACAAAGTTTTTCCAGCATCTTCTGTGTTTTTGATGATGAAACTTCACTGTGCAAGAGTTTTTTAAAGCACTAAATGAAATACCCATGGCAAGAAAGTAAGAGGAAGTGCGAAATAACTGTTTCAGTCCCCCTTTCCCTCAGAGGTCAAATTCTCTTATTAGAAAGTGCTTGAAGTGAATCAAGTTCTCCAGTGTTTTCAGTACTGAACATGCTACTTACACGTGCAAATTAAACTACAGTTCTTGTCCGTTTCATCTAATACCCACTCTCCCTGCTAAACTTCTTCCTTTAAAACATTCGTTCATTTTACTAAAACAAACTTAGGTCCAGACAAGCATCCTAGGAAGTCAGATCAGCATCTTCCAAATATTGGTGTTATAATCTCTTTCTCTATTTCCTAGTGTTGAGAGCACTACTTCAGCATTTTGTTAATTCAGCAGGCAAAACGGTGTGTGAACACAGTAAGAGATGGCACAGCAATAAGAACGGAAGTAGAAAAATTAGCCCATGCTTTGCCCACAGAGAAAGCACTCCACCATTTCAGGGAAGTCGAATGTTATAATTTTAGAAGATCAGTTGTTTACCTTTTCCTCTTTTGCTAGTTCCAGCTTTCCTTTGGAATCTACAGCCTTTACTGAACCTCTTGCTGGCGTTCTGCAGGATCGAGCTTCCAAATTGGTAGAGCTCACCCCTGGTGTAAGTTCAAACATCCATTGTGCTCTGAACAGCTGGAGCTCTGCCTAGAAATCCAGAAACTAAGTCCAACAGTTGGGCAGGCGTGTCTACATACAAGCGATTAAATGATGCACACTTCAAAAATGAGAAGTACTTAGACGATTTCTTCTTGGTTACATGAAGCAAATGATTCTTGGTATTTTACTCTTTCTTTCAAAATCTCTACCAGTAATTGATGTACTACTGCTGAATTTCAGTCCATTTGTAACTATGACTCAAAAGTCACCATTTGAAAAACTATCTTGTTAAAAATGCCATGGACCTTCCCAGGGCAAATATGGAAGCAAACAAAATAGGATCTAGTGCTTCTTGGCAAACCAAGTACAGTCAAAACATATAAAATAGCTGGAATGTCTGTAAGCTGGCTCCAACAATGCAGCATCTTCTGTAAAAGGACTCAAGCCACCCTAGGATATTGTCAAGTTATTTCAGAGCATGGAAAATCTAGGTAATGAAGAATTTGAGCTATTTGCTCCTTTCGAGTAAATTTGTTGGTTTTGAGTAAATTTGTTGGTTTTGACTAAATATGGCGAACAGCTGTTTGGGAGGCTAGCAGCATTCTTCAAGTAGTACTTTCATCTAATGAAAATAGTCCTATTGGATCATTTAACTTGCTGAAAAATACAGATATAACTTCACAACTAAGCACTGTCTTTGTTAACTGGTAAACTATCTACTTTCTATATACATCAAGAAAATAAGTTAGAACAGGCTCCAAATCCTGCAGATTTAGAAGCAGCAGATTTCACATTCAGATACTAAGATGTCTCAGAGAATTAAAAAGGTTAACAAAAATAAAGATGAAACTCACAAAGCACTATAGTTACTGTATATTCTCATGTGTAAATCTACAAATAGACCCAAAAAAATGAGGGTGACTTATCTATGGGTCAGTATAAGTGCTGTACCTTAACTCTTATACAAAAAGGAACCACCCGTTCTCTGAGTAGAATGGTAAAAGGCAAAAGATTAGTCTGATCTGGGAAAACCTACAGTCTTTTTAAATGCCTGGGCGGGAAAACGGTGGTGGTAGCTCTTTGGCACTCCCTTTAAGGAAGCACTCAGAGAATAGTGGGGGGGGGGTCAGTGTTTCTTTTAGATTCTCCCAGAAACATTATCACATTTCACCACTCTACTCAGAGAAGGGGATGGTTCCTTTTCTGATCAAGAGTTAATACTGTACCTCAACTTTTATCGAAAAAAGAATCATTGCCTTCTCTACACAGAGTAGTGAAAAGCCTTTCTGAGTGTCCGGGAGGAAAATGGTGATGACAGTTGCCAGCAGCTGCTGGCCACCTAAGTTGGTGCTGGTACTTTCTAGTCTTTAACAAAATCCATAATTTTGGTCCCAAAACCTGTCCTCAATGTATACATGAGACCAACCTATACACATGTATACACAGAAATTCCTTAAAGAACTACCAACAGACAATACCAAAGGCAATATTTAAAGCTCTTAAGTTAGAAAGCAGGAGTTAAAGGAGACTCTCACCTAAAACAAACTGTCACCCCAAGTATAGTAGACCCACTGAAACAATCCTACTTAAGTCTTGACTTACCAAGTTCCCATTGATCCAGTGATCTATTCTAGTTGACAGATGAAATTTGACTGAAATCTGTGAAGGAATTCTTTTCCAAAGATAAAAAGTATTTACTCTAGTATAAAAACCTTATGGATTAATGTGCTATCTAACAATTCAACATTACCTCTGATATGCAAATTTCGGCAAGGGTGCTAACAAATACACATAAAATGGATCAAATAACAAGATTAGAGATTGCTCCATGCCAAACATACCTGAAGATTTGCTTCACCAGATTTTTCATTATCATCTGCTCTAACCACGTCAGAGCAACAATCTTCTTCACCTTCTGCCTGATAAAGAATAAATCACATTTTAATATCCTAAAATCATATTAATCTAGAAAATGATTTAATACAGTTAAGTCAATATAATCTGTTTACTAGTGGACAAAAAGATCATGGAAGAATCCAATTTGATGGTCATGGAAAGTTTCAACACTACATAATTCTCCTTCTGCACCAACTCAGTGGTGTAGGAAGATGTATCTGTATCATCACTGATGAAGTGCAATATGCATAAATTTCCCATAACATCCCCCAACCAATGTCATTCTTTCTGTTTGGGAAAGCATATTATGAAGTATCCTTTGTGTCATCATAGTTGCTGGTTGAGTTTTCCACTACAAAGTAAGCAATGCAGCCATTGTTTAAAGACACTATGTAAGACACCTTTACACAATAATTCAGGAGAAAGTAAGTGTCGACACCTGGAGTAAGAAAATGGTGATAACTAGTGACTGCAACCCACCTATCACTTCCATACCCACAGCACTTAAACCACAACCCCAAAATGCCAGTGAAATTGAAGTGGGTACATTTAGTCTACTATTAATTCATTTATTCACATTTATTACCAATGAAATCCTCACAAAAAAAATGTTTACACCAAATATTCCTTCCACTTGGTGTTATGCTTAATTCAGATAAATTTAATCAAAATCCATTCAGAGGTCTTGTAAATATGCAACAATTCATAACACCAATGTGCAGTAATGTGCACTGTATCTTTTAATTATAAATGCACATCATGTTTGTGAAGTGTATTCGTCCCCTGTAGACCCATTCATCTGTAATCCTTACTGCACAAGTTCAGGCAGGCAGGATCAAAGCTTAAGAGACCTTTCCTTTAATAAACACTGTACTTAACAGGCGGAGACAAACTTTGTTCAGGAGCAAGGCAAGCTGGGATAAGCAACAACCTACTGCCCAGTAACTGAAGCCAAGATCAAGCAAAGTTGATATACTCACAACTACAAGCAAAGCCTTAGCGTTCACCATCTTCTGCTTTGTGAAGCATGACAAGACTCCCACAGTTCCTACTTTATTTAGCAGGTGGAAAAACAACTAAAGCTAGAACCATACACCTACTTACTGGGAGTAACCCTACTGAGCACAATAAGGTGACTTCTGCAGATGAATGTAGGATTGTACTGTGATTGTCAGACATGCAGAGGAATTTACCAAAACGCCTGTCTGAATGTTCTTGACTAAAACTCAGAGAAAATTCTCAAAATGAGTTTTTCATGCAAGGTAGCCTGCAAATGTGACTAAGCTGAAATAATTCTGTAAAGAGGAAAGTGCCAACATTTCTCGAAGACCAACCCAGTTACATGAAATGCTTACAATGAAATCACTGCTCCTCAGGGGGTACCATCCTTTGAGGTACTGAAGTACATGCACTTCTCCCACACCCAAATAATGACTTCCAATCAGTTGTCAATAAATCAATGTTGGCAACACATCCCATTTGTGTGACACTTCTGTGTCATTTGTATAATCACATTATTTATAGCTCTTTATCCAGGGTTATGGGCTTACATTAAGATGTTGCAACATTCTAAATGGAAATATGTGACAATGCTTAATTATTGAAACTTTGTCATCACTTTAAGTTATGGCGAGGAAAGCTGGGAACAGCAGTCTAACACTACCTGGAGGGTCGCATGATTGCCCTTCCCTATACATGGGAACAGAAACGCAGGACTCAAAGAGAGCAAACAAAAGGGATGGATATGAACATTCTGGCTAGAATCCTGCGACACAAGTCACTTTATGTATTTTTTTGTTTTTTATTTGTTGTACAAGAAGGAACCTAGCACTCCCTTGCACAATATCCCTTTCCCTGGCTCTTCAAAGAGATATGTCAATAACAGTAGGGTATCACCTATATCAGAGGCAGCACGGTTTCATATGGCAAGTGAAAACTGTGTTATTTATTTAAGCGTTTGATCGCTTTCAGCAGCGTATAGCTGTTTTCTTTGCCATTTGCTTTTAAAAGCTGCATACCCAGTTCCTCTCTCTTCCGCGGATCTCGCAACTGTACTACATTTTTTTTAATTGAGTGGCATTCTTAGTCTGTGAGACCTCTTGACCTTTTTGAAAACCAAGGAAGGCTGAACGTTATTTGCAATACTAGCCCAACGGAGGTCCCGAGTTCCCACTTCTTCTCGTTCCTGGCCCCGCCCACTCCTCTACCTGCCGCTGGGCGGAGCCCCCGAAACGCGTCACCGGTCTCGTCACGCCCGCGCACGAAGGCCCCTCCCCCTCCCAACACGCCCCCGTCACGCGCCGCGGCCGACGCCCCCTTTCCTCCCCCTCCCCTCACCATGTTGAGGCGCCCGTCCAACGGTCGTTCTCCTCAGGCTGCGGCACTGTTAGCGCACCCAGGCGTCGGCGGTTTGCCTGTCAGGCTTTTCCCGCCCCTGCTGCTGCCGAAAGAAGGCCACACGGCCCCTCTTTTACTGTTTTGTTTGTTTCCTATTCCCTTCCCTCTCGAGCGTTCACAAGCAGGGAAGAGAATTTAGCAGAGTTCTCGGTCAGAGAAGCGGACCACGCAGCGGGAGTCACTGCGAGCGCGGCGTACGGCAGCCATTTTCCCAACGAGCGAGTGAAGGAGCGCGTTCCGAGCTCGCGAGCCTCGGCCACCGTCTGTCACTAAACCACCGATCGGAGCAGACGAGCCGCGATGCCAGAGGGGAGTCCGCGCAGGCGCGGAGAAAGGCGGGCCGGAAGGAAGTGTTTCTTCCGAGTCCTTGGGCTAGATGGGACGTAGAACCATAGACTTGGGAGGAAGGAAGGGAAGCGGCTGTTCCCAGAAGGTAATGCGCGCGGCAATGAGCTCGAACTACAATCTCGCTTACGTGTCTTTCTGGGAAATGTAGGCGACGCAATGGACGCCGGGAGCTTTGAGGGCTCGGTACACCCTGATTGCTTAGGTTAAGGCATGGCCAGGGTGTTCTGGTTTTGGGTGGGTTGGATGGAGGCGTCCCTGGGCTAATTCTGATCTGGGCAAATGTCCCCTTTTGGGGCCATTTCGGGGACGGGACTTTTACAGCTTTATTTCAGGCTCCGGTGGCCTTTGGGGCCCCCCCCTAAACTGCAAAGCCCGGGATCCCCAGGATTTTGAAAGTGGAATAATGCCCTAAAAATTTCCCGGGGGAAAGGGGCCCCCAAGCCGGCGGGGTCACCCACGGCTTCGTGGCTTCCGTTATGCTGGGCGCGGTTTTCAGGGAAATAAACCTCAGTAGCTTCGGATTTTTTTTTTATAGGGGGGGAAAAACAGGCAGGCTCCTTTCGCGCCCAAACGTGTTTTTTTGACCGCCTGTCAACGGTGTTATTCTGATTTTATCATCCAACCAACCAAATACAATACTGAAAGATTTATGCGCCGTTTTTCGTTTTTGACCCCCTGCATGATTTTACATCGTTTTGGGGCCCAAAAAATAGAATATTTTTCAAACAGAGGGGGGAAAGCATTCTAAAGACAGTGAGAAGGAAGAAACCCTTTTTACTTTGGGGTTTTTCCGGGGAAGGATTGCATTGACCCCCTTTCTAAATTTAAGGCGAAGCAAATGAAACTAAACTGAATGCATATCCATGGATGTTCACCTCCGCTTCCCTCTTACCCATTTGGTTTTTCTCCGTGTTGATTTTTTAATTTAAAAACCCCCGGGGGAAAAAGCCTCTCTTTTTGATCCTGTTAAAGAAGGCCTGGCCCATCCAAATGTCGGGGGTCTGCCCTGCCCTTGGCTATTTTGGGGGTGAAGTTGCTCTGAGATAAAATTGATGATGTCTTTACACCATAGAAATGCCCCCCTTTCAGCTGTAAATACTGTGACGCTTTTTGGGTTTTTCTGTGAGTACTGTTGAGGTTCAAGCTTGCCTAAACAAAGCCGGCTGATCTGGGGGTTGCTTTAGATGCACCCTGTGTTAAATGCATTCTTTGTTTTAAAAGCTGCCACTCTGTGTTTTCTTCAATTTAAAACCTTTTTTGAAAAACCCCTAAAGGGGCTACCCCACACTTAGGCTGTTTCCACCCCACACTTTCCAGCGCTATTCTTCTACTTAACATCCTGTGGAATTCTGGGGTTTTTAGTTTTCCCGAGGCCCAAGAGCTCTCTGGCTGAGAATTCTATGTACCCCCCCCAAAAAAGCAAACCCCAGGATTCCACAGGATTTGAAAATGGAATAACAACACTATAACAGTGTATGCAGAAAAGGCCTGTGGCAAAAAGATAAAGATTCCTTCAAGGAAGAACCATTTTAAATGAATGCACAATTTTTCAAAGCAAAGTGGAAACAGCTTTCAAACACCCGGGGGAAATAAATCACCAGGAACAGAGGGCATACCAACGGTGCTGTTTTGAAATTTTCAAATTCTGAAACAAAAATCTGCCAACAAATATGGAAAACAAAACAAAGGCCCACAGATTAGAAAAATTCAATATATATTCCCGGGCCTGAAGATAGGGGGCAAAAAGATTTTAGGAAAAATTGTAAACTATTGCACTAATCTCCTGTACCAGTAAAGTAATGCATGGACCTCATTGTATTTATTTCAGAGCAAGCTGCACACGGTCATTTTAAAGGGAAAGGGTTGCAGGATTGCTTTTTTACCTTTGACCTTTCCCCCTGATACACTGTTATAGTGCTGTTGTTCCACTTTAACATCCTGTGGAATTTTGAGGTTTTGTAGTTTACTAAGGCCAAAGGGGGGTTTTGGCTTTGGGGAAATTTTAAAGCCCTTTCCCAAACTGAAAACCCTAGGAGTCCATAGGATGTTGAAAGAGGAATAAAAACCCTTTTCAGGGAGGGGGGAAAAGGCCAAAACTTTTCCATACCTTCAGCTTCTTGCCCCCATCTACAAAAAAGTGGGGCCAATTTGTATTTATTCCAAGCCTATTCAAAAATCCTTAAGGGGGGAGCTGCTGAGCTGTTTTTACCAGGGAAAGCTCCCGGTTGTCCCTGCGATGTGGCTGTCTTTTCCTTTTTTTTGCCTGTGTGTTTTTTTTTTGTCTGGGTGGCGGAAAGCTCATTCTTTCCCCTCTGAACGCAATGAGTCTGTCTCAACTGTGGCTTCCTTCTGATGGAAGAACCTGCGGCTTCCAATAGCGCGGTTTGTATCGGCTCTGCGATTAGTTTTCAATGCATTGTTTTTTCCCTTCTTACAAAAGGCTGAGTTTCACCAATCGCAGGACTTGTAAGCTCCTGAAAGGTAGAAAAGGGACCTAAATGGAGTTCCTCTGGTGCATGGCCTGTAGATATCCTCTAGGCATGACAGATCTTAGCAAGCTTTAGCAAATCAGGTCAATCCTCAGGATTTTGTTTAGAGTCCAGAATCCTCAGAACTTTAGTCATGTTTCCGGGCCTGGCAAAAGAACAAGAGGAAAATGGAAACGTTTGTTGTTTACATTTCGAACCTTGGACATTTTGTTCCTTCAAAAGTTTAGATTCTGATGCTGCTAGAAGAGGCCTAAAACCACTGCATGTAGGAGCAGCTTGATTATGTCTCATAGATTCTGTGGGAAAGATGCAAAAGTAATTGTAAGTTTGCCCTCTTTTTTTGCATAGTGTAGCTTTCAGATGTGATTTGTTGATGGACAATTGATGATTTTTTAAAATTAAAATTGGGCTTTATCTTCTTTCATAATAATTGTTCTTATTATTATATAATATGTATCCTTATTATAATAATAGAATACTTTATTATTAAGTTATTTTTTAAAAGAAACCTAGTATTTATATTTTTCAAAATAATCCAGATAATATAGGTATTCTTTAGATTGCCTTATCAATATCATGGATTGAAGAGAGAACCTTGATTGAGATAAACAGCTTGTAGCATCCATTCCTCTTCATTGTATGCGGCAGGAGGGGGTGTTTTAAGTATGCATTGTGACACACCAAGCTAGACTGAGCCCATCTGCTATGTATGGAAGGGAGGGCGTGGGTTATTTAGCTCCCTGAGGCCTAATACTTTGTAGGCCTGAATACTTTACAGTTGCATTGTAATTTTTGCATGGCCTCTTTAAAGAGCCAGAATTGCACCTATCTATAGTTTAGAAATAAGACTGAAAGCTTATTTCACACCTGACAGATACTGGACTAGCTACTAATATCGGCCACTTTTTCAGACAGGTAAGGCAAGAACGTTTACAGAAGTCCAGCTGGATGTATAATTTCCAGTTAAAGGTATGAAACCCATCTGTCTTTGTTCTGCTCTTCATCTGTAGAACATCTTACTGTTAACAAAGTTAAACGCAGCTGTATACCTGAGCCCATCTGTTATCAAGATACAAATATTCAGAGTCAGGCTATGTAAGCCTTTCAGTCTGCCCTGTGAAAGACTCATTGTTCTCATTATATGAAACTGACTGTCACTAATATCAACAATTATTCTTCTAAATTCTTCTGGAACCTTTTAAAGCACAGAAGATTGCTTTTGTTTTGTTTGTTTTTAGCTATGATTATTATGTTCTGCATTTGTGCTAACCCATATGTCACTTAAAGAAGCAAAAAAAACCCTGCTTCTTTATTTGTCCTGATTTGCCCTTAATACAAATATCTGTGACAGGACTCGGCTCTTTTTTCCCCCTGCATTGACTCTTGACAGTAGCTATTTCAAACGCGCAAGTATATCAGCAAACTCTGGTTTCCTGTGAGTATGTAACCACTTTCACTTGAAGTTTCTTCAGATTCACAGACTAGATAGTCCAAAATGGTCTAGGTGAGATCTTATTGAAGACATGGAAACTTTATTTAAATAAGTAGTGCTTAATTTTTCAAATAAATTGAGTTTCTTTGGGCCTAGAAAGAAAGGCCTGCATTTAATATGCTGGAGGAGAGGAATGCTTATTTATTTTTCTAACCTCTCACTTCTTAATTTTGAGGAGGTGGTGCATACTGCCTTCAAGTTAAGTTCTTATAGTACTTTCAGAATTCAAATATTAGAATGTCTTTATTGCATCTTTCAAACATTAGTGTGACTAACATGCATTTATCAACATTTTGTTTGAAATTTGTTAAGCTGTTTTATTATATTAAAAGATTTCTTGCTAAATAAAAAACATGCGGTCCTATACATGCCTATTCACAAATAAGTCTGAATAAGTCCAGTTAAATTTAAAGAGCTTTATTCCCAATAAATGAATTTAGGATTCTGCCCTAAATTAACATGAGGTGCCCAACACTCTTTTTGAATCCTAAACGTTCTCAAATGCTGCTCCATGGAAGTGCCTGCAGTGAGGCTTCTAGGACTTTGTTGCGTGAACAGAAGTTATGGTTTCCAGATAAGGGTTACTACATAAACAGTGGCAAGCAATGGTAACCCCTGTTACTATGCCAGTGGGGCTTTCGGATCCACCAGTGTTCAGTTGCAATTCAGCTTAGATGCGCATTGCTAGAACTAGCCTAGAACAGATTGCTGGACTAGACCGTTCATTGTATGAGGATTTCCATCTTAAGTCACAGGGGGCAGCTAAGAAATACATGCAGTCTTTCCTGGCAGAATCAAGTGATCCCTGACCCTCTTAACACATAGTGGCCATGTTAAAGCTCTTTCCATCCTCATTACCAGGGACAGCTCTAACTGTGTCAAGAGTTGTTCTGTATGCTCCGTACACCAGCTTGTATGTGTGCGCTTCCATATGTACGTACACATAATAGCCTAAATACAATCTGGTACTGATGCAACAGGAGTTTCTTCGTTTGCTTCCTTCCTGCAGCCCTCTGTGCTGCCTGAAAACCTACCCAGGAGCCTTTGTTCAGAGCTTCTGAGGTGTACCATGAAACTGCAGGGAAGAGAAGATTCTCTCCCTTGCACACAATTTTGCTAACACAAATATCAGAAGAGAATATGCAAACACGCAAAGGCCGCAATTTTGTGAACTAAATCTGAATTAAATATGCATTGCCGCTATTAAGTATAGCTTTTTTGTACAGTTTCATGATATATGCCTCCCTTCTAAAGCTGGTTAAAATGTTATTGTTTTTAACAGCATTCTCTTTAAACACTATTAGTATTTTTAAAACTAGAATATTTATTTGCTTGTTCTTACCCTACCATCTTTCACACACAGGAAGTTATGTCTTTAATAAATAGAATTCATTGTGACAACAGAATAAATATGTTGAAAACTTGTAAACAGCTTACATAGCAAATCCACTGTGCTCTAGGTCAGGGACTCTGGCTAATCTCTTAATAATAAAGGATGACATAGAGTCCTTGGAGCAAGAGGGAAAACTAACACTGTTGTATGTGAATTTTCCAGGAGTTTCATTTTACTTGCAGTGCCTCATTTTAATACCGAAAAGAAGGAAGGGGTGTTCTGGGAGTATGTCAAGATTATACTCAGCCTTTTAGCAAGTGAACTGACCTAATCACGAAGAATATGACTGACATATGGTAGATTATAGGGAGAAACAAGTCTCTTTTTCATCTCTGTTCTGGAACTAAGATGAGGGCAGCTGGTCTCATTAATAATCCCAGTATATTATGTCTCTTAGAATCAGATTAATCCTTACTGTGATAACTTCATGCTTCTATGTTTGTCTTTTAAAAAAAAACTTTAGCTGTTTTGGATGCTGTGAGAAATTTATGTCAGTGAAAAGTACTGAATTGAATGGTCAATAGTATTTTCTTGTCGTTAACCATATTTTTCCTGAAACCATTTCAGTTCATATTCATTTATGCTTACTATCATTAGGATATCAGTTCATGAAGCTTATATAAATTCCAGCAAGTAGTTCATGTGGACAATTAACTGGTAGCATACACACACCCTCGTTCAAGGGTCAGCAATAATTTCATCCCCTATCTTTGAAAGGGCCAAGAAGAACACAGATAATAATTGAGAGCCACACTGCGTACAGACAGCTGCTTTCGGACAATTAAGCCTGGAAAATGGTTATAATTTTTTTGTATTTTTACAGACCAAAAGCCAATCCTGAAAAATATGAGCCCTGAAAACACTCACACAGTCCTGGATGTTTTGTGTTTGTGCTGCCATCGGAAAAACTGGCTTCACTCTGAGGAGAAATGCTTCAGCTGCAGTTTTAATGCATTCTGAAAAATGAAATGAGTTGGCATTGAAGCGTATCTCCATCATGAACAGATATACAACTATCAAACAGCTGGGAGACGGGACATACGGTTCTGTCCTCCTGGGAAGAAGTAATGAATCAGGGGAACTAATTGCCATTAAGAGGTAAGGGACATCCATCTTGTTGGGGATGGTGTGAACACTGCACCATGAGTATTGTATGTCTGTAGAACTCAGAAAGGTAAGTTTCTGGATGGCAGCTCCCAGATTCTTCAGTCAGCTTGGCAACCAAAAACTTAACTTGTCTGTGTTCTGGATTTCTGCACATGTTTTTTACTGTTTAGAAAGCCATGAGTTCAAACATTGCTTGATTTGGCTTATAGATTCAAACAACCCAGTTGTGAAAAGAAATCTGACTCTGGTGTGGGACATCTGCACTTTGATGTCATAGAAATTTCACGTTTGATAGGCCTCAACAATGGTTGTGCTTTTGTTACAGCCCTGCAGAACATAGATACTGGGTAAAGAATCCAGGTTCCTGGAGATCTCAGTTTTTTATCTTTCAAAAGCAAGTTTCTAATTTTTATGGCTAGGAAGGCAAGAAATGTGCCAAAACAAGTAGGCAAAGCTTTCTGAAATCTGAGAAAGTGAAGATTTCAGGGTTGGAGTTACAGAAAATGTTGACCAGTGGCAGAATAAATTCTGTAAAATATGATTGCATGGACATATGTTTAGAGGCAAATAGGTACACACACAAACACAGAATACTTAAATCTCTACCCGTAACCAACTGGCATACTGTAATCTAATCTCTCCAATTGACCATATGGCTTCTGATGAGATTTTGACTAATATTTCATTTGATGTGCTGTTTATGTACAGTGTGTGACCTTTTGCAGTGTATTTCTGAAACACGGTAATAAATGGATAATTAGAAAAATAACAACAGTAGTTCATTTATATGTGAAGAGTGGGAAGTTTCAAATTAATGTCAAAAGAAGGGCATTTATCTTCTTGCTTAGCAAGTTTTGGTGTTTGCCCAAAGACCTTTTGCCCAAATATTATCTATTTTCCACATTACTTTGCTTTGGTTGGTTCATTTTTCTGCTTCTTATTTTCCCAGCTTTCTGCATGTTTTCATGGGCATAGATTACTAAAATTATTGCTTGTAAACCTCCAGAAACATTCAAAATTTAGTACTACAATTTAGCAGTGTTTTTGCTGAAACAACTTAGGGTAGTAGAATGTCAGCAACTGCATATGTTAGTAGAGTTATAAGGTGTTCAGTGGCTGTGGTAGAGATGCAGGATTGTGTAAAAATTATCTGACTAGCTACAAAGATGTCATATTTTACCACAGAAATCAGCAGTTTCACCCTCTCTAACGGTGGACATATGAAAAACGGAATATGTGTGACCAAGCAGCAGCAGAGTGTGGTCAAGATGGCAAAAGTTATTAATGAGGAAGAACAGACAAACTAGGAAGGGCTACAGCAGTTTTATTTCACCTGAGCCACTTGAGAAGGGCAAGATTCTGCCCACTTCTCCCACTGCTGAGTTAATGGAGTACAAATTAGTTTTGCACTTTGAACCCAGTTTGCAGCAAAGGAAATAAACCAGGATGAAGAGGGAAAGTGGAAAGAAGAAAGAGAAACTGGGACATTTTAAAAGCAGCTGAAAAAGTGGAATGAGAGAGGATTAATTGGGACCGTTTGGGGTATGCAGTTTCTCTGATTTTTTTTTCCTAGAAAGTAAAATAAATTTTCTGGACTGTTTTCCTCAGTGAGATAAAAAGAAACATTTATTTATTGCCTGAGAGAAACAAAGAAAGAGTCCTGTATGAATTATACCTCTGGCTCTGGAAGAATACTTATCAGAGTTTGGAAAGTTTACATTTTTGGACTGCAGCCTTCAGAATCCTCCATCCAGCATGGCTATCTGCTATGTTGGTTTGAAAACTCTGAGAGTTGTAGTCTAAAAAGTAATATTTCCAAGATATGGTTCTTCTTTAATACATTTAACATGAAATATATGTATATATATTATATACACACACACACATACATATATATAATCTAGTAGTCATTCTCACATATATATATATGTATATGTGTGTGTGTATATGTATATGTATATATATGAGAGAATGATTACTTGATTATACTTTCACAGAGCTGTTTGAATCAGATGCTGTCCCGTCAAGACTCCATTTTAAGAGAGGGTCTTTATCTTAAATTACATTTGAAAGCTGGTAGTAGAAATTTTTGGAGAAGGAGAGCATTGTTTGTGTGAGAGATTAATTTAGCTGACACTTTGCATTTGCTGGTGAAAGTGTTGAGGCAGTAGAATGTGTATATTTATATTATTAAGAAGCGAAACATTATTTGTTAAGATATGAGTGTTTTAATCAAAGGGATTTTTGTCTATGTCTGGATCTCCAGAATATGGAAAAAACAAGCTCAGAAGTGAGTTTTCCCACTGAGGATAGAAATGGCAAGAACACAAAATACCTCTGATGTCCCAAATAAAGATAATATGAACCTGTGCACTGGTAGAATTATAGTCAACAACAGATTTTTAACACTTCGGTCATTTCGACACTACACTGTTATAGTGCTGTTATTCCGCTTTCAACATCCTGTGGAATTCTGGGGTTTGTAGTTTAATGAGGCCGAAGAGCTCTCTGGCTGAGAAATCTAAATGTCCCTCCCTAAATGGCAAACCTGAGGATTTCATAGAATGTTGAAAGTGGAATAATAGCTCTGTAACAGTGTAGTGCGGAAATAGACAAGGATGTGTGTTTATTTAAAGCAAGCTGACCCCAGACTGTTCGCAACCAGGTTCTTATTTTGCATAGTTCTGCTCCTGTATTTTGATCAGGAAGAACTTGATTTGACTTTATCAGATATCAGCCACCTTCTCAGCCAGCCAAAATGAAAAAAAGAAAGTTTTGCTGGTTAAAATTGAGAACTAAAAATACTTTTACATAATTCTGCACTTCGCTGACATGTAGAAGCTATTTGGGCACATTCTGTGGGTACTGTGACGTCCCCTCCCATCTTTGAACAGCAGATCTTCAAACTGTTGAAAATCCCATCAGTATCAAAACTGGGACTTATGTGTGATAATGGAAATTATTATTTCAGAAACACAAGCCCAAAGACCTCTTGGGACATGCAGAACTAATTGTAGTTAGCTAAAATTCAAGCACAAAATTAGCACAATCTAGTTATTGCAGGCTTTTGTGTATTCATTCAGCTTTACGTGGCAATGGGACTAGAATCCAAATGGTGTCAAATTGCAGGCAGTATTAATTGCTTCTATGGTTTACAGGATGAAGAGGAAATTTTACTCCTGGGAAGAATGCATGAATCTTCGAGAAGTTAAGGTATTTGATATTTCCATCTGTTTACAACCCAGTACAGATAATTTGCATTTTACAATGAGACATCTCTTTTTCACTGGCTGTGCAGTGTAAAACCTACCCTGTGTTTAGATAAAATTTCCTTTTAACTAGCTTCCCATAGAGACCTATGGTAAGTGTACTTTCAAATAATACTAGAAAATAGTACAGGGTTACTTTGAAGTACTTGAAATGTGTAGCCTTGGTGCTCCATTTGAGTTGTTCATGAATGGGTAAAATGCAGACAGTTGATAATAGTAGTTTTAACTAGGCAATTCAACTGAACAGCAGATGGGAAAGGCATATATAAGAGCTACAAAAAGTAAGGGGAAAACAGCACTGTGGATTAACCATACAACCTTTCCTGTTGTGATCCCTCCATGAATAGAATGTGACCGAAATTGTGTATCTAGTTTGTGTGATCATTCTGGAAAGGCTACATCAGATCCTTAGTTCTGATGTGAGTTTATTCAGCTTTAACCAACATTAAATGTGAATAAGACTATAAAATCTTACTTTGTGGTACTGCTGGTCATTAGATTTCAGCAGATTTATGAATTTGCTGGGCTGCATTTGGACAAGATTCTGATTTTATCTCTGATCGGAAAATGGCACTACTACCGCCCAACATGGTAGGGCTATTGTGAAAAAGAATGAGTTGAAAATTGCCCAACATTAAATGCCCAGCAAAATTGCTGGCACTTAATGAATGCGCTATGAGTGTATTAGGAAGATGCCAAGAGAAATAGCTGAAGGTGTGTTCCCAATCCAAAATTCGTATTCAGTAGAGGGAGTAACAGAGTTGAAAGTCCATGGTCAGATGCTGAATTGGGCTACATTACACATTACTTCAGGGAATTGGGCCTCCTTGCTGTTGAAGAACAGTTTATGCAGGCATGCTTCTTATCACCATGCATCTTACAAAGCTAGAAGAACTTTGTGTATATCTGATTCTAGGGTTGTTGTTTCTTAACAGCCAGGTACTTAAATTTAGCAATTTCTCAAGTTACATTCCTGGGACAAGGATGCATTGTCATTTACCTTGAGGCACACATTCAACAGAGTCTTTGTTTTATCTTATGTCTTCAGTCCTTGAAGAAACTCAACCATGCCAATGTGGTGAAACTAAAAGAAGTTATCAGAGAAAATGATAATTTGTACTTTGTATTTGAATACATGAAGGAGAACCTTTATCAGCTAATGAAAGAAAGGTATGCTGGTTTTCTCACACACATGTTGAAATACAATTTTCTTAAAACTAAGTTTAGAAGCAATATGTTGGAACTCTAACCACTACCAAGTATACACATATGTTAGCCAATTTACAAAGATCACGTAGAAAGCGGTATTTACAAAGTTTTGAGTATGATAGAAAGGTACAGCCACACTCCCTTACCTCAGAGGACCCTTAGGAGTGGAGCAGCTCAGGAGTGGCTCAAGATCTGAGAGGGTTCTAAGCTGAAATGATCTCTGGTTCTTTCCACCCTCCACTGTCATTGTCCCTCCTTGAGTATACTCAGTGTTAGCAGTTCTAAGTAGTGTTGCAAGGAGCACCAGTAACTCCAGCAGTAGGCCCAGCTATGTATGACCGAAACATATGTCCAAAGATGCCAGGTGCTGGTAGCAGTCCTGAAGCTGCTGAGCAGTAGGTTTTGTCCTAACGGCAACACTGGGAAGTTCAGGAATGAGAGCAGAAAATGCTTTTTGTATCTCTTGTCACTATAGGGACACTGTATAATATCTGTCTCTATTCTAGGCTTAGTGATTCTATTGGGAAACTGCTTCTTAAGTTGTACTTTAAGAGCTTCTTGGAGCTGTAAAGCAAATATCAGTATTCTTAAAAGGAACAGAATACTTAAAAAAATACTCTCTAGATTGTGTAGACAAGTTTAAAGGAGATGAGCAAGACATGTTTATTGCAACTTGTGTGGCTCTTCTCCTCTATTCCTTTGTAGTATATCTGTAGTATAGACATGAGTGACATCAAGCAGACCCTATATGTGAATGTAAACTTCCCTCCTCCACTTCTCCCCTACAGGAATAAGTTGTTTCCAGAATCTACTGTCAGGAATATTATGTATCAAATTCTTCAAGGACTTGCGTTCATACACAAACACGGTAAGGCCTAAATGCCAGTTTGGATGAATGTCTGTGTCTACATGGATAGCATAACAGATGTGGACAAATTTTTTAAATATTTTGCAAACTCTTAGCTCTAGATATTTCTTGTATTGGCTTTTTGATTTCATTAGCCACCTGATTGTCTGAATGACAGTTTTATTCACCAACTGGGGATTAGACCATTAAACATAATTTTTAGCACAGTACCAAAGTCAAACCCAATGGATATTTAATAGTATTTTATTAGGTTGTGAAGAGCAAAAGAACTCTTAATTTCAGGAAGGTAAAAATGATTTCTGATTAATAGTGTGAGTGGGGCTAAAAGGACAATACTCTCTTATGTGTACCAACTCTTACGCCAAAATTTGTTTATTAAAAATATTTATTTATCATAAACTTATCCCTGTTCTCAGTTAAGGCTGCAGTTCTGTGCATGCTTACTTGGGAGCAAGCCCTGTTAAGCCCTCCACAGGATTCACTTCTGGGAAAGCATGCACAGGATTGCACTGCATTGAAATAGTATATGTTAAGCCAGGCTATTTGAATAAGTAGTTTCAAACTGTTCAATTGACCTCCTATTTCTCTCAGGAGATTATGGACTGCCATCCCAGACAGGAGCTGCAAGGTTCAGAGAAGGCTGTTAAGACTGTCTTGCTGAGAGATAATATCTCAGGCTGTGCAGCAAGAGGGCTGTTAACATCTCTGAAGCAAATATAGGCCACAGGAGCTCTGCGTAATTCTAATGATTTACTAGCCTATTTTACAGAACCCCTGTACATTTTAATGAAATTTTGTTGTGGTGCTTCTTGAACATTTTGCACTGTACAATTATCATTTTCATTATTGTTTTCTGTATTTATAAAAAAAGGGGGAAGAGGAAAAAAGATATAATTTATTTCTGTTCCTATTTTTAAAAGAGAAAAGGGTGTGTTATCTGTTAATCTTCACCTCAAAATGTAAAGCGCAATTAAAGGAGAACATTTTATACTTTTTTAAAATTTCTCTTTCAACCTCTTCACTAAGTCAAGTGGTGTATTTGGTTCCCATGGCAATGAACTAAAGATGTGAGGAGTCACTGGTTACAAAGCTGTGCCTGAGCCTTACTGTTTTCCAAACAGATTATTCCTGCAGCTTCTGAAATTCAAAATAGTTGCATAAAGTGAAAACAAAATGGATGATTTGGTGCAACATCTGTTTCTAATTAATGGCTTCTGTGTAAATAGATTGTGACCAAATGTTTCTAAGTAGCATAGGGTACAACACTTTGGGTAGAGTGCAGGTGTTTGGATAGAAATGATCCCCCATGCATATAGCTTGCTGCATTTTTAAAAAACATGAAATGTCTAAGAGAATTCTTTATGCATATTTCTATATACAGGGAGCATTGCCCAGATAGAGTCACCAAACTGGTCTCTGAAGTAGTTCAGCTCAGGAAAGACTATGCTATATGTTACTTTTGTAAAGTTACATATTTAAAACATTGTCTTTTGGTACAGGTCTTTCTAGTATTAAATAGTATAGTTAACAAACACAGAAGAATCTTTGAAGGTTTAATAATCAAGACGAGATCGAATACAAGAATCTGTTTCTTTTACCATCAGTCAACTCAGCCACTTATTAAGTGGCAGAACCACTTAATATAGGCAGAACGCTTTGTACCGAGTCATCATCAGTAGCATAGCTTCCAATCATAGTGTGTGACATCTAGGCATACCAGAGTCTAGATGTCCTTCTCATGATTAACTACTTTTCCGGTGTTCTTTTTTCCTAGGCCCTACTTTTGTGTCTTTAATAGCATCCTGATCTGAAGTCATTACCAGGTTTGAGTGTTACTTACCTTTTAACCATAAAAAGGCTTCCAACAGCAAACCAAGCTGTTTTTAGCACAGGAACAGATCAGGTTATTTTTCTTCTGGGTTGTTGGCAAAGCTTCTGCAGATCAGACATAAAAACACACATAATGAAATGAGAATAGGATGGGGGAAAGAATGACCAAAATATGGCTTTTGTTTTAAACTCCAGGTTTTTTTCATCGTGATCTGAAACCTGAAAACCTTCTTTGCATGGGACCAGAGCTTGTGAAAATAGCAGACTTTGGCCTTGCACGAGAAATTAGGTCCAGGCCTCCCTATACAGACTATGTCTCCACAAGATGGTAAATACTCAGATGATGCTTTGGAGTGGAAGGCTACCTCGCTTTCCACTCTACTTAGCAGCCTCTGCATCTTTTGCTAAAACTTTGTCCTTGATGTGTATGATTAAATTGCATGCATGTATTCTGGGCTGGTTCTAGTTTTAGACCCATCCACCAGGACAGAGAGAATCAGACTTTTATGTTCTTAGCTCCTCTCCAACCACTTTCCCCCCAATGAGCTATGGTGGATAGGGAGAACCCACAAAAAGACATAGGCTGCAGTATGGGTAGAAGGTGGCCCCCTAAAAATCAGGTGGAGCTTAACCCATGAAAAATGCTTCGACTTGATTTTCAGAGATCACTCCATTTGTTCCATCACCGACCCCATTCAGCAGGGTTCCTCAAATCTCTGTGTATAATATGTCGGGAGAGGCTGCTGGGAGGGCACTTCTGCCAGCCCTCTTTCACACACCTAAATCTAGATTGACTCCAATGAATTTAGCTGGACAATCCATATTTCTTCTCTAAGAAAAGAAGATCCTGCTCCATCAAAATGCAAGAAATGCAGATGCACACCACAGATAAACCCCAGTTAACTGTAGGTACTAAACTGATGGTTATATACAAAAAAAACCCTATGTGTTTTGAAGAGGTTCTTCGAGTCAGAATCTTTATTATGTACAATGAACAGAAGAGCTAAGTTTATTAATGCAATTTTTAAAACAGCATAGGAGTTATCAGCTACAGATCTTGAGACTGCATTATAGCAAAAAATGAATAAAGGGAAGGCAAAATAAACTAACAAGTAAGACACATTAAGCCACTCTGTTCAGTAAATTGGCTTGTTTGTTTTGCCTGAGCTCCCAAAATATTGCCCCAGTTCACAGCACAACCTCTATGTAGGAGTAGTACCACCACCTGAGTGTTTTCCCAGCTGAAAATTCTGCTAGCTCCTTCACTACCAGGCAGAGAAAGTTGTAAGACTTTGAAATCCCACCTGTGGAGAAGTCTTTCTTCATTTGTTGTTTTTCTCTTCTTTTCTCTTATTTTGCCTTTGATTTAGGGAGGGTGAGAAGCAGGAACAAATAAATGCAGACAGATGGGAAAACGTAGCCTGTAGTTTACCTTCACCATAATCTATGTGTCTATCCATATGTTCTAGCCTTTCTATGCCTGTTGGTGAGAACTGTCAAAATTCTCTACAGGCAAAGTAATTTATCTGGGCCAGCCCAAAAAATGAAAAACGTTGCTGTTGGAAGCAAATAACAAGATGACATCCCCTCCTGTTCTGCATACAGTAGCTAACTATATTAGCAGATGAATCTTTCTTCTTCATTGGCAAAGAGAGAGCATCATTCACTGATCTGAAAGTAGCAAGGCTATCTTAGGAGGTGCAGAGTAGGCCAGGTGGTATTCAGTAACATCTTGCTATTGCCTCCCAGCATCTGCTGCCTGAGGGGACCACCTCATTCTGCCTAATGGTAAAGCTGGCTTTGCTCTTTGAGTTGTGACAAGATAAATCCAAAGTTTTATATGTTTGCTTCAGATTCATGGAACCCTGTGGTTCTATTTCCATTGGCTTTTTGGGATTAGATGGGGCAAGCAACTGCAAATCATTTAACATGGACCCAGCTCCCTGCAGTTTACAGTTCCATAGGCTAATTATATCTGCGTGGGGACCAAATGAGTTGGAGAAAACCAGAGCAGAACTTCGTATAACATTGTTGCAGGATCTTTTCCTCCAGTACTCAACAGTGGAGGAAGAATGTTTTTGTTGTGTTCGCTTTCATATCCTGTTCAAGTGTTCTGTTTATTTAGTGTAACATCTTGACTGTCATATTCTACAAATAGACAGTGTTGCTCACTTATTTTTGGCTTTCAGGTACAGAGCTCCTGAAGTCCTCTTAAGATCCACTAACTACAGTTCCCCCATTGATATCTGGGCTGTTGGTTGCATTATGGCAGAAGTTTACACACTCAGGCCGCTCTTCCCAGGGGCCAGTGAAATTGATACAATTTTCAAGATTTGCCAAGTACTGGGAACCCCAAAAAAGGTACTTAAAGTGAACCAGGTCTTAAATGTCCATGAAGGAACACTATCATTAATATATTCTCTGTTTCGTTCCCTCAACATTGCCCCATAGTACTTTACTGGTGTTCCCATTCTTGTTGATAAACCGTCTCCATTTTGTATAGTAACGATGAAGATAATAGCAATAGGCTTTAGAAAGGAAAGTCTGAATGACAAATATAAGGATATCTTGCAGCTTAGTTCTATGTAGATTTACAGGGAACTAAGTCCTGCTGAGTTCAGTAGCCTGTTCTGTCTGAGGAGAGGAGTTTTTTAAAATAGTTTTTTGATTAGAATATCACCCTGCATATAAATATGCTTTGAGACATACTTATATAGTACATTAGTACATACTTACTGGTTTGTCCCTAAGAATTCTTTTTCATTAATTAACTGGCAGATTGTAAGTTAGTCATTTATTTTTGTGCCTCCATTCTTCTCAGCTGCAAAACAGAACAAATGTCACCTAAATGATATGCGTACAATATAGGGTCTACAATATATATGTGTTAGATGTGCCACTTAGTGTGTGGTTTGCGTTTCCTGTTGTCAAATTCAGTTCCCACTTTCCAGCCTTGAAGGTGCCAAAAATAGCAAGCAGGAATGAAAACACGTCCAGATGACAAAACAAGACAAGTCACATAAATGCAAAACACATTTACTGACACTCTGCTTCAGGTATATCATGTGGCATCACATCCATTTTGTCCATGCCACTGGATTGTCAAGATTCAACCCGTTCATGCACAAGATTGTTTCTGTTTTCATCCTTGAAAGAGCTGGCCACCTAGCTATACATAGGAAGTCACAGGCTTGCATGCATATATATAGATATATATATAGATATATATATATCTATATATATGCGCAATAGGTTTGTGTCACCAAGGGATCCCCACAATTGAGCAAGCAATCTGTGGCCTGCCAGTGTGGACGGTCACTCCCATCTTTCCCAGCCATCATGATGAATGACTAGAGATGATGGAAGCTCCAGTCCAACAACATTTGAAGGTTGCCCTCCCCAACCAATAAGGTAGCCACATATTTTTCCCCATGATAAAGATATAAAGAAATTGCAACAGAGGATGTGCTTATCTGGGCTTGAGTAAAGCATCAAATTCTGCTGACAGGCCTGAATATTAGTACATCTTCAACTGACAACACAGCCATAATTTGGTCAGGTGAACCACTTGTCAACTAGAATGAATCACTTCATAGCATGTGATTTGCCTTTTATAATTCCAGCTTTCAACAACCTCACCATCATCATCTGTCCCCTTAGGGTAGTTGCCAAGGCCCCAGAGCCATGGCCGTAGGGGTGGCTCAAGCTGTCCTGCTACATGAAAGGGGAGATAAAGTACACACACACCCATACAAGGGTTGCTGTCTTCCCTTCAAGTGCTGGTGTGAATGGTAATGCATGCTTAAACCAGCTTCTCTGTCCCATAGGAAAAGGTGGCAGCCACTAGCAGTGGCGGCAACCCCCCACATCATCCCTGCCCTGAAAGGAAAAAATGGGGAGGATGAGGAGAATGACAGCAGCTCTAGCCTCAGGCAAAAAGAGGCCAGAAGAGGAGGACAGGTGGCTATTATATGAATGCCACAGGCTATTTTCTTGGTCCCCACTCCCACTGACTGCAGCCATTCAAGAAAAAAAAAACAGAGTTCTTTGTTATCCTGCATTTTGGTGTAGAAACTATCTCAGTAAATACTGTGCAAACACTGTTAATTTCCTTTGTGGAGTTGGCTTGGCTGACCGATGTTTGGTATTGTTGTAGTGGTGGAAGTTTTCTTGGGGTTAAAAAGAACTACATGAGGAGCTTCTGATCTTGCCCAGTGTTGTTGACTTGCTTGGGTCACTCTAGCCTCTGTTTTGCTCCCCAAACATGTAAACAGACCTACTTTTATAAGTTATTACCCAACCAGGCTTTAATGCATTTTTGAAAATGTTGTACACTGGGATACGTAGCAGTGTGGCAGATAGAACATCTTTTTCAGGGCTGCACTTGCTACATATACATTCTTTAAAGGCAAGCATACCTTGATCTTTTTCAGAATGACTGGCCTGAAGGCTACCAGCTTGCAGGTGCTATGAATTTCCGCTGGGCTCAGTGCGTACCAAATAACCTGAAAACCCTCATCCCTAACGCAAGCAGTGAAGCAATACAGCTCATGAGAGACATGCTGCAGTGGGACCCCAAAAAGCGGCCAACAGCAAGCCAGGTTTGTTTTTGCTTCATAGATTTGTCTTTATAAGTCATTCTGTAGCTGATCACACACTTGCTTATTTGGAACCTCCAACTGTAAAGGGAGAGAAGGAGCCAAACATTTCTCCTGACATCTGTGGTTTGGCCATTGTTTGCATTCCTTTCACCATCAATCCCAATTCTGTGGGGTAATTGTCTAATTTGTTGAGGGCATAAATCTTTTCACCTGCTTCTGCCACAACTGGTTTCCTTCCCCCATCATGCAATTTCAGTATTCATACTGAACATAAGAAAGGTCCTGCTAGATCTTTCCGAAGACCTATCTAGGCTTGCATCCTCTTACCTACAGTGACCAACAGATGCCTATGGGAAGCCCACAAGCAGGACATGAGAGCAGTAGCCCTCCATTGCTGTTGTTCTTTAGTGTCTGATATTCATGGACATCCTATTCTTTCCCTCTTCACCCCATTTTTTTAGATTTTTAGAAAAGGAACACATGATGCTGACATCTGTGTGTATGCCAGAATGGTATTAATCCTTACAAAGAGGTAGGGAGAAAACATGTTTGGGTAACCTCATCAGATTTTTAGTGAAAATACTAAAAAATGACAGTGATATCCACATTTTGAGAATGGAAGCTGTTTTACTTTATATGAAACAGCTGTGCTTGTACCAAGTTGTTGGTATGACTAGAATAGTTGATATGACAGCAGAATAGCTGATAGAGAACAGCCAAGGTAATTGTAGTATAAACATAAGGAAGGCTGGATGCATCACTGGGAAGAACTACAGAATTCTTCATACATGTTCTTAGTTTGTATGATTTGTATCTCACCATTTTTACTGTTTAGCATAGTTTTGGTTACTGCCAGCCATAGGGGGAAAGAAGGAGTAATGCAAAAGATAGAAACACCCCATCTTTCCTTCTGATTTTCAGCAGGTTTTGTTACCTAAGCACATCTTCCAAGCAGATTTTTTGCAGCCTCATGAAACTGTTTTTTAAGAATAGCAATTTATAGAAGCTGGATTTTCTGTTTGATACCATACTCTGGGCTTTCCTTGGTTTCCTGTGGAACTATGGCATGCATATACAGCTCTGAGTATGGAGTGGAAAAATTTTGTTTGTTTGTTTTGGTTTTATTTATTCAATTGCTAGCTTGATTTTCCTGGTTTAAATAATCAGTATCTCCCTCTGCTTTTAGGCACTTCGATATCCTTATTTCCAGGTTGGCCAAGCATTGGGCACTTCTCGCTGTATTCAGGAGGCAGGAAAACAACAGAAAGATCTTCCCGATAAAGCACAAGTCCACATCAAACCCATTCCCCCTGCACAACCTCCACCTAAAGCACAAGTTCGCCTTTCATTCAGGCCACTCCAGCAGAACCAGCCCACCCACTCGGTAATATATCCATACAAAACAGACTCTTCAGTGACAGACAATCTAAGGGAAGAGAAGCCTAGCCAGGTGGCTTTGCCAAATATTCACAGTAAGATTCCTCAGCAGGTAAGACATTATTTTTGAGATCTGCTCCTTTTAAAAATATGGATATGTATTGTACTCTTGTACTAGTATTTCCACTAGGAATAGCCATCTATTTTATATCAGGTGGAGCTGGAGGAGCAGCATTTTCCCCTTGATTTCCCCTTTATGAAGGAGTTTACCTCTGTTCCATCTGTGCTTGTCTCTCCATAGTTGCCCATGTAAATAGAAGGCAGAAGGTGTTTTGTGTTATTGTTTTTTCTGTTAGAGGAAAAAAGAGAATTGAAAACATTTGCCCCTTGAAACAGCAAAAAAAGAAACTGTTCCTCAAGACAGTGAAAACAATATACAATGTTTATTAATATAAATCCCATTTCAACCTATTGTATATTCTGAAGGCTTTTTCAGTGGATCTTAGATAGTCTACAGAAATTACTGAAGTGAATGTATCTCATCAGAATATGCTGACTGCATACAATAAATCTAACACTGTACAGCATTTTCAGGCTCCTAAGAGCTGGTATCTTCTTTTGCTGTATCCTCTTTATTCTGTGACAGACTTCATTAGAAATTAAAGTTGTGCTGCTACAGAGTAGAAAGAAAGGCATGTAGTTTTGCTATGTCACTATGCACTGACAATTACTGAGATTCACCTTTTAAGTAAAACTTGTTAAGTAGTGGGTTGCAAGAACATCTGTCTTAACAGTAAGTTTAGAAAGTGATGCATAACCATTGGACAAAGTTGGAGATCTACTGTGGGTGAACAAAAATGGTATCCAATTATAGGAGGCACTTAACTATATTTTGCAGTTGATAGCAGGTTGACCAGAGGCCCTTTCACACTATACAGTTATACTACTGGGATTCTGCATTAACTGCCATAGCAACATGCTGTGGGATCCTGGGATTTGGTATTTAGAGTGGAGTATTTAGAATGCTCAGCCAGAGAGCTCTAGTGCCTCCCCAAACTACAAACCACAATATTGCATAGGCTGTTGGCATGGCAATTAAAGTGGAATCATAGTGCTATAATTGGGCAGTATGAAAGGGCCTCTGTTGAGAACTCTCTCCTAACTGGATGGGATATTAAGGTATGTCTTATCCTGCTTCGAGGCTTACTAGGTATTCACAGATGGGGGAAATATTTGAAAAGGGCATCATTACAGTCCAGTGAGTATAGGCCCAAATTGCACCATCAGTCCTCAGATTTTGTCTGGAATGTGGCTCATATTGTTCAAGCCTGTGTTTTATGTTTTATGAGTTTTATGTCCGAGTACGGTATGAAAACATAAGCACATACCGAGTACGGTATGAAAACATAAGCCTAGGTAGTGTAAGGTAAACAGGGAGGTATGGCGCAATATCCCTTCCCAACCACCATAAGGCAGATAATCATCTGAATGAGACCATTAATTTAGTAGAAATCTTGATGAGTCTCAAAAGTTGCCTGCTCAACCAAATGTAAAGTTTCCAGGCCCACAATCTTCCTCTTCCTTCCCATTCTCGGTCATCACGTCCTCCTCTTTCACAAAGCCATGTCCCCCCCCTTTGGATCCCTCCTGACTAACGTGGAAATATTTGTTAATAATTCAAGTGGCTTAACTGTTGTGTGACTATGTCTGTGCAGTTTAGATAGCAAAAAAATAATTCCATACTACAACAGCAGACACAGTTGTTTAAAATGAAATACACTGGATTAAATACACATGCCTAATAAGGGCTTTTAAAAAGGTATTATATTGCTTTTCATTGAATGGTTTCTAATTGCTATCATTTTTGCAGGTATGTTTTAAGTTGTTGTTAATACAGTTAATGGTTTAGTTCTATTTTATTGTTAACTTTTTGTAAGTTCTTAACTATATTGTAATTTTAATTTGTAAGCCACCTTGAGTCCCAATCTGGGAGAAAGGTGAAGTATACATAAAGATGACAATGATGATGGTGATACTACTTGCTACTCCTAATCATCACCATCGTCACTGGATTGAATCTTTTTTGTGTTGGTCTGCATAACAGTTGTTCCCAGCATCGTCTTTCCAGCTATTTGGATCTTCCTTTACAAGTCTGGCTTTTGTGTTCTTTATTGGGATATTTATTTCAGTATTAACAACAATTTGGGGTGAAATCCACTGCATTTTTACATTAAGAAATCTGCTTTGCTTCCATCGGCAGAACCAGCATTCCTCCCCCATTTGCATGCTTTCAAAATCTACTTTGTGGGATTGAAGGGACCCTTCAGAGCCTAGAGGGGCAGAATAGCTTTCAGGAGGGAGAAGAATCCTCTGCCTCATATTATTGCCATTTTGAATTATAAGTTGGTGTTAATAACACCATTATTTGCAGATGGAGTTCTAGGTTGCCTGAATTGTCTGTTTAAAAAATATAAATGAAATTATTCTGATGCAGAAATCATATTTGGTAAGAATAAATTATGTAAGTTTTCATAAATCCAGTATTCATTCTAACTACAGTAAGCCCATTGAAATAAATGGGACTTGTTAATCAGAATTAACCTAAGTTCCAATGATCATGATGATTTTTTAAGAACTGAGGTAGAAGAACAGAACAAGACACAGAGCTAGATTTTAGAAATGTCCGGTAGGATGAAATTATAGAGAGCTTTACAGTGATACATGCAGCACCAAAGGCCAATTCACTGGAAATTCTTCCAAACTTTGTTTACACAGCAGTTCTGAATTTCATATAGTTTTCCTTCTGTTTAATATTTTCCCTTTCTGTAATAACAGAAAACAGAAGTTGGGACAGAAAAAACAAATGGTGAACTCAAACCAAAGAATCGGCGTAGATGGGGTCACGTTACTGGAACACTGAAAGGTTCTGAGGACTGGGAGGATCTAGAAGGCCGTGAGGTTGCCAGAAACGATTTTAAAAACAAAGGACAGAGTGATGAAACACTTTGTAGGTAAGTTTATTGTTTTCCTCTTTCCCTCTCTCTCTCTCTTCTCTGACAGAGTGAGAGAGAGGCGAGGGCATTTTAATTGTTCTCATCATACCATTTCTTTACATTTACTCCCTTATCTAGATATATTTACTTAAAGGTCACTGTCCTTTGCACATTTATGAGGAAATAAGTAATTGTTGAATCCAGTGTGATGTTTTCTGGGCAGACAAGCGAGAGATTGTTCTGCACACCTTGTAGATTTTAAGAGGGCTTAATTCCAAATAAGAGTGAATAGGGTACACGATACCTGTGTTAGTTTTAATGTAAGCCAGACTCTGATTATGTAAGACATGCAATATTTGGTCAACTAATTTAAAGACATATGTTTCTTCTTTTACTTCATTCATGAAAAGAACTGTGAAAACATTTTTGGTACCATGTATTAATATGCATTTAGCATCTTAGCAAAGTATTATCATCCAGTTGAAATTCCTCTAAAAACAAATGAGTTTGAAGCTGCATGCAGCCTAGCCACCCTATCTGATGGGCAGTTATATGATAGTACATCCTACATAGCTGAGTGGAACTTACCCTCAGTTAAGTACAGCCCAAACCCATGCGTGTTTACTTAGATGTAAATCCCATTTCAGTTGCTGAGACCTACATCCAAATAAGTATGTGTTGGACTGTACCCTTAGTGAACAATGGCCAATCAACCCACATGTAATTTTTTCTTCTTCTTGGCTCTGTGCTGCGCCTTTTTGCATTGTGTGTCCTCTTCTGTTTGATTTCAGTTGACTAACAACTTCAGCTTATTCAACAAGTTTTTGTATTTGAGCATTGGAGCACATTATGTGTGTCTGACTTTGCATTAGGGCTGTCTGAATTTGCCTGTTGCTTCCTTGAGAAGACATATTGCATATTTTGTTTCTTTGCCTGGAAATAAACATGCACATATTCATAGCTGACGCTGTGAAGAAGAGATGTGGTATACAGTATAAACCATGGCTGCTTGTTTCCTGTTACAGGTTTGAAAGTATTTTGGATCTGAAGCCTTCTGTTTGCCTTGGAACTGGGAACAGTGCACCTTCCTACCTTCGGCAGGACACGCCAACGCTACAAGTTTCTGCAGCCAAACAACATTATTTGAAACATTCTAGGTATTTACCTGGTTAGTAAGAAGAAACCCAAAATCTTTACTATGACAGTTTATAAAAGATGGACATTATATTGTGATGTGGGTGTGTAATTGATAGAGTACACTTCTTGCTCTATCTGATTTTTCATGTAAGACTTTTGTTCTAACGTTTGCAGAAATCCTTGAGACTCCATTTTCAGAATTCCATAAACTTTTTATAAAATGCCGTTTTGTGGATCTTGTTAACATCAACAAAAAGGAGCTTTTTTTTAGTACTTATACTTTATTGGTATTGATCAAGATGTCCTTAGCTACTGATTGGTTCTAAAATAACCTAAAGCTGCTTCTGTTTTGTTACATTTATAATCTCATCATTCCTGGGAGAAGCACACTATGAGGAAGGCTATACTACAAAATAGTCAATTGCTGCAGGCCATGTAATGGGTTATATATCTCAGCATGGATCTGGTCCTGATTTTTTTCATGTCCAGGACCTTCACTTACCACAACTGTCTTTTTGCTTTATCTAGTCTCTCACTAGAAATTGCCCTACTTCCATTCTAGAAGGAGAGCCACCATGATATAGTACCCTTTACAGTTAAGCAGTTTGATCTTACTTGTATGGGATAGCTATGCATTTAAAATTTGCAAGCTGAGCACTGTGCCGCTTGATACTCTGTCAACAAGGCATGTTTCAGCCAAGTGAAACAGGACACTGCCAAACTCTTTTCAAACAATGGGCAACTGAAAGAGAGGAAGGCCTTTTCTGGTTATCAGAGACTGCAGATAATTGGCATCTATGTTATCCAGCAAAACTGCCTGTTTGTGACCTCCAGGCACATAAAGTTCATGATGATACAAATGAATCCTGCACTTAGCAAAAGACCCCTGGGGTCCTTTTTACCTTTATGTCGCCATGAACCACCTCACCATTCTTTCACTGTTTTATTACACCCATTTCTTTCTCTCTGTTATAGAGACAAGTTATGTATCTTTAATGTCCTGACATGGCTCGAAATGGGCACTGTGAAACCCTTTAAAATAACAGGACTACAATCTATCAGAATAGCCAGTGTTGAAGGATGTTGGGAGTTGCAGTTCAACATCTGAAGGGCCACATGCAACCCACTCCTGTGTTTGGGACAATATTCTGGGTACTTACTATTCTTTCAAATTGATGTTGTTCATTCACTTATATCTGCAACTAGTTAAGCCAGTAGAGGGGAATTACTGCAGCCCAAAAAATAGGTGGGGGGAAAACAAATATAAAATGTTATTGTGCAACATATTAACAGGATTTTTTTTCTTACCCAAGGGATAAGCACAAGAAATAATGTAGCTTCCAGTTCAAGCAAAGATTCCATCCTGTCTAATCCATGGCTCAATTCAAGTTTACCTACAAAGACATCATCAGTAGCAGGAGGAATTGCCAGGCTGAACTCCAGTAAGTGTTACTGAAATATTCTGAATATTCTGAAAGATGCCTTCTACCTGCCAGATTAAATTGGGGTAGTGAGAAGGTGACCTTCATGTATACTGAGTCCAACTGGACCTTCCCAGATTCAATTTGATCTCTCTGTGGGTGACAAAACAAAACCTTGGTAAAGATAATGACCTCTTACTCAGGTGCCTAGCTGCTCTCTTGTTGCTATTTGTAAATAAAAATCCCTGAGGAGAGAGCAGAAGGTGAGCTGTGTCTGGGAGGACATCCTTGACTGTGTGTTTTTAAAGGTTTCATGGTCTCTTTGTAAGTGACATACAGGATTTTCTTGTACCTGCAAGACCATTCACAACATTATAGCATGGAGCCACTGTCTTCCTTTGGGAGCTCAGTCCCCTCATTACATGTTAGTGCCTTTTTCCTTCCTTTTTGTCTGCTGATCACTTAGCTACTTGTTGAAACTATCTTATCTTTTTGTTTATCTGAGGCTTTCTACATTGTTTTCTTCTGTTCTTCAGTAAATAGTTCTTTCTATATTTGTCATTTTTTCCTTCTTAAAAACAATGAGTTTAGTTTTAAGTACACTGATTTCTAAGTTTTTCATGGCCACATCTCTTTACATGCCCTGCTTGGGAAATTTATGGGTCCAAAGCCTTTATGCAAGCAGCGTGTCTTCTTGGGAGCTAACATCTCACCTATTGACGGTCACTCTGCTCCTCTGCTTAGGGGGAAAGTGCAGTGTAGGAGCATGCAAACATTGCTTCACTTTTGACTTTCAAAGACAGATACACAGATTAGTCCACCTTCTTGCTCTCTTTTGCAAGGTCTGGTGATTTCTCTAGAAACATTTTCTCAATACATAGCCTTGAAAACAGTTGCTATCCTCTGCCACATTACTCATGGCAAACATGTCCAAATCAGCTTCTGTATTGGGACATTTGTTCACTGATGTCCATCCTCAGTCAGTATCAAAGAACAGCTCTGACACAGTGTCAACAGCTCTGACAACAGTCTCTGACATTCCAGCCTGGTCAGTATAGTGTCAAATGTATTTGCTGCCCCTTCAGTGAAATATAAGATGCAACATGAACAGAGGATATAATTTGTCTCAGGGTAAGAAATATGTTGTTTAAGGATTTCAAGCTTAATCCCCAAAGATCTGCAACTGTTCTTGATGCTGGCAGAGGTGCTGAGGGAACAATCAGGAGGCCTGGTGTTGACGGCATAAGTGGTCTGGGGCCATACTTTCTCCACTGCACCGTAGAATATTAGGTTTTCATATTGACCAGGAAGATGCTTTTTGCAAGTCTCCACATTTGTTCCTGTGCTGTGAGAGTATGTGTGCATGTGCACATGTGTGCCTTCAAATCACTTGTCAACTTACGGCATGTTACAGCAGTCCTTTTAAATAGGACATTCACAGCACTTGGTGAAGTGGGTAGTTGCTACCATTGATCTCTGCCATCATTTTGCAAAGTTATCTCTTCTGGGCCGTTAATGAAACTTCATGTTCAATGAGGACCACAGTTGTGTCAATTATCTTCTTTATGGCATTTCAACCCAGACGTTTTCAAGACAACCCACATTCAATCAGCTGCTGACTTAACATCAGATTACCGCAGGATTTAGCTCTGGGCAGAGCAGTGTTCTCTTCTGCCCTCATGTCTCGTAGGAGGAGTGACCCAAAGACCATGAAGAAGATGAACAGATTGCTTACCTTAACTTCAAAGGGTTATCTATGAACTCACTCAACTGTCCAGTCTCTTCTTGTGGGTGTCCCATTATCACAGTTCTCTGGGGCAGTAGGAGACTCGAAGGGACTGGAGTAAAGCAGGGGGGAAAGGCAGTGACATGCACACTAAGCAAGAATGGCAGTCCCACAAAAGAATCTGACACTGTTAGAATGTTTCATTGGTCTGCACAGGCACAGGGAAGTCACATATGTTTGGGTTTTCAAAGAACATGTTCTTATGAAGAGCCCTCTGGCCATGCTTCAAGTACATTTCACAGCTTAATCTGTACATACTTCACTTGGAAATAAATCCTACTGAGTTCATTAGTGCTTGAACACTAAAAATTCTGCATATGGTGACGGTCTTAGATGGAAATCAGCTTTAAAGATGGTGCCTTAATGAGGCCACATACATTAAAAAATCTGATTTTTTTCAGAGGTGGAAATCTTGTAACAATCACCTTGAACACCCAGTTGCTGAAATGGTGGAGTCATTTCAAATGAATGTACCGTCTCATTTTTCATGTGGCCAGTTGCCTTAGGTGAAAAGCTTATACATTAGAGAGAAGGAAACTATCTCTTCCAGCATTTCATATGTGAAAAGGGATTTTGATTTGTGAAGCACTTTCCAATGAGCTTTGATCTATTGCTGGTTGAAAGGTTTCACTGGTTATGCAGGTTAGATTGACTTTGAAGTTATATTAAAATATCTCATTCTAACACAGTCACTAGATTAAGCATTAACTGATCTTTCCTTTAAGGGAAACCATTGTTAAAAGTATGTGAAACCTAATAACTATTCTGTACTAACACCTGAGGTGTGTCTCTCTTTTCTTATAATTTCTTTCAGGCCACACAGGATCAAATGGGCTAATGGGCGCTTATATCCCTTCATTTCTGAAAAAGGAAGTTGGCTCTGCTGGCCAGAGAGTTCAGTTAGCACCAATTATCGATCCGTCTCCTCTAGATCCATCTTCTCGTAAGTTCTGTTTCCTTCTGGAAGTGGCACTATGGAGCACAACAGCAGTACCACTGCAGTCCACAAATGGCCTGGGATTTATCCTAAGTCCCTGTCCTGTTTGTATGACTTAAGAGGAACCAATGTGAAAGTAGTTTAGGCTATTGCTTCCCAGCTGTCGATAGAGCAGACACTCTTGCCGTTTTCTTTGCCAGTGCCCACCAGAACCCTGGGACAAGGCCCCTAGTGACTAATCTTGCTAACTAGCCTCATTTGCTTCCAGTAATTGGAAGTGGTTTGTACAGAAAAGCCAGTGTTCTGTTCATTAAAGAATTGTTCCGTAAGAGTAAGAATATGCTTCATATTACCTCTCAGACTATTTTGGAAAGTTTCCCAATTCCTTGTAGCAGATTTTTGAGGAGCACAGGAGGTTAAGGGTACCAAGACCCCAGTGTACAAATAGAACCTCACAGAATTCACAGTCCAGTACTTTGATTCATAATCTTTTTAGATTGTTTGGTCAAAGTAACCCATTCCACATCTAAATTTAACACCTGATGCATTCTCTTCTTTTCCACCCCTCTCTTTTATTCATCTGTAGCATATACTTCTCTGAAGTCTGTGAGACCTCATATTGGGAGGACATCATTTAATATACCTATGAAAAGCACTTCAGGATTACTGCCACATCCACCTCCAGTTCAAGCAGTCCATGGACGAACTGACTGGTCTTCAAAATACTGTGCTCACCGTTGAATTTTCCATGAAGAGTGACCAATGATAAGACAGACTTATGAGCTGGAAGTTCCACCAGTCCTTATTTTCTATGACCAAGACATTTCAAGACTATTTAAGGCAACTTATTTTTGGTTGTATGTATTTGAATGCAATCTTGTAACTTTTTTGTATTGTTTTTATGATATGGTTGGGGCAATTTATTTTCATAGGACCAATACACATTTGTATATCATCTTAGTATTGTGGGGTTCTCTGTGTGTTTTTTGGCATTTTTATATGAGGAATTTTGAAATTTAACTTTTTAAAAAGAAAACTATTTTTTCCTATTTTTGGTCAGTTTTTTATAAAAGTGAATAAATGTAGCAAATTGGGGCAGTATTTGATATAATTAAATTAATTAGAAGGGCAGTTTACAAATTTGCTGTAATGTTATGAATACAATTATAACCAGTTAGTGTCCATGGAGCTCCACAGATTAATCTCTACAGTCTTATTACTCATCTCATTTTTGTTGTAGCAAAACACAAAAGGGAATTAGGCATGTTGCTATTCATACAACTGAGAATTCTTAGGATCAATTCATAAAATCAACAGGATAGAATAATAAAGATTTCCAGGATTGTACCATTTCAGGCTGCAGATGGTATAATCTAGGCGTGAAACACATCTATACCCACACCCTTTCTATGCAAAAAAAGTCAATTTAGCAGTAAAAATTGGGTCCAGCCTAACTATTTGTCTATCCCTGCCCTCTGGAGAAACTTGGAAATATAAATGCCAGCAGCCCATGTTGGTATGGTCCAGGAAAGACTTTACAACTTGACTGTGTTGATAGTGTGAACCAGCAGGGTGAGCGAGTGGTGTGTGGCAGGCAGGCCTTTTTCTTGTCCACATGGACTTCATACTTAAAGCTAGCCTCTCTTTCCAGTGAAAAGTTATATATACTTATAAGCAGAGGCATCCTGCTTCATTTGTAAGCAATACATTTTGTAGAATAGCTACTGGAGAATACTTAAAGCAATATTAAGTATGACAAAGCTGGTTCATAGGGTAATATAAAGAGGTATTAAGAAATGCCAGCAGCAAAGTTGAAAGTTTTTTTAATATGTTCAACTGTCAACTTTTCATGTTTAGTGTTTGGTTTTTCTTTCTCCAAAGGCAACATGGTAGCTTTTCCATGAGGCTTACACAAAATTTATCCTTTGTATAATTAGAGGTTCACCTCCAAGAATTATTTGACATGACATATTTTTGTACTATAATTTTAAGAGGCACTTCCGGCCCTTTTAAAAGTCAAGATGAAATTACATTAGGTGTACAGAAATGTGTGCAACAGAACTATACAGTGGGAAAGTAGACAGGTTCAAATCTATGCATTTTTAAAAGGAAAACAGCTAGTTGTTTCAGTAGTACCAAGACTGCTCCATTGGCTTAGGATTTTATTTAAATGCAATATCATGTCTTTCTTGAGAAAATAATATTGGAGAATCAATCTCTATGCATTTCTAGTCACTAGAAAAGTTCAAGGTGGTCCTTTCTGGGGAGAACAGTCCCAAAAGCTGGATATGTAGGCCTTGAGTCACCTTTTTCACAGCCTTGCTTCCAAGACATTACACACCGTAGTAGGTCTAATACTTTGTCTTGTGTCATAGCTGTATTGCTTCCTCTCCTTTTTCCACAAGCTACAAGCTGAAAGAAGGAAGGTTTAGACATGTGAGAATGTCTTCCCCTTAGTAAGGATTCAGATGAACACCTAATAAGATGTAGAATCCTTATGCTGGGCTTCAGAACTTCAGTTAAAGCTAGAGGAAATGCCTGTGCTTTTCCTTTCAAGTCCCTTCCTTCATCTGTTGTTCAAACAGTTCACCAAATGTATGCAAAGCCATTCCAAAAAGTTTTGATTCAGCTCATTCTTTCTCAATACAGTGTGAGAGAAGGGTACTGTCTGAGCCAAGTGTTGGCAGTTGCAACAGTTGAAGATGACAACAACAATGGCAAATATGTATTTTTAGAGCATGGCAACTGTGATTTGTACAGATGTGGTAACCATGATCTAGGAAAGATTGTAACTCCTCATTTTTTGCGAAACTTAGCAAAACAGGAACCTTTTTAGAAGGTCAGAAACTGTGAACTTGTCTTCATGCTGTTTCAGAATTATGGTAACTGAACACATCCTAGCCCCAAAAATACCATTTAGGGTACTACCACAGCTACTATTTGATTTTATCTATTTCATCCATTATCAAGGAAAAGTGGATGGTCTAACAATTTCTGTTTCTCTGCCAGCCGGAATAGCACAATTTCCACTTCCCTGTTCCTTCCTGCATTTAGCCAATATTTCCTATACAGAGCCTGGGAAGTTACTTGTAGGAAGACTGAGTATAGTGACATGCCAAAGCCAGCCATAACTGAGTGGTAGTGGAATGTAGCTTTGCATCATCCTACAACTGTTTAGGTATGGATAGCTTCAGCTTGTCACTATGTTCTGCTTTTTAAAAGTAGTTTTCCAAGCTCTGTTAGCATGTGAGGGATTTGGCTGCTGGGTTGCAAAAAACGTAATAAATACGTTGTGAAGCAAAACAGATCAAGTTGTGAAGTAACAACCAATGTATAGTGGCCTGAATCAGAGAATTATTCTTTCCAGTCTTCAGTGGCACTGTTTCTTTGCTGAAATTGGAGATAAATTTGAGCCATTTTCAGTTGTGCAGTAACATTTTCAGAAAGCCTTCCCCAATATTTTAGTTTCAATTGTATATATGGTCTGTTCATTCTGTTATTAATATGATCTTGTAAAACTTTGTTTATATCATCTGATTTATGCATTGCTCAGGAACTAAGCTAAACAAAAATGACATGAATTAGCTTTTCCACTGTAAAGAAAAAAAATAGATGTTTTTTCTCCTCTTCCATGGGAAACTGAAATTGTCCCTGGAGGAGTATTTGTTTAGAATAGTATTTTTTAAAAAACTTTTGGCTTTTCAGCTGTTTTTCCACTACAGTTCCTACCATTTGTCACCATTTGCTATACTATCTAGGAGTAATGAGAGATGTAGTCCGGCTACTTCTGGAGAGCCACAAGTTTCCCATTCCTGACTTATAACATGAAAGAAAAGATGTCTTTCTTGCCAATTATTAAAACAGTTTAGCTACTCTTCAGTTTTGGTAGTAGTGTTTGCTTGTTTGTTTGTTATGAATGCAATACTAAGAACAGTTAGGAAGGAAGAAGCCCCTTTGAACTCAGTGGAGTTTCATTTTGATGTAGCACAGAAATACTGTCTTTTAGAAAAACTAATGTAGCTGATTAGGTTTTTAAAATGTGCCTCAATTGGTTTACAGTACCATTTATATCCCTGAATGTTTAGTCACATGGAACACTTCTATTTGAATGTCAGAATCTTCTGGGTCTTAATGAGTGTTTTAAAGTTTAAATAATATTCTGAATGCCAAAAAAGAGCATGCACACATTAAAATAGTCTTACTTCCACTGGCTAACTTCTGCTGAAATCAACAAAAAATACTGCTTCAGTTTGGTGATATTTCTGTAGGACATCTGCTGTAAAAGTGATAAAATTAACAAGCTGGATCTTTTACTGAGACTTGATCAAAAGCAACATATCACTAAAATTTGCCACAAGCTCAGTATTTCCTTGCAAAATTATTGTGACGGCTCTTAATGGATTTTGCAATAATAGCACAAGTCTCGCATGCTGCGCAGAGTAGCTAGTGGTTCAAAACAGCTTGAGAGACAGTTACCTCTATTTAAGTTGAGATATATCCAGCTCTCCTTTTTTTGTACAAGTTTCCTTTAAGGAATCTATCCTGAAATGGAAACTGCCTCTACTTTGTGAACGTGGTTTTCTGAAGTCTTTCAGATAGTTCGACTTCAATCATAAGCATTCTTAGAAGTCTTTCTGAACCTAACACTTAAAAGACATAGGGTCACATAGTAACTTCAGAACACATTCTTCATTCACTGGAACTATACTGGCAGAAGCAATTGTGGAAGTTCACACACATTATGTGCTCTATGACTATAATTACAAATACGTCTCATTTTAATATCAATGTGGAATAAATTGACTACACAAATACACCACCATTTGTGAATTCTTGCATCCTGAGGAATGTTTCATAAAAGCAAACAAAAAACAATAGACCGTAGCTGAGTCAAATATGTGTAGAAAATAAATATAATGTTAAATGTGAGTCAACGGGTATAAGCGAGAAGTAAAAATCCAGCATGTTTTCTACTTTGTATCATTTGTGAGTTTTAAAAACAAAACACTTGTCCTTCATATTGTAAGATTCCTTCCCCAAATAAAGTGGTTTTAAAAAAATCTGCTTGGTTAGTCATTCTTCCTGCATTCGCTTAAATATGTCCATGCTGTCTCCATTCTTATCCTCCACTTGCTGTATAGAAGAAATGTCATATTAAACATTTTATGGATCTATTTATTATCGCTGTTGGCTAATAAAGGAACAATTAAGGTCAGGTCAGATTAAGTACTTTTAGTTATATGCCATTGCAATAATTACATGTGGATAGCATCCAAGATTTGCCCTAGTATTGTCAATTTTGGCAATTTGTTAAACATGCATGACAGCCAAGGTGAGAAAGGGAAGACTTCACCCAACTCAAGGTGTTTTGACCTCAGGCATAAAAGTGTGAGTAAGGAACTAAAGCTATATGACGACACCTCACTCTTAAGAATGTGCATTAAACTTAAATTGCCACATGTTTATGTATTTTTAGCCTCTAGCATGCCACAGATAAAAACATGCCTAGACTGGGCTGCATTCATTCATTCATTCATTCATTCATTCATATCTATCATTGGCCACTTCATGGTACAATTTTTGAGGTGATGGACAATTCATATAAAGCTAGATTATTTGTGTTGACACGAACATCTGAAGCTGCCATACAGTAACGAAAACCAGTGAGAACCACAAGCCATTTAATGTAGAAGAGCTAAATTTAAAAAATGAATTAAAAACTAAAAATAGAAAACTATTAAAAACTAAAACTAACTGTTCAGAAGACATTGGTCCCATATTACAACTGAAGTACACTGAGGCATCTTGATGAGCCGCTTTCTCAAAATCAACCTGTGAATTAACAGCCATAATTCAGAAGTGGAAATAACAGCTAACTATAGGATCTCTGAATATTTATGAACCACTTTGCTCCACCACTCAGCAATTGCAAGAAGCACAGTTTCCACACAAAATCTCAGCACATCTCTGATTAGCAGGTAAAGCACTGACCATACCTCCATGGACAGCAAATTATAACCAAAGAACGTAGAATTCTGTTATCTGCTGGTCCTTATTTTTCCCCCTTCACTTAGCAATTTCACAAAAACACTCCAGGTTCTTCTGTCACCCAACTGCAATTCCCTCAACGACTGTGTTACAAATTTGCCTCTTATCCTCTCCACATGATTTAATTACGACTAAAATCTTGCCAAAATCTAGCTCAAAAGTCCAGTGCTTTCCTCTTTGATTTATCTGTACATGCTGAGGCAGATGACCTGTGGTCATAGCCAACAAGGTTTATGGGAATTGTAGCCCAATACATATAGAGGCCACAAGTAGGTTAACTGGGGAAAATAAATTTCTATCATACATTTTTGTGGACTACAGTCAATCACATCAAATGCACCGTGGAACTTAGAATATATGTGTCTTGGAAGAACTTGGAGTAATCAGAGTTCTGACCATTAGCAAACAGGCATTACCACCCAACAACATCTGATTTGCATAAACTGAAGCTTTTCAAGGTGGCATTTTCACCACCACTGAGCTCTGAAGAAAACAAAATAGTCTTCACTGAAACGGGCAATTTAGCGGAGTCGGCAACATCATGCTTGCAAGTTTGGCTGGTGAGCAAACTGGTTGGACATGGAATAGATTATACAATATTGCCAGAGGGTGGTTGGGGACAGTGATAATCTCTGACAGTGTACCTCCACGGTTCCTCATCAGACTGTAAGAAGGTATTGAGGTATTGAAGTATTGGGTATTGAGGTACTGATGGCACAGAGCACCCTCTTGGGTGGTCTTCAACAATTTGATCAAGTTCATCATTTTGGCGAAGGATTGGAAAGTATGACTTTCACAAAACTGAGAAGGATGTCATGAGCATCCTAACATGGTAAGCACCCAGGCATGGAACTAAAATATGATGAAGATGAGGGTTTGTGGTGTAGGGTATATGACTATGAGGGCAGAAAATATGGAACAGCTGTGGAAGAGCAATCAAACCAGGAGCAAAATGATGCTGTTAAAGGTGTTGTATGCAAACCTTCTGGCTGAAACTGGACAGATAAATATGTCTTCTTAATTTCCACTCACCTCCTTTAATCCCAGCAGAAATAAAAGGCCTGTGCTGGATAATGCATGCTTCCTAAGGACTAAATTAAATTTGCTAGGATTTCATTCCAACTACATATGCATAGGATTGGACTATTACTATTTTTCATCATTTTGGTATAATCCTGTGTAGATTTACTTATTAGTAAATACTTAGAAGTACTTGAAAATAATATGAAATCATGGTTGTTGCAGCAAAAATAATAGCAATATCAATTATTTCTAGTTTCTGTAAGTAACTATGTCTCACTGTATTTCCAGGGTAGATCAGTGGTAGGAGACTTTTGGTTGGCCCGGTGATTTATAGTACCAATCCACAATCCCTGGCCATTGGTCACTGTGGTTGCGGCTTCTGGGAATTGAAGATTAAAATATCTGGAGGGACGAAGTTTCCCTAAGAGTGATGTAGATACAAGTTGGTTGACTTCAAACATTTTGTTTGCCAGAAGCCTAAGCACTGTGATTTCTTGCACATCTCTTGCACACTCGCCTATCAGCTGACCACCAAAACAAAACTTTTAAGTAAACTTCAAAATCTGCAGGATCACGAAGAGAACAAATCCTGTCTGTTCGCAAGGGGAATCCCTTGGCCACCGATACCAACCCATGCACTGTCCTTGTCCTGTCTTTCTTGATAAATTGCAACTTTCTGACGCTTGGAAGCGGGCTGAGTTTGTTTAGAATTTGCAAAGGCAAACTGTTTTAATGCAAATACGGAATGTATTTGTAAAGCGTACAAATATGAAGCCCCTTCCCAACTGGGGAAGAGACAGAAGCCAAGTCGGAGACAGCCAAAGAGCAGCTAAACTTAAAAACACGCCGGGGCTGCAAGTGTCCCAGCCCACCGCCAGGCGGCGACAACGTCAAAACCCCTTTTCTCGGCATAAGACTGACAAATAAAGGAGAGAGGAAAAGGTTGATTTCCGCACTGGACTGTTATAGCGCTATTATTCCACTTGCAACATCCTGTGGAATCCTGGGGTTTGCAGCTTCGGGAGGGGCCGGCCAGGATTCCACAGGATGTTGCAAGTGGAATAATAGCGCTATAACAGTCCAGTGCGGAAACGGCCAACTGTAGTTCTCCTTCCTTGCTTGTTTTACCGCCACTTTCTCTCTGGTTCGCCTCAGACGCGTAGGCGGGAAGACTCCCTCCGCCTGTTCTGGAGGCTTTGCCCAAAACGCCTCCCTCCCTGTAGGGGTACCCAGTAATATTCTTGCCACCTGAGGAAACGGGCACAGGGCAAAATGCGGAGCCTTATGCAAATAACACTTCAAAACTCTCTGCTGCGCTTCCTTCCGAAGCAGTCGCCTGCCTGCCCTCCCTCACACTTTACAGAAAGAAAGACGTGGGAAAGAAAGGAGAGAACGTTCCTAATCCCCAAAGAATCCTGGAAACAAATCCCTGCGGTTCTCGCGCTTAGTTCTCTCCGTCTCACAGTCAGTGCCGCCTTTTCCACGTTTTGGGGAGGAATGTAATCTCTCCTCCGGGTTTCCCATTCCACCCTCGCCTTCGCTTCCCTTAAAGAATTAAAGGCAGAAGGGCGGGCGGGAAAAAGAACGGCAGACTGCCACGTGCAGCGCCTCACTTGGATGTGTCTGGAGTCTTGGAAGCTTGACTACCCTACGTTCTCCTACAAATGGACCTTGAGCTTGTTTGGAGGTTCTAGCAGGGGAGCGCAGCTATCGTATACCCTTGACCGAAGAACGGTACACTCCTTCTATCTGGGATGGTCGTCCTCTTCCACCGAGCGCGCAGCTTCGGGAGGGACGCACATGGAGCGGTGAGGGAGGAAGGGGACACCCGCCTAGCCAGCCAGATCAGCCGAATCAACCCTGGCGATCAATGGGGTGACAGATGTCGCAGCCAGATCGCCCTCACATCCGACTACTGCGCCGCGCCCAAAAGCCATATATACCACTCCTGAGGCTGGGATGGGAAGGTCACGACGAGGATATTGGAACAAGCCTGTTGTACGAATGCTGATAGGAAGCCCGGAAAAGAAACAGGGAAAGAAGCAGAGCCCTGTGGGGAAAACGTTCTGTTTGAGCGGCCCTAATTTCTTTCCCAAGAGCCTCTGAGAGAAATGCAAATTAAGTCTGCTATGACTGGCTGGATCCCCTCCGCCTTGTCCACGCCCTCTTCAACATCTATTCAAGGCGAGAGAGGGGGCGTCCCCGCCGCCGCCGCGGTCTCTGCGAGGGTCTCTTTGGCGCGCGCGCGACTCGGAGGTGCTTGAGGTGGGTTCGCGCAAAGCAGGCCGCGGGGGGGGGGCGCGGGTTTCCGAGGAACTGCGGGCATGATGGTGATGGTGATCATTCTTTTCTTGTTTGTCCCTTCCTTGGGAGAGCAGTTCTAGGGGAAGAGGCTGGAGCGGTGCTTCATCTTTCGCAAGAAGAGTTTGCATTCCTTGTGATTTATCTATACTGAAGTCGCAAACTGTAGAGCTTCGGGGGGGGGTGTGTGTGCAAATTTTCGGCTTATAACGTCCGGGATCCTGGCTGGCAAAGAGGGCTGGTGGTAGCTACAGTCCGAGAAGTCACTTTCTCCAAACTTTGCAAATGGCACGGGGTCGGGGAGCCAAGCCCCAACGATAGAGTTCCCCGAAGATAGCTTTGCTTTGCTTTGCTGGGTTGCAGTTTTGTAGAGAGGAGACTTTCGCTCTGGGGGCGGGCCTGAGTCAAAAAGGGAGCCTCTGTGCATTTGATCTGGTCGGGTGGATTTCATCCCGATCCCCTTGAGAATACGGGCGCGGTCTCGGCATTATTCGATGCTGCTGTGGTTCCAGTTTAGGTGGCGACAAGATGAACGAAGTTTTACAGGGTTTTTTTTTTTTTTTAGGTATTGTGGTCCATGAGTAGAAAACAAAAGTCAGAATTGGGTAATACCTTTTATTAAGTCTGCTAAAATCTCACCAAACTGGCAACGCTGCAGTTTCTATACAACTCCGCATTCTATAGAAGGGGCCCTGAGGGGTAAGCTAGTAGATTGCCTCCCTTGGAGCTCTGCAAAAACATCAGGAAAAGGATCAGGGAGGAGTTGGCTGGTTTCCCCAGAAATGAAAAGGGGGTTATTGTGGTAAAAGCAAAAGGAGAGAGTGATTTGGCAGGAGGAAAGCAAGGGAAGGAAGAAAATAAGAAGGTTTAACTTTGTGTTATGCATAGCTCTGAAAAAAAGAAGGTGGAGACAATGGGCAACTTCTTTAAGAGGAGAGAAGAAGGTGTCGCAGCTGGAAAAGGTGGATTCATATGTTTTCTCTTGCAGGAGAGGTTGAGGCTGTTCTTGTCTCAAGCTAAATGGATGTGCAAATATTTATTTACATATTTAATCCTTCACAAATTAAACCTAAGGGGGCTTGCAATTGGACAGTTGATACAATTATGTGAGTGTGATTAATTTAAAAAAGGAATGAAAGCATAAAAACTCAAAATACATCAATAAAAGAGAAGGCAGCATGCACCTCCCCTTAAACGCCCTTCTGCAGCAAGAGAAATGAGTTGTCAACAGCCTGCCTGAATAAAGAAAGTATTTGCCAGCTGGGGGAAGGATAACAGGAGGGAAACCAGCCTAGCTTCTCTTGGGGGTAGCCGTTGAGAAGATCTTCTGCACCTTCTAAAGGAGCAAACCAAAACATAGGTTTGTCCCTCTCCTCCCCTGTCTCAGAATCCAGATAGACTAGTATGGGAGAGTATAGCCCTTCATATATATCAAAACTTAAAGTTTTCAAACTGTCTCTTCCTCTCAACTTGGGCAGCATGGAACAGGATTGCAAACTTGTTCATATTAACTAGTGTCACAGAAAGAAAAATGCAATAGATAACTCACTGTCCCCAAACATAAAGTATAACTGACGGGATCACCCATTGAGGTATAATAATTTGAGTGTTGGGAGACAAGGGTTCAAATTCCTCATCACCATGGAAACTTACTGGGTGACCTTGGGCAAGTCACATTCTCACCCTCAGGAAGGCAAAGACAAACCACTCAGAACGGGTCTTGCCAAGAAAACCCTGTGATAGGGTTACCATAAGCTGTAAATGATTTGAAGGCACACAACAGCAGGATGATAACAAGAGGGATTGTCAGAAAGGAGGTGATCGGCCTTGTGATTGGTTGTGACTCCCACTGCCCATGGCTGCTGCAGATTTCTGGGCACTGGAATCCAAAAGGTCGGAGGGGGGGGTGGCAGTCAAATGGGGCGAGGAAGGTTTTCCTGTACTTTTTGCAAGCCAATATTTTGCCAAGCATGGGCTACTGTGACAAAAATAGCAAAGGCTGGTGTTTCTACCTAGTAGTGAAGATCTTGCAGTGTTAAGAAATCCACAGGAAGTATTTTCAGCTATGTAAAATATGTCTGAAGGTAGCAAAAAATGCAAACTATTCCTTATAAATAGTTGCATGATTTTAAAACTTGGCAATGGCACTTTAAAGACCATGAAAAGAAAACTTAGTAGAGTGGAAAATAATTGACCTCTCTGTTCTCTCTTGTAAAGGATTGTGCGCTACTCAACAGATCTGCATACTCTTGCACTAAAGAAATTGATCTAAATAGCAAGATGCTATCTTATAACTATCTTATCAGTTATCACATGAGTTACGATCTTTTCTGTTCATTTCACTTTGATGTCATGTTTGTCTAAAAAGAGAAGAACAAATAATGGCAACTCTTCTGGCTTGGTTAACCTTTAAAACATTCCTTGTATTTGTACATGGGATTTCTGAAACTGGTTCCTAACTTGTCTAATTTTTTTAAAAAATTCCACAGGGCTATCACCTGAGATCTCTCTGTCTCAAGAGCAACGTAATCACAACCCTACTCTATTTTAGCTGAATGTCAGCAAGCACTGTTGCAGTTTGCAGGGTTCAGTTTGTTCAGTCCTGTCCTTTAACCTTTGCTTTTTAAAGGCACATTTTATAATTCATAATAAGGAAATAACTGAGTAGTCTTTATTTTCCATTTCTGTTGTATCCTGCAAGGGAAAGGTAACCTCTTTCCTCCCTCTCCTTGTGCTGCTGCTTCCTTAAAACTGGTAGAAGAAGTAGTGGATCTTTTAAAAATCATCACTGCATACCTTTGATAGAAATCACTCTTAGAGTAGTCCTTCTCTCCCACTCCTTTTGGCCTCTTCTATGTCCCCCCCCAGCACTTGCTTCCCCCCACCCCACCCCACCCCACCCCACCCCACCTCTAAGTAAACCTTTGAGCAAGGCATGAAAGCACAGCCCTATTCTTGGCTGTTGACTGTTCATAATTCTCAGATAAACAAATGTGGAGATGTGATTTACTGTTGTGCCTAATAGTTGTTTATAGACCTTTACAGATCAAGAGCTCTGTCTTTTCTCCAAGCAGCCCACTGATGTGAGAGAGAGTGTGCTTATCTGGTTTTCTGTGCCAAGAGCAGGGAGTTACAAGGAAAGCTATACACCACCCATCTAGTCCTCCACTATTCATGGAGTGTGACAAACCCTTTATTTTGATTTATTCTTGGCTAGGGCTATGAAGGGTTGAATGTCCAATAGAATTAAACACTGGAGCTAACTAAGCGATATAAGTACAAACGCAGGCTGCTCCAACATACTGTGCTCCACGTGTGTATTGGGCTCCAGCTTCTATCATTCCTACCCAACATGGAGATTGGCTGATAGCAGTGCTAGTCCAACATATCTGGAAGGCACCAGATTGAGGAAGGCTGTCAGAGAAGAACATTTAGGACTTTATTTGTCTTCACAAAATTATGAGATCTAGCTGCAGCTTGGGAAAAATTATTTATTTTTGGACTATAGAATTCCCCTGGCCAGCATGGCCAGGCACCCTGCTGATTGGGAAGATTCTGGGAGTTACAGTCTAAAAAGTGACCTCACCAAACTCTGTTTTCTGTGCAAGAGTCATATAGCCCATTTGTTAAGGATGGTCTGAATGTGACCCAGCACATACTTCTTTCCTAATACTATTTAGATGAAAGAATAACTTTGGAAGAGCAACCTTAGAAAAGATGTGCCTGAATTTCACTGTTCTCTGTTGCTAAAGATCACTGTTCTTGTCGATCTTCTTCTCTGCCCATTTGGGAGGGGAAAAGGAACAATGCTTTCCCCAAAATGGACTTGATGCAACTTTGAAAGGCACACAACAATGTGATGGATTGATTTCTTATCCATTATCTTTTATAATACCAGCATGGCAGAGTGGTTTGAGGATTGGACTACAACTCTGAAGACTAGGCTTCAAATACCCATTCAGCCATGGAAACCCACGGGGTGATACTCTTTTAGCCTCAGAGGGTGGTAAAGGCAAACCTCCCTCTGAATAAATCTTGCCCAGAAAACCTCATGGCAGACTCATGTTAGGGTCACCATAAGTCAGAAATGACTTGAAGGCATACAACAACAACAACAACAACAAATTAACATTAGCAAAGAACATCCATTAAACTATACTGCCAAAAAAAAAAGTAAATGCCTTTCTCCACATTGCCTTGCCAACAAATACTCATTTATTGTTTCTTCCTTTTCTGTTGTTGCAATATTAAGAATTGGCTCTTACCACAGAATTTCATTACAGACCATTTTCAGGTTTGAGCTAACCGCCCCCCACCCCACACATATACAGCTGCCATGCTACTGAAAACAGGGGAGTGACTTGAATCTGCAGTGAATGAATGGTTGGCTAGCTTTGTCCACATTCTTGGATCATCAACAAACAGTTGAAATCTGGTGTCTGGATGGCTTCGTTCCTTCTTTTCCGTGTAAGCCTGTTACCTAATAAGTAGCTGTTCTCTCCAGTAGTTCAGCTGTTTTCATTGTTTCTTTTCCAAAAGTTGCATTTCCTCTCCTTGTTCAGGGGTGCAGCAAGGTTGAAAACTGTGGGCCTTTGTTTATGTGCCAGCACATAATTTCCCCAGAATTCCTTCAGCTGGAAACTGGAGACACTAACAGACCAGAAGCTTTTTCTGCTTTCAGTAATGTAACTAGTTCAGCTGGAGTGAAATGTTAATTGTAGCCATTTGCCCCTTAATTACAGAAGTGAGTTAGTCTCTTCAGGAGGGGAAAAGAAACTGCCACCATTCCCAGGTGAAAATGTGCAGTTCGCACATTGGCTAGAATTACCCTCAGTCCCTACACAGAAGCCTTTTAGCCACTTGATGCAGCTGTTGGAGCTGGACAGATGGGGAAGGCCCCATTTGAAAGAAGCCACAGATACTATGATTCTGAGGCACACCTGCTGCCTACAGCCTCATGACAAAGGGGTCTGCACTGCCCTCTCCATGTCCATGATAGGGGCTGCCCTACAAGAGAAAAGGATATTTGTATAACACTATTTCCCCAACAGAGAATGCCTTCAGGCTACTCATTGCAAAACTGAGTGCTGGTGAGTGCTGCTTCGTGACTGCAAATGGCACTGCAGTCTTCAAATACATGGATATGGTGAGGTGTTTAACCCAAGTAACTCCACAGGCACATCCCTAAGGACTCCTCCTCCTCAAATATCAAATGTCTAGGTTTCTTGGTGTTGGAGCTATCATCCCAGCTGACAGAGAGATGTGCGTTCACTTTTATTCTTACAGAGAGCTTTAAAGCTTGGGATGAAGTTTTAAGTTCTGAAGGGTCAAGATATAACTGACAATTCACAAAAATGTAATGGCTGCCATGTTGCCTGTCTGGCCATAGAGTGAAATACCACCCTTCTGCTGGTTTGAGGAAGTTGCTGGGTCCTAAATCAAATTACTACTCTTAGTTAGGATGGACTCCCTGAACGAAGTTACAGAACCGTTGACTTACCAATTCCCCATTGATTCATAGGGTCTATTCTACTTGGAGCCTAGAAACTGAATTTAAGCCCAGATCCTTATGTCAAGCTGCCTTTGTGCAGCTGTTCAATACATGTTTTGTGTGCAAGGTCTTGCCTTCTGAGGATGGGTTGCAAAATATTTTTGTCTTGAGTCTTTGGAGGGTCAGTGCCAGTTAGTAGGATAAGAAATACAACAGTTATCTGCTTCAATGGTCCAGGTTGAATATATTTTATGCAAACAAGCCTCAGGCATGGCTAGACAATATTGGAAGCATCTGATTCAAATTAACCACTGTTAGTCATTATATCCAAACCAGGACAAACTGTGATTAGTTTAAACAGGGATCTATTAAAGCAAGTCAAGGAGCCATGGTCTGATCATAAAACTAACCTCCTCAGGCAGCTTTTTCAACCAGGGAGTCAAAGCTTCCCATCATCCCTCCTGGATGGGCAGTTCTACAAGATACTTTCCAACTATTCAGCCAGAAGCCACATTTCTGAAGAACTTATCCCAGTTATATTGTTTTATTTTGCCTCTTTTGTACTCACAGGAACAAGTAGGTAATGCCCTAGGTGGGTATTAAAAATAAAAAGTGCTATAAAAAAACCCTCCCCCATTGATGCTCATCAGTTATGGTGGCAAGCTGAAGATCACTGAAATGGTATAAATGCAATATAATTTTATGTACAGGGTCACTAATACAAATCAACTCTAGCATGCCATGCCACTGGACAGCTGTTAACATTTGGCCATGATGCTAACAAGGCCTCCCAAAGCCTTGTGGCAGAAGCCCAACTCACTAGACTATATGTAGCCCTGTGTCGCTTTTCTATTTGGACCAGGAGAACATCTTTGTGGTTTTCCTGAATCTAATGCAGTGTAAAATGCTCCTCATGTTAGCACTATTTTATATAGTGGGGAACTCTCTGGACCTGGTACTTTTTTTCTATTCTAGGCCAGTGGTAGTGGGGGGAAGGGCAAGGTCCCATGCCATTAAGACAATGGATCAGCTCTGGAATTAAGTCCACTCCTCAAAGTTGCTATCCAAGGATCTGAACATGTTTGAAGAACAGGATTCAGCACCCTACCAACATGGGAGCCATCCCTGTTCCTGTTCAATTTTAGGAGTGTATCTGGTGGAGTATTTTGCTCAGATTTACTTACAGTGTTCTGCCCTGTCCATTGGTGTTGTGGCAAGACTAACCCTTCCATGGTTTTGTTTGTTTTCTACTTAGGAGATCAACTGTGAAATCATGGCTGGAAAACCCAAGCTGTATTACTTTGATGGAAGAGGCAAGATGGAGCCCATACGATGGCTGTTTGCAGCAGCTGGTGTGGAGGTCTGTGTTCTCTGATTGGCTTACCTAAAAAAATTGTGTTATGGGAGTATTTTTCTTGGAAGATCATGCCTACATACAAAAGGTAGAAATAGAAGAAACATTGGTGTACATCCTCGGGTATCCCAGTTTCTTACAACTTGAAAACATGTCTTTAGGTGTTGTTGTCCAGGTTTTTACCATACCATGATAGATAAGGTGGTGGGGTCCTTGGGGGCCAAGTAAAATGTTTCTTTCAAGAAAGAGGCTACAGGCCACCAGTTGACTTTCTGGACTTTCTCCTCTCATTCTTCCCTTGTAGTGTAACAGGAATATTCTGTTTCCCTCCCATCCACCATTCAGAAATGTTGAGAGAATAAATAACTAAATATCATGCATATTCAAGATGTTGTCTTTAAAGTGTTTTCATGTGTTAACGTTATTTTTCATTACTGAATATTCTGACTCTATCCAGATATTTGAATCAGTTCTGACCATGGTTATACTACTGTGATTCTGAGGCACTTGTTCAGTTCTGATAGGCCAGCTGGAATTCTTCTGCTCTGGTGTATCCAAATGTACAGCCGAAAATCATTAAGCTAGAAACGTGGATTCTTCCAACACCACCAACACCCAAAAAAGAAGAAAGAAAAGCGTTATAACAATTATTTTGAGAGCTTATGCAGCAATCGGCGGCAGAAGGGGGGAATTCTGTATATTGCCTATGTATTGACTTTAATTTTTTTTATCCAGTGTTTTTAATGTAATCTGGTTGAGGAATGTATTGGACCAGAATAGCAGGATGCAACCAAATGGTACTATGTTATGTGTGGTAAGCTAACATGAATGCTTGACTTCTTTTTGACTTGATATATACATTTTTCTAGCAATTTTTAGCCAGTGTAAATGATATGACATTCAGATTGATAGTCTAAAAACTATGTCTAAAAATGTTTAGCCAACAGGAAGGGGAGAAGTCAGATTTCAACGTGCAATCTGGGTGACTGTACTTGTGGTTTTCGTTTCTCCCCCACTCTGCCTCCCTCTTTGTGCAATTAGTACGTATGAATAAGTGAAAAATTCACTTGGTATCACAGCAGGATGTAGGAGGGAATGAAATCTCATCAGAAATGAAGAAAGCAGCCAAACTTGCATTTCACAAGCTTTGGATATCTGACTCAATGCTGGGAACATACAAACCTTGATAAGAAAGAGTTCAGTTGAGTTTTGAAATACTCGCAGTTTGGTTGTGGCTTCTCAAGCCAGGAAGCTCAAGGGGTGCTTGTCCTTGGACTGTACCCAATGATGATGTGATTTCTAGAACTCTGCAACAATTTCTTCTTAATGTTTCTATCTTGTAGTTTGAAGAGGAAATTTTGGAGACAAGAGAGCAATATGAGAAGCTGCTTCAAGGTAAGCCTGCGATGAAATGTGAAACATTTGGCCAGAAAAAACAAGCAGAATCAAAGAGAAGGCAGCATTTGTGAGAGGCAGACTGAGAGAATGGCAGCTTTGTTTTTCAAGCAGGGGTACCAGCGGAGACAGCTGATTCCTTCATAGTGGCAATGATTTGGATCTGGACTTGCCTTCTCATGAAGAGACAGGGGCTATAATCCACCAGTAGCTTTCCTTGGCTCTGGGAACTGTTATGTGCCCATTCTCCCATAGCCTACAGCATGACACTACATGCTGTTTCAAAGGTTCAGCGCATTTGGATGACACAGCGGAGAAAGGGAGTAAATAATCCTGCATTTCCCTCCTATTGCACTTTTATGCACTGAAGAAAGGAAAATTGCTATCATTTTCTTTGCTATATAACTCACCAGTATCAAATCTACAGTATCAAATAGCAAAAATGCTATTATTATTATTATTATTTACTTCTTGTTATTGCTTTTAAGTACCATAAAATTGACTTCGACCTATGGTGACCCTATGAATGAGAGACTTCATCCTTCCTTGATTGAGTTTATCTATCTGTAATGTGATCTTCCACTTTACCAATCATTATTGTCTTTTCTACTGAGTCATGTCTTCTCCTCATATGGCCTCAGTTTAGTCATCTTGATTTCTAGGGAGAGTTCTAGGATCCAGTTGCTCTAGGATCCATTTATTTGTCTTTTTAGCAGTTCAGGGTGTCTGTAGAACCTATATATTTATTTATATCCTCCCAAAATTGGGACACAAGGCAGCTTCTAATTTAAAAAAGAACAATACCACCAAAAAGCATACACTATGTGAACATTAAAATGGAATTATACTGTTCACAATGCTAAAACAGTTCTGTTTTAAATGATATGCCCTTAATATTTCCATTTTTATCAGAATAAGAAGGGTTTTGCCCGTTGGCAGGACAGTAGGGAGGGGGCGATTCCAGAGCCTAGGGACAGTCATTGAGAAGGCGCTATCTTGCCTCCCTGCCAACCATTCCTGTTAAGGTGGTGGAACTGAGAGAAGGGCCTCTCTTGAGGATCTCAGGGCCCAGGCAGGCTCATATGGTTAGATACTGTCTGCCAGACAGCATAGACCTGAGCCACGGGATCATACATTGTTTCTTGTTTACACATCTGGATTTGTGGTATAAGGAATGTATGGAGAACTTCTTTGGTCGTATCTTTGTCCTTGGCTTTTCAGTGTGTTAGTCAAGTCTTCCAGAGTCATATGTAACACTTAAAAGTGTTGTGTTCTGATGTTGTGTTCTGAATATTTTTCCAGGACTCTGGGAGATCAGGGTTTGAATCCCCATTTGGCCACAGAAACCCACTGGGTGACCTTAGGCTAAGGGAGTGTGGCATGCCTGAGAGGAAGGCAACAGCAAACCTTCTGTAAAGAAATCTCGTCAAAAAAGCCCTAGGATAGAGTTTCTGTAGGTCATAGTCAACTGGCAGGTGCATAACAATATGTAGCACCTAGGTACATTGGTAAAAAGTCATTGGAGGTTATGGTTCAGTCTGTTTATTAACCACTGCCCCATTTGGATTTTGAACAGATAGAGTTAACCACTTTGTGTCAACACCATAAACATATGTTTCAGAAGCAAAACATAGCAGCAATCTTATTTATTTCATATTTTGTGGGTTTATAAGGCATATACCTTTATTGGACACCTTAGACTGAATGGTACTACTTGTTCATTCTTCAGACCATGGCTTTCCATTCTGGTTTGGACAAGTAACACAAAACAGAGGCCTCTTTAACATCAAACTTTGCAAAAACCACATAAAACAGTTTTCTAAATATCCTTGTGTGTTGTTTTATATATCTAACATTTATGTATTTAATAAAAATATTTTTAAAAAATAACGTCAATTTGGTTAACACAAAACAACAAGTAACTATTAGGACATGCATCTTCAATCTTCTACAGTGTAATAAAGTGAATATTAATACTGGGAATATTACCTCCAGATTGATTTGCCATTTAATACTTGACTGTCAGAGAACAGACTTTTCTTGTTCTTAGCTAATTATGAATCTCATTTAAATGAGACAGAAGAGGCATGTTGGGGAACCCTGTGGAAATCTGGGGAGACATCTTTATTGCAGCTTATGAAATGACTTCCAGCAAATGTATGAGGAAGGAAGAGAACTAGTTCTTCTGAAACATTTCTTAAATCTCTTAAGGTCAGCTGGGTGCCACTTCCCTAATAACTGTATTGCTAGCAAACAGTAAGCTGGCAAAACCCCATTTCTAAGGTAGGAATCATCTGTTGTGGAACTGTAGTTATGGTAGCTGTAGCCACCATAAGTAACGGTGAGGAAATGCTGGGAGTTGCAATTCAACAGCATCCAGTCAGCCACATTATTCCCACCCCTGGCCCAAACTAGAAGTGCACTATATAGCTTGGGTTTTTTGCAGCTATAGAACAAGAACATGTTCTCCAGGTACTGAAAATTGTAGTCCAACAAATCAGGAGTGCCTTATGATTCCCGATGTAGAATAACAGTCTTCTTGATGAGGGATTCCAATTCTGGTGTGTTATCTCAAGATGGGAGACACAGGTGGAAATTCTTCAGTTCTGGTATGCTTGGCTCACAGATAAGAGGAAAGCTCTGGGTACAAATCTCCAGTTCAGCTCATAGTGGAGCATCTTCTTACAATTTGCAAGACTTCATTGACTTCTTGCTTCAACTTGCCAGGACTCTCCAGGGTGTTTTAAGTATTTGCTTAGTAAGCTTTCTGTTTCTTTCCCAGTCAGTATGGTGCCTGCCTACAAGGTGTTTGCTTTGTTATCTATCTTCTGGTAAGAAGCAAGCAGGCTAAATTAAGTGTTCATTGTCCCATCTCCTAAATTAAATGTTCATTATCCCATCTCCTTAAGTGAAAAGGAATAATCCCCTCATTTTACCTGGCTCTGGGAACAGCCCCTTAATTAACTTTTGTTTTAATTTCAGAATAGGGTATTTCTGTCTTTATCTGGTCAGATGACAAGCTGTGAGCAACTGTAGTGGTTGCTTAATGCATGACTTTAAATGACATCACCAGGGGTGGTGTCTAGGTCTCTATTTTTGGCTTAAAAAAACCTCCTGGCTTGGGATGATCCTGACCTGGCAGACCTATAGTTGATATTATAGTGATCTGTCTCCTCATATATGTATCTGTATTGCTATAGTTCTCCTGAGCACTAGTAAGATTAGCTGGGATTATATTAGTTTGCAGTACCAAAGTAGATATTCATTTCTGGGTAGATAGCTTGACTTTTCCCTCCATTTTTGTTCCCTCAAAAGATGGATCCCTCCTGTTCCAGCAAGTGCCCATGGTGGAAATTGATGGGATGAAGATGGTGCAGACCCGAGCCATTCTCAGCTATATTGCAGGAAAATACAACCTCTATGGAAAGGACCTGAAGCAGAGAGCTTTGTACTGTAACATATACATACGCATATATTTAGCTGAAGTTACAGTTGGTTTCCTGGTTCTCCTTGTCTCCTAAGTCATGTGACTTATGGTATGATCTTCTCTAGGAGAGGAAAGACATCAGGGATCTGCTTTATTTTTTTCCCTCCCCTAGAACACAAGATTCAACTGGTGGAGCATGAGGCAAAGGAAATCCACATAGAATAAAAGAGTTCTGAACCAAGGAATTAGCTCTGAACAGAGTTCATAGTCTTGCGTTTTTTAAAAATTACTCCTGGTTACTTGACGCTTTCTTTCTTTCATCTGTTTAAGTTAGAGTGAGACGGGGCAAGGTTGTTTTCGGCTGTCATTAAACAATTGGAAGTCCCAGTTGTAAGTCTGCCAGGAGATACAGATACAGATACCTTCTGCTTACCCTTGATTTATTTGACAGCCACCTGCAAATAGAAATATTCCTTTGGTTGAAATTAAATGGGGCCAAATGCTCTGTTCCAGATACACTCTTTCTATGTGTATCTCAGACAGGGCTGTAACCAGAAATGTATTGACACTGCACTAGTATACCTTTTAGTTGCCATGTTACAGTCCTGTGGAATCCTGGGATTTGTAGTTTGGTGTCATTCTTAGACGTCTCTGCTAGAGAGCTCTAATGTACTCCTCCAAACTACAGCACAAGAACTCTTTATAGCAGGAAATTCTAAGTGACCTCACCAAATTACAGATTCTAGGACTTCATAGGATGTAGCCATGGCAGTTAAAATAGTATCAAACTGCTGCTCTGGGAGCCTTTGTGGATGAAGAGCAGGATATAAATACTCTAAATAAATAAGTGTGCGATGACTGTAGAAGTTCCATCCCACAGCCTGGATAGAGCCCATGGGCATTCCTTGTCTTGCCTGCAGTTATCTTTTGCTGTTCTCTATAGCCAGTTCCACATAACACTGTTATAGTGTTATTATTCCACTTTCAACCTCCTATGGAATCCTGGGTTTGCAGTTTAAGGAAGAGCATTTAGAAGTCTCAGCCCGAGAGCTCATTGTCCTCAGTACTACAAACCCCAGAATTCCACAGGATGTTGAAAGCGGAATAATAGCACTATAACAGTGTAGTGTGGAAATGGGCTATGTCCCTATGATCAGATCACTGGAAGCCCAGGAAGCTGTTGCACAGAAGTGCTTTGCAACCTGGAAAGCTGTAGGACTCAGGCTTTTTCCAGAGTGGATATGCTTAGAATTGAACTGTGCTTTGTATATTTGGTGTGGGAAAAGCCCAGTAAGAATTTACTGCTTTGTGACCTGGCTTTGCTTTGTGACCTTAGCTTTATCCACTGCCCCTGCTGAGACTCTTTGGCCCCCTGACTAAGAAATTCTCCGCTCTGGTTGTACACATAATGACTGCTCCTGTGCATCTGATTCAGAAATTAAGTTTCCAGTGTATTAAATATCACCTTTAAAAAGATGTCTTTTAACTCTATTGAATGGGAAAATTTAGCAGATATAGCACTTCCCATCCCAGTGCACAGCTGTTGTAGCCACAAGGACCTTCTTTTCTCTGAACTGGCAGAGCTTTTGGAGGCTACAGCTCTGAGAATCCCTCCACAAGCTCTAGCCATGCTAAAATAGCCGCTTTGAGTTTTCTCGAGAAGAAAAGTGGGGTAGAAATAAAGATAATAATAATAAAATAACTTTTCTGAGTCCTGGGAATCAGAAATCTCATTCCAGAGGGTACAGAAGGTTTCCCTGATCAGCAGGCTATGCTTAGGCAGAAATCAGAATAAGAGCTGGAAGAGTTACCTGAATGATACTGATTTTTTTTCTTCACAGAAAGTTGTCTAGCATGCAGAAGTTCCCTTTTAGAAATACAGGTGACTGGGTAGTATGTCTTACTCATCCTTGACAGTAAATGCCTCAGTTTAGAGACAATAATGGTACATATTGTCTGTTACTCCAGTAAAATATTTATCTTTCAACTGAGAGAATTCTTGAAATTTGCCAGTTCTGAGGTGATATTTTATTTTTGCCCTGTGGACAAGATTAGGCCATTTCTCCCACCCTTGCATTCTATTTCTGACTATTTGGAACAAGATGGAGAAAAACCCCATGGCCAAACAGCTGGCAATATAGTTTTTGCCACACTGTGTTAGCCATTTTTTCTTGCATGATAGTGCATCATAGGAAAACAATGGCCTGCTATTGTATGTGAGATAAGTATAAGCTGACTAAAACCCAAAGTAAAACAGATTGATGAGCGTCTATGTTTATATCTTCACAGAATTGACATGTATGTGGAAGGAACAACAGACCTAATGGGGTTCATTTTGATGTTCCCTTTTTTAACACCTGAAGATAAGGAGAAGCAACTTGCCACAATCATTGAAAAGGCAACAAAAAGATACTTTCCCGTCTATGAAAAGGTATTACATGTTTTTATACTTCGTAAGTAAGGCAAAATGTGGTGCTTCAAATAATTGCTGGATTAGAACTCCTCATGGCCCAAACCAATATAAACGATGCTGAAGGATCATGAGAGTTGCATTCCAACAATATCTGAAGAGCCATAGCTTGCCCACCATGTTTTATTCATTCATTTATCTATTTATAGATGATAAAAGACTCATAGTATATATGCATATGTGTGTTTAAAATGTAACACATAGGAGAAGACAACTATGCCTCAAAATGTGTACCTCAGTACTGGTCTAAGGCATTTTTGTCTCAAAAGTAAAAAACTATCTGCTCCTGACTCTTCCCCTCAAGGCAAGTTCTTTGATTTGCTTAATGGTAGGATTGGCTCTGGTGTACATGTATTTGGCAGCATCCCGTGCTAAATATGTGCTCCTCAAAACGTTTTGTAAGGTTTTACAGTCCAAACTGAGCTCTTGAATCCTATACCTGAAAGGAGATTTGCCACTGACTGAAACCATGCAAGTGTCAAAAAAGCAGACCTGGTAATGGCTACATAATGGCAGCCAATTCTGATCTTAAGTTTTCATTTTTCCCTTGCCTGAAGCAAGCAGCTTCTGGAACCTTAGCATACAACGAGTTTGAGGCACATGATGTTGTTGGACTGCAGCTTGCGTCAGGCCTAGCCAACAGAAGCAGTGTTGACAGGATTTTCAGTCTCAACAACTTCTGGAAGGCCACGTGTTTCTCCGATCTGGCATACAGCCTGTTTTCTGTATGAAAGGGAGTTTAGCCCTAAGAATGACACATGACAGGATTCCCGAGTCATATGGGAAGTAGACTTCAGTTCCTTTTCTTCTTCCTTATCAGAGTCTTCTTCCCTTCTGGCCTCTTCTGATTTAGTCATCTAGTCATGTCTCAATGAAGTTGTGGCCAGTGAGTAACAAGTTCAAAGTACTGTTTGCATTCATGGCCAACCCACAAATCTCCTGCAGGCCTTGCAGCTCTAAATACATGTACATATATTGCACAATGATTGTACAAATCTGCTGACATTCTCAGGGGCTTGGAGCATGCTTAATGTGGCCTGTTTGTTTCCTTCTCACCCCTGACAATCTGTGATATTGATGAAGGATGTTTCTATCAGTTTGTGTATACAGTCCTCCAGCCACATTCACGGGTTTGACCTCCATGAATTTGATTATTCGTGAGGTTCCCCTTGCCTCTCCGCAATCCCCTTACCTTTTGCATCATGCAATTTCTCAGCACTCGGGCCAGAGGCAAGGGGATGGGAGGAGGGGCTTCAGAGTGCAGGAGGAAAGTGCACGCTGCCTTCCTTCCCCCACAATCCGCTTACCTTTTGCCCCACGTGAGTTCTCAGTGCTGGGGCCAGAGACAAAGGGATGGGAGGAGGAGCAGAAGAAAAGCATGCACTGCCTTTCTCCTCCCCTAATTCCCTTACCTTTTGCCCTAGGAGTTTTGTGATTTTTTCCACTTTTTTGAGGGTTCTGCACACCAAACCCTTGCAAATATGGAGGGGCCAGTGTAATTTTCTTCTTGAATGCTCCCAGATGTGGAAAAAAAAATTCCTGCAAGAAGCAGCTTGCACAACAGGGACCAAGCTTAGTTAGTATTTTATCCCTGATGCACTAGTTTTTACTTGCAGGGAGTATTTTACATAGCTTTTTCTAGGGCAGGTTGTACACTGAAACCTTAGAAATCACAGTAGACTTACTTACAGCTGGATTTTTACTGGTATGTTACAGATACTGAAGGATCACGGGCAAGATTTCCTTGTTGGCAACCAGTTCAGCTGGGCAGACGTGCATCTGATTGAAGCCATTTTAATGGTCGAAGAGAAGTCCTCCGGTGTTCTGGCTGAGTTCCCTCAGCTCCAGGTACTGGAAGGGCAGGGAAAAATAACTGCAGTGCAATTTAACTTTGCTGCTGCTTTGTCTTCTTCTTCATAAAGACTGCTATCTCACATTCCAGAGAGGAAAACCAAATGGAAACTTGTTCTAGAAAATTGTGCATTATGTACAAGGAGCCTGACAATGGAATTCTGTGTATGTCTTCTCTGTAATAAGCTCAGTTTTGTTCCAGTTAAGACTTGAGATCAATCCCAAGCACCCCTGTACCTTCAGAAAAAAGTACAGTTTCCTCACTAAGAAAACTCTTCTGAAACAAATAAAAACACAAGTAACTTTACTTGGGAACAGCAAATAATTGAAAATAGATACTTGGAATAGAAGTGCAAAGATTAAGGAAAGCACCGAGAAAAAGAGGGAAGAGAAGCTGTACTTCAAGAGTACAGTTTGAGCCTTGTGACTCTAGCTCAAGGGAGTATCTTTCCCCTGCCTCAGTCACCTCCCACAGACTAACACAAATGACTGCCTTGCCAAGTAATCTTTCTAGTTAATAGGACTCTCTGCTTTCACGCATTACTTCAGCGTGTACTAAAAGCAGGTAAAGAAAAACTCACCATGTTTTCATTAGTACAGGTGTCCAAGCAAATCCTTGAGGGATTGGAATTTGGTGAATTGGTGAATTACCTGTATTTGGCTTCTGTTCAGCTGGTTGTGAGGGTTAAGGCAAGGATTCCATAGAAAGGCAGAACGGGGCACTTCACCACATTCCTTGTAGTCTTTGTGTACACTTTAGGTGAGCCTTATATTCAGTTTATACCCTTTCACAACAGTTGTGTTGCCAAAAAATGTCTCCGAGTACGTCCTGTCAGCTGCTTTCTGTATTCAAACTAGAGTAAACATTTCAAACATTTCAAACATCCATACTCTCTTGAGTGAGCAGTACAGCTGTAGCAAAGACTACTGTGGCTGCTCTCTTGTGTCAATTGTCGTAAGGCAAGAGGTGGCATTATCGGGCACTAGATATTGTTCACTTGTACTTGTGTTATTTTCAGAGCTGTAATATCTGTGTTTCTCCTCTTCCTCACTTCTTTCCAGGCTTTTAAAGCAAGGATCTGTAACATTCCTACAATTAAGAAGTTTCTGGAGCCAGGAAGCCAGAGGAAGCCTGTCCCTGATGACAAATACGTGGAGACTGTGAAAAGAGTTCTCCAGATGTACCACAATGTGAAACCAACTTAAGGGAGTTAGTTGAAGTAGTTCTGTTGAGCACAACAGAGTTACAAGTACTGCTGACTAATAATAATGAGGGCTGTTATCATTATTACACGCTGTAATAATGCATGCTGTTATGTTAGAGTTCAGAAGTGCTATGCAATTTTTAATAGCTGGTGAGTAGGCTGCTAATTTAGGTTTTTGATCAAGATGCTAGTGGTAAACTGTTCACTATATGCACAGGTCTAATCCCTATTGTTATTTCAAACCAGAGTTGACCTAGTGGAATCAATGGGAAGTTTGTAAATCAACATTTATGTAAGTTCCGTTGAGCTGATGGATCTATTCTTCTTGGGATTAACAACTGGATTTTGACTAAAGAGTTTATTATATGCAGATTGTACTTCATAAGACTCATACTTTAAAACAGAGGTGGGGAGAAGGTAGATCAGGTTATACTGGTAATAGATTGGCAGAAATATCTGATTTTTGATTATTTAGCAGTAGGAGCGATAATGACACAGGAATGGCAACTTGAGGAAGGACCATGACTTCCATTCATTTTTAATACTCTGAAGAAATTTTGACTCAGGATTCTTCAATATTAAGTCTCTCTGTTACTCCAGGATCCTTTGGTTGGTAGGTCATACGATTATAGTTGGGTTCTTTTAAAAAAGAAAAACAGGTTCTGCAGAGAGAGCCAGTGCGGCCTACTGATCGGCTTATCGGACTAAGGCTCTGGTAGACCAGACTGAAATCTTAACTCAATCATGGAATCCCACTGGGTGACCTTGGGTGAGTCACACTCTCTCAGAAGAAGTGAGTAAGAAGTAAACCTCCTCTGAATGAATCTTGCCAAGAAAACCCCAGTGATAGGTTTGCCTTACAGTCACCATAACTCAGAAATGACTTGAAGACACACAACAAGAAGAAGATTTTGCAAGCTGGAAGTCTGTTCATGAGTCTTTTAAAGCATACTTTATATATCTCATGGACCAAAACAGTATATTTCTTCAGCTAGGAGCTTAGAAAAGTTACATTTAGGACTAAAATTATCAGAATCTCCTCCAGCTGGCATGGGGGTTTCTGGGAGTCTCAGTTTTAAAAAAAGTAACTTTGTCTAACTCATCAACTACTTATATAAAGTAAACAATTCGATGAGCAGCTCAGAAAACTTTTTCTATACAATAGTATGCTCTGCCAATAGGAAAGGGCTTGTGCTGCAGAACTGAGCCAAAGTAAGAGTAAGAATGTATTCGGAAGATGTTATCTGTCAAGCTTTTCTCTCTTTTCTGATATTTGAAAGTTTGGATGGCATTTAAAATAGGAAGGCAGGAAGACGTGACACTAACTTCTCTATAAAATCAAAATATGCTTTGGAGTTGTATACTAGATTTCTGCAGCATTTGTATACACTGGTATATTATAACTAACTACTCTAGTAAACTTACATGGGATTTATGATGTTTGTGCATGTAGTTGTTTCCGTGTACTCTCCTTTTGCTGTTTCCACAAACTGGAAAACTAATAAATTGCTGTTATTCTTGCACAGAAAAATAGTTCTTTAATGTCTCCAGTGAGGTTTTATTCTTGACTTCAGCAGAATCCTTTAGTCTTCACATCTGCATTCTTAGCATAGATCCTCAAAAGCTTATGCTACAAACTTCTTTTTCTCACTTAATCTCAAAGGTGCTACAAGTTTCCTTTGTATCACATATGCATGTGAAGTACATAGAAGTCTTTTTTAAAAAGACATTCGTATTACTTTTCAGAATACTCTTTCCTTAATGCAGTTCAAAGATGGCTTTATAATTCAAGAATTGCCACTCATTGAGGCTCTTGGAAAACTAATTAGACAGTTGGCCCTCCACATTCACTAGGGTTAAGGGAGCAGGACCCTCACAAAAGTGTAAGATTCACAAATATCAAAATGTATGTGTGTCTACAGGAAGTGGGCTGAGGCAGGGTGGAGAGAACAGGCAGCAAGAGTCCAAAGCAGGTCAAGGAAAGGAGAAGGAAGGGGAACAGGTCTGCATGATGGCCCTATATTACATCTCTTTTGCCTATCTCTTTCCTTGGGTATGTGGGGGGGGGCAACGGGAAAGGGTTTGTGATGCTGAGAAATTGGACTGTGAACCATCCTTAGCTTGGCAAGGCAACACCTGGTGGAGAAAGAAGAGGACCAGAGGTGGGTTTTTAAAGGGCTGCACAGCCTGATCAGAGCCACCAAGAGGAAAGATTCCCTGGAAAAGAAGTGCCTGAGCTGGGGGGAGGGAGCAGGGGTTGGAGAAACTCGCAAATAATCAAATCCATGAAAGTCAAATCCAAATGTGGAGGCTTGACTGTACTTACTTTATTACCTAAAATCTGCTGATAGTCTCAACTAGAGTGCCTCTCTGCATGTGTACCTGCCTGTAGAAGTATGTAGTGTCCCTTACCATATGCTTTTCTATTAAGGGCTGAGGTCTGCTGGAAGGGCCATCCTCTGAGTCTTACCAGTGGGAACACTACATTGTGTTAGAACATGAGAGAAGACCCTCGCTGTTACAGCACCCCAGTTGTTGAACAACCTCCCTTTAGGGCCTGGTTTGGAGCTAGCACTGGCTAGTTTTATCAAAGCCCTTGGGTTATAACAAATTTGCCCAGTTCTGCATCAGCACATTGTTCTAAATTGCTTTAATTGTTAAATTAGTTAATATACTGCACTAAAAATCCATATGGCTTATATGAAAAGACTTTTTCTGTGCAGGAAATACTGTTTTTCTTTTAACGTGGAGTACTGTCTTCTGTGCACAAAATCCTATTTCTCTGCAGAAAAACATGCATTTCTGCACAAATAAGTTGTCCCAAAAGACACTGGTTGGCATCCTGCTAGATGTTTATATCATCATAAACTGACTTATAATCACATAAAGGTGAATTGAGATGCTGTGTAATGATTCAGTTCTCAGAAGGGGAGCAGTGATATGGCTATGTCTCTGGGACCACTGCACAAATGGAGCCAGGAGTGTGGTTGTTCCACAACAATCCTGATGCATGATGCGCCAGTGCACATCGGGACATACTGTATGTTGGGACATATTGTGCAATGGAACATTTTCCATGGTGGCCTGTTGCGCACAGTTACAATTCACCAGTGTCATTATATATCATCTCAGTGACATAGTTCCATCATTGTAAAATTGCACATCGCAGCTTCTGACGCAGGATCTTGATCATTTTGTGCAAAACTCTCAGTTTTTCTTCTTTTTCTTAGTGTGGTTTTGCAGTGATGGGACCATCCTTTTTGTCAAAGATATAAGAAGAACAGGTTGCTTACCTGTAACTGTGGTTCTTCGAGTGGTCATCTGTGCCCTTACACACTAGGAGCTTTCGCGCATGCGCGGTACTGTTCGGAAAATTCTAGAGCTTAGTAGCTTGGCGGGAACCCCTCCCCCCATGTATCCACTGAGCATGCTCAGCCCGCCGAGCAATGGTCTCTCCTCAGTTCAACAAGTCCACCGAAGAAAGGGGACCTGAGAGTGAGGGGACGGTTGGGCGGGTGTGTGTAAGGGCACAGATGACCACTCGAAGAACCACAGTTACAGGTAAGCAACCTGTTCTTCTTCTTCGTGGTCTCTGTGCCTTACACACTAGGAGACTTTGTAGCTTACCAGAAGGACGGTGGGTCAGGTCCCTAGAGTACGGAGGCCAGCACCGCTCATCCAAACCGGGCATCCCTCCTGGACTGACAGTTCAGCCGATAGTGGCAGATGAAAGTCGAGGGCCTGGACCAGGTCGCCACTCGACAAAGTTCCTGAAGGTCCACGCCTTGCAAGAGGGCTGTTGAGGATGCCACAGCTCTGGTGGAGTGTGGCCGAAGCAAGTCAGGAAGATGCTGCTTGGCCATCTCATAAGCAAGCAGAATTGTCTGGTCCACCCACTTGGAGAATCTCTGGGTGGACACCTTGAGGCCCTTGCGACGATGACCGTGGCAGACAAACAGGTGAAGGGTCTGCCTGTAGGCCGCAGTCATCTGAGTGTAAAAGGCCAGGGCCCTTCGAACGTCCAGGGTGTGCAAAGACCTCTCAAGAGAGGTCGTCGGGTTAGGATAGAAGGTAGGAAGGATGAAGTCCTGGTTAAGGTGGAAATGAGAGACGACCTTTGGGAGGAAAGTAATGTCCGGGCGGAGAACCACCTTATCCTGGTGAAAAACCAGGAAGGGGTCGTCGACGCGTAGCGCTGTCAATTCGCTGGCACGCCTGGCAGAGGTGACAGCCACCAGGAAGGCAGTTTTAAGAGTCAGGAGCCTATCATCAACAGTGGCCATAGGCTCAAAGGGTGGTCTCGTAAGTTGAGAGAATACCAGAGATAAGGACCAGGGAGGCAACGGCGGTGATACCGGCGGGTATAGATGGTGAAGTCCCTTCAGGAACTGTTTCATCATGGCATCCCGAAAGAGCGCTGCCGAAGGAGAGCCTCGGGATTGGTAGGCCACAATGGCAGACAGATACACCTTCAACGAGGAAAACGAAAGACCCTCTTGTTTCAAGTGAAGCAAGAAGCGGAGCACGGTACCGAGAGCAACTGGTGATACCGTGTCTCCACGCTCCTCCGCAAAAGTCACAAACCGCCGCCACTTGTAGGCATAGTTGCAGCGGGTCGATTCCTTTCTAGCCGCGGTAAGGACGTCCTGGATAGCAGGATCGTCTAGGGTGCTATCCTCCACGCGTGGAGGTCCAGGAAAGGCAGGTCGGGATGGAGAATGCGACCGTCGGAGTGAGACAGCAGGTTGGGTGCTGCTGGAAGACTGAGTGGCCGTCCCCGAGAGGCCTCGAGCAGCGGGGCAAACCAATGCTGCCTTGGCCAGTACGGAGCGATGAGGATGGCGTCGGCTCGGTCCGCCAGGATCTTGGCGACCACCCTTCCCAGCAGGGGGAACGGTGGGAAGATGTACAGGAGATCCTCTGTCCATCGGTACTGGAACGCGTTGCCGAGGGAGTTCCGTCCCCGGCCAGCTCTCGAACAGTACCGGCGACACTTGGTGTTCGACACCGTGGCGAAGAGATCGATGTCAAGATTGCCCCAGCGGCACCGTATCAAGCGGAACGCGTCCTCCGAGAGGGACCACTCGTGGTTGGTAGAAGTGTCCCTGCTCAGGGCATCTGCTGTCGTATTCTCCTGTCCTGCCAGGTGGACGGCAACAGGGTGAACTCAGAGGGACACGCACCAGTCCCAGAGCTGGAGAGCGATGGTCAGGAGCGTGGTAGAATGGGTCCCTCCTTGTCTGTTGACATAACACACCGCTGTGGTGTTGTCAGTCAGGATCAGTACCGCCTGCCCAGCAACCAGATTGCGGAACGCTCTCAGAGCTTTCCCGATAGCTAGGAGCTCGAGGGCGTTTATGTGGAGAGCGGTCTCGTCGCCAGTCCATCGACCTCGGACTCTGAGGTCGTCGCAATGCGCTCCCCATCCGAAAAGGGAGGCGTCGGTTGTGATTGTGAGCCGAGGGGTCCGTCGTGTGAACGGCATCCCGGACAGAAGATGACGGTACGAGAGCCACCACAGCAGAGAGCGACGTACTGGTGTCGGCAGTCGAAGTCGCTGGTCATCTTGGAGCGGATTGAAGGCTCTGACAAACCAGTGTTGTAGAGGGCGCGCTCGCAGCCTTGACAGGTACGTGGTGGAAGCCATGTAGCCCAGGAGCTGTTGTATTCTCCTCGCCAATATTGTTGGGGCGTCGAGGATGGCCGCAGCAGATCGGCAGAGGGTACGAGCCCGCTCCAGAGGCAGGTAGGCTCTGGCCAAGACCAAGTCCAGAGTGGCTCCGATGAAGTCCAACACTCTCACCAGCTCGAGGTGTGACTTCTTCTGGTTGACCTGAAGACCCAGGCGGGTCAGGAAGGACAGTGTTAGATGGATGTCCGAGTACAGTTTGCTCTTGCAGGACGCTACCAGCAGCCAATCGTCTAGGTAGGGGAAGACAGTGATGCCCTTTGTCCGCAGGTGGGAGACCACAGGGGCCATGCACTTCGTGAACACCCTCAGTGCGGTGGAGAGGCCAAACGGCAGCACCCGGTACTGGTAGGAGGTGCCGTTGATCGCGAACCGAAGGTATCGTCTGTGCTGCGGACGGATGGAAATGTGGAAATAAGCATCCCGCAGGTCGATTGAAGCGAACCAGTCTCCCCGGCAGAGGAAGGGTAGGATCGTCGACAAGGTGACCATCTTGAACCTCCTGGGGCAGATGTATTCGTTCACCCCTTGGAGATCCAAAATAGGTCATAGGGTCCCGTCCAACTTCAGTACTGTGAAGTACCGGGAGTAGAAGCTGGTGGTAGTGGCTGAGGGCGGGACCGGCTTGATTGCTCCCTTCTGGAGGAGGGACTGGATCTCTTCCAGCAGAGCCAGGCTGGCCTGGCTGGAGTAGAAAATGCCTCGAGGCGGAATACTTGTAAACTCGATGGTGTAACCAAGCCGAACAATGGTGAGCACCCAAGAGTCCGACGTTATCAATCGCCACGAGTCGAGGTGTTTGGCCAGCGTGGGATGGTTTGTTAGGGCTGATGGCAGACAGAAGGTTGGCTGAGGTAGGGTCCTGCAGAACCCATCAAAAGCGGGGTTTGGATCCCGATGAAGACTTCTTGGAAGCCGTCTGTCGGCCCCGTGCAGGAAGTCTAGAGGAAGATGTGGCGGGAGTCCAAGAGGATCCGGGCCTGGGCAAGCGAGGTCAGAAGCTCGCAGAGGACGAATGGCGCCACGCAGGCCGCGGGCCACGGTGGGTCTGCGGAGGCTGACGGATCCCCATCTTCTTGGCCGTTAGACGGGCCTTGACAATGAGGTCCATCGCCTCGTCCGTTGACGCATTGAAGAGACCCTTACCGTCAAATGGGAGGTCCTCGATGCGTTTCCGGGTGTCCTCCTGGAGGCCTGAGAACCGCAGCCAGGCATACCTTCGGAGGGCGACAGAGCCGACCATGACTCGGGACGCTACCTCCTCAGAATGTCTCGCGATGATTTGCTGGTTCGCGAGCGCTACCACTTCGTTGTAGAATTGGTTAGCGCTCACCCTATTCTCCTCCAGAACAGTGGAGAGAATAGGGCGAACTTGTCGAGAAGACTGCGCAGGTAGGCTGCCATGCAAACTTGGGTGTTGGACACCCTCGCCACCAAGGAGGAGGCAGAATAGAACTTCCTTCTGAAAGTGTCCAAACGACACCCTTCCTTGTCCAGCGGTGTCGTGTGGGGCCTGGAACCGCCCTTGGTCTGCGCCGATTCCACTACCACTGAGTTGGGCTGAGGATGATTGAATAAGAACTCGGCATCCTCCTTCTGGGTCCGATAGAGGTGTTCCAGCCTGTGTGGTATGGGCTGGGCTGAAGACGGCTGAGGCCACGGGTGTTTGAGGGCCTCCATCAAGGTGGGCAGGAATGGTAGCAGAGCTGCCACAGGAGGGCGGGTATCCACGTAGTGGAAAACCGGGTCCTGCACCGCCGGAGCTGGATCCGCCACCTTCAGACCCAGGGCCTTCGACATCCGAAGGAGGATGTCCGAGAACTGTCGTACATCCTCAAGAGCCGACTCAGGAGCTGGTTCCCCGAATGCCAAGGGAGAGGACTCATGTGAGACGGATGTAGAGTCCTTAGAGTCTGACTCAGAATCGTAATCCTGGGAAGATGCCGTGGAGGACCTGTCAGGAGAACGGTCCGACCGGTGTGTAGGTGATTGCGGGTGAGACGGTACCAGCAGCAAAACCGTCTTCGGAGGCGCAGGTGGTTGCGTGGTAGTCACCGGAGGAACCAGCGAAGACACCGGACGCGGAAGCACCTGAGTGACAGTGGCAACCGCAGCAGGAGCAGGCTGGGTGGAGACAGCCTCAGATGTCGGACAGGACACCGTGGATGTCACCCGTGGAGGTGGAGAAATCGGCCGGTGACGAGGAGAAGGCTCTCGGGACCGACGATGTGGAGGCACTCGTCTCGGGGAGCGCGATGGAGTACGCTCGCGGCGAGGGCGATGCTCAGCTCCCCTGGAAGGCAATCTGGAACGGCGGTAAGGGGACCAGCAGCCGACATCAGGGCGGTAACGGTCTCGGTAAGAGGGAGAGTATGACCTGTAGGAACCAGGATACTCCCTCCAGACATGCTCCCGGCCATATCTCAGGGCGTAGGACGCCGATGAGTAAGGCGAGTCCCGAGGTGGCTGCCATCCTGGATAATCGTCGCTATGCCTTGGAGGGGATCGTCTATATTCGGGACGGTCCCCTCGGTCGTCACGGGCGCGGTGCTCAAGATCCCGATGACGTGGGGAGAGATGCACAGTTCCGCGCTCCGAATAAACCGGGCGGTCCCAATACTCGGGGAAGAGCTGCCGGTGGTGCGAGGAGGAACGCCGGTCAGGCGAAATGCTTCTACCGACAGAACCTCGAGATGTTAGTAAGGTCTGGGGAGCAGGTGGACTATCTTCCGAGCAGGCCGCCAGAACAGGGTGTCCGGTCGGAGAGGTCTCTTCCTCCAAAGGCGGTGGCTCCGATGGAGTTGGGGAGGCCACCAGGTCGTCCACATCAGAAACCTCAAAGATCAGTTGAGGTTCTGGGACTTCACCGGGGCTGGGTCGAGGTGGAAGGTGGAGTAAGGACAGGAGGTCTAGCCGGAGACCCACGCTTGTCCTTCCTCTTCTTCTTTTTCTTCTCCCTTTCTTTTTCGGACTCCGAAGTCGCAGGGTGCTTACGCTGGGCGGCAGTAAGCGTCTTAGAGGGCTCTCCAGGAGTCACTGATGAGGAAGCCGCCGAGATCTTCGGTATCCTCAGTAGCTTCGGTACCGTCGGCGCGGCGGGAGCAGAAGACGCAGAAGACACCGGGAGTGCGGTCGTCGGTCGGGTCTTTGCCATCTTCGACGGGCTCCTTACTGGGGCAGGGTCTTGAGGAGACAAAGACTGCTCCCAACAGAAAGACTTGAGGTGTGCCAGCCGGTTCCTCAGAGTCTGCGAGGTAAAGTCCTTGCAAATGGGGCAGGCTCTGATGTTATGAGCCTCGCCCAAACGAAGACACTCGCCGTGCCCGTCGGAAGTAGTGACCTTGCAACCACACTTCTTGCAGGATTTGAAAAGAGTCGACATAGAAGTCCAAGGAAAGATTGAAGACAAACGAAGAGACGCGACGAACGACGAAGACAAGGGGGGGTGGCAAGTCAGGGTCAAAAGTCCCAGAAAACAAAGGGGACAAAGCACCAAAAGCCACAAACCAGTCCGTAATCCATAAGAGTAGTCCAAATGCCAAGAAAACCGAGTTGAAAACCAGAAAGACTTGCAAGAAAAGGCCAAAGAAGAAACGCTCTAAGCTCAGAACCTCCGTACGCGATGGCGGATGAGAAAGAACTGAGGAGAGACCGTTGCTCGGCGGGCTGAGCATGCTCAGTGGATACATGGGGGGAGGGGTTCCCGCCAAGCTACTAAGCTCTAGAATTTTCCAAACGGTACCGCGCATGCGCGAAAGCTCCTAGTGTGTAAGGCACAGAGACCACGAAGAAGTAGCAAATATTCTTTACCTCCCTAGCATTTGCACTGGTTAAGCTGAATCCCATTTTGATTATTAAAATTAGGTTGATCTGAAGTTATTGGGTGATAGTAAATCACTATGTTCCATAGGGATCCACATTCTTTATTGGTTCATATTACAGTCACCTCTCCACGTTTGCTAGGGTTAGGGGAACAGGACCCCCGTGAAAGTGAAAAAACCATGAATAACTCTAGGTTCCCCCAAACCATATTTAACACACAAAAAAGTATGATCAGCATTTTCAACCCACCATGGATTCCTTGGAGGCATCAGGGTTCCTTCACAAGGCAGAAGTGGGTGGCTGGTGGGGATTACTGCCACCTCTACGGCTGCCCCACACCATTTTAAATAGGGACTTACAAACCTTGTTTGCAGTTTCTCATTTTCAGGAGGCTTGTAGTACCTATTAAAAATAGCATAGGGAGGCAGCAGAGATGACAGCAAGTAATCTGCAAAAATGAAACCCCCAAATGTGGAGGGCTGACCAAACTACATTGCTAAATAGGTGAAGGTTCTCTTGTTACCCTGTGAATTGGGGGTCCTGTGAGGGGCACCCAAATAACCAAACAAACCCAGCAAGATGGGGAAAATTAGCTGGAGCACTCTCTTGGCTAACAAGAGGCAGGGTAATGCAGCAGGATCTTTTACCCTATGTCTACAGGTCAGTGAGGAGGCAAATGGGTCAAACAGCAATTAAGATTTATTAAACAGTTATTAAAGAAAAGCACAAACACACTCCTAACTAGAAAAGGAAAATAGAGTTTCAAGGGGAATGGGTGATACGCCACCTGTCCGGCAGTCCTGGGGAAGCCAATTGTAGAAGAGGAAACCCAGCGTGGTGACCGAGGGGAATCTGCTGAACCGAGCGGCAGCAAGGCAGAATGAAGTCCAAGCGATCCGGCGAGAGTTCCGAGGAGCTCTCAGAGCGGGGGATATTTATTGGGGGTTTTTATAGTGGAAAGAACAACCACAGGCTAGTCTGGTCTTGGGTGAAAACAATAAGTTTTGCGCTGGAGACAAAGCCTCTGAAGGGTCAGAATTTGCATGATTGGGTTAAAGTCCGAGTTGACAACGGTATGGCCAGTATGTAGATGCGGCTAGCTCGGCAGTTAAGCACTCAGCTCGCCAGGGTGTCCTCTCAGGGCAGAAGATCTCTTTGTGGTAGCGTGCATCTGTAATATAGGTGTTTGTTTCGGGAGGTCCCCTAAGCAGATCTGGCAATATCTGGCTTGGTTTGGTGGGAGCAGCAAGTAGTAGCCATGCCTAGCTTCGCGCTTGTTTGGCGGGCCTCGCAAACACTTGGCTGGTGGCAAGGTAGGACCAAATCGCAATATCAAGATGATATCTTTGGTTCACCAGGACACGGTGATAACACTCTAAACAGTTTTTGGTGAATATGCTTTTAACATTAAATTTTTGTTAAGATCAGATTGACCTATGTTAAATTTCCCAAACATTTGCAAATAACTGGACATTTCAAAATGTCTCCATACTAGCATATGTTCAAACAATTGCCAAATACATAAATAGATCATTCAGGGCTTGGAGACTTCAGAACTGCTGGAGATCACGAGAAATCTACCCCTTGAAACCACAGATGGTTGATTCCCTCCAAATATTTATTTTTACTCCCAAATGGACAATCACTGGGAGCCTGCATGGGGGCATTTCCATAACTTGGAATTGGCTGAATGATAATTTCTGACTTGAAAAAAAGAGTCCAGAGGCCTGAAAAAAGATTCAGTGGATGGAGACAAAGTGGCTGATTGCACCACCTAAAGACTGGCCATATAATGGGAAAAATGGATGGGGTTAGAGGAGGCCTAGAGGGCTGTATTTAGCCCACTGTTGGTTTGGATTTATATTGAATCTCAGGATTTTGTAGGATGAATCCACAACAGTTAAAATGTTACCAAACTTTTATGATTGTGCAATGTGGCAAGTTTCCATGTGGAAAGTTGTTAGTGCTTTTCAGTTTCAGAGAGAATGAAATCTACTCCATAAAGACATCTTAAAGCCTTTTGTGTACAGCTGCTGGAGCAGAGTTAACTCTGGAAGGTAGCTGAAAGTTTATCAAAAGGTTTGTGGCAGCAGCCCTCCCAGAGAAATTAATAGGTGAAATGAGGTACAACAAAAAAGGAAAGGAAAGCAGACAAATTTGAAGCTGTTTGGCTTCCATTCACATTAGCAGTTATTTATTCAACAGGAATGCAACATGGGTAACACAATCTAACATGTAGAAAAATGGGATTAATTAAGAACTTTGCCTCAACTTCTATGAACTACCTATTATAACAAACCGACAATTTTTAAACTCACTGAATGACCAACACCTGAATCTGAAAAGGCTATCTGAAATAAGCTTACGTATTTTCTATCTCCAACTCACCAGACTATGATGCTTTAATGAACTGTAAAAATGTTCATAGAAATTTTTAAGTGTCTTATGTTACAGTTGTATGAACAAAACTTGAAGGACATTGCAGACTAATATATTTTTCATGTACTTTGTCAGAATGCAAAAATCATATAAAGAAACAAAACTTTAAAAAAAATATTAATGATAGAAGTACAATAGTGGAGAAGAAAAATCTACACAGAAACTTCAATAAAGACATACAAATGCCCCCAAAGGTATTCAAACAAAACTACCACTTACCATGCCACATGTCCAAATGTTGAAATTCAATTCGATAAATAATAAAAGAGGGGCTATTGGTCTTTCCAGTGTTGTAGTACTAACCACAATCAGTGTATGGAGGATCCATTTCCACTGACCTGCAGTTCATATCCAAAAAATTGAATTTAAAAGCATATGAACATCAGCAAAACTCAGGTAGAAAACTGGACGTAGCCAGATCATTTTGTTTAAGAAAAGGTTCAGATGAATTACAATGCTAGCAAGTAAAAGACTTACTCATACATTTACTGAAAGAAAATACTTTTACTGCATAATATGTCTGGAAATCAGTTCAAATATACTGGACAGCAACTTATATTCCACAATTCCCCGCCCCCACAAAAAAATTGCAAATGAAGACATAGGACAACATAGCACTCTTCACACACATGTATGTATGTCTATATCAATATATGTCTATATTGATTTTTTACCTCTTTTTCATAATGTAAAGATAAATGAACTATCAGCTGTGATTCTGTGAACTGCTCCTAACTTGTTTTTGCCACCACTCCAGAGCAGTTACATTCAGAAGGTGAGGTTTTTTTCATAACTACATCATGCATAACTGTGCCCACATACCACCAGCTTAAAGAGCTTGGGAGAGGGTTAACAGCATCAATTTTATTGCAACTTGCTTTATTTAAAATTAAATCTGATTCTATATATCTGAGATGGGGATGATGTGGCCTTTCCAGATGGACCATAAGTCCTAGCCATCACAGCCAGGGACGCTGGGAGCTGCAGTCTAACAAGATCTGGAGAGCTGCAAGATGCCTGTACTTGCCATAAATAGATTTCTTGAGTTTTGCACTGTTTTCATCCTATAAGCTCCCTGGGGAGGACTAGGGTCTTAAAAGGCAGCTAGAACTGGATTAAACAGAGATGGGAAGCCTGTGGTCCTCTAGCTATTTTTTAGACTGCAGTTCCCATCAGGATTTGCCAGCCTAGCCAATGGTGGGAGGTGGTGAGAGTTGCAGTCCAATGGCATCTGCAAGAGCTGTAAATTGGATTACTTGAAATAAACATTTCCCAGACTTTTCATTAAATAGCAGGTTAAACTGGTGCACCTTCAGTGCATACTTATGCTGAAGGGGTTAAATCCAATGCCACTTGAATAGGAAAAATAAGCGAATTGAATTGTGCCTCTGAGTAAATTGCAGATGTCTGTCTTATCTCAAATTTTAGAGAATGGCCTTGCAACAAAGGTCTGGGAATTCACAGGGAGGCACCATACTCCCTACCATTATTTTGTATCATCTTCTAAACTAACTTTTTGTTCTCTTCTGTACACGTGCGTGCTAAGTTAATGATGTAATGGAAAGTTAACCAAAGTTCTTTGTTCTTCTGTGATGGGCTGGCTAAGTAAATGATTGATTGTTGACATAGAAGGCAAAAGGTATATAGTGATGCTACCTCAATTAATTGACACAACAGTTCTGGGATAACTGTTGCCCTTGCGCAAGGTATTATAATAAAATGGCTTTTTGATTATTTTCCCTGAAACCTGGTCGTCTCCACTTTTCTGGCTACTACAACGCTTGTTCATGGACAGACTTCGGTGCTAATTAAAAAAAAAGTGTCTAAAGGGCTACTATTGTTCTTGTTGTGTGCGTTCAAGTCATTTCTGAGTTACGGTGACCCTAAGGTGAAAGAACTACTTTGTGGTTGTTCTTGTGCACTTTCAGGTCATTTCGTACTTATAGTGACCCAAGACAAACCTATCATGTGGTTTTCTGGAGCTGAGAGTGTATGACATGCCCAAGACCACCCAGTGGGTTTCCCATGGCTAAGTGGGGAACTGAACCCTAGTCTCCAGGGTGATAATCCAAAACTTTGGTTTATTGTGGTTTACTACTTATGCTTAATAGATAGGGCCAAAAAGCACAAGATCTCATCTGCTGTTGGAAACTAAGCAGGGTCAGCCCTGGTTAGTACTTGGATGGGAGACTGCAAACAAATACCAGGTGCTGTAGGCTATATTTCAGAGGAAGGAACTGGCAAAACCATTTCTGTGTATTCCTTGCTTATAAAAACCTTAGGAAATTCAGAGGGTCTCCATAAGTCAACAAACTATTTGAAGGCCCATATACACACACAGGCACCTGCCAGCGTGATCAGATGAACCAAATACAATAGCTTGCTGCCCTCTTCTGGTTATTCTTATAATTCCAACTGAAATTCCAAATGTTATCGAACTCCATTTCCCATCATCCTTCCTGGCAGTGGCCTGTACTGTTGATAGCTGGTGGAAGTTGCAGTCCATAAACCCCTGGAGAGTTGCACAAATTAAAGACACTGGTGGCAAACTTTTTGGAAAGAAGCTTTGCAACTTTGAAGTCAAGGTGGATCTCGTATTCCCCTGGCCCATCCAAAATATTTTCAGGCTTTGGTTTTTCTAACACTTGTTTACCATTAAGTTCAAGTTGGGGTTGTCAGAAATAGCTGATAAGACCCATAAAACAATTTAACACAGGATCGGCTGAAGCATCAGATGTTTATTATTTCGTCTCTGCAGAGCCGGGTGCATCTCAAGAGAGAAGGACACGCCCACCATGAAATCACCCACATTTTATCTCCGACGCAACCTCCCCCTCCTCAGACCTAATTGGCCAGGATCCCTAGAGGTCACAACTTATCAGAATTGCCTAAGAAGTTACATGCATCCTTCCCCATATTTACAATATATGATCACGCACATCATGCTTTTCCCTTGTGGTCTCTTAATTCTCATTAGTAATTCCAAAATGCCCATCAAACAGATCTTAACCTCCCATTTTGCTAAATAGTGCCAAATTCCTGTCTTGCCTTTCTTTATCAACCTTTCAGTCCTTATAGTTATGCTGACCTTCAGACTTGCCTCCCAAGATAGGAGGACCTCATCTTTATCTATTTCTTTCCCTGCACTTGGAAAGTCAAGGCCTTGGGAGGCCCTCTGCTCAGCTGCTAGTTCTAAAAATCTGTTTATTTAAAAAGTATGTTAACCCTTTAACAGAGGCTGTTCACCTCAATGAGGGCTTTACTGATACTGCCATCTAAAATCTTCCTTCTTAGACTTCTTGTGTTACTGGAGCTTAAATATAAAATATACCAAAATATATGTGTAAGCACACCTAAAATGTGTCACACTTATAAGCTAATACATATATGTTAATACTGCAGACACTAAAATGTATATTATTTCTCTCAGGGTGAGAGGGCTGAGTAAACCCCAAAACAGAATAAATGTATTGCACATATATTTATGACCACAGTATTGTACAAAGATAAGAGTGAGGTGGTGACTGACATTTTGGAGAGCTGGTAAAGGAGAGCTGAGAAAAAGTTTGCTTCATTTTTAAACCAAGGGAATCCCACTGAAGCCAATGATCTCTGGTTATCGTTTTAAAAAGTATCTCGTCTGTAAATGGACTTTAGAGCACTCAGAGTGAATGTGTGCGCTAAACGTGTGCTCTGTATGCACATAGTTTCCATTGTCCAGTAGATGGAGCCTAATGAATTGTGTTAGGATTTGAGAGTTTTTTCTTTTGCCTTTTTTGCCATGTCAAGCAATGTGTTTGGGTAGAGAAAGGCCAAAAGAAAGCCATGTGGCTTGACGATGAGCACACCTATGTGCATTTTTTTTTTGCCATATTCACATAACAATTTTATTCCTTTATTTTTATTTCCTCATTTCTATCGTTTTCCACAAAAAAAATAAAGCTCAAGGCAGCTAACAATATAAACAAAATATTAGAAACATTTGAAAATAACAAAACCTTAAAAACAATATAAATAGTCCAGATTCAGAGATTCATCTTGGCATCTTTCAGGAAAGCAAGAGTAAAATTCCATCAACCAGGCTGTGCTGAAGAAATGGACATTAACTCAAGGAACTCACTTGCTGCAGGCAGTAGAAGCCATGAGGCTTTAACAACCAGAGCATCATTGCAAGCCAAGGCCAGATTTCAGTTCCAGTGTGCTGTTCGAAATGGGACTAAGCAAACTTGGGTCCACTCCAGCTAGCATGAATAGAGCTTCTTTTAAATGGCTTTGTTACCTTGCTTGCTGGGGATTCCCAACGCCTGTCAAAATTGTCTTCTGTGGGGAAAATTAGCTAAGAGCACTGCTTCAGAAATGCAAAGAGGGCAGGGTAATTAAGGATCTTTAACCTAATGTTTACGAGGTCAGGCTCAGTCAGAAATCACACAAACTGTTCAAATTTAAGTATTTTATTGACATAGATGTTAAAATTCATACAATCACTCAGCTGCACTCACTCCAATAAGCATATAAGACTATAGAAATTTAGAAAGAGGTGAAAATTGAGAGAGAGAGAGATAAGGGTGTTGGGGTAATACTGTACCATTTCAGAAGTCTTCAGCTGGGAGAAAACTAGCAACAAGCTGATCTCAGCCATGCCTTTTGAGGCTGAGGGGAGCTTACCAGCCTCATGGTTTGTGGTTCTAGGAGAACTCCGGAAAAAAAATGAGAAAAAGGGCCTAGTTATAGAGCTGACCCATGTCCTGGGGAACAGATGGCTACAGTTTTACCAAGATGGACTTCAGCTTTGTAGTTCAAAGAAAATACAGCCAGGCATCCTTGTAGTTTCCTGCAAGATGAGTATCTCATCCAGGGATGCATACCTCAAGGTGTCACATTCCAGTCTGTTTACATTTTTTATTTGTTCCCAGAGATTTATTGTTTCCTGTTCACTGCTGAAAATCCATTCAAGTGGCTTGTGAGCCACTTGCAAGACTCATCTAGGATGCGTGACAGAAAACAGGCTACTCTTTTGATCTATCTCCATAGCTCCACTGCCTACGTGTCCTTTCAGTAGATCTCTATGGCTCACTATGTTTGATATAAAATAATTAGGACCCTCAGGACATAGTTTTTAGGGGGGTTGGGGGGGTAGGAGCTTTTTCTACCTGGAAAGGAAGTTTAAAGGAACTTAAACAGGTTAGAAGACATTCAAGCAGGTTAATGTCCAGTATATTTTTGTGCTTTTTCCAAGGATGCATATTACATAACCTACAACATTGCACAGATGAAAACAAGGACATATGTGCCCAAGCAACACTTAAGAGTATGGTCAAGATGGAAACAGTTATCGACGACGGAAAACACACTAGCTATCAGAGGGTATAGCAGTTTGCTTTTCCCAGAGTCTTCTGGGAAAGGTAAGATTGCATCATTTCCTCTCCTCTGCCCCCTCTGCTGAGTTGTGTGTGTGTGTGTGGGTGCGCGCGCGCATGCGCATTCACACGCACGCCTTCATGGCAACCCCATGAATTTTGTAGAGATTTCTTAAGCAAGGAATATTGAGAGGTGTTTATGCCAGCTGCATCCTCTGAAATACAGCCTACAGAACCTGGTATTCATTGGTGGTCTCCTATCCAATGGCTGCTTCTAGGCTCTGGACCTCCCTTCCCAGAGAAGTTAGACTGGCACCCTCTCTACTTTCTTTCCACAGACAAGCAAAGACATTTTTATTCCCACAGGCATTAAATATGTGATTATGGCCTGGCTGATGAAAGATGCTGGCTATTGTTAACCATGTGGAATTTATGAATGTTTGTGTTTTAATTATGTATATTAACTTCATTTTAATTCTTATTTGATCTTTAATTTGTGTTTTAACTTTTGTATTTCATATTTTTTAACTATTTTTAAAATTATCATAAGCCACTATGAGTCTTTACAAGGAGAAAAATGATGACAGACAGACAGATAATGATTATGCACTATTGTCCACACTGATATACACTCAGCTGATAGACAGACAGACAGATAATGATTATGCACTATTGTCCACACTGATATACACTCAGCTGGAATCACAATCGTCCAGGTTCAAAAATGTAGCATAGCTGAACATGGGGGTTACAGATCTGTAACTTGAGTTTACAAGTCTGTAACTGCAATGCAAGACAGCTGCCACCCCCCCCATCATCATCATCACCATTATCATCTAACTTTCTGTTGTGTCCAAAACTTCTCACAAGAAAGAGTGCTTTGTTCCTCACCCGTTAGGCAATAGGCATGCTAATCTTTTCTAGCATATTCAGCAGAAACTCCTAGGACTCTTTAAAATTAACACCTTGATCATATTGTGGGTATCAGCTGATTTGTGTCTTTTTCTAAGCTGGCCTTCCAGCTCTGCAGATACCCCCTTCAAACACCCACACACATACACAGTAACACAAAAGTTGGTTTCAAAAAGTTGGAACTCAAAGGGCTGCCGCTATTGATCAGATCTTGAAATGCAATTTTTGAATTCTAACTTGCAGAATCCCCCACCCACTGGCTGTTCTGGTTGGGGGGTTTTGGGAGCTGTAGTGCAAAATATAATGTTACAAAGCTCTTTCCCTGGCCTACTGGAACTCCAAAACAGCTATTTTGCATTGGCTGAAGAAGCAGTGCAGGTTCAGGTAAAACCAATGTTCAGAAACAGGAGTATTTTGCAGGTATTTATAAGGATTCAATGAAATATTACTTGCCTAAGGATACAGCTGAAGAAGAGAAGATTCCGATCTAAAGAAAGAAGTTGCTTTAATATTGTTTCGGCAAATTTATGTATTATAGAAACTGAGCACAGTCTACTCTTACAAAATTTATACTACAAGTGTGTCCTGACATTGCCTGTTATTTAAGTTTTTAATAAATACATGTGCATAATGTGAAAAACCTACTTCCTATATTTTTTTTCAGCTGAACATTTACTGGCTTTCCACTTATACATTTTGTGTGTAAAAGTGTAGCTGCACACTTTTAAAATGTGCAAGATAACAATGAGTCAGCTAGTCTGCAAAAAGTAAAGTTAGCACATGTGAATTTATAACTCAATACATCATTATTGATAAGATTCCACAAGACTGCAGTATAAGCTTGCCAAATCTGCAGATCATTGCACTGTGCTGGCAGGCTTTAAACTATTAATGGCTAAACTATTAGACACATTTTAACAGTTATCAAGCAAATAATGGGGAGAAAACGTTATATAATATAGTTGTAAAAGTATAGATTAGTGCAGGGGTGAGGGAGAGAAAGGAACCATCCTGGCACCAGTGTCAAATACATATAAACATAAAGTCCAAACTTTTAAAGGTGTTGTCCATAGTAAGAGCAGTGTGGGACAGTGATTTGAGTGTTGGGCTAGAACTCTAGGGGACCAAGGTTTGAATCCTGGCTCAGCCATGCAAAAAACTCATCAGGTGACCTTGAGCAAGTCACACTCTCTCAACCCCAGAGGAATGCAAAGGCAAACCTCCTTTGAACAAATCTTGCCAAGAAAACCCCGTGGCAGGTTTGCCTTAGGGTCATCTCAAGTCAGAAATGACTTGGAGGCACATAACAGCAATCCAAAGTCTTTCCCAAAACAGTTCCCTCTAAAGTGTAAATTGGATTCACTACTCTGAGATGGAAGCCACCAGCTGCCCCTGCTGTGTCACAGACATCGATATACACTCAGCTGGAATCACAATCGTTCAGGTTCAAAAATCATCCAGTTAGAAAATAAAGGATGCTTTTTAACTTATAAGATCCTTTGCTGGAGAAAACTGTCCAGCCAAAGCTGGCTAACGCATGAATTAGCCACCTGTCTTTTGCAGTGATGTATTTAAGTCTTTTACTCCAAGTTTCAAGTCTCTACCTTCAAGCCTCAAATCAAGTCTCAAGTGCTTGAAGATACTTTCAAGTCAAGTCACAGGTCAAGTCTCAAGTCTGGGAGCCAACTTTATAACCCAGTTAAAATTCCAGAATTATTGGATAGAGTGAAATAAAGTCAGTTTTAACAATTTAAGCAGAGTCTGTTCTCCACATTTGCAATTTTGCCATCTGCAGCTTTGGAAGTGGGGAAGAAGATCCTATCTTACTCCCCATTACTGATGATTCAAAAGATTTAGAAGGAAGGATCCTTCTTCCTCAAGCCCATAGTCTAACACATTTGCTGTTCGCCTCTGAAAAATGCACCCTGCACTCTGGGGGCCAGTCTTGTCTATTGCTCTTAGGAAATGTTTTAGAATTCTCCTCTGATACGCAGCAGGGACAGGTTGCTGAGCAGACCTCAAGCCTGCCTCAAACCCATTGCCTAACCTGTTTGCTGTTCCCCTCTGAGAAATGCACCCACACTTTGGGCTTGAGAAAGATTGCCATGTGACTAGTAGGCAAAAAGAGATAGAGGCGTTGTTCAGTGTCATAAAGTTTCTGGATGAATGTGTTATGTTACTGAACCAAGGGTAGCAAGTCAGCCATTAAAAATATACAAGTCTCGAGTCAGTGCATCATTTATGGCTGAGTTGAGTCCAAGTCGAGTCACTGAAGTGACTTAAGTCTGACTTGAGTCCGAGTCTACCAACTTGAGTCTACATCACTGGTCTTTTGGGGGCCCTTTTGTTCATCCAAAAAGGATGTGTCTGAGGTTAGTGCAACACTTCCCTTCTGGAACCACTTTAACAGACCTCAGGTTTCTTGCCTCCTTCTCTTGCGCTGTTTCATACCCTCCAGATGAAAACCGGGGCACATGTGATCAAGCAACATTAGGGCATGGTCAAGACAGCAAGAGTTATTAATGAGGAAGAAAACACAAGCTAGGAGAGCCTGAAGCAGTTTGCTTTTCCTGAGCCTACTGCGAAAGGCAAATTTCCCTCTCCTTCCTGCTGAGTTGAGTGTAAACCACTTCTGAATTCTGAGCTCAGTTTGAACAAATTCAGTAAGTTGAGAACAAAAGGGAAAAGTGGGAGGAGGGAGAGAAACTGGGACATTCTAAAAGCAGCTGAAAAAGTGGGGTGACAGAATATTAAATGAGACTGTCCCTGTCAAATCAGGACAGTTGGAGAGTATGCTGTTTCAGGTCCTCCTCCTCCTTCAACAGTCATGCATTCCTAGAACTCTTGTGCTTGCACTGCTCCAGCCCACTTCTTTCCACAGATACATCACACTATCCTGAGCTGAAGATCACTTTGAGCTGCAGAGGATCTCATTATCCTTCCTCTTTGGGCTGGTAATGCCACAGCACTCCTCTATAAATGCCATATTCTCTGACCGTTTTCCTCACATCTTTCATTCCGTCTTCCTTAGCCAATGCAAAGATACTGGCCAAGGGTCCTAGCTGATCAGTGGGGACTTATTATCACTGATGCATAGACAAAGGTTTTCTTGTTCATAGATAAACAGGATTAAGCTTTTACTTTTTGGGTTCATCTTTTTCACTTGTGATCTTCTTGATGTCAGTGCAGTGGAGTTTAGCAGTGACTATGTGAGTAACATTACTGTAATGTAACTGTAATTTGACAACCATGCAATCTTTAAGATCTTTTGCTTTCTCCTAACATGTGTGGATCATTTCTGGGGTTCAAAAGTCAGCTTAAAAAAGCAAGAGTCATCTTATGTCACAGCCTTGACCAAGGCGATTTAATTTTTAACAGTTGCAGGACTTTCTGCTGAACTTTCCATAAAATATTAACATAGCTACTATCACTTTGGAACTTAGCACACATGAACTCTTCAAATTAACTCTCACAGATCAGGGGGAAATTTTAGGCCAACCCTCTCTGTATGCTTGATCCTATAACAACATTGTAGCTAATTCATTCTCTTACTCTTCTTGTACATGTGTGAGAACACTGCTAATCTAAGCCAGGAAGCGGGAAAAGTCTGTTTTAGAGCTGAGTGACAGTCTTCCTTGCCTAGGAGAGCCCTATGACATGAATGCGATCACCAAAGATCACCAGGTGACTTGGTGTACGTGCATGTGCACACACGCACACACCACACAGAGAGTTTAGCAAACAGAGGATTTACTGATTCAAGAAGAGACTACAAACCCACTTTTGACCACCATCTGTGAAAAGCACTTCCAAATCACACACAAATTGTGGAAGAATTTTTATGGGTCTTGCATGAGTGAGAACCACCTCTGGGTGGAGTTCCAAGACTTAACTGTTCCAGGCAAAGTTTCCGGTGCAACCACAGAAACAACTGCCTGGAACTCATCCCGAAGGCTCAGAAAAGGTGAGTGAAAGAAGCTTATATTTGATCCAAGTGTAAACTCCAAGCCTGAAGTTTACCTGAAGAACAGAGAAGGGGGGAAAATATGTTAAAATATTGGTATTGGTGATGGTTGTGCTGCAGCTCACTATGTGGAACACCTCTGACTTCTAAAAAGTAAATAGCAGTATTTGGCTGAAAGAAAAATCATTAGCTGGCCAGCCCCTTTTCTCTCTTCTGCCTTCAACATGCTTGGAAATCTCTTACCACTGTGTGATGAACACTGGCTTGTTGGACAGCTATTAAATGGACCGTGAACCTGGGCAGAGAAGAATGGCCCTGATTTGCCAGGGATTGGGAACTCATAGTCCAGCTCCCCGAGTTCCAGATGACACAGCCAAAGATCAAGGATATTGGAACTTGGGTGTGGTAGTCCAACAAAAAGTAGAGAACCCCAGGTTTTCTACATTTGGTTTACTGGCCAACTTCCATTTTGTATGGAGTTAAGCCATAAAAACAATATTATTTTAATATTCATATAGATTTTATTGCCTTTGTGACTCAGCATTGGTGTTTGACACCCAAAGTAAAATATTAACTTTTCTTTCAGAGCACGTGAGAACCCAGAGCTGGGTGGGTAAACAGGCAGAAACACCTCCCAGGGTTGGGTCAGCTAACATGCATTTGTCTCTTCAAATCTTTTAAAGGGAATAAAAAGCCAGCTTGTTCAGCAAGGTTTTTAAGTCTCAAGATTTGTGGCATTACTTTTACTCCGTTCATATTTGAGACTTGGTGACTAGCTTTGAGGCTGAAACGTTTTTCTTCTGGTTACTGGTTACCTAAATGCTATTGTCACATTGTGTTTTTAAAGTTTTGATTGATTGTTACGTGTCTTCACACTCAGCTCAAGCTGAATGAACTCACAAAGAACCAGGATGTGAATGCTTTGAAGTAAACACATACAATTAAGTACAAAGCATAGCAAAAATCCACATTTAGTTATTAGTTTTGTAATGCATATAATAAAAGTTTCCATGGAGTGGTGGCTATGTTAGCTTTTCTCAGCAAAAACCAACAATGAGTTAAAGATTGACAAGTTTTGTCTGGTACAAGCTTTCATGAGCAACAGGATGATGAAGGATCTGACCACAAAAGCTTATGCCAAATAAAGCTTGATAGTTTCTATGGTGCCATAAGATTCTTTACTGATATTATTAAAGGTATATCCTGCAAAATTTAGTGTTGATACAAGTGTTTTTGAGCTCTCCGTGAATAAGTAATGTGCTTATTTTTCAGGATATTCCACACTTAAACACAACCATGGCTGGGAAACCTAAACTTTATTATTTCAGTGGAAGAGGTAGAATGGAATCTGTCCGCTGGCTGTTAGCAGCTGCCGGTGTTGAGGTCTGTACTGCTTTTCCACAACATTTTTCAGAGTGATTGCTAGTTGGAGGTTATCATGTGGGGACCACCACTGTTAACTGCCACACAGTTTGGTCCACATCAATGTACAGGAGGCTGTGGGTTCCCAATGAAGACTAGAAAGAGAAAAGCAAGCCACTTAATATTTGTTCCTTCATAGTTGAACTCTTATGTCTCACTTCCATCTCACCCAAGATGATATATGCTTCTCCTTTCAATCATGCAGTCCAATTTTCTTATTTTAAAACCAAGAAAAACATAACCAAGGCAGTAAATTTGTTATTTGTTAAAGTACATAGAATTCTCTGATAGAGAACTCCAGTGCTGTAGCTGAGGGAAGTGGACTAGCACTCTTTACTAGAGAAGTCTAAGTCCCTCACTAAACTAGGATTCTGAAAGACGGAGCCCTTACAGTTCAAGTACAGTACAATTAACCTGCTAAAGTTGAACAGTGTTGGTACACCCAAAGTTACTACACTACAGAAGAGTGCCAAATACAAAAAGCCATGGTCCCATCCTTAGTATGTAACCTGAAAACTGTTTGCCCACAAGAAAGTGTTGGCCTTTGACCCACCCAGAGACTGAAGCTCTGAACTGCAAGCCCTATTTCTTAATCCCAGATGTATGATTAAGATTCCTGTTGAAAGGAAAACATTTCACACTCCTAGACCACTTTTTAGCCTTTTACTACTTGAGATGAAAAGGCTGAACATGTACTCTATTGGCCTCTTCCTTTGCATTGCCTTGCCCTATTCAGCTGCATTTCTAGAGCAGATGATATAGAAGAAGGCAACTTGCCCAATACTGCCATACCTGAAAAAGAAAAATGCACATGTAATGTAGCATCTTCCCCAATGTCTTGCTGTGATCGTGGGCCCTTCACACTATGCAATTATAGTGTTATCATTCCACTTTAACTGTTGTCATTCCATCTGGCGGACTCCTGGAGTTCGTAGTTTGGTCAGAGACAGCAGTGGAGCCCTTTGGCTGAGAATTCTAAAGCCCACTCCCTAAACTGCAAACCCCAGGATTGCGTAGGATATTGTCATGGCAGTGGAAGCATAGTGCTCCAATTGTATAGTGTGAAAGGGCTCTGCACTGTAGGTGCAGTATTCTCATATAAACTTACACCTATTGTCTAGGATTACTACTATGGAAAACTGACTCATGTATGGTTTCATGAACATGTGAAGAAGGCGATGCTGGTTGATGGTTCTGATGTCAGTGTGGCAATGAACGCACTCTGGATTTTTGTATGAACTTTAAAGGAACCATCCAGAGTGCTGAAACTATTTTAGGGTTATGTTTTGATTCACTGCCAGAGCCACATACCACCCTGGAAGGGTGCCTAAGCTTAAATCTGTGATACACAAAGTAAAAATTGCACACCTAGTGTTCTGGGAGATGTACATTAAAATTAGACTCCATCTGCAAAAATGTTGCATGCAGAGTGTTCCCCACTGATGTATGCATTCTTTTCATACTTAAAATTGTAAGAGAATTTTCTGTGCATGAATATATGTGCCTTCAAGTTGTCTGTTCAGGTATGGTGACCCCATGAATTTGATAGGGTTTCCTTAGGCAAGGAATATTCAGGGGTGGTTTTGCCAGTTCCTTCCTCTTCTGCACGAACAGGGATGCTAAAATATGTACTAAAGTAGATAATTATTTACTATTAAGTAGAGACGGTTTTTGCCGCTTTATATTTCATGCAACAACAAGGGAAAAAAGTCTCAGGATCTGGGCATATGCATTATATCTTCCGAGAACATGCTGTTAGGCCCAAATTCTACTGTTAGTCTTGATTAGAGTAGAGCCACTGAATCAACTGGATTTATCTATGTGTTGACTCCTTATTCAACAGTGATTGAACGGGTTTACTCTAGTTGGGGCAAACCAACAGCATCCCAGCCTTCTGCTCCTACACTGGGACAAGCAAATCTCATATGGCATGTAACCATATCACACCTATGAAAGTGTGGAAACCAAACCACAACATAAACTTTAAGCAATGGCCCTTTCCACACGTGGGAAAGGAACCGCGCAAAACGGGACTCACCGGATTTCTTCAGAGTCCGGGCGAGTCCGTCGAGATGAGGAGCAGTGTGAGCTTGTCGCTCCGCACTGCTCCGGTGTCCAAAATGGCGCCTTCCGGTTGGTGGAGGCTCTCCACCAACCGGAGAAGCTCGCCAGCCTAAAGCCCGCCCCCAGCAGATCTGCAGGCATGCACTAGTGCGCATCTGCAAATCTGCACCGGAGCGCGGCGATGGTGCGACACAGAGTCGGGTGCTCCGTGCTTTTTAAAAACCTCTTAAAAGAGGTTTTTAAAAAGCACGCTGCGCGACCAGTTCCAGTCGCTCCGAACTGGACTGAGGTGCGGAATTACAAAAGTAGTCCGCCCCAGTCCACTCCACAGTGCAGAAGACCTCCGTCGGAGGTCGCTCTGCACCGTTTTAATAGCCCGGTGCGGAAAGGGCCAATGACTAGTGATGGCTGGTGGTTCTGGTGTCAAAGGGGCAGCTCATTCACTCTGGGCTTAAGCCTGAACTTTAAAGAAGCTATCCAAAGTGCTGAACCAATTTTGAGGATAGTGTTTACTGCCTTGGATAGCTCAGTTAAAGTTCAGACTAAAACCTGGAGCAGATTCACTGCCCCCTTCCCTGACATGGAAGCAAGGACCTGCTACTGGCAATACTCATTCAGACTTTGATTAACTTTATAGACTTGAGGAAGAAATGTGAATCCTGTTCTAAAAGTAACACTAACCTTTCAACAGAAGTATTTTGTGTTCCTAGACTAAGAAAAAGATTAAAGACTAATCTGCCTTTAACATGAATCAAAACACTTTATCAGTGCAATATGTTTACCTGTTCAGCATCCCTGTTACACAGCAATCTTTGCTTTACATGATACTGTGACACCCAGCTGCTAGCTTTTACATTGCTTGAACTTTGGTCCCTCAGTCTGCAAGGAAAAGGAATCCTTTGCACCCTCTCTGTAGTCAGGATAGAAAATCCTCCCCACTGAAGTAATAACTAATGGAGTAGCCTGGGACCCATAAATGCATACGCCTAATAAATAGACTTTAAGATGACACAAAACATTATTTGTTTTTCTAACAATCCATGCCGTTTTTTCTCCTTTTCAGTTTGAAGAAGTATTTTTGGAAACAAGAGAGCAGTTTGAAAAACTATTGAAAGGTAAGGCTTTTAATTAAGACCTTCATCCAGCTCGCAGAGTAGAAACACTGGAAGCAAAAAGGCAGCAGAGGTACTGGACCAGCTGGCATTTCAGAAAAAATACCCTTCCCATTTTCACAGAAGCAAATCCTTGGATGGCATAGGGACCAAATAGCACCCAGTGCCCAAAGGTAGTATAGGATCCCATTTTTGTTACTGCAAGACAAGAGCATGTTTTTAGACAACCATTTTTATAAATACTGCTTCTGTTATTTCCTTGCCATTGTTGTTCCTGTGTGACTTCCAGTCATTTCTGATTTGTGATGACCCTAAGATGAATCTGTCATGGTGTTTTCTTGGCAAGTTTTGTTCAGAGTGGGTTTTACCATTGCCTTCCTCTGAAGTTGAGAGATCACCCAACAGCAGAGAAGAGATTCAATCCTGGTCTCCCAAAGTCCTAGGCGAACAGTCAGACCACTACAGCATGCTGGCTCCTTGCTATACAGTGGTCTCTCCACTTTCACAAGTGTTGGAGAGAAGAACCTTCACAAAAGTGGAAAAACCATGAGTAACTCCCCCCTGCAATCCCCCTACCATTCCCTTGTCCTTTGTGCGCCTGGGCCAGAGGCAAAATAATGGGAGGGGGAGCTCCGGAGTGGAGAAGGAAGGCTTGTGCCAGCCTCCCCACCCCATTACTTTCTCTTTTGCCTTGGTACGAGTTCTCAGTGCTGGGGCCAGAGACAAGGGAATGGGAGGCACCACATGCCTCCCCCTATCATTTCCTTGTCTTTTGTCTGGGCATATGCCTTCCTTCTCTGCACCCAGCAAACGCAAGGGAATGGGAGAAAGAGAACTGAGGGCAAAGTACATGCACGCCTCGCGAATAATCAAATTCATTAAAATCAAATCCACAAATGTGGAGGAAGTACCGTAGTTTCCTCTCCATACAAAAGTGATTATGCACAGAATCTTATAATTGTCACTTATGGGGCATGAATCCCATGTCAAAAGAACAAGGTTAGAAATAACAACAGTTATAAGGATTGTTACATAAGGACTCACTATAATGTTACAAGCTCTATTATAAAGGCTAATGTCACTTACCAGCTTCTGCGCATACTGTGTAACTTGTTTGACCTTTCTGGCCAGCTTGCCCTCATGTTTGTTTTAAAGTACATGTAATTTACTTTTCTCTATTTTAAAGAAAGCCAAAGACAAGATTCAAAGTAAAATCACAAGTAAAGCACTAATATCATCACAAAGCATGAAGCCTAAAAGCACATTATAAACAAAAAGAGCAAACAGTAAAATCAACGGTCGTCAATCACCCACCAAGAGTTTTGGAGGAATAAAAAGGCCCACAGTGCATGTTTGTGCATATATTTGTATGCATGCATGCTGTATGTAAATACAGTATTTGAACACCTGTGCACATATTTCACACTGAGACAATCTGTCTTCTTTTTGCGGTACTGGATAATAAGAGAGCCACATATATGTTCTAGGTCACAAAGAACTTGGGGAGTAAGAAGAAAGGGCAGCACAGGGTTTGTTCCTACATTTGCAGTTTACATATAACGGGCAGGGCAAAAATACCCCAAAGGCACCAGATCCTGTCTGATCTTGGAAGCTAAGCAGAGTCCACCCTCATTAGTGTTTGGATGGGAGACTGCCAATGAATATCAGGTGCTATAGGCTATATTTCAGAGGAAGGAATTAGTGAAATCACATCTGAGTATTTCTTGCCTATGAAACCCCTTATCAAATTCATGAGGTTGCTATTAGTTGACAGGTGACCTGAAGGTATATATGTACATATACACACACACATTCTTTGGTAATCTTTCTGCCATGCCACTGGCAGAAGCAACACATTTATGTGGAAAGCAGGAAGTGGTTTAACCCATGAAGCTGTTTTTTTAAAAAATGCCTTTTTCCAGCACAGGTAGATCACCTGAGAATGTGGAGCAACAAATGGAAAGGTTTGACATTTTTTTTCTCTTTCCACAGATGGATTCCTGCTCTTCCAGCAGGTGCCCATGGTTGAAATTGATGGGATGAGGCTAGTGCAAACCCGAGCCATTCTGAGCTACATTGCTGCAAAGCACAACCTCTATGGGAAGGATCTGAAGGAGAGAGCACTGTACTGTTTTGCTAAACAGTTTATTTTTATTTGTCATTTATGAATTTACTGTGAACATTAAAGGGCATGGCTGCCTCAAAACTGTCCTTAGGTGTATAGTGAACTTCAGTAGTATCAAACAGGGGTGAGAATTTTATTTTTCCAGCTAGGGACCTGAATTCTAATTTGGGAAGAATCTCAAGGTCACATTTCAGGAGCAGATGGGGTTAAGGATACAGGATGGAGTAGGCAGGCCAAAGCAAAAAAGAACAGATGTTGTATGTGATGTGTAAAAACATGGACAATCTTCCCCACTACATGTAAAAAAACCCCACATACTTTCCAACATTTTGCAGATGAAAACTGAGACACATGTGGCCAAGCAACATCCGAGTGTAGTCAAGATGAATGAGGAAGAACGTACAAGCTAGGAGAGGTTGCAGGAGTTTGCTTTTCCCTGAGGTTACTGGGAAGAGCAAGATTCCATGCTATCCTCTCTTCTCCCTGTTGCTGAGTTAATTGAATGGAGGCTACTTTTACACTTTGAACCCAGTTTTCAGCAACTGAAGTCAGCTGGGAACAGAAGGACAAAAGTGGTAGAAGGAGACATTTTAAAGGGAGATGAAAAAGTAGAATGGTAGAGGGTTCATCAGGAATGACTTTGCCAAATAGGAATGGCATATGTCTGCTCAGGAGTAAGTCTCAGTGTAACAGTTTTCAGGTATGAAAGTAGAGTTTGGCTTGATGGATCTCCCTATAAAGGTATTTAAAATGCAAATAGTTTTAATACCTCTAAACTTTTATCAGAGATAACAGAATTTCTCTGCTCTGAGCAAAAGCAAGTATCTCAATGATAAGGGCAAGCATTAGCAGGGGAAACAGCACAATGTGCAAATTTTGGGGCTATGTGAGGAACTCCCCATCGGTCAGATTTGGTCTGTGAACCTCTGTACAGCCAGAACATTCTGAGTTAGGTCTGATGTATCTTCTTGTTGGTTCTGCTACTGAAGAGAAAAAACAACAAATACTCTGTATATAGTATGTCTAGACACTACACAATTATAGAATTATACCACTATGATTCCACTTTAACTGCTATGGCAACATCCTACAGAATCCTGAGATCTGCAGTTTACAGAGAGGCATTTAGAATTCTCTGCCACAGCCAAACTATAAGCCCCAGGATTCCAAAGGATATTGCCATGGCAGAATACAGTATTATAATTATGTAATGTGAACGGGCCCAGTAAAGAGTACAAGGCTGAGCAGAAGGGGAAATGCTGAAATTCTTGTTCTGTAAGCATTAATGATAGAAGAGCTTTGACTTTTTTCCCCATCTCTTGATAGATTAATGAGACATCCCAACATGTGGATGAGATAACTGCTTAACTGGGCTGATCATATTAAATTTAAGGAAGTGAAATTATGTGGGCTAATTCTCTCATTTTTCTTTTCAGAATAGACATGTATGTGGAAGGAACAACTGACCTGATGGCAATCATCAGAGTCCATTTCAAACTATCTCCAGAAGAAAAGGAGGAGAATCTTAAGCTAATCATTGAACGAGCCACAAAGAGGTACTTCCCAGTATATGAGAAGGTATGTAGCACAAGTAGATGCGAATGTTCATCTAGTGTATGGGAAAGAAAAGGCAATTCACTGCAGAATGTCTGGTGTAGGGCAGCAGTATTTTCACCTGGAGTTCTCAAGGAGAATTAATGGTCTAATAATAAAATAGAAAGAAAGCATGGCCTCCAAGTGTCCCAATTTGGCAGGAACAATCCTGATTATCCTCTGCTGTCCAATCTTTTCAGTTGTATTTAAAATACCCCATTTTCTCTTTCTCCTCTCACTTTCCCCCTTTGATCTCAGCTTATTTCAGTTGTTTCAAATTGAGTTCAAACTGCAAAAGTAGTTTGCACTCAGTCAACTGAGTACAAGGGAGAGGAACAGAGGAGGCAGACTCTTGCCTTTCCCAGTAGGCTCAGGCAAGAGCAAATTGCTGCAGCCTCTCCTAGCTTGTGTGTTTTTCTTCATTAATAACTTTTGCCACGTTGACCACACTGTGACACTGTTTGGCCACTATGCCCAGTTTTCATCTATGAAATCTTGAAGGATATGAGAAAGCACTCTCTTTTTTTTCAATGCGGAAAAAGATTAGGTGACTCAGAATCATGACCAGGCTCAAACTTCAGGAAGCAGTAGGAACTAGAGCAGTTAGAGCTTTAAATAGTTCAGTTGGCTGCCCACTTATTTCTATGCCCACCTTAAAAGTAATCACCCTTAAGGATAAGGTTATTTACAGGACCACCTGAACCTGTATGAAAGGCGGAAAGGAAATTCCACTTGAACCTCAGGAAGAACTTCCTGACAGTCAGGGCTGTCCAGCAGTGGAATATGCTGCCTTGGAGTGTAGTGGAGTCTCCTTCCTTGGAGGTTTTTAAGCGGAGGCTAGATGGCCACTTGTTAGGAGGGCTTTGAGGGTGTTCCTACATGGCAGGGGGTTGGACTAGATGGCCCCTGTGGTCTCTTTCAACTCTACATTTCTATGATTCTTTGATTCTATGAACCTGCCCAGGCCCTGATGTCAGCTTTAGTCACCACTGGCACCTATCTGACAGGCAGGCACAAGAGATTACAAGAGATAAGGATTCTGTAGTATGTGTTTCCCCTGCCCTAATTGATGGGATTTTTTGACAGATCCTGAAGCTTTAAAAAATTAAAGCTACTTTTTTTTAATGAGGTACCCTGTTTTAGTTTACCTGCAGCTGCTTTAATATTCCCATGTTGTGATATTTTAGTTTTAGATTGTGGTTTTATTTTTTATTTATATTTAGTTTTATACTGTGCTTGAGTGGAATTTTGATATTAACTACCCTTGGAAGACTGAGCCCTGAAAAACTCTATCTCTCTGTGTGTGCGTGCACATGAAAAGGGGTGTGCGTGAAATAAATCCATTCAATAAAATGGTTTTGCTTCCTGAAGTTTGATAACTGAAAATAACAAAGAGCCTTGCAGTTCTCTTAACTCTTAAAGACTAATTATAGCACAAGCCTTCATGGATTATAACACACATAATAAGATGTACAAAGTATTATGTAGAGTTTCACACACATACACACACACACACACTGCAACAGGGCTCTTAATTGTGTTGTTTTCAAAACAAATTAGTAATTGTCATAAAGCAAAATCCTTTTATTTAATAAGTTTATTTTATTTATCTCTCTCTCCACCCCAAACACACACAGCACTCAAGAGAAAGGCTGGGAATTATAAACAGCGAGGGAAACGAAAAGTTAAAACTACCAAGAGTGGCAATGACATTATTAACACTGGCAATTCACAAAACCACTGAAAATAGAAATTTTAGAAAGTAAAGTGAAAGCAGCAGTCAGAACACTTGGGAGAAATAAATCACAAGGAATAGATGGCATACCAATAGAGCTACTTCAATATACAGAAACAGAATCTACACTAGTTTGAACTAAAATATACCATAAAAATATAGAAAAAAAAAGAACAGCCTACAGATTGAAAATGCTCAATATACATTCCAATCCCCAAGAAAAGGGACATCAAGGATTGCAGTCACCATAGGACTACTGGATTAACTTCCCATGCAAGCAAAGTCACACTCAAAATTCTATGACAAAGACTTCTACCATATATGGAGTGAGAATTGTCAGACGTCCAAACTGAGTTCAGAAAAGGAAGACGCACCAGGGATCATATTTCAAACATATGTTGGATAATGGAGCTCACTAAAAAATTTCTAAAGAAAATCAGCCTCTGCTTCATAGATTATAGCATAGCCTTTGATGGTGTAGAGCATGAGAAACTATGGATCAGTCTTAAAGATTGTCTTTGATTGTGTAGATCATGAGAAATTATGGGCTGCTTTTAAAGAAATAGGTGTGCCACAACATTTGATTGTCCTGATACATAATCTGTATGCAGGACAAGAGGCTACTGTTAGGACCGAATCAGGAGAAATAGAACTGTTTCCAACTGGCAAAGAGGTCAGGCAAGGTTGCATTTTATCACCCTGACTGTTTAACTTATATGCTGAGCATATCATGCACAAAGCAAGACTAGATTTGGAGGAAGATAGTGTGAAAATCTGAGGAAGGAACATCAGCAATTTAAGATATGCAGACAAAACAGAAAACAGCAAAGACTTGGAGTGATGACTGAAGAAAATCAAGGCAGAAAGTGCAAAGCCAGATTTACAGATGAACATTAAAAAAAAAAATAATGATCACAGATGATTTACATAACCTTAAAGTATATAATGAAAACACTGAAATAGTTCAAGATTTTCCATACCTTGGCTCCGTCATTGATCAGAATGGAGACTGTAGTCAAGAAATCAGAAGACTAGGACTCGGAAGAGCAGCTATGAAGAAACTAGACAAGATCCTCAAGTACAGAAATATATCACTGAATACTAAAGTTAGAATTCTCCATGCCATCATATTTCCAATTTCTGTGTATGGTTGTGAAAGCTAGACAGTAAAGAAAGCACGAAGAAAATAAACTCATTCAAACTGTGGTGCTGGAGAAGACAAATGAATGGATTCTAGAGCAAATCCAGCCTAAGCTCTCCCTAGAAGCCAAGATGGCTAAACTCAGGCTGTTTACTTTGCCACAGTATGAGAAGACATGACTCATTAGAAAAGACAATAATGCTTGGTAAGGTGGAAGGCAGTAGGAAAAGAGAGAGATCACGTTACAGAGGATAGACTCAATCAAAGAAGACATGTCCCTGAGTCTGCAAGACCAGAGCAAGATGCTTGAGGATAGGGTGACTTGGAGGTCTCTTGTAGGGTCCCCATAAGTTGAAGTCGACATGACAGCAGTTAACAGTTAGCAGTTGATCCTGGAACCTAAGCAGGGTCAGCCCTGGTTAACACTTGTATTAGAGATCACCAATGAATACCAGGTGCTGTAGGCTACATTTCAGAGGAAGGAACTGGCAAAAGCCACCTCTGAGTATTTCTTGCCTAAGAAATCCCTATGAAATTCATGAAGACACGAAAAATTGTCAGGCAACTTGAAGGCACGTACATACATACACTCTCCAGGCACTGAAGACCTGCAGTGTGACAAGAAGACTTTGTCCCAATTCAAACACCTGGTGGTACACCAGAAATTCTTAATTGATCTTAATTAATCGTTCTAAACACTCTAACTTTCTGTATTTCATAATGGGCCCTTTAAGATCAGTCACAAGAGGCTACAGTCCTGCCAACCACACAATATGCCATTTATCTATGTACTGAGTCACTTATTCACCATTTGATTCAATGCCTCTATCCTAGTTGTAACAAACCAATAGAATTCTGACCACAGTGTCCTCAGGCATGGAAGTCTTATCCCAGTATTTTTTTTTAATGTTACCATTTGTAATGTCAAACACATATTGTGTCACAAAAACAGAAAAGAAAAAATCTGTGAAAAATGAAACCCGCTTCAGACATTCTTGCCTGCATTAGAGGAGTTAAGAAAACAAAACACACTCCTCAAGCCAGCCAGCAATTTAACTGCGTTTATTGCAGATAATAAATCAAGCTGAACTAGGTCACAGCAAAGCTAGCCATCTCTAACAGAACAGAGAAACAGAAGTCAGACAAAAACCTCTCAGTGACTGTTGTTAAGTAGCATGTACAGAGACATGAACACACGTACAACAAGTGAACAAGTCAAAGTCAAAACAACGCTGTGTCTCAAAATACACACGAACACAGCTGCGTGTTCCAGAAGACCAGGTAACATATAGACAGTACACAGCATTACAGAATAACATTCCCATGAGAACAGGCTTTTGCCTGCTAGTCTAAACAATTCTACAAGCAGTTTACTTTCTCACACACTGGAACTTTGAAATGGTGAAGCAAGGAGTCCACTATATGTTTCATACAGTGTGATATATTGTGTACATTTATTCTTTTGTGTGGTAATGGTATTGACTGGATGCAATACCCTAAAGGCACCAGATCCCGTCTGATCGTGAAAGCTAAGTAGGGTCAGCCCTAGCTAGCACTTGGGTGGGAGACTGCCAATGAATACCAGGTGCTGTAGGCTACACATTTCAGAGGGATGAACTGGCAAAACCACCTCTTGACTATTCTTTGCCTATGAAATTCATAAGTTAACAGGTAATATGAAGGCACACAGGCATGTGCACACACAAGTTTCCTGCATTTTCTAAGGTCCACTAATGCAGCCTCCATTACATCCCCCCCACCATTTGACAAATAACCACACAACCAGAAACCCCAGAGGATGCAATTCATCCGCAAACAAGTTTCAGGATCCCCTGTATTTGTTAGATATAAAATGGTTTAGTCAAGATCAACCTCCTAGTTTTGCAGGTTGGAGGGGAAGATAGGCCGGAAAATAGCAAAAGATCCTTCCAAATACTCCATCCCTGGGCAAGAGTTGAACATCATTAAAGTGGCTGTGTACTAGTTCAGTATTTTAGTGAGATGACGTCTCTCCCTTTGTTGGTTTGATCATGGTCAAGAACTTCCTTTCCAGAACTGGCTTCTATAAAGAACACTGCTCCTGTGCAACTGTATTAAGATGTAACAGTGTAACCAGTGATTCTCAAACTTTTTAACCCTGTGACCCCCTTTACATCTTCATGCAGACATTGTGCCCCTGTGCTTGACACTGTACCCCCTACTTGTTGTCTCGTGGTTGCTAGGGTGGATGCACCCACTGGGCCAACAACAGAACATCCAGAGCAATTGAGTGGGAAAAACATAAACAAGAGAAGCTGAGGTTGAAGGAAGGCATAATGGGGGAAGATGCTTTGTGTCACTCTTTTGCAGGGACCAGTCAATCTTCAACAGTACACACACTCACTCACTCTCACTCACACACAAAGGCTTGCCCTTTTTAACATTTATGGTGCTTGCAGACTTTACTTTTCTTGTGTCCCACTTGAGCAACTATCATGTCCCCCCTTAGGGTCACACCTCACAGTTTGAGAACCACTGGTGTAACCCTCAACCATTTCTTTTTCATTTTATAGCAGATCTCCTAGTCATGATTTTAAACTGAATAATAAGCCATTATTTTAAACCAAGAATTGCCTCAAGAGGTTTGGCTGAAAGGGGAACTATACAGTGGGCCCTCCACTTTCACAAGGGTTGGAGGCACAGAACCCTTGCAAAAGTAGAAAAACCGTGAATAACTCTCCCCTGCTCCCCTTCCCTTCCAGAGTCCCCCCCCCACTCCTGATCCCATGCAAAATGAAAGGGAATGGGGAGTCGGGGAAAGCTTGCACAAGCCTTCCTTTCCCCCTCCGAGGCTCCCCGCTTCCCATTCCCATGCAAAACAGAAGGGAATGAGGAGTAGGGGAAAGCTCACATGAGCCTTCCTTTCTCCTTTCGGCACTTTCCCCTTTCTCTTCCCATGCAAAGTGGAGGGGAATGGGACAAGTGAGTGGATGGGTGAAGACTCACATGAGCCTTCCTTTCTCCCTCTGTAGCTCCCCCTGCCATTCCTATGTATTTTGTTCTGGCACTGAGAACTTGCGTGAGCCTTCCCACTCCATTCCTTTCCGTTTTGCCTTAGTGCACATACCTACACAGGAGCAAAATGCATAGGAATGGGGGAGCTCCATGGTGGAAAAGAAGGCTCACGCAAGCCTTCCTCCACCCATCATTCCCTTCTGTTTTATCTTGGTACAGTATGATGGCATGGACAAAATGCATGGCAATGGGAGGAGGGGAATGTGGGAGAAGGAATGAACACTGGTGAAAAATTAGATTCGCAAAGATCAAACCCGCGAACGGGGAAGGATGACTGCAAATGCAGTAAACAGTAATGAATAAATACATTAATATTTCTACCTCACCTTCTCTACCACCTCATTTGCATCTAATACATTTTAATTCCATAGGTTTTAAAAGACAATGGGCAACACTTTCTTCTTGGCACCCAGTTTACCTGGGCTGATGTCCAACTGATTGAAGCCATTTTGATGACAGAAGAGAAGAAGCCCACGATTCTATCACAGTTTCCTCTGCTGCAGGTAAAATAAGGATCTGAACAACACTGCATGTGATGTTGTCAAGAATGTAAAGCTTCATGAGAAGTGAATAGCAATTTGACTAGCTTTCTTCAAAGCTTCCCAGGTACAGATATTGCCAATAAGAAGTTGACACCCCTGAGAACAAGGAAGTATGTGAAACACAAAAGCATAGGATTTCCAGTTTAGGTTACATGAAGAGTCATGAATGGCTCTAACAAACTGTTTTACGCCTATGGTTCTTGTCTTTTAAGATCTCTGCAATATAATACCCAAGAAATCTACAAAGACCTGCTCCTGCTGGAGACAAGAACTACTAGAATTGATACAGATCAACACAACAGAACTTGGAAAAACTGTTAACTGATTTGTTAAATTGCTCACTCTTCCCCCCACCCCAACCAACAGATTTCCTAACTAATGTTGTAGTTAATCTTAATTTTAGAATGTTGGGAATTTGTAAGAGCAGATGACTCTTCCTCTAACATATTTATTCAGACAAGAAGGCCTAGTGAGTAGGAGGATTAGGATGGAAGGAAGTGTATTAAATGGGTCTGTGGCTAGGCAGCAAAACTTAGCAGAAGAACAGATGGGAAGTAATCAAAGTGCTGCAACTGAGAACCAGTTGAGGACAAGAAGAAAATAATGAATGCTGGGATGGGATGGGATGGGATGGGATGGGATGGGATGGGATGGGATGGAGTGAACAACTGATTTGTTTGCTTAGCTCTCAAGCCGCCATGACCCTTATAGGCCTTTCCATATGGGCCAGAAAGGTTGGCATCCTCCACACATATTAGAAAGTCTGTCTTTCTGGGGACTCTATTGTTTGTGTGAATGTGTGAGCAGTTGTCTGGGACTCTCTTCAGTTTTCGTCTTCTATTGATTTTATTCTGTTTTCTGCTGTGTATTACTGTATAATATATAATGTTGTATATTATTTGCCATGAGTTACAATAACCTTCTTGTAATCCTTTACTGTCTTTATTATCGCTAACACTGTGTTAGACACTTGACTAATTAAACAAAAAGTTTTCTTCAAGACTGCCCCCATTTCCTCCTCTCTCTGGCTTTCACCCTCCCCACTTCTGCTTTCTACCCTCCCCATCTCTAATTAGAAGTAAATTCAATTGGAACCCTTTGTAATCACCCACATTTACTCACATCATGCCTGGCACTAGATAATTAAATAGAAAGTTTTCACACACACCCATTTCCTTCTCTTTCGGCTTTTCTCATTCTTTGCCCCTTCTTCTCCCTTCTACCCCTTCCGTTCTGCTTTTCACCTCTCAGGTGACCACTTTGAGAGTTTGATAAGGTTAGAGCCTGTAGCCAAAATACATAGCTAGTGAAAATTTACAATCTGTCATCCCAGCTTTCTTTTAAAAAATCTACTCAGAAGTAACTCCAACTGAATTAAATGAGAAAAACAGAGAGATCACACCTCTTGATATAGAGCAGTGGTTCTCAACCTGTGGGTCCCCAGATGTTTTTGGACTTCAGCTCCCAGAAGCCCAAGCATTGATCATAGTGGCTGGGGCTTCTGGGAGCTGAAGTCCACAAACATCTGGGGACCCACCGGTTGAGAACCACTGATATAGAGTGAGGTAGCAGAAAGCGTGCAGGGATTCAATTGTGCACAATTGTTTTCTGCATATGCTCAGAGGCACTAAAATACTATCTGATTAAGAATTCTTCACCCTTGATTCATTAATTCATTTTTGTACTCAACTACTTGCAACTAAACTTGCAATGGATCAGTGTCCTCCAGCTAAATAAACATTTTGATAGGAATTCACTAAGGCAGTTATGAGTGTGTAATCTAGAATTATTAGTTCATGACTGGTTCAGTGTCACAATTCTTGTGTATTCAGTGCTTTAGTGACTATGCAGGGACTGGACAAGCTCCCTAATCCATACCTACTAGGCAACAGCTGCTGCTAGAAGCAGGGGTCTGTACCCTTGTTGACTGGGAGGCAGCTAACTGAAGTTTCTACCCTCCCATACCAGCAATCTCTAGTGCGAGGGGAGATTTGCCTGTCACAATGAAAATTGCTTACAAGAGGGGTGGGAATGTCAGCGAGCTGCTTCTCAAGTGATGGGGAACAGACTCTTGTTGTTTGCAGTGGCTGCTGCCCAGTAGCTGGAGATTGGGGTGGGGAGATTCTATGTAACTAAGGTGACTAGATATAGCTAAGTAGCTGACAGGGAATTAATTGTGGCTATCATTCCATACAAACCCTTAACAGTTATTAACTTGTAATAAAAAGCCATTTGAAGGGCAAGTGAGCCATGTACATTTTGTGCAGGATGAGAGAGAGTATTAAAAAAAAAGAAATACAAACAGTGACAAACTTAACTGAGCAAATTGTAAGATAAGATCCCGTACTTTAGAATAGCCATTTTCCAAACATGCTGAATATCCGTAGCCCCCAAGAAATAATTGTAGTCCATCTAGGAAAAATGTTCAAGTTGAGGGAGGAAATGTTAAAACAACAAAAATGTTACTTTTTAAAGTGCCAGTAACAAAATGCGCCCCAGACTTAGTGGTAACAACTTCCATACCATTTTCTGTTCCAGAAACTAAGTTCTTAAATAATGAGGTAATTAATAATAACTAAAGTAAATAAACAACTTCAGTCATTGGCATTGATGGAAATGAGCTATTCCCCCAGTTTTTAATGTTTAACGTCACTCAATTCTGAAACCTAACATTCGAAATACACTATACAGTTCAATACAACAGCTTGGACTGGAGGAAGGACTATCATGGTAAGCAATTGCATTTCAGAATTTAACACACTTTCACTGGCCATTAGTATGCATAGGGCTACCTTGAAAATGTGGATTAGGCAGGTCTCATGCATGTTGATTATATTGTTCTGGTATTTTATAAGGAATCATATGAAGTGATAATTTGTTATTGAGATGGCAATCCACATTCTCACAAAACATAAAAAAACTATTTTGTTTCTCAAGATTCAACCATGATGACACCCTAATTTTAAGTCCACTTAGCTTTGTAATTTTTAGTTTCATTTTTAGGTTACAAGTTAAAACATTTTCGCCATGAATATTCTATAACTTTCTCCCTTCAGGCCTTTAAAGCAAGAATTTGTGATGTCACCACAATTAAGAACTTCTTGCACTTGGCAGCCAAAGGAAGCCTCCACCTAGATGAAAAATCTGTAGCAACCATACACAGGGGTTTAAGCATGAACTAGAATAATTTAAAATTTCATAAGAATAACAATTTGACTAGCATTCTTCCAAATCTCCCAGCAACAAATATTGTTAATCAGAAACTGAAACCTTTGAGAACAAGGAAATGTATTAAGGAAGGACAAAAGCAATCCTCTGAAATCTAAGGTTTCCAACTTAGATGCCATTTTCTCAGTGATTGTGTTGAATTTGATATTGCCTATTGTGACGAAACCTGAAGGGAGGGGCATGGTAACCGAGCCTCCATAATGACCAGGAGTGGTTTAAAATGTTTGGTCAGTAAAATGGAACCCTGGGGAGCTCAAGGGAAGGGCGAACCAAGGGAGGAGGAAAAATGGAAATTTAACTGACACAGGAGAGACTTAGGCCTTTTCTGCACTAGCCTGTTATAGCGTGACGATTCCACTTTCAACATCCTATGGAATCCTGGGGTTTGCAGTTTCGGGAGGGGCCAGCTGGCCCCTCCCAAAACTGCAAACCCCAGGATTCCATAGGATGTTGAAAGTGGAATCATCGCGCTATAACAGGCTAGTGCAGAAAAGGCCTTAGTGGGAAGAAGAGTCTAGTTTAGGGACAAAGAGAAAAGAGCTGTGCTAGAGAGCTGAGAAACAGAGTGAATAATTGACAGTAAATGAGCTGAGCATAGTGAGACAGAGAGAGAGAGAGAGGAGGTGTGCTGTATTATAAAAATTCAGTTACAAACAAGTTACAGTAACAGTGTTTCAATCAAATGTAACTTTCTGGTTTTTATAAAAGCAGTCTCACAGAGTGTCATTCTACATGCGGGATTATACACGCCACCATTACAACATTAGTACCAAGGGTACCACTTTCTTTTAGGATTAAGTCTGCTTGTTCTTATTGCTGAGAAGGGCCAGAGTTTAAGGAAAGCAGGGGAGGGCGCTCCATCTGGTAGGAGGCGGCCAAAGGGGGACAATAGTGAAACCGGTGCTGCAGTTCCCAGTGGGGGGAGGATAGAAGCAGGCCTGTGTGTGTGCCCTGGCTTGATCCAGAAATCTCCCAGGCCGTGCAGACCTGTACACAAGATGTGTCAGGCTGCGTGGCAAGAAGCGTCACACCTATTACAAATGTTTACAATATTAACATAAGAACATACAAAGAAACTTGCTGGATCAGGCCACAGGCCTATGCAGACATGCATTCTATTCCCACAATTGTCACCCAGCTTCATAATGGAAAATTACAAGAACATGAGTGCAATTCTACCATCTTGCTTCTGGTCCCTGGCATCTGATATTCTAATCTCCTGCACTCTGTCTGTTAAGATCCCTGCTTTACTAGCTGGTTATCAACTGAAGGTGCAGATCTTCATGGATGATACATGTCAAGCATTTTAAGATGTCTGTTTAAAATGAAAACCTGACATGGGAAGCTAGGATTGAAAGTAGAACAGTGGAGAGGAGAAAGGGGTCCTTCAGGCCTTTTGACTCAACCAGCCACAGCCTCCGCCCATTCTTTTGCACTCAACTGAGCTGTTACAAGTAGAACCCTGTAGGTAGAGTTTGATAGAGAAGAATGGACAGGGGCAATTAACATCCTTTGTTCCTGCCACTTTGCCACTCCCTATCCCAGCCTCACAGGCCTGAATTTTATTTTTTTAAAAAGGCAGAGAAATACATCCACACGTGGTTCATAAACATCTACTTAAATCACCAGGGAAATTGTAGCTTGGTGAAATAATTTTCTTGAAAACCCTCAGGCTATATATCTTGGGTCTCCAGATATCTGTACAGCATTACTATATTTTTAAAAATGAATTTGCCAAGAGACTTTCATTCTAATCCTAAAATTCCCAGTTGGATTCACACAATCAATGATGTACAGAAGCCAGTGGTCATAGGGCTGAGGTGCCAAATTTTTCTCACTAGCAGGGATGAGGATAACCCCTCCCAGCTTCCCCGTTCCCTTTGAGCTGAGTTGGAATCATCACAGTACCTGCTGTGGGAAGCTTAGAAATAACTGATTGTTTTGAGCTATCCTTGTTGTAGTGCAAAATATTTTGGAGTGGCTTGCTAATGAATGAGTGCTTAAGATTCAACAGCTTCGTAAAAGACCTGCTCCTGCTCCTAGAACTGCTATAACAATCAGCTGCTAGAATTCAATACAGCTGCCAGAATTTTCAGACTCTTGTGGAGGGTGTGGCTATGGGAAACGTAACAATAAGCACCTGCACATCTTAATTTATCATAGCACCACTGACCATAGCTTCACTTAAAATTATCTTGAACAGGTAAATTAATAGGGCTCATTTAAACTGATACTACTACCAGTTTTTCCACAAGTAACCGTAAGAACCGACAATTGGGGGGGGGGCTCAGCATTCTCTCTCTTTCAGTCTGTCCCCCCTCCCGCCACTTCTAACCATGTCCCATAGCCTGGTTTAGAGTAAACTTAGTTTCATTTTCAGGTTAATAGCTTAACTGTCATGGTGTAAATACTTTGTAATTTTTCTTGTTTTAGGCCTTTAAAGCAAGGATTTGTGATATTCCCACGATTAAGAAGTTTCTTCAGCCTGGCAGTCAAAGGAAGCCTCCACCTGATGAAAAATTATTGGCAACAGCAAACAGAGTTTTCAACAGGAAATAAAAACAGGGGCTATGCTAGTTACTGCTAAATCCCATTACAGAAGCAGATGTTCTTCCGCACATCTCTATAGATATTTCTTAGCAATTACAGGCTACTTCTAAATACTAGGTTGACGGTAGGTTAAAGAATAAAAATTCATAATTACTATTAATCCAAACTCACTCTGTATGAGAAAATAAAAATCCAAAGATATATTGGGGAGATACGTGAGAAACATCATCATTAATATGAATTAACATTTTGTTTGTTTTTCCATGTATATAAACAGTTCCATTTCTTGCTTTTTGCTCCAAAAAATCCTAAAAGCAGCTAGTAACAACATCAAATTCAATCCTAATTATTTTCAAAAGTTCCATTATTTTAAAATATCAAAATTTACAAAAACAAGCCAGATGGGAGAATATAAATACTGTAGTATCATAACAAGGAATGGAAACATTCAAGCACCCAAGCCAAGATTTCAGTGAAACAGCCTTCAAATGTGGGGAAGGGGCAGGATATATCTGTCTTCCTCTTAATCTGCTTTCTGTGGAGTTTGTTGTGGCGAGAGACAATATGAATGAATAGCATGTACATGACATGATAGACACAAATAAGAAAGTGGCAAACATTTCACGAAAATACGTTTATGGCTAGGGAGTTATGATGCATCGAAATAGCTGAAGGCACTTTTGTTGTTGTTTTCCACGCAACTGACGTCAAAGTTACGGACGGTGCAATAGGACAGGGCTGAATAATGGATATGGACCATACAGTGGCAGAAAGATTTCAACATGCGACTTTTTTTTCAAGAAACAAATCAATGGGACACTGCACTCCCAGGTCCCATGGACTCCGGGAAAAAGAAGGCTTTAACATTAATTATTGTTATTGTGTGTCCTTTTTTTTTACTTACTTACAGCAACCCTTAGGTGAACCTATCATGGGTTCTTCTGGGGCTCATGGTCACTCAGTTAGTTTTTATGACCAAGCAGCAAATCAAACCCTGGTCTCCAAGGTTATAGTGCAATGCTCAAACAACAACATCATGCTGGCTCTCTAACATTAACAGAATCATAGAATTATAGAACTGGAAGAGAGCATCGAATCCTAACTCCTGCTCAATGCAAGAACTCAAGACAACAGAATTCCCAACAGGTAGCTGTCTGGTCACTTTATGAAGATGTACAGATAAGACACTCCTCTACTTCTCTATGTAATTGGCTCCATTGTCAAATAGGTCTTACTGTCAAAAAATCTGTCTAATGTGCAACTGAAACCTGCCTTTCTGTACCTTAAAACAGTTACACCCAGTCCCACCCCCTGGGGCATCAAGAACAAACCTGTACCCTCTCTGTTAGAGTACAATCATGTAACCCCTAAGTCTTCTCTTCACCAGGCTGAACATGCCCAACTCTGTCAACCTTTCCTCATATGTTTTGTCCTCCATACCTCTTATTATCCTTGTTGATCTTGAAGTTGTTCCAACTTGTCTATATCCTTCTTAAAATGAGGTGCCCAGAACTGAACACAGTACTCCAGATGAGGAATGACTAGCACAGAATATAGTTGAACTATTACTTCCCTTGACTTGGAAACTAAGGTTTAATAGAACCATTCTTTCTCCTGAAAGAGAGAGCTAGTGAAGATGCTGAAAACTGTAATTGCCCTGCAGCATATTATTTCAGTCCCTCCCTCTCCCCTTCCAAGGCCTGAGTCATGGTGAAAACGTGCACCACAGTTGTTGGGATTGTCAGTCACCTGCTTTCTCTGGTTTGACATTTTCCTTAGAGTTCTGAGAGAAATGTAGCTTTTACAGACACATGGGCTGGGTGTCCAGAACCCTTTGAATCAGAATTCTTTTGTAATGGTTCTGCTTCATTGTCTTCTGAATGTCTTCAAATCAGCCCAATTCTAAGGCACACCCTTATTATTCAGAGTTTTTTTTTTCCAAAGTAGTAGCACTTAGAATAGGACAAAAGAGAAAACTGGGTTTCCATAAAGCTGGTGCAGCAGTGGAGATGCATGAGCTTTAAAAAATGCATTCCAGTTAAAACTGGAGACTGTCTCATATAACATATTTGAGAAGGCAGCCAGTGCACACATGATATATTGAACCAGATGCCCACAGCACCTTCCCTTCTTATATGAACACTGCTCTAAAGGATACTAGGTTGCAGCCCTCCAGGTTTTCTGTGCATGGCAGCCATTGGATCATGGCATCTGACACATTAGCCAGACACTGGTTCCCTTCCATTATATTCCATCACAGTGGTAGAGCTTGGAGAAGAAGAAGGAGGTGCAGGTCATGGCTACGGCATGCAGAGCGGGGCTACAGTGTGTGGGGGCAGGGCTACGACAGACAGGGCAGGGCTACGATACATGGAGGTGGGGCTATGGTGCCTGAAGAAGACCAAGCCAGGAGCCGCGGCACCCCCAAAAAATTGCCTCCCGGAGCACACTGTCCCCATTGCCCCCCATCCCGAAGTGACTGTCCCATCATATTCAGATGCCCCTACCCCACCACCACCCTCTTGTGTTGAATTTTGCCATTGGAATTGTCTGGATAGTTTGAGGATTTCAGCAAAAGCCTGATATGCAGCATCTGTACTATAAGACAAAAGATTTATACAGTTTGAAGAAAAACTAGATCCTCTGTAATATGCAACTTCTAGAGATTTAAATCAGCTGAATTTTAAAAAACCACAATGGAAGCAAAAGTTTTTGCACAAAAAAGACAACAAATAATCTGAATACAGCCACTGCTTATACAGGAATGTAGTTTCATACTATTACATGATAATTACAAAAGGTAATGTAAAACTCCATGAAAAACTGACAGTCTTACACCCTCGATCCCACAAAATACAAAGCTTAATGTTCATTTTCTTTTTTACCTGTTCGAGAGTATGTTAAGTAATTTTCCTTTAAATATTTGTAAGCACGAGTATTTCAGGTGGAAGCAAACCACCTTTAAAAAAAAAGTAATATTAATAGAATCAGGCACATTCTTTTTTATGTGGAGGGAGAGACAGTAGGTGTCTTCTCCCAAGTAGGTGGAGTTTCCAGCATTACAAAAGTCTGAGGCACTGTTTCTCCAGTGGAGAAAGAAGTAATCTTGAGCTTTGCAGAAGGTGAGTATGGCAGGACAGATACTACCTTTTAACCACAAAATGCTTTACATTATGCTGCTGTGGGGAGAATGGATTAAATATAAACCGAACTGCAGGTAGCAATAAAAATATTATTTCATTTTTGCTTATTATAGGTTTACAATCCTTGCTGTTTGTTTGTAGATCTTTGATCAGTGAAAGAAAATAAATGTTATAATTTAATTATATTTGACATATTGAAGCAGATCAAAGTAGGTGTAAGACAAATAATACATTAGCCAAGGCAAAGCATTAAAGTGTACACTCAGGAACTTTGGAAGTAAAGATTAAGAGGTCAAATTTACTTAGAGGGGATAGGGGGAGATGAAATGTGGCTTAGAGTGCTATTCTTTGATTTGAACAGATCAAATGCTTTTTTCTCCTCTTACTAGAAACTGTGTGATGTGTGTGTATGGCGACAGAATAAGGTTTTCTATATTGCACACAACATTGCTTTGGAGGAAAAGAACATTCTGAGAGTGTATCATAAACTTAATAGAAAGAAGAAACTGCTAAAAAAAGAATACGCTCCAGGTTTTTTTTTTAAGGGTATACATTTTCAGGCTAAGATGCCAGTTCTAAAGCATACTTTCCTGGAGGAAAACATCACTGAAACTACCAGGGCTTTGTTACCATGGTTATCTGGCCCAAGCCCGAGGTCTACAATTTCATATTGGTTATGGTTAATATTTCCACGTGGCACCCCATAAAATGAACTCCAGATGTCTGAAAAGGGTCACGGAAGGCCTGTGTAGGCAGGCACGGCCATATGGCCTTAATTATGCAGGCTAGGTCCAGGCCAGTAAACAATTATCTGTCGCACAGCCGGTAGTTGCCCTCCAGACACAGCTGACCATTAGGCAAATGCAAGGGCTCTCAGCTCCGAACTACTTGCTTGGCGGGATTAGCGCGTCCGTCTATACAATCACTAAGCGCTCCTCATCTGCATACTGTTCTAACAATTGGCAATGCTGGCCAAATCTCATCAATTCTGATTTTGACCTTTTGGAGGCTTTGTCTCCATTCAAATCCCTATTGTTCTCCTCGGGAGAGGGCTAGCCTCCAGGTATGATCTTCCCTATAAAAAGCCCAAGTTTGAGCTTCTTGTCAGAACGCTTGTGCCTTGCATCCCAAACTATTACCACTCTGTTTGGCAAGCCTCCCCTCAGCCTCCACGTGCTGGGAAACCACGGCCCCAAGCTTCGAACTCTATTTCTCTTCCCCCAGACTGCAGGATCAGGTGGAGTATCACCCCAGAAATCCTCTTAAAACCCCTATCAATTTTCCTCACTTTCTACTTCTATAGTTCTTGTATGAGTGTGTGAGTGCATGTTTCCTTGTGTGCTGAATTGTGGATATTACAATAAAATCTCTTAATTATACAACTGTGCCTAGTTCTTGTCGCGGCCTTACCCTGTAAACATAGAGTCAAAGATCTCGCTATGTTACCCTGCCTCTCGTAGTGCTAGCTTGTGCTCTCAGCTAAATTCCCCACCTTTGTAATATTTGGAGCGCATTTAGGTGTCCCTCCCGGGACCTACAGAAATCAGGGTAACAGCTTATTTCTGAATAGGCACATCTAGGATTACCTGGTAAGACTACAGTCTCTAAGCCAGTGGAAAGCCTAGGTCTTCTGGACAAAAAAAATAAATAAATAAAAATCATATAAACAGGCATCAGGTTGTCATTGGGGAACAGACTTTCCTTGAAGTAAGCATTACTGAGCATAAAGAGACTTACTTCCAAACATACATACATAAGATTGTGTTCTCTTAAAATGTTGGATGTTCTACATGCTCTTAACACTGCAATGTGTGTTTAAGGTAATACCAGAATATAAGTGCAGTTAAGATGATAATGCATATGAGTCAGTACAGATGCTACAGACAACCTCCCCCTGAAAAGTGACTCTTCAGGACTTTACCTCATTCCTACATAAAGTCAACATAGAAGTACTTGTCTCTTTAACATTTGGGTACTGTAAAACTTTTAAGTTTATAAATAAAAGCTAAGGAGGTCCTGGTTTGGATTCCTTGCAGGGGTAAAGAGATTCCTTACTGAGTATGAAGCAGTGGATGGACCGTAGAATTGTTGCAATCCAGTGAACATTTTCTAGATAGTTTTGTACAATGTAGATTGTACAAGATGCCTAGAATTGCTAGAAGTACCAGTAATTCTAGGCATGATGCAATGAGTTTCCTCTTTCAATACTTGAAGATCTGTGCAAATCATAAAAAACAGCTATGTCAAAGTGTACCAGCACAGTTATGTTGCTTATTTTCTGATTTCTATACTTGAAATACACATTCACTACAGTTAGGGACACAGTAGAAAAATCACAAATATCAAAACGTGTGTGTCTGTGGGAAGGGGCCAAGGCATGAAGGGGAGAACGGACACCCAGGGTCCAAACCAGGTCAGGGAAAGGAGAGGAAAAAGGAGTAAGTCAGCATGGTGGCTCGATATTTCCTCTCTCTTGCCCACCTCCTTCCTTGTGTGTGGGTGTGGCTGGGGAGATGCTTTGTAGTGCTAAGAAATCAGGCCGTGGGCTGTCCTTAGCTGGCCAGGCAGCAGCTGGTGAAGGAGGATGACAATCCGAAGTGAGTTTTTAAAGGGCTGCATAGCCTGATCAGAGCCACTAAGAGGGAAGATTCCCCCAGAAAAGGAGCACCTGAGGTGGGGAGGAGGCAGAGGTTGGAGAAACTCGCAAATAATCAAATCTGTGAAAGTCAAACTCGCAAATGTGGATGGCCAATTTTATATGTACATTCAAACCATTTCCAGTGCTTTGATACATTGAACATGACTGTTATAGGTTTTTCACACACTCATGTAAATGTGGTGGCACGGGAGAACGTATTTACAACTGCTGTCTTCATTCTGAATCCTCCCAGGAGTTTAAAAACGTTCAGTCTCTTTAACTAAAATGCAATAATTGCTTTAAATCTGTATAAATATTTTGCAGAACTTTAAGATACTCTATATCGAATTTGAATCTTAACCAGTCTTATGTCATGGAAGATCGTTTTGTTTGTTTCTTACAGTTATATTTAATATGAGACCGATCAAATCCCAATGTTAAAATAAGCACTGCCTAGGCTTGTAGAACTGGTAGAGAGCTTTTAACTGTCAAGATGTTTACAGAACAATGGAGTCACAGCAAGATCTAATTCTTTCATTTTTGAGGACAATGTGTATTGGGTTTAGATCAAGTTTTCATCCAGCCTTTGAATACTAATACCTATGAGTCAACCAGGGTTTGTTTGCTCACTTTGGAACAACGCCCAAAGCTCTTTCCCCTCCCTTCTGGTATCAGCTACCATCACTAAATAGCATGATAGCCTGGTTCAGATATAACAATCTCAGGCAATAAATCCTACTGGTTTGTGTCTAATTGCAGTTTAAAGTGACAACTTCCCAGTTAAGATGTCATAGGAAACTGGTTCAGCCAGAATTCAAGTGGTCCAGTGAAAAGAAGAAAGGGAAATGGGTAGAGTAAGGACCCTATCTGGGTGACCTTGACTGTGTCTAATGCTCCTAGCCCCAGAGAACCCCATGATAGGTTCACCTTATGGTTGCCGTAAGTCAGAAGTGACTTGAAGGCACATAACAACAGCAAAGGTGAAGCTGCCTGTTGCATGTTCACATTTTTTGGGAAGGGGGCACAGTTTATTGGCCCAAGTTTGTCAGGCGTGAAGCAGCCCTAGAAACCAAGTATATAAAGCTCAACATAGTTGCAAATTGCCCAGTATAGAACCACCATTAGTATCTAATAATAAGATTTCTATAGATTCCATCTATTTCCTGGCATATTGTTTAGACTTATTTAATAAATTATCATTATGCAGCAAGTCTTGATTTAAACAAACCATAGTTGGGACAAACTACAGTTTGTTCAGTTTGGATGATATAGCTATCATAAATCAAAAGCCGAAGCAAAAGTTTCCCCTCGGTCACACCAAATGCACAGAAGAACAGGGAAGTAGCAAATTTGGGCAATGGTGGGTTGAGGTTAAGGTCATCTCTATCACAAGAGCTATGGGGCTTTTTGTGTGACATTCCAATGAAAGCCAGTACTACTCACCCTTGAAATGTTTGTACTTAAATACTGATATTAGATTATCATAAAAAAGGACTCTCATTCATTTTGAGTAGTGTGTACAGTAGTGTGCACAGTAAAACGCTCCCTTTTCTCAAGAAAGTACGAAGGTGGAAGGATTGGGAAAAGACTATGTTCTTGCCTCTTGTGTATTACTTGCCATGGTAACAGAAAACCACCCAGGCCATTCAGAGCTAATGTTAGGGCAGGTGTATTTTGCATTCAGACTTTTGTATGTGCATACAATAAACTGTTTCTCTTTCCACTGCACAGTCTCAAAGGAACTGCTGGGCAGTGCCTAGTCCTATGTCCCTGCCTGGCCACTTCAGGACTATAGGCAGACTCACATACCTTGGCTGAGATAAGAAGGAACGAGAGAAGAGGAAATAGGGAAAGGGGCATGGAGCACAGAATCAAACAGTTGGAAGGGATACCAAAAGCCATCTAGCCCAACTCTCTACCAGTGCAGGAATTCACCGCTAAAGTATCCCTGAGAGATGACCATCTAATGTTTCTTGTAGAACGGTACACTGATTGGGCTAAGTCAACCCTGCCATTAGAAAAAACAGTAGCAACCCTCTCAAGGCAGCAAATGTTGGGGGACAAGTGACAATGAGGGCAGTTCTCTGGCCATTCCTTCTAAGTTCCATAGCCAGTCTTCACTATTAGAAAAGAGGGCTATCTACATCACAATAGCATATATAGCACACTCCACCTGTGAACAAGAACAATTTTAAATATGTTTATTAAAAAAATAAGTCTTGCTGCATTTAATAGGACTTTCTCTCCCACCAGTGTACTTGGGACTGCAGTCTTTGGTAAACGGATAATCCTACCAGATCATCTACATCCTGCAACCAGAAGAATGTGCAGCCTTTTCATCTATATATGATGTTTGCTCTGTCTGTTCTACACTCTTCAATTTTATAAATAGGGATATTTCTTGATTTAGTCCATTTTTTTCTACAAAATAAAATTAAATCTGCAAAGCTGTATATGTTCTGTTATTAAAAACAATTGATAGTTAATATTAAATTCATTTTCCCACATTGTTATATTTATCAGGAAACCATCAATTTCAAAATATGTCTGAGAAACCCAAACTTACCTATTTTTGTGGCAGAGGACGAATGGAAAGCATACGATGGTTGTTAGCTGCAGCTGGAGTTGAGGTTTGTTTCTTCTTTCCTCCCTTTTTAACCAGAAAGAAAGAAAGAAAGAAAGAAAGAAAGAAAGAAAGAAAGAAAATAGTATTGGATTGGTTATGAAATACATGCTCTTATTTGTTCTTAGGTTTGACCCAGAGACTTCCCAATTAACAACTCACATGCCTAATGGTGCATTTATACCAGATCCATATCATAAACCTATGCATGAAACTAACAATTAAGTAGAAGGACAAATAATGTATCATCCTCTCTCTTTCCAGTTTGAAGAATCATATGTAGAAAGAAAAGAACAGTATGAAAAACTAGTCAAAGGTAAGCTCTGAGACTAGGCTTTGGCTTCTCTGAATGGGACAGATGGGTTGGTATTTATTGCTGTAGATCTCAGGATTTTTAAAAACATCTAAATGATTTTCTCTTGTTCTAGATTATTTTTTAAAAATAATTTTTATTAAATGCAAACTTTACTTACAATAAAAGATGCACATAAATACACATACACACACATACAAGACATAAAATAACATACTACAAACTAAAAAACAAACAAACCCTACCACACTACAATAATTACAAAACTTAACAAGACTAAAGAATACAACTATACTAGGAGAAGAAAGAAAAAAAGAGAGAGAGAGAGAGAGAGAGAGAGAGAGAGAGAGAGAGAAAAGAAGGAAAGAAAGAAAGAAAGAAAGAAAGAAAGAAAGAAAGAAAGAAAGAAAGAAAATAAAGTTGACTTCTCACTTCCTGGAATTTAGTAAAATATGTTATAAAAAAATTCTACCATATTATCCTATTTGATTGTTATATCAAAATATAGTTACAACAACTTTAACCTATAGTCTCCAACATTTCGTTCCCAACTATTTTCTAGCAATTCCCAGGAATGGCTGCAACATTTTATTCCCATTCTCTGGCAGGTTTAATTCAGAAACATATTGGAACAAAAAACTATCTTTCACTCCTCTTTCTCTCTTCAAGCATTAGTGTGCTTTAATGCACATTGGATCAGTGAAATGGTATTTTTGCTCTAAAGCGCTGTCATGTTAAATTTAATGAAAAAAAATCAGAGATGAAAAATTTGCCCTTCAAAGCACAGGATGACCTTAACAAATTGCTCTGATTTCAAAAACTGCTTGGAAGACCCCTAAGGCAGTTTCAAGAAAGTTCGAACACAGAACTGATTAAAAAAAATAGACTGGGGATTAAAGCAAAAGCCAGGTAGCTATATAATAAGTCATGCTTCTTTAGACCAATCTGGAAAAGCCTTTTATCCTCACAGTATCTGACAGCAAAAATCAGTTATTATATCAATCAACCTAGCACTCACCCTAGAATTAAACAGAATAAAGCCGCAACCTGAGGCAACAGATAGGGAGGGGAGGAGGGATAGCAGCAGTGACTCAGATCTATGTGTGCCCTACAGCTAGACCTATATTCCTAAGTTAGTCTGCTGCCTTGCTGGCAAAGTTAGAAACAAAGTTCAAATGTCATGGCATCAGAAGGGTATTGCCTAAACTACCTTGGCCACCGCTGAGTTAAACTGCTTCAAGAATGGGCAACAATCCACTCTGTGAACTTTAATAAGGGCTTTTGAATGCACACATTTTTCTGGATGTGTAAGTTACCTATATACTACTTTGTTAACAGATGTGTGCCTCTCTAAATGATTATTTCTCACACTTCTCTCAGGTTTGCTTGTCTTTCAAATGAAAAAGTACATCTTCATAGATTTCTAAGGGGAAAAAATCAAGAGGACCTCTAAAACAACTGTCCCATTGTTACTTTCTCCACATATCTCATTTTGTTTTGTTTTGCTTTTTGTTTTGCAAAAGGAACTGCCAGATAGTGCGCATGGGTAGTGAGCCAGACCTGCTATTAGCATTTCAAGAGGAGGGGGCTTTGAATATATTATGGAAAAGCTGGGTGGGAGGGAGAAGCTGAGGGGAACACAGAGGTAGTTGGAGGTGATGATCAGCAGTTTGCCAATTGACGTTTGGCAACTTATTCATATAAAGATGTGTATCAAATCATTTTAGTGCTTACACACCACTCAGGGAACCCAGCAGAAATTACAAGCAATAAAATACAATAAAAACAGATACTATAAGTTGGGAGGAGAAGTAGATCAGCTGTATAGGAATAGGTTTACATGACTAGTTGGATGCAGCCTACAAGGGTTTCCCATCGATATTCAAGATGGTCAGAATTAGATCTGGACTGCCCCTCCATCAGCAACTTTCTTCTGCCCTGAGCCCCCAGGTTTAGTCCCATCCACTACCAAAATGGTCACTCTTCCAAGACCTTTCCCAAAGTAGAATCTAGCCCCTACATTGGACAGCCCTGCTTTAGAGTTTAGATGGAGGAATGTGCAGGGATCCAGAACTACTGGCGACTCAACACTGGTAAGAAGATTGTTATTAGTTTTGCCTCTTGGCAGGAACATTTTTGCAAAACAGAACATAGAAACATTGTATTGAAATTACCACAATCACCATCCAGCTGAATGAGGTGACAATCAGACTACAGTGAAAGCAGTGGCACAATAATAAATGAAATTTTACAAAACTAAGTAAATAGAAGTAAAAAACAATTTTTAACTATGAACTCTTTTACAAGCACAGAGTATACAGTGGCTCCTCCACATTTGCAAGCGTTTGCAAAAGCGGAAAAAATCAAGAATAACTCTCCTTCCCACAATCCTCCTCCCATTCTCCTCCAGGGCTCCAGAGCCTTCCTTCTCTAAGCCCAGGCCGGTGGCAAGAGCATGAGAGCGGGGAGCTATTGTAGGCACCAGCTGTCCATTGCCAGGCAGCAGAGTGCAGGGCCAGCAGGAGGCCATTCGACAGACAAACTGAGACAGCTAGCAGTGCAGTAGAGCTTCCCTATACAGGGTAGAGCAGAAGCGTAGTCAAAAGTCGGTCCAAGAGTTCAGATACCCAGCAGGCAGCAAGGTCAAACAATCCGGAGGTCAGAGAAGTCAGGCAGAAAGTGAGCAGGGAGTCTGTAGTACGCAAGCGCTGGCAAACACACAGGTTGTTTCTAGTACTGGGCCACCACCTTCTGCCTTCCTTAAAAAGGCTGGAGCCACTTGGCTCTCATCCCAGCCTGACTAGCTCCAGGTGCGCTTGCATTTGCTTGTCCTCCTTTGATGCTGCTGTTCACCTGGAGAGCTGACTCCTGGTCCATGACAGCAGCTCCGGAAGGAAGGAAGGAAGGAAGGAAGGAAGGAAGGAAGGAAGGAAGGAAGGAAGGAAGGAAGGAAGGAAGGAAGGAAGGAGACTGTGTACCCCCCCGACTGTCTTACCTTTTGCCTTGGCACAAGTTCTCAGCACCAGGGCAGAGGCAAGGGAATGGGAGGGGAGAGCCTTGGAGAGTACAAGGAAAGTGCGCGTGCACATCTCCCCTGACACTGCCTTACATTTTACCTCAGCGTGCTTGCCTTCTTCCTCTCTGCTGACAAAATATAAAGGAATGAGAGGAGGAGAATGGGGGAGGGCACATGTTAATCAAATTGCCAAGCACCAAACCCACAAATGTGGAGGGAGGACTGTGCTTACAAATCCCCTTCAGGTACTCAGTGTAGCTTACTCCTAAGTAAGTGTGCAAGGGACAGATGGCATGCAGGCCTTTTTTATGCACGGGAAGGCTCAGCTACAATACCAGTTTTAATAGCTGTGTCTGTGGCCATTTCCATACTAGTCTGTTATAGCACGATGATTCCACTTTCAACATCCTCTGGAATCCTGGGGTTTGCAGTTTCGGGAGGGGCCGGCCAGCCTCTCCCGAAACTGCAAACCCCAGGATTCCAGAGGACGTTGAAAGTGGAATCATTGCGCTATAACAGGCTAGTGCGGAAATGGCCTGTGTGTGAGCTTGATCATTTAGTACACTTGTGGTTGATAGCTCCTGAGGGGGCTCAATTCCATTCAGCTCTTGATGGTCCAGTTTTGGCTTATTATTTCTGGGGAGGGGAATCAGCCACCACAAGCCTAATCTTTAGAAGGGCTTATGACCCTCTTGTTCCATGTTCTTGAGTCTCTGGGGTTGAGCAATCTGTGGTCCTTCAGTTGTTGAACTGCAGCTCTCAGCTGCCCCTACTCAGCATACCCAATGGGGAAGAACCCGAGATTTGCAGTCCAGTAACATCTGATGGGCCACATTCTGTCCATCCTTGGTTTAGACAAAAGTCACAAGACAGAAACTCTTATTCTAAAGGAGCTGGCATGGAACTGCCCTGGAGTAAATAGGCTGCAGAATGCACCACTGAAACCTAACCTGCTGTTCTTGAACAGTTGTTTTACTTCATTCTGTTTTGACCACCAAAACGTTTGGGTGGAGGATTACAGCATGACTCCAGGCTTTTGCTATTGGAGCAGCCTCAACTTGTACAAATCTGTCTAGATTAAAAGGTGTGGTCAAATCAAGGAATGCTGCACACCTAGTGAGGGGCTAATATGTTAAGACTTATTTATGTTTAATTTCATTTCATTTTCTGCCATTTTACCAAATGAGGAACTCAAGGCAGTTGACAAGAACAAAATTCAAGTTAAAAAAGAAATATGACTAAGAAATAGGACGGACTGAAAACACACCAACAAAAGAAACGACAGTCAGCTTCAAGCATAACCTGGTTTAAACGTGAAAGGCTTGCCTGAAAAATTTTTAATAAAGACCTTTGCCCATCAGTAAAAGGACAATAGAGAGCCAGCCTCTTCCCCCAGCACTTACAAAGCCTGGGAACAATCACCAAGAAAGTCTTTTTGCATGTCTCCAACAAATGTGCCAGCCATATTATTACCTTTCTTTTACACTGTTGTTTTTTTTTAAACACTCTACCCTTGTTGCCCCTTCTGTTGGAGAATGTCTAGGAAGGAATTACTGATACAAGTCAAAAACGTAGAGAGAGTAAAAGGCTAAGCAGCAAAAGTCAGGGAGGAAACCTCCTATTTCTGCTGCCTTTACTTCAACGACTCCTTGTGAAATAGTTGTCTTGTAACTATTAGAGGAAAATCAACTAGGAAAGGGAGAGTCAATACAACTATCAGGTACTCCCTCCGCCCAGGGAAGTTAGGCTGGCCCCATCTCTTCTGAGCTTCTGACACACAGCCCAAACCCTGACGTTCCGCACGGCATTCGGTGTTCAAAAATGCTATTTTAACTGTTTCAAAACTGGATTCTAGGATTGTTATTAGACTGTTTTTTTAAAGAGTATTTTCATGTGTTTTAAGAATGTTTAATCTTTGTATTGTTTCAATTGGTTTTTATGTGCTCATCACCTCGGGAGTCCTTGTGGTCTGGGAGGTGATAACAGAAATACCATCTGTCCATCCATCCATCCAACATGTTGGTCATATCATTCACACATAACAATGAGACAAAATTCTAACCTTGTCAAACTATAAACAAGCAATGTGTTATACTGCTGCACACGGGGTGTTCACGCCAGTTCCGTTTATCCTTTCATATGAATTAGTAAAATTAACCAGAAGGGTTTAGTTTATTATCTCCAACTCCCAAATTCTGTTTTGTTCAACTCAGACAGTATTCATAAGCCAAAAAGAAACCATTTATCTCCTATTTAAAAAGAAGAGCAATGCAGGAACAAACATGCCTTTTCGTACTAATCAAGGACAGGCCAAGAATCCTGGTGTTTTGCTGATGTGCAGATGTGGTTACTGAGCGTTGTTGAAGAAGTTACTGATTCTAGGTACAACAACCTCTCACTTATTTGATGAGAATAAGGGTTAATAAGACAAATAGGGTAGACCAAAATGAAGTGTCACAGTAATAATTTGTAATGAAAGAGTAGGAATGGAAATAATATTTGAAAATATTTTTAAAATGGTCAAAACTTTTTTTGTTTTTTTTTTAAGAATTGAAAAACCTCAAAAAGAAGAATTCTGGACTAACAAAAATCTTTGCCGCTCAGGATTTATTCTGCACAAGGTACACTCACAGCATTTCCTATACAGGAAACAGTTTTTGTCTGTGCAGAAAATACTATTGTGCAGAAATATCATTTTCTATGCAGAAAAAGCTGTTCTTTAAACAGAAATTTCTGCAACTGGGGACATTCTGTGCAAATTCAACATGTGGTTGATATACACCAAAAATAGCTTTTTCTGCACAGGAAATCGTATTTGTAAAATAGCTCCACTTTGTTCAGAAGGGACACACACATTCAGGAAACAGGTGCAAAGTACACAGCTTGGAATTCATTCTCACAAGAAAATGAATTTTAAAAAACTGGCAGACTGTTCAGTCACATGCTAACTTAAAAATAATTAACTGCGGATGGACCTTGTCACATTTAAATAATGTCAAAAATACTATATTTGTGTTTTCTTTGTCTTCTCTAAAGATAGATGCTTGCTGTTTGAGCAGCTCCCATTAGTGGAGATGGACGGAATGAAGCTGGTCCAGACCAGGGCAATTCTCAACTACATAGCAGAGAAATACAACCTCTATGGGAAGGACCTCAAAGAAAGAGCACAGTACGGGATCTTTCCTCATTCACCTTTTCCAGTACAGATAGAATAATCCACAGTGTCTGAAGCAAGTAAACGAGTTACTGGGGTTGAAAGAAAAGGAATATAGATTACCAGGAAAACCTTTAGGATATATATGTATGTATGTATGTATGTATGTTTCACTACAGATCCTACCATTCACAGTCATTAATCAGAATTTCTAGACCAGCAAATCAAGAAAGTCCTGAGCTGGGGAGGACAATTAAAAATTACAAAAAGGGCACTTGTGAAGGAGCCGGTAACAAAACTGAGTGCACCACTAATAACCAAACATGCCACTTTCTGTAAATCCCACATCTTTAAAAAAATAATGTAACCACCGAATGAATAAATTAATTACATGTCACTCTCCTAACACTAACTGCAACAAATTTAATTTCCGCATTTCTAATTATTGGTGTTATTATATTAATATTTAAATCTAACATGCAAAGCTCTCATTCAAAACAATCCTAACATTCTAATTCACTATATGTGGATATTATTGCTCATCCTATTAACATCATTACATGCTGCCAACTTACAGTGTTATGCAATCTTCTCAGTTTTTTACAAGTGTATAATTAAAACAATTTGAAAGGCAACAGGAGTTTTCCAAGTTTGTCATATGTTGATGCCATCCCTATCAACACATCTGGCAGGGCTCTGCTTGCCTGAAATAGGACCAGAGTTTAAAACATTATTTTTAAATGTAAAATGTAAAACCATTACTCATTGGTTTTAAAAAGTTACTTGTTAGTGTTACTTGTTATTTGTAGAGGTATTTGTTTCCTTGTTACTACTTGGTTACTTTTTTATTAATTTGCAAAAGAAAACAATTAAAATAAAAAACCAGCTGCAGATCCTCCCAAATGTTCCTGAAGAGCAAAGTTTTTGGAGTAAGGACCAACTATTACACATTACCCCCTCCCCACACACAGAAAAGCTACTAGTTGTTACATTAGCTTTTAAAACTTACACACTACAGAGGTAACATTACTTCAGATCTCTGAATAGGACTGCATTTTGGGTGCTGTCTGCACTTCAAATTCTCTTGTCAATGGGTTTGTGTCAGATAAACAGATCGCAAACTGTTGTTTGCACTAAATATTGGAAAGGGTCAGTGAAGATAAACAAAAAGTCCATGCTAAAAGCTGGTGGTTTAGGATAAGCAACTTTTTAAAAGGCATTAGAAGGAAGAAACAGGAAAGATTTAGTTGCTTTATATGTGTATCTATATATATTTTGAGCTTCATGCTTTCCTCTTGCTGTTCTCAAGCGCTAATCTTAGCTAAGCAGAATTTACACACACAATTTAACATTTAATTTTACCTATCACAGAGATAAATCTTAATGAGTTGCACTTTAAAAGGTGGCATTTTTCCTTCATATCCACACAGAATTGACATGTATGTAGAAGGGATAATGGACTTATTTGGAATGATTCTGATGTATCCCTTCATCCCACCTGAACAAAAGGAAAAGCATGCAGATTCAGTCTTTGAGAAGGCCACAACCAGATACTTTCCAGTCTACGACAAGGTATGATGTCACCAAAGATTTCTTGCTGGCAGATACATATTACGTTGGACAAACAGCACAGACATCCGATGCTACTATATATAGGAAGTATGTTTTAACCATCTTTTTAAGGATTTTACAGAATCCCGAGACTCCCTTGTAATATAGTAGAGAATCTTGCTCACGATGTTTATTTGTTTATGACCCATGAGTTCCTTTCCTTTAATTGTGACTGGGCAGTTATACTGTATGTGCCCTACACTTCTACATAGTACTTTTTAATTTATGTTGTAGATCTGGGTTAGGGGTTGGCTCTGAAACCTCCACATTTCTGCCATAAGCTTTTCTCTCAGGAACTTTGATGTTAAGTGGCTGATAGTTTCTGTGAGCCTTTCTCTTGCAAGAGGTTGATTTTGGTTCTAAGACTTCTTCCTCACCGCCTCTTATGAGTAATAATGAATCCGTTATCTCTGCTGCTTTGTCCATGTTTTGGCTGTTTGTCTTGCACTAGCCACCTGAGATCTTGAGGTAAGATGTTATAAAGTTGTTCCAGGACGAACAAATTTATTTCACCCTCCTTCGTTTCAGCCTTGGACCCATCAATTCAATTTCCCAACAGCCTATCCAGTCTACAGCTCCACTGTGGATATGTTTCATTGGCTGCCTTTTTTCAAACTCCTAAACTCTTTTCTTAAATGTTCTGCCACCAAGCTGCATAACCCTTTCATTAAATAATACCTAGTCCTTGATTTCTTCCAGTCTCATCTCCCCATATATTTCAGTGAGGCCTCCATAAATTTGAGACCTTAAATATCTCATTTGCTCCTCATCTTTTACTCCCCTGTCAGCACATGATCTTTCAACATTTGCGAAAAATGAATGAATGTTGTCTCCCTTATAAATATTTAGGGAGGGGCATTTAGAATTCTCAGCCAGAAAGCTCTTTGGCCTCAGTAAAATACAAACCCCAGAATTCCAGAAAGTGGAATAACAACACCATAACAAAATAGTGCAGAAACGGCCAAACTTTACCTCTAACTTTTATACCAGAAATCACCTTAACGAGTTCAGGGTTCCTGCCAGACTATGGATTTCCACTGCACCTTTTATAATCCCTATTTCACCGGAGGTTTTTACCCCAGGGATTACATTTTTTCCCACATCTTGTATAGCACCTCTTTCTTTTCCACTTTACTTCTCCTCAGCATACCCACTCTTGGCAAAACTCTGCCAACTGTCTTTCCCAAAACTTCTCTGTTTTTCTCCTAACCAAACAGGTCTAGTCACAATATCGTGCCATTTTTGCACCAAATATATGTGATAGAACCCCTCAGCACTCAGGCCTCAAGGTGACCATTACAGTGGGCAAGTGACTGTGTTGATCAGTGGGTTCAGTATGGTAAAGCATGACCGGTTTTCCCCTTCAGTTCCTAATTTAAACAGTCTGATGCAGTTGTAGAAAACAAAACAAATAGAGATTCATTATATAACAACATTAGATAAACAAGAAGTCTCTGAACTCTTTCCTCATTCATAGCTCACAAAACCCTAGCCAGGCCTCCACGCTTTCTCTGACTGCTCTCTCTCTATTCCATCTTTTTCTTAACTGCTGTTTTAACAGACCCACCTCTAGCTCGCATCCTTTCCTTTAGAGGAGATGGATGGAAAGAGATTCCTATTGGAAAGAAAAGCCTGCTAGAGTCTTTACTCCACCAACAATGGAAGCACTTACCTTAGGAAGATGAATGTAAAAGAAACACAATGCAGGCAGAAAATAAGTTTGGAATCCTCAACCGGAGGAATATTTATTTTAAAATATACATTCGTGGGACAGGACAACCAGATCCTTTCTAACCTATGCTAAAAAAGCTAAAATGGCAGTCAGATATATTAGCATATGTGGTCCTACATGAGAGGAGATAGCAAAGAGACACAGACCTTGAAAAGATAAGATGGAGAGTGAGAGTTCAGCCTGGGTTAGCTCCTTTTTCGTACAACCGAGGGCAGCCATATTTAACTCTGGTAAAACCAGATAAAGTAATCTGCATCTGCCCATAATGCTTTGGGATATGTAGCAGACAGAGGAAGAAACAAGCAGGAAAAGTAAAGTTCCTAATCTCTCACATCCCTGGTGTACGAGAGAGCAGTGAGAACAAGTGCCCCCGATAGCCCCACATTCACAGTTCTCTGAGCCATTATTGGGTGGTTCTAACCAGGTTTGCCCAGGTTCTCTCTTCACAATCCTCCTCAGCTGAAACTAGCTAGGTCCTGAAACAATTCAGTCACAATTATTGTCCAGTGCAGACTCCTGAGAGCACCTGGGGACAGAAACTGGCCTACATTCTCTCTACAGTTGCCTACCTTTACTATAGATTAAGGAGAATTCACTAAATCTATTTTTTCAAGAATTCAGAAATGAGCAGGTAGGGTTTCTAGACTTGACCACAAATTGATATTCCACTAAACATCACATCCAAATATATCTGCCTGTGTCTCCCCCCTCCCCATATCAATAGATACCTCAATTCTGGTACAACCGCTATAACTGCGGCCAAACCAGCACCATTTCTGCACATCAAATGATAACTGATCCATGTTATCAGCAGGAAACCCAAGTTTTGTGGAAGTACCAAAAAAAAAATCTTTCTAAGGATGGGGATAACCTTAAGATAACTGAGTGTGTTTAGTGATCACAGGATTCTGACTGACTGACAGGTGGAATAAAAACAGAAAACCAGCTGTGAGAAGGAACAGAATGGAGTGTCCTGGAAGAAAACACACTCGACCAATTAGAACACTGAATAGGACACTCCATACGGCAACATTTTGGTGCAGGTCCTACTAATCAATACAAAAAGATTCCATCACAGGATACTTTGAGCAGGAAACATGATCCAGGAAAAGGCTAAGCAGACCCATGAAGAGGGGAGGTTATACAGAGAAGATCAGGCTTGGCTGTTAGCATCGGGAGTATCTGGGAACAGGAGTCAGATTTATCCCCAAGTGCAACCATTTATTTTCTCCCAGACAAATAAATGGCACCCTAATCAACCTGAATAGCGAAAAGCAAAATACAGCCCTCAGATAAGGGTAAAACCTATCTGACATTGCCACTGGGTGACTTGATTCATTGCCTGGGAAGCTCTAAATTGGAGATAGAGCTTGGAAAAGTTACATACTCTCCAACTGTTTCAATTTGGCAAGGAAAGTCCCTGATTAATTCATTGCCCTCCCACTATTTCAACTACTTGTAAAATGTCCCAGTTTTTCTCTCATCTTCCCCCTTCTCCTCCCCTTTTGTCCCCAGCTTATTTTAATTGCTGCAAACTGAGTTCAAAGTGCAAAAGAAGTTTACATTCCTTTAACTTGGAAGAAAAAAGAGGAAAGAAGCAGAGCAGAATCTTGCCCTTTTCTGTAGGCTCAGACAAAAGCAAACTGCTGCAGCCTCTCCTAGTTAGTATGTTCTTCCTCATTAATAATTTTTGCTTTCTTGAGCCTACTCTGATGTTGCTTGACCAGACATGTCTTTGCTCTCTTCTGGTAGAAAGGTATACAGTTATTTATTTATTTGGCATTACAGCTCCCCCAATCTACCACCCTACATAACCACCATTCAAGATATATTTTTTCCAAGCTTTGAATCTCTTTATATAGAGACTATAAGAAATGAGCAAATTATGAAATGCACACATTCTGAGCAGAAATGTCTTGGCTGATGTTGATCAGTTTAAAACCTTACTTTTTGGACTAGAGCTACTGAAATCCCTCAGCCAAAGTGGCCCCTGGTTATATTAGTGGGATGATTTTAGAAGCTGTAGTCTAAGACAGTAACATTCTCACACTTTGGTTAACGTAACCTTTTATCCAAAGCTATCTATATATCTACCTACCTACTTATCTATGGACATATTCTTATTTTCCAGGCTCTGAAACAGCATGGGAAAGAGTTTCTTGTTGGAAATCATCTCAGTCGGGCAGATGTACACCTGCTTGAAGCAATTTTAGCAACAGAAGAAATAAAACCTGACGTTCTTACAAAGTTTCCTCAGCTGCAGGTACTTCATTAATGAATTGCATTGTGATTTCCATTTTCACTGTATCTAAGTATGTGCCAATTCTGACTTATGGGTTAACCCACTCAACTCAGTATCATGCTCAGCTAATATTAAACCAGTTCTTTAAGATGCTAAATGAAGAAATGCATGGAGCAGTGATCTCTCTTTTCTCTTTCCTACTTATTTCTTTCTCTGTGGACAAGCTGCTATTACAATAATGTGGGATTCTGACCATCAGACCCACCTATCTCTTGAAATCATGATGAGGCAATGAGATTTAGGCCATTTCCACACTACACTATTTTAGTGCTATTATTCCACTTTCAACATCTTATGGAATCCTGGGGTTTGCAGGGGCATTTAGAATTCTTTGGCCTCATGTGACACTGTAGGTTTATTTCCAGTCTCTTAACTTGACTTCCAGCCTTGCAAGACTGGAAATTCCCTCCCAGTGCTTTTACTAGGGTTCTTGCCAGCCTTCCAAAGCTGACTTCCACGCATGGAACGACTGGCAATCTCCCCAGCTCTATCAGGTATGCTGCCACCCCCCCCCCGAATTATGAATTACTTAGACAGAACAGGAGGGACCCTGCCTAATCCCTAAGCGTAAGGAACTTCCACCTCCCCCTTGCCCTGAGTGAGAGGTCCTATGTAGCGTGTGCCAACCCTGGCGTGGAAATGGAGAGAAACGGAGGTTTATAAAAGTGTTTTAATCAAGGCATGCAAATAAACAATATCACACTTGGGAGACCCCCTCTCCCAGGTACACTTAGTTACAAGAATTTACAAAACAGATATAACAGCACAGATACATTCTTAAGATCAGCCAATTCCCAAAATAACAACATCCCTAACGCAACTAACTACTTATTTCTAGTTACTCACAATTAGGTTATAGGCGTAGATGGTCTAAAGGAGGGGGGGTCCAGGAGACACAGCATGCCTGCCAGCTCAACTGGGCCAGCTCTCCCCTCTCTCTTTCTCTCTCTCTGGCCACATGGCCTCTCAGAAGTTTTTTCTTTTCCTCCTTGGAAGGATCTGGAAGCCTCTCCAAGATGCCCACCTCTTTTCTTTTTGGTTGGTCAATTCTCACCTTGTGACCTGTGATGCTGACCCTTTCTTTTTGGTTGGTCAACTCTCACCCTGTGACCCTTGATGTAATCCTAACATCTCATTAACCCTTGGTTTACCTGAAGAGGGAAGTATCTCCCTTTGATAAGCCTAGATAATGGGAAGCCCCATTATCACACCTCAGTAAACTACAAACCCCAGAATTCCACAGGAAGTTGAAAGTGACATAATAGCACTATAACTGTGTGGTGTGGAAATGGCCTTAGACTCTCTCTTCCTAGTCCTGCTAAAGTCCCTGGTGCACAATATCAAGTGTTACTTTTTATAGGCTATTCTTGGCACACAGAATGACATGGGAGGTGGAATAATTTTCCAGATTGCTCTAAAAAAGCACAAGTTGTCCTGACAGTTCTTTGGGTCTGGCCAGTTGCTATTGCCACTGAATCTGTTCATTCTATTCTTCTGAGGGGCTATCTGTACTGACTTTTTGGATTTCCACCAGGTGACTAGGGCCTTTCAAGGTATTTTTAAAAACTAGAGTAGGGCTTGCTGAGGAGGTCCTACGGTTTGAAGGGCAAACTTTATCCTTTCTGATTTTTTATAACATTTAGAGTTATAGAGGCTTTTTATAGTGTTATGTAGCGTAAAAAATGCCATTTCACCACTGTAATATAGCACTATAACTCTTCTAAAAAAAATAATAGGGAATGTATTGTTCAATATTCCAGAATTAAAAAGAAATATATTTGAGGGTGGGAATAAAATGTTGCAGCTGGTGCCACTGGCTGCCAGAAAATAGTTCAGGATGATAGGAAGCCTGCTAGTAAAATGTGGGCTGGACAGAGCTACCGTTAGGTGGATTGGTAATTGGTTGACCGACTGAACCCAAAGGGTGATCACCAATGGCTGCTTTTCACCCTGGAGAGAAGTGACTAGTGGGGTGCCACAGGGTTCTGCCCTGGGCCCAGTACTATTCAACATCTTCATCAGTGATTTGGATGAAGGAGTGGAGGGCATGCTGATCAAATCTGCAGATGATACCAAATTAGGAGGGGTTGCTAATACACCAGAGGACAGGATCAAAATTCAAAACGACCTTGACAGATTGGAGAGCTGCACCAAAGCTAACAAAATGAATTTCAACAGAGAGAAATGTAAGGTCCTGCACTTAGGCAGAAAAAATGAAATGCACAAATATAGGATGGGGGATGTGTGGCTGGATAGCAGTACATATGAAAGGATCTAGGAGTCTTGGTAGATCACAAGCTGAACATGAGTCAGCAGTGTGATGTTGCAGCCAAGAAAGCCAATGCAATTCTCGGTTGCATCAATAGGAGTATGGTGTCTAGATCGAGGGAGGTAATGGTACCACTCTATTCTGCATTGGTTAGGCCTCATTTGGAATACTGTGTCCAGTTCTAGGCACCTCAATTCAAGAAGGATGTCGACAAGCTGGAACATGTCCAGAGGAGGGCAACCAAAATGGTGAAGGGTCTGGAAGCCATGCCCTATGAGGAACGGCTTAGGGAGCTCGGGATGTTTAGTCTCCAGAAGAGAAGGTTAAGAGGGAACATGATAGCCATATTTAAATATTTGAAGGGATGTCATGTTGAGGAGGGAGCGGGCTTGTTTTCTGCTGCTCCAGAGACTAGGACAAGGAGCAATGGATTCAAGCTGCAGGAAAGGAGATTCCACTTGAACCTCAGGAAGAATTTCCTGACGGTCAGAGCTGTCTGGCAGTGGAATATGCTCCCTCGGAGTGTGGTAGAGTCTCCTTCTTTAAAGGTTTTTAAGCAGAGGCTGGATGGCCATCTGTTGGGAATGCTTTGATGGGTGTTCCTGCATGGCAGAGGGTTGGATTCGATGGCCCCGGGGTCTCTTTCAACTCTATGATTCTTTTCAATAGCCAGGAACTACGGTAAAAAAATCCCAAGAGCTATAGCAATCTCCTGACACATTTGGCTTGTCTGGAGAATCCCAGAGAAAGAGAGAAACAGAAGAATGTCACTTAAACAAAACAACAATAGAAAAAGTATGGTATTTGGGAAACCTGAGAAGTTGCTAATGGCCTCATAGCTATTACCTAGCTCTGTATGTCCATACCCTATCATAAATCCATTTTTCCCCACAACGGGATTTCCTCAGAGATCTCAGCTTCAGCAACCAGACTTGTAAAATAAGCCTGTGTTTACCTTCCAATGACTAATCACAAAACAGAGTGCACTAAATGCAAAACATGTGATGAGAAACATTTTTACCACATAAAGAAGGAGCTCTTCTGAAAGCCTGCTAAACATATTGCCCGGAATCCCCTCAGACAGTTGCAGATACATAACCTATGCACTTGTGACATTTTTTTATATTCACGATCCTCTGTGGCCCTCTGTTTAGGGGATAATAGGGAGTATGAAAGCTCCCCAGGCCTCACTTACCATGCAACAGCTGCTACAATTGACAGGGGTCTCTTCACCTGTCAGTCAGGAAAAAGCTGGCTGACAGTCCCAAGCCCCCTCATGAGAGTGATCTCTGAAACAAGAGGGAAATGCAAGGGGACCTACTTCTGTCTGTCACACCAGAAATCACTCACAGGAGGGAGTGGTGTCAATCAGCTGCTTTCCTACAGACAGGGGAACAAAGCCCCATCGATTGCAATGGCTGCTACCTCGTAAGTGGGAATTGGGGGTGATCTGTATGGGAACCACTGCATAACTCCCCAACAGGATTCTGGCCCTTATCTAACTTGACCCTGATATTTAAAGTGTTAAGGTATCATCTATTCTACATAGTACTATAATTCTGATACCATTTTAACTGTCATCCAAAGGAATGCTGGGATTTGTAATTTAATGAAATACATAGTACACTCTGCTAGAGAGCCCTAGCACACCAAGATTTCCAGAGGAAGGAGACTGAGGATCACCTCAGGATACCTTAGGAACCATGGTGGTTTGTGCACTGGCAGGTATGAGGGAAAAAAATTTAAGATTCTCAATAAATTACAATTATCACGATTCCTTAGAATGGAATCATGACAGTTAAAGTTCTATCAAACTTCTGTGACTTTGCAATGTGGGTATATTACCGCTTAAAACTATTGCTAAAAATCATTGCTTAAAATTATTGCTAGATATGCAAGATCTGTAAGGAAACAAGTGTATGATGTGTTTTGTTTTTTTCAATAATTTTATTAAGTTTCACAAATAAAAAACATCATCTTAAATTGTACTTTTACATGAAATGTTTTTGTTCTTCCACTCTGATCTAGTTTTCATTTTCCAATTTCTATTCACTTATTAAATTTAAGCATCACATTATGATCATCTTACATGTTTGATCTTGCATTTCCCTCATCCACTCATGTTATGTTACAGTTATCCCTCTTTTATTCCAATCAAAATTCAGACACTTTCACTTGGCAGTTCCCAGCAATTACCCATTACAATTTGCCATTCTGCTTTTATCTGCTCATCCAATTTCCCTTTTAGTCTCTGAGAAACGATTTCTGTTTTCAATAAACGTCCCCCATCATTGTTCGCAAGTGTATGATGTTTTGATGCAACAGTAATACAGATACCTCTCTAGAAACTACAATGGAACTGACAACAATTCTAGTAAAGAACGTACAATGTAGGGTACATTGTGGAGCTTTGAAAACTTCCATGATGTGTTTCGTAGATTTTAGTTGGCCAATAGAAGTATTTCTTTTTTTGTAGATTTTGGATTTTGTTTTAATATATAGCATACGCAGCCTCACTAATAGCCCACTTTACTTTGCCCAGTTACATGACAATAGAATCATCTGTAGTGTAGTGTTGGTATAGGAAACCGATTCTTTATATTGCACAAGTGTGTTGGTCATGATCCTTAAAATGATTTTTTTAAACTCAAGAACCTATTTTGTCATCTTCTAATTTTTTTAAACACCTCTTTCCTTTAGGCTTTCAAAGCAAGAATAAGCAATATCCCCACCATTAAGAAGTTCCTGCAGCCTGGAAGCCAAAGGAAACCACCAGCAGATAGCACGTATGTCTCAACAGTCCTGAAGATTATGAAGATTTAATAATTAAAAGCTGTGTGCAGGCTGCTTGCCAGAAGGCAAATATTGTATCATCTTGCACAATTACGCGACATGATTACATTTCAGGTTGAAAATCACTAAAGAAGTGTCAGTTTGTTTTAAAGAACATTAAACTCCTGCACTGAAATGCTGAGTATAAAATTAAAAGTATATGTTTTCTTTCTTTTTTTATAGGAAAAAAAAATGGCAAGCTATATGAGAATAGAAACAAGGTCAGGGAACCTGTTACCCTTCAAATGTCATTGGACTCCAGTTCTCACTAGTCTCTGCCAATGTGGGAAGAGATAATGAGATCAGTCCTTTGACAACATTTGGAGGGTCACAGATTCCCCATGCCTGTTTCAGATGGTTTTTAGCCCTCCCTTCTGCTGCTAAAACCACAGCTCTGAGAGCGGGCTACTCTTTCTGCTACTCCCAAAAACCAGAAAAGGAATAACTTCTTAAATTGATCTTATGACCTGCCCCTGCAAATTGATGCTAGAATGGATTAATTACCAATCAAATCGCTGACCTAGCCTGTCACTACAAGTGATACTAGCATGTGCCAACTAGATGTTATACCCAGTGATGGGGACAGTTAGCCCAACTACTGACATATAAGTTATGAAATGTTCGGAGATATTTGAAGATCAAAAATAAACCATTAAGAAAACAGTATCTGAGAACACCATGTGAATATTAAGGTAAATAGAAATTCCACATCATTTCACTTGAATTTTGTCAGACCTGTGACCAAAAGTCTTTTTTACTGGAGGTGCCACAAACAGGGCTGGTACCTTGTACAGGCAAAGGAGGAAGAAACAACATTTGATTCTCCAAGTAATATTGGATGGCAATTCCCATCACCCATTACCCATTGTTGGACTGGTTATTATATTCCAACAAAATCTGGAGGGCCATACATTTGTCATCTCTGATGTGAAGCATCAGGCTACATGCTGATCTCTATTTTTCCCATAAAAATGAGAAAATATGCTGCTTAGAATATAAGAAGCTCAGTTACGAGTTCATCTACCCTCAGGTCTGAACCAGTGAGCCTTCTAGTGCTGCTGAGGTACTGCTAACTGGAGATAGCCACGTGCTGAACCTGTAGCCTTCTTCACACAACCTGTATATTCAACTAGAATCCCATCACTGCCAAAACAGATCCCACTAGTACAGCAGTCTGGTGGGCTATGACTTGAAGATATGTTCGAGTTCATAGAATCATAGAGCTGGAAGAGACCACAAAGGCCACCAGGGAAAGACACCATTCTAGCTGGGGCAACCAGACTAGCCACCTCCTGTCTGCTGATAAAATTTAAAGGCCTTTTGCACAAAATTATAAGAGGAGTTGAGTATAGTAAAAACATGTATACAATCGGTCCTTCATATCTGAGGATTTAACTTTCACGTATTTGATTATTTGCCAGTTTCTCTAACCCATCCCACCTCAGACACTTCTTTTCCAAGGGGACCTCCTCTCTCTGCTGCTCTGATCAGAGCGCAGTCCTTAAAAACCCACTCTTACTCCTCCTCCCCCCCACTCCATTAGCTGCTGCCTGGCCCCCAAGGGAGGGCTCACAGCCAAATTTTCTCAGTACCACATACCCTCTCCTGATGCCCCCCCCCAGACTGAAGGAAGGAGATGGGCAAGAGAGAGCAAATACAGGACCTCCTTGCCAACTTACCCTCTTTCCCTTACCTGGGTTGGACCCTGGGTGCCCATTCTATCCATCGTGCCTCATCCCACTTCCCAAAAGCACGGCACACGTTTTGATACCCACAATTTCCCCACTTCTGCAGGGGTCCAGCGTCCCTGACCCTAGCAAATATAGAAGGCCAACCCTACACATAACAGCTGCACTGACCTCTTAGAACCCCAGTTGCATAATGTGTGGGAGAGAACAGTTTCCAGGGTCGATGGCAAACTAACAGGGCCACTTGACAGACCGCTGTGCTATGCAACAGATGAAAAGGTATTTGCACAATTGACAGAGAGGAGTTTCTCCTCCTGCTGGGAGGTGCTCTCCTCTCCCTGGGGCTTGACTGCTGACTTACATACCTATATAAAAGTGCACCGTTGAATTTCACACATACTCTACCCTGCGGGCAAGAAGAAGTCGCAGAGGCCTCCCTAGTTCCTGCAGCAGGTTTGTACTGAGGCCTAGAAAATCCCTTCAGAGCTTCGCAGCTCAAGGACACCGCTCTGGAGAACAGAGTGCTGGGAAGAAGAACACCATCGTCTCCCTTTTGTACTCACAGGCTCATCTTTCAGTCTACCTGGGGAGCATTTTGGGTGGGCGCTTTTTCTTTTTCTTGCGGATCAAGGGGGCTTCCAGATGGGGCTTTTACGGCGCAATCCTACCGCCTCATTCAGGCAATCGGGAGGGGCGGATGTCTAGTGAGCCCTGCCATCCTCAGTGCTCCCCTTCCGTTTCTAATTTTGCTCGTTCCTCTTCCCGCAAGACGAAACAACAACAGCGATAACTGCGGGAACGAGACCGCGGGATTCAGTGGATTGGGAACCTTTCCCTGCTCTGGCATTTGGGCCCCCTACCCTCGCCTTTTGGTCCCCTAGCCAGCCCGGACTCTGCAGTTCCCAGGGGCTGCGGCTAAGCTCCTGGTCCTGCCGGCTGGTCCGGGAGCCGCTTTTCCTCCCCGTTTCGCCTCCCCTCTCCCACGCCTCGTTCCCGTGGGTGGGCGACGTCGCAGTCAGAGGGCTCCCTCCCCCTGTTCCCTGCAAAGAAATGGGCGTGGGGAGGGGGCGAGGAGCCGCTAAAGCGGTCTCCCGCAAGTCACTCAAACGTTCCTCCCTTCAGAGGTCGAGAAGGAAAGACGCCCCTTCGCTACTCCCGCCTCTCGAGGCTGGAGCTCTCGCTGGCCTCCTCCTCGCTGGCCTTTTCAGCCCTTCCTCGCAGAGCTTCGGCGCCGCTCAGCGCTGCTAAGTATTTCCCGTGTTCTCCAAATAGTTTTGAAATTGTTCGGTGCTGCTGGGGCGGGGGGCGAAGGGCGAAGCCCTCCGCTTTTGAATTCCTTTGGGCGTTCTGGAAAACGGCGAGAAACGAAGGTAGAAATGAAGGTGGTTTTTGTGGAAAACCAAGGCGACTGTGGTTGTGGCTGGAAGGGCTGCCGCCCTATTCGGCCTTCTGCGGTTGGCACACGAGTCTGAACGCTGGAAGGTCGCCACGCGAAGCTGCTGGAGCTACCAAACTATCATTTTTGCTTTTTCTCCAAGAGCAGTTATTCTTTGAGGGGGAAAAATAATGCCCGAAGTCTCCGTGCAGAAGAGGGGGAGAAGAGCGGGGGGCTTGGCAGGCTGAAGGGCTGCGGGCGAAAGGGAGGTTACGCAACGTCGAGAGGGGAGACTCGGGCGGCCGCCGCTCTGGAGGGCTGCGCGCTTCTTTGGCGCCCCCTCGGGCCTCTTGAGGGGAGATCGGGTGGGGAAGGACCGGAGCCGAGGGGTCCTTCGGCTCTCCCGCGGTGGCTGGTTTTGACTGAAGAGGATGGAAATAGCACAGCAGCGGACACATCCGCCTGTCTGCATGCGTGGTTAGGGAGGGCTATAGAAGGAGGAGGGGGAGAGGGCCGTAAGGCTGAACCCCACAACACTGGGTCTGGCTCCATGTACCAGGGTGGAGAGACCACGGCAGAGCGCATACACAGGGGTGCTGAGCGGCTGGGACATCAGTAAGAGAGTGGGCAGCGGATAACAATTCTGCATGAAGTTTCCACCGCCACAGGGGTATGCGGGAAGCTCCCCTTTGGAAGTGCCCGCTCAAATCCTTTGGGCAGAAACGCTGGTAGGCTCTTCCAGGGAGAGGGAGAGAGCCCAAAGCAGAGGATGGGAAGTCTATCCAGTTCAGAGGTCTGGAGGAGAAGCTTGGTGGCACCTCTGATGTAAAAGCTCTGGTAGCACCGTGAGCTTCAGAATCCAAGTTCTTTTCCCCGCCCAGAAATGTGGATGAATGAGCTTTTAATACTGCAATAACAGGAGGAGATTGGCTTAAATCTGAAAGTCTTCACTACGTAGAAGCTGGAGTGAAAAGCTCTACTCTCACTCCCTTCTTATACTTTTACATTCAGTTCATAACTCACTTCCTTTTTTAGATGAATTGAAAATGAGACCTACCAATAGGATAATTCTGCATTCTTCAGAAATTACATGCTTAACAAATTATCTTCCTCGTTAAATTTTCATGTTGCTTTCTCCAGCTTTAAAACTTGCTGTGTAATTTCCCCCCCACCAGACTAAGTTTTTTGGGACTAAATGGACTTACTTTGAGTTGATGTGTAAAAAGGGTTCTGGAGATTTTCACTGTTCTGTAATAGAAATAACCAGTTTTTAAAGACACAGTGTAAAAAAGTCAAAATAAAGATTAATATATAAAATCTTAAGGTAAATTAAAATTTCATTTCAGAAAGGGACTTTATTTTTTTTTTTTTAAAGTGAAACTTGGCAGATTGCAGAATTTGGAAAAAGGGTTAAGAAAGAGGACAAATGGAGATGTGTGTTTTGATTTTAAGGCATAGCACCCATAAAAGGAAGCCCTTTGCTTTCAGACAAGGGACATGAATTCAAATGAGACTTTGTTAACAAAATTTAGTATTTTAAAATTTACTGCATGCAAATGACATGGAACATTTTTCTTTTTTTAAAAATATCAGATCATTTCCTGATAGAGCAACAACAGAAGGAACGAAAGGGGTTTAAAACTTTTACTCTTTATTAGTTTCCCACCTTAATATATTGTTTCTTTAAAAATTACCCTTTTTTTTTTTTTTAAAAGGAGATAAAACACTTGGAAACATGGCTGGGAAACCTAAGCTTCACTACTTCAATGGAAGAGGCCGAATGGAACCCATAAGGTGGATCTGGCCGCAGCTGGGGTTGAGGTTGTCTTCAATTTCTTTTTCAAATAGATTATTCTGTTGACAAATTCATTTGAGGTGCTGGCTATATTTCTGTGTGGTTGATTCTTTCACTGAAATGTGAGAAGGGGGAGTTTTAAAGTATTTCCCCGTTTCCTTTGAGGCTGAGAGATGTGACTTGCCCAGGATCACCAGTGGATTTCCATAGCTGAGCAGGGATTCAATCATGGTCTTCGAGTCACAGCCCAACACTGAAATAACTGCACCAACTCCTCTGAACAAATTTTCCCCAAAAAACCCTTTTGGTTCATTTACTACCATAAGTTGGAAACACTTGGAGGCACACTACAACTCACCCACTTGAAGCTGGCCCTAATTGACAAAAAACCCAACAATGAAGGCAGCGATTGAGGCGTCATGAAACAGTGGGAGATAATTTTTTAATCAAAAAAATATGTGCAGTGGTTAGAATTAGAAAACCCAAGGGGCATTAGGCTTCATCTTTTGCTCTTGACAAGTGAAGTTTACTTTGAGCTGGTCCAAATGTGGTTCCAGGTTTTTTCCAATCTTATCCCAAATTGATTTAGCAAGAAGATATGTTTCAGGACAGTCTAATCCCCTTTGGGGAATGGATTTCCTGCCGTTTATTTTGCCTTGCAGGATTCCTGGGGAAGGCCTCCCATTCCCGGGTTGTCCTCTCTCTCCATTTCTTGGTTTTTCGGGGGTTCCTCTGCAGCAAAACAAAATAAAAGAAAAATTTAAAACCAGTTTAAAATGAAGCCATAATCCTTTTTTTAAAAACCCCCCCCCCCTTTGTTTCGGGGTTTTCACCCTTTAATTTCCCCCCCCCGTTTTTTCCCCACTGGCAGGAGAAATTGGATTCTCCCCTCTTGACCCTCCAGGGGCTGCCAGGTGCCTTCATGGATTTGTTTCCCTGTGGTGAAAAGGGGGCACAGAAACCTTTCTCCTGCACTCTCCTACTTTTGCCCTTTTGTTCATTTGGGGCATGGGCCCATACCCTAGTCCCCTGCATTTTTTTTTTAATTTTGGATTTTTTTTCCCCTTGCCACCTTTTCCGGGGGGGGCTTTAATCTCCTAACACAGCTGTGTGTGGGCTTACACCCCTTGTGTGTGGGTGTGGGGGGGAGATAATAGAAATTTGATATAAAATACCAAATAAATAACTCTCAGTTCTCTGTTCACAACACCCAAAGGATTCCACCTCTCTCAGAATTTTATATTTTTAAAATAAATTTTTTAAAATTTTTGAGGAAATTGCTTTAATAAAAGAGAGGGGGATTTTTAATAACAATTATTTCAGATAATTTTTCTAAAATTTTTTATTTATGCATCTACTTTTTTCTGTCAAGGGTTGAAGCTGGTTTTATTTTTGATTTAAAATTGATTCACAGCTTGTTTTATATTTTATCATAAAGTTGGGTTTCTTTATGCGGTTTTACAATAACTTCTCTCAGCCAAACACCCCCCAAAAATGTTATGAGGATAAAAGGGAGGGGCAAATAATGTATACATATCTTTAGGATGTAAATATAGTGAAGATGTATCATCATTACATCATCATTTTTTAATATTATTTTGTTTTTGTTTTTTTTTTTTTTTATTATTGCTATTAAAAAGTATTTTGACTCTAGAGTTAGGCACGTGGGGGGTTTTTTTGCCCAGATGCTATTTGTGAAGGTGGTGGGGACATTATGGAATCGGGGGATAACTTGTTTTGTTCCTTAGTTTTTACAAACCGTTTTTCCCAGAAATATTTATTATGGGAATTTTCAATGGAGTTTTTTTTGCCTAGCATTGGGGAAAGGTTCTCAAGTGACCAGGCTTTTTCTTAGCAGGTTTTCTCCGCATCTCTCCCCAGTGCAATATCCTTTCTAAGGGAAAGCCAGAATTAACATAAAGAACAAGAAAAACAGGGTCTTCAGTGTGTTTTTTCCCCGGTTTCAGTATTTTTTAAAAAATAAAAATATTGACATTCGGAGGGTTTTGAATTTTTCTTATAAAATCTTCAAACCATCTGTTTGTTGTTTCCTAGTTTGAAGAACAAAATATCCAATCAAAGGCAGATCTAGAAAAGTTAAAGCAAGGTGAGTATCTGTCTGAAGTTTAAAGTGTCTGCTTGGGGTTTTGAGTATAGTTATAGATTATAATTATTTTTATATTTTTAAAAAAATCCCTTTTAAAATTTAAATCACAGAATTTCAGATAATTTCACTATTTAAAAGCATATTGTTTCCCAAACATTTAAGCTAAATTAAAATGATAATGGAGCAGGGGAGTCTGTATGGATTCTTTCCAATACTAAAAGAACAGATGCAACTAAAAAAAACAAAAAAAGCTTCATGTAGGACTTGCTCTGTATGCTCATGTTCTACATTTTACCCCTTCCCTGCACAGTTTAAGCAGGAATAAGTTTGTTCCCCCTTTTTGCCCTTTTTGTGCCCTTCCGCTTTGGAATCCCCAAAGGGCCCCATCAAGGGGGTTTTTGGGAATTTGTTAGAGGGTTTGCCTTTCCCCCCCTTATACTGAGTTGTTGCCCATCAGGGGTTTTTCCTGGCTAAGGAATAGGCCCTGGTCTCCAAGTATAGTCCAATGCTAAACCACATATTTCTACCTCTCATGAGGAAAAAGGGTAATGTATTAATCATTTGGATTCTCATTTGGGTTTTGTGGTACACGTGCACAAGGAGAAGACAGCTCCTGGGGGGAGACAGATATAAATTACTTTTATTTCTCAGTAGTTTTTTCCAGCTGAAAAACAAATTGCTTAAATAGCCTTTTTGCATTTTTCCGTATTACTATTTTTCCTGCACATTTACTATTTTTCCCGCAAAAAATGTCTCTTTTCTTTTGATTTGTGGGGGGAAAAAACAGGGCAAAGTTTTCCTGTCAAAAGCACAAAAAAAGGGCTGTAGCTGTTGCTTGGGTGCAGCCCCCGTAAGGATGGGGTGGGGGCTCTTCCCAGTCTTGCAGCGTGGCTGGCAGCACTGAGAACGCTGGGCAACCTCACCGCATGAGGGACGGGACTCTTAGACCAGTCGATGTGGGCTGGTCTAGCAATGTTGGACCCGGGGGGAGATGGCTTCTCCTGCTGCTGGAAAAACAGGGGTGCGGTTGTTGTTGTAAAACAGATAAGCTAACTGAGTAGCACTGTTTTTTAGGAATAAGATGAATCTCTGAAGGATACCGTAAAATGGAAGTAGATTTAATAAAATGATTGAAACCAGGTGTATTGTTTTTGTTTACTTTTTTACCTTACTGAAACCATCTTGCACCTTACAAGGCCGAACCCTTGGGGACATCAGGTGCTAACAAGGTCAATTTAAATCCATTTCATTCCGGTTGTAGTACAATAATATGTGGAAAAAAACAAAAGGGGATGAATGTTTCTCAAGTCATGTTTTGTTTAAAGTAAGAGATTTCCCCCTGTTTTGCATTGAATGTTTTGTTTTACACGGGTTTGGGCAAGTGATTAAACCTAGGGGCACGGGGATGTGATCCAGGATTTTCAGTTGGAAATTCACCAACACACACCATGGGAGGTTGTGATTGTATGGAGGCTTCAACAACTAAAAAAAAAAAAAACCTTTTAAACCCTGACATAAGTTTTTTGAAGGAAAGTAAATTGATTTTTCCTCTTTTTTCTCTTCCAAAGATGGACTTCCTCACCACAAGTGCCCATGGTGGAATGATGGGGTGAAGATGGTGCAGACCCGAGCCATTCTCAACTACATTGCAGCAAAATACAATCTCTACGGGAAGGACATCAAGCAGAGAGCACTGTACTGCAACATTTCTGCATTTGCTTCTGTTGGCTTTGCATGATATGAGAAATCTCTGGTTTATCATATGATCTGCTGACATTAGTCAGCATATTTCAGTTCACTGCCACTTGCAAACAGAAAGTGCTGGGTGGAGCACTATTTATTCGCTTGACCTCTCAGTGACAACTAAGTTCACATAGATTGGTTGATTAGAAGTGAAATGTTTTTCCAGACTTCATTTTCTTGTCTGGGGGTAGGCAGCATGGGGTCTTCTGATTGCAGCTGAGCTGCAGCTCTGATCAGTTGTAGCCACTGTTGTCAGTGATAAGAGGAGTTGCAGCTGAATATCATCAAGAGGATAGCTTATTACTCATCATTGGTCCAGCCATTCATTTAATCTCCACAAATTGATTTTTACTGCACCTTTCCCAAGGTTTTGGGTGAATTACATGAAATTAAATTACATGAAAGAGTATGATTTTTTTTCTCTAAAGATACACTTCATTTAAAGGAAAGCAGTGTGGACGTTTAGCCCTAAACAAACATAAATGGAGTAGCTCCACTGAAATCAGTGTTTTTAGGTCAGTACAGGCAGGAGAAAGAAGCTCTTCTACAATGGGAGAATGAGTATTGGGTATTTCAGTTTTAATGGAGCAAGTTATATGGCATAACTGGTTAGCAAGCCTCATGGGAGCTTTCTCTCTCTCTGTTTTTGATTAGCATTGATATGTACAGTGAAGGTGCCATGGACCTGGGTGAAATGATCATGTTGCTGCCTTACAAACCGATTGATGAAAAGGAGAAGGCAAAACAAACAGCAGCAATCCTCGAGAAAGCCACTGACAGATATTTCCCGGTCTATGAAAAGGTAGGAGGCTACTGTATTATTAGGGAAGCCAGTTGCCTAAGCTCAGTACTGGTTAGTAGTTGGTAGGTGTCAATGCAACTGTTTGGTGTATCAGAAATCAGTAATAAAGAAGGGGAACAAATGGGGGCTGCAACAGAGGATAGAACTGATATCATTACAATGACGTAGCTATGCCTCTGACATGATACACAACCTTTCCAGTGAATTGTGATGATCTGTACTGGACAACTAGCACACTGTGTGAGATACCCCAATATACAGTGGGTGCCCCATTATACATTAGGACTTGTAGTACTACAAAGCCCATTGTGCAATGGGACCCAGTGTGATAGATGCTGCTGATGTGATCGAGGAGCAACTGATTGTGCAGGGGACTGAGCCAATGAGTGAGCAAGTCAACCTGCAAACATCCCCTGCACTGGAAGGTCAAACAGAGACTGAGTTGCCCCAGCCAGCTCGTGATCGAGACAGAACCAGCAGTGATGCAGAGGAGTTGCAGCCAGCTGTGCCCATCAACCCTCAATCACGCAGAAGGCTGAAATGGGCTGCTGAAAGGAAGGTTGCTTGGACTAGGCTGAGGAAGCAATAATGAGCAGCACCTGCTCACAGGGGCTATTTAAGTCTGCTGGTGTGGCTGCTCCTTGCTTGCAGCAAGTTATTAGCAAGCCCTCCCGACCTTTCTGTCTCCTGCTCCCTGAAACCCTCCAGACAGATCTCCTGAACCCTTGGGCTGGACCTTTACCTGACTCAGCTTGTGTTTTCTTGGTGTTTGGTATATTCGGACTTCCCAAGTGTTCCTGACCTATCTCCTCCCTTGCTGGCTGCGGCCCGGCAGGGAAGGATTCCTGACATCTGCTGCACAATGGGACCTATGGCGCTATCCTAGTTCCTCTTGTGCAGTAGTCCCAAAGACATAGCTGGGTCTCTGTTCTCCTCCTGAGAATACAAATATTGAACAATGATGCAATTCAACTTCACATGATCATAAGTTTACAGTGACACAGTGGCATAATAGGATGCCATCCTGGAAACTAAAGGATTTGAAATGGGAGATGGAAATGTTTGGTCAAATACCATTTTTAAAATGTTACATGCTGCTGATGTCTGGAGCCCTCTTGGTGTCTTACACGTGCATATTTTCCCCAAGGGAAGCAACTGGACACCTTTGCCTGATGCAGGACATTGTATCAGTTAGTTTAAGGCTCTGGGACTGGAATTGTGCATGTGATGCCACTGTGTGTGAACATGCTTTCTTAGTCAGTCGTGTATCTATCTACCCTTGCTGAAATTGGTGGTTGGACTTCTTTGGGTGTGCACTCAGTTGCACAATGTTGCCATTCAATACAAGGCTGTATGGTACAGTCAGAGAAACTGAACTGGAAGCAGCTGCGAGAGCTGTCTGGTCCAACCTCTTGGCATGTAGGAGTACAAAATTAAAGCGTGCCTGAAAGATGACCATCTAATCTCTCTTTAAATACCTCCAAAGATGAGAGTCCACCACCTTTGAGGCAGCTATTCCACTGTTGAGTAGGTCTTACAGTTAAAAAAAAAAAATTCTTCCTAATGTTTAGGTGGAAACTTTTTTCTTGTTATTTGAATCCATTGGTTTGAGTTCTAGTCTCTGCAACTGTGGAAAACAACCTCTCTCCATCTTCTACTTGACATCTCTTCAGATATCCAGTTTCCTAAATCATTCCTCTTAAGACCTTTGATCATCTTTTTTGCCCTTTTCTGGACATATTTCAGTTTGTCAGCCAATGCATAACTTTTGTTACAAGCTACCTTGTGTCCCTTATTGAGGTGAAGGTAGGCTATTAAAAAAAAAATTAAAAAAAGCAAACTCGCTTGCAGGGATTTATGCTATGTAACTCTACCAAAGTGCAATGTCAGCCAGCATGTTGCATGTTAATTGTGTCCAAAACATTGCAATGGTTCTTCAGAAACATAAGCCAACTCCAATATGAAGCCTCTGCTGTAACGATGCAGTATTCTTCAGTATTCAAAGTGGTCCAGCTCAGTTTAGTATGTTTGCCTAGAGCAGTTGCTGTCAGCATTTGATGCTCTACACACATTTCAGATCTCAAAGTCCCCTTTTGCATGGCCAATGATCAGAGATTCTGGGAGCTGAAGTCCAAAACACTTTGGGAATCAAAGGTTAAGAACCAATGAACTGACGCACTGGAAGCCTCTTAAAACGTTTCTTGCTCTATAGGTCCTCAAAGATCACGGACAAGATTTTCTGGTTGGGAATCAGCTCAGCAAAGCAGATATCCAGTTGCTTGAAACCATTTTAGCAGCAGAAGAGATGAAGGCTGATATTTTCTCCAAATTTCCTCTTTTACAGGTAAGCAAAGAGTTTTAGAAAGACAGGGAATATAAAACGACTGCACAGTGATGAAGTGTGGTAGATGCTGCAGCTTCTTAGATGCTAGATTGTGTTCTGCAATCCAATAGAGATAAATGTGCAAAGCAGTTGAAAGAGCTGATGCGCAATAGAGGATGGGTGGGAAAATTCTGGCCCGCCAGATTTCAGATCCTGTAATCCTTTAGCTATGTTGGGCAAGACTTAATGGGCCTGAAGTCTAAAACAGTAATAACATTGATAAATAAATAAACTAAAATGATCAAATGGAAGATAGAATAAAGAACTTTTAGGCCAGAATCCCTGATGCACTACACAGCTACACAGTCATGGAAATTATGAAGCAACATAGTAAATCGCAGCCTGGCCCTCCCGCCCCCCTTACTGGTCAGCAGCTGCTACAGTCAGTGGGGGTCTGTTCCCCTGTTATTCTGGAAGCATCTGAGTGCCATTCCCACTCCTCAGATGTGCGATCCCCATTCCGTTGTGATAGGGTCCCTGTCGCAATCCCTCTTTGCTGTGAGATTTCTCACATGGAGGGGCAGTGGCACCATCAGCCAGCTGCTTCTTAATTAACAGGGGAACACATATCCATCAGTTGCAGCAGCTGCTGACTGGTAAGTAGGGATTGCGATATTTTCATGGTCTCTATGTAGGCTGTAAACAAGGGGGATACACAGGGATTGTGAATGTGAAGTACTCACTAATACAGAACTCTCAGTTCTGTGTTTATAAGTACCCAGTAGGTTTCCAACCTCCGTCAGAATTTTGATATTTTTAAAATATAAAAATATAAATTCATTGAACATGAATTTTAGGGGAAAAACTTGCTTTAATAAAAGAGATCAGTCTTATTTAAAGTTAGATAATTATTTCAGATAATTTTTCTGAAATACATTTTATTTTTGCACCTACTTTGTTTCTGGCAAGGGTTGCAGCTGGTTTTCTTTTTGATCTTAATGTTGATTCACAGCTGGTTTCATTTTTTTATCATATAGTTGTAATGCTATTATGCTGTTTAAATAACAAATAACTATTCGGGGATGGCATCTTTTCTTTGTGTAAAATTGCTGAGTTCCTGAACACTTCCATCCTCTGGTTTTTTTTTAGGCTTTTAAAACAAGATTAAGTAACCTTCCAAACATCAAGAAATTTCTGCAGCCTGGTAGTCAAAGAAAACCACCTGTTGATGAGAAAATTGCTGCAGCAGCAAAGATAATTTTCGACTGAGTTATTTGTAAAGATGGTGGCCAGTGCAGTATTGTAGCTAGAAGCAAAATGCAAAAATTGAGATGGGACAGTTATTTCCAATCATTCCCCAGTGCTATAATCATGCAGGGGCACAAAGTCTGGGTAACTACGTTAGGAAGCTAAATTAATAACAGAATGGAAAGACTGACTAAGGAGAGGCTGTGCAATACTGTGTACCATTAGACTAGCATGAAATAAAACACTTTTCAGCCTTTGAGTTAAATATTCATTTGATTGGTATGTAACATGTCTGATGGACCTCAATCACACTGACAGAGTTGAACTTCTGAGGAAGATTTGTGTGGATATGACTGAAAAAGTCAATGTAGTTCTCCACTGCCTGGATTAGAGCCAAGTTGAATCATGCCTTATATATCCAGAGTCCTTTCACATCATGCGGATTGAGTGCTGTGATTGCACATTGAACTGCCAAGGATTGGTTCACTTCTTGTTATGACAAAAGGCCTCACCTTGGCCTAAAATGGCTAGCGGGTGCTTAAGTGTGGCAAACTTGCCTGCCGCATATTATGGAGTTGTTTCAGGCATGATGGGTGGGCTTTGTTGTTAATTGCCACCGAGTTGATTTTGACTTATTGTGACCATATGAATGAGAGATCTTCCTTTATAAAGAAGGGAGAGTCCTGAGCAAACAGGTCCCAGATGCCCAGGTATATCTCAGAGAATGCTGATGGATAGAAAAATCAGTTACAGAAAGCTGGTGGAATAAGCTGTATCCTCAGCTTATGTTAATTTGTACGGACAATAGGAGTGTCAGCTTATGAGTTGACTCTTCTAAAAAGCTTGTACTAGCTTTCACCCAGGTCAGGAGATCACAAGGGTTTCAAGTCAAATAAAAATATAAGGCAAATCTATTGACACAATAAATTTTAGCCTAGAAATGTGCTGAGAGTGGCTCTTGATAAAGAGAAAGTGACCAAAACCATTTGGACTTGGCTAATCATATGGAACTTTCTGGAATTTCCCCCTGGAACTGGCACCCTGTCTTCTAGGTTGTACAAAAGGGAATTTCTATGTGGAGTATGGAGACCATGGTTGGGATCTGAAGGAATCCACTTCTTCCATGTGGTTGGCTTACTGAAATACTAGCCCAGTGACACATGATCTACAGAGAAAAAAGTCCCAGTGATTTCTATGATGAACATGGGAAGTGTGAATGACAGAACAATGGTCCTTTAACATCTGTACATATCTTTGAGGAGCTCTGAGTCATCCCAGGGATATGCACATGTGCTTAAGAGTATGCATCTGTTACTTGCATATGGCACTTCTGTTGTGGAAGACACAGTGAGGGACCGCCCAAGCAACTTCACCGAACATGATTGCTGTGTAATAGATCCTGTTTTGGAAACACAAAGAAATGGAGTTCAAGCACCATTTCATGTCTTTATGTATGGTAAAAACTGCTGCTTAAACAGACAGCAGACATAGGCAATGTAAGTGTTTTGTTTGGTCTTTTGTCTATACCAAGGATATGTGGAACTGCTATCAACCATCAGTATTGGACCATGTCTCCCCTTATTCACTGCCACTGGCTTTTGCTGGACCAGGGCTGATGGGAGTTGCATTCCAACAATATCTGGAGGGTCACAAATTACCTGCCCCTCATCAATAGGCTAGGTGAAACCAGCACAATCCTCTCTACTACCATCACCATCCTCCTCTCCACAAATAAGGTGATTGACTGCAAAGATTGACCATGAAGACAAGATCAGGTGTCCAATTTAAATGAGAAGCCTAACAAAGAAGCGTGTGTGTGTTACCCTGATTTCTGGGGTCCCATGAGGGACACCTAAATGCTCTTCAAATTGTGTAAGTTGGGGAAATTAGTCAAAGAGCACAAGTTAGCAATACGAGAGGCAGGACAACGGAGCGAGATCTTTTACCCAGTGTCTACGGGGTCGGGCCAAGTCAAGGAGCACACAGAATTGAAATAATAATTGTGGTTTTTATTAAAATACTATCAAACAGTGTATGCAACACACTCACGCAGAGAACTAAAGAAATAAAGGCTGGAGTGGGATACAGGGATTTTTAGAGGAGTTGTTGGTTTGGGTAATACTACACCTGTCCTGAAGCCCTGGTAGTCTGCAGCAGAAGTTTGGAAATATGGAGTCTCAGTACATGGGACTGAGGGGAAGGCTCACCAAGCAAAGTGGCAGCAAGGCTGGATAGAAGTCGGGAGCGGTCCGAGGAAGCTCACAAAGTCAGGGGTTTTTATAGGAGAAAATGTTGCCACAGGCTAGTCCGTACTTGGGGAAAACAATGAGTTTCGGGCTGGAGACCTCCAAAAGGTCAGAATTTAGCATGATTGAGTTATGTCCGAACTGACAATAGAGTAGACAGTATGCAAACGCAGAGTGCTTGACAGATGAGGATTCTTCTAATCAAGCTGCCTGCTCGGGGCAGGGAGTTCTTTGTAAATAGCGTGCATACCTGATGAGGGTACTTGCCGTGAGGTCTCCTGAAGTGGCAGTTTGGCTATTTCTGGCCAGCCTGTATTTGTTTTGAAAATTCCAGTGATTAGCGACCGAGCCTGTTTGCGTGCTTGTCCGGGGGCCTCACAAGCATGTGGGAAGGAATGGGTGAGGAAGGCCGAATTATTGATATCAAAGTGATATCTAATGTCACCCCAAGTGCGGCTTAGGAACTGCAGTAACATGTATGTACACACACGTACACCTTAGACAGTCACCCTCCAAATTGTGGACAGTGCTAAGGATAGGGTAACTGCTGGCACACTCATCCACACAGTCCTTCAGATGTTGGGTGAAACCTGCTGTGACTGCTAGAATAAAGGAGGAGATTTAGGATTAATTTTAAAAAATGACCTAACACTTGAAAACCTCCTATCAAAATGCCTCTGAAAGTAAGTTTAGAAAATAATTGGAAGCTGTTACTAATAATACCAGGACAGTAACTTTGTTTGAACAAGTTACAGTTGCATTTAAATTGGATGGTGTCACAATCTCATTAGTGCAAAAGTAACTAGTTGCAACGAGCACCATTTCATTTGCCTTCTGAGCTTTGATTCTGCCTTCCTTTCTACTACCAAATGCACTAAATGCATTTGGTAGGCTTCACGGTCCTAAAAATTTATGCCACCATAAATCAAACATTCTTCTCAGCTGCCCCCAAGACTTGTTTTAATTTTGTTGTGTAACAGAATAACATGGTTGGCTGGCTACACCTTTGGAATTTGAGGGAGCTGTACTGCCAAGGACAGTCGAAGAGATCTCCTCCTCTTACTATATCAACTCAGATGAACTGAGTGGTGTCAGATTAGCTGTGTGAAAGTCCGAGGAAAAATATACTTAATTTGCTTGTCTCTGCCGGATTTATGAGTTAATAACCCAGGACAAGGTTACTCAAGGAGAGTTCCTTTCCTAGAACCAGATTCACATTTGAAGGTAAGTTTTGAAATACATGAGAAACTTATTGCAAAATGAAGGAGGAGGAGAAGGGGGAGAGCAGTGGGAGTCTTGTGGAATTTTCACTGGTTTATTCTACCACAAGATTTCAGGGATTAGAATTCACTTCCATCAAACACATGGATAAGAGTACGACATCTAATCCTCAGGTATAAGTTAATTTAATTTCGTTTAAACCAAGGAGAGTGCTGCAAACAGAGGACCATTCATACTGTTAGGTAGTTCAAGAAATACTTGATAGTGCTCTTTATTAGCTGTGGAATTGAGGAAGAGAGAACAATGGAGCAGAACTGCAACGAAGTGAGCAGGCAAGTGTAGAAGCTGAAGTTACCGAAAGGAGGTAACAATATTGTTGCAGTGCAAAAAGAATGTGTTGGGACTAAGCAGCTGTCTAAAATAAAAGCAAAGCCTGCTGCCTTTCTCTTGCTAATCTGCAGGACGGAAGAGGGAAAGAAGAAGACAGTTTTTAGAGAGCAGAAAAGTTAGAACCCTAGAAGACAAAAATGAAATGCAAGACAGGAGGGAAAACTGAGTGAAAAAGTAGGCTGAGTGACTGACAAGGGAGGTATGCATTTTGAAGTGATGCAGTGACACTTTCCAGAAGGGAAGAAGAGAGGCAGAGAGGAGGATAGAGAAGATAAACAAAAAACAGGTATACCACAGTTAATGGAATAGATGTGTTCCTAAGCATTACTTCTTTAATGGAAAATTTGGTAGCAGAGGCAGAAATAACACGGAAAGAATAGGGGTAGGTTCCTACACCACAAAAAAAGAGCAGTTTGATGTGTTTCAGCAAACTTTTTATTCCAGACCAATATGCACATGTGAAACGAAACAACCAGGGCCATTCTGTACTAGACTGTTAGTGTTGTTATTCCATTTTCAACATCCTGTGGAATCCTGAGGTCTAAACTGAAAACGCCAGGATTCTGTAGGATATTGAAAGTGGAATAATAGCACTATAACAGTTTAGTGTGGAAATAACCCAGGTCAAGTAAACCCTTGCATAAACAAACAAAAATATTCTGAACCCACTTGAAGGCTTCTTCTATAATGGATTTTTTTTTTTTTTAACCAGGCTCTGCTCTTATGGTTTCCAATCTGGTGGCCAGACTTTCAGATCTGTACTTTTTAAACAGATTAGGGAAAACTGGTTAGACAGGCTTATCCTCTCTCCTCTTTTCACTGTTGTCATAGGTTGCTACAGCCGAGAAAGGCCTGCCTGAATAAAATTCCTTTGTCTGCTGGCAGAAGGGGAACAGGTCAAGGTTTAGCCTAATCTCCATTGGCAGGGAGTTCCAGGGCCTAGAAGCCATTACCATTTCAGAGTCCAGCATCAAAGCACCAGATTGTGAAACAGCTTCACTCTGAACTTTTAACTCGATAGTCCTGCCAATTTTCACAGCTAATTTATCATCCTCACCCAAAACTTATCTGGTAGAGTTTTATTGCTCAAATCTCTACTGGAGTTTAATTTTCTATTTAGAGATTATATCCATAAAGTACTCTCCATTAATCCAGAGTGTTACACAAAGTCCATCCCAGCTCACTTTGACACACCTTTTTTTAATCAAAGCTTCTGGAATATCTGGTCATTTTATGTTACCGTATTGATTACAAGGAATGGAGAGTCAGAACAATTGTGTAGCTGCACTATGATCTTGAGCAATCTTGCCCTTAAGAACCTTGAAGTCAGCTCCTTTGGATCCCATATTGGGAGAAAAACAGAATTAACATTAAATAAAAATAAATAAGAAGAGCCCTGCTGGATCAGGCCAAAACCCTATCTAGTCCATCATTCTATTCAGACAATAGCCAACAGTTACCTGTGGGAAGTCCATAAGAAGGACACAAGCACAAAAACAGCGTCCTGCTCATGCTGGCCTGCAAGTGGTACTGAGAGGCACAATGCCTCTGATACTAGAAAGAACATACAGCTATTGTGATTACTAACCTTTGGTAAGTTTGTCCTATATGAGCTCACTAGAAGAATGTGCTGTTCTGTTATAACACTTCAAAAGGACACTAATTCTAGAATAGGGGTGGGAAAGTGTGGCCCACAAGACAGAACCATACCTTCCCCACATGCCACAGATGCTCTCTGGTGGGCATGAGGGAAAATGTTGCCACATCTTTGGCTTCCAGGGCTGTTTTTATGACCCTGAGTCACTTCTTACTGCAAAAAAAAGGGGCCTCTCCTGAGTCTAAATTGGCCCAGAGGAAGCCCCAAAGTGGCAAAATTGCCCACTAGAGGTCGTTTGAGGGCAAAATAAATTTTTGATTTTTCTTTTGCACGGGTGGCTTTGGCTATCCAATCTCTTGGGGGCCACTGTGGCACCCATTCCCATAATTGCCTGCCCCAGTTCTAGGGTATGAAGTCATTCCTGCCCTCACAACCCATTCTTGTTGGAAGATAGTCTCAAATAGTCATTTGTCATTTGTTTTAGACTTCCATTCCCAGAATCCCTGAATACTGGCCATGCTGACTGGGACTTAGAGATTTAGAAGTCTAATACCTCTGGAGAAACAAGGGTAGAGAACCACTGGTATGGAATAATGGAATAACCTTTCTCTCTAGAAAAGATGACAGTGAGTGACTGATAATGTGCACCATCAGAACAGTGTGTGATTTGTTTAATTCCCTTTTAAAGCCATTCAAGTTAGTGGTCATCACTACAGAATTCCAGCATTTAACTATACATTGTGTGAACTTCCCTTCAGACTGGTTTGTGGCAGCCCCAAATCTTTTAACTTTCCCATACTGATTCATAAGAGCTAATGTGATGCAGTGGTTTAAACACCAGACTATGACTCTGGAGACCAGGGTTTGAATTCCTGCCCAGCAGAATTGCAGCTGCTCTTCTCAGGTTCAGCTTTGACTACTAAACAGAAATTATTGGCTAGAATAATGAACTGTATGGGAACTATGTCTTTGTACGGGAAGTGGAACTGGTCATTTTCTTAACGTCTTATATCCACTAGAGGGCTAAATAGCAGAGCTTGGCCAATACATATTACGCACAGCACACATTAATGTACAGCGCATACCAGTGTGCATCCTGCACTGATGCGCAGCACACATTGATATGCCTTGGACACTCTTGCTGGTGCCCCAATACTCATCTTCCCAATTCACTAGCAAGGTTATTTACCACTTCTGCTACTTAGCTAAGTCATGTTAAGTAAAATGTGATAGGGGAATTCTGGTGGTTATTTTTAGTTGCTTTAGAAAACCCATCTGAATGCTCCTGTACTGTGATATAAAACATACTATCTTCCCCTCCACTTCATTGTTCCCTTGGTACCTCCAAAATAACATGAGACACAGCACTTGAACCTTGGGATATTCCTCCTCTATGACTGAGTGAGCCTGTATCGCTGTAACTATAGAAAGAATATACATAGCTAAACCACGAAAAAGGTAGAGTTGCAATCATAATGTACTGTAGTTATACCTTAATTACTGAGGAAAGAACTAGTGGCAAATAGGTTGTTACTCGTAAATAGTTACTTCCAGCTCTGGCCAAAAGAGCACCTTCTTTAAAAGAACAAATTACATAGTCATCATCCCTGATTCACCACTTTAGCACAAAGTTTCATCAGAAACCTGGCCCTATTGTTAAACCAAAAGGAAGAACCAGACTCGGGTCACAGATACTGGAGCAATTCCCACCCTCGCCATTTCTTCTTCCTTGGCCCTTCCCATCTGTTACCGACGGAGTGTTGTGTGACCCCCACCATCCTACACCACCTAACCAAGATTGCTGCCCTCTTGGGTGGTATAGCTGCTTTCCTGGGACCCTTTCACATTACACAATTATAGCACTATGATTCTACTTTATCTGCCATGGCAGCATTCTATGGAACCCTGGGATTTGTAGGCTGGATGAGCTCTCTGTCTGAGAATTCTAAATACCTCCCCCCAATTGCAGATTCTAAGATTCCACAGGATGAAACCATGGCAGTTAAAGTAGAATAATATGGTTACAATTGTGTAGTGTGAAAAGATCCCTCTTGAGAGCACTGAAGTAAGATTCAGCTATGATTTCCCCCTGCTGACATCTGTTGCACCATATGGAACTCTGGGGGGCCCCATCTTGTCCTTTGCCTCAGGCAGCAAAATGTCTCAGGCTATTTCCGCACTAGAGTATTACAGTCCTATTATTCCACTTTCAACATCCTGTGGAATTCTGGGGTTTGTAGTTTACTGAGGTCCAAGAGCTCTCTGGCTGAGAATTCTAAATGCCCCTCCCTAAACTACAAACCCCAGGATTCCACGGGATGTTGAAAGTGGAATCATAGCACTATAACAGGCTAGTGCAGAAATGGCCTCAGACTGGCAAATCTGCTCTGGGTTTTAGTCTAAATGTTAAAGTAGCTAGCCTTCATGCTGAACCCTGTCCTTGAAAAGCTCCTTTAAAGTTCAGACTTAAATCTGGAGTTAATTCACTGCCTTACCATCATAGGAACCACCAGCCGTGACTGGCTGGCCCTGGCCTGTTGTGTTGCTGAAAAAAATACAGCTGGTATTCCGCCAGAATTGTTGATTTACTGGCAGACTACCCAGTGGTCAGGGCAAGTTACTTATTGTTGATCAAACATTTGCAAAACGCACTACAGAAATCAATCCTCAACTTTTCTGTCCTTGGAGGTAGAATGAGCATGACTAGGCAATTAAAAATAAATAAATAAATAAATAGAGCTGTTGAACAAATGCAGAAAGACCTCTGCAGCTGATTTTCTTTTCTCAAGGATGTTGGAAAGGCAATGGACAGATAGGGAGAATCTGAATGTATTAACAACTTTAAATTGCTCCCTGAAGCAGCTATCACTACATGACTAGCTATTTACCTGTGGATATATAGGGAGAAAAACAGCATACAAATGCAGTAAATGAATAAGCAGACAATAAAGTACTCTAAAGAGTCTTTTTGCCTTTTGACTGCCCCACCTCTATAGTGACATCAATAGGAAAAAGTATTCATTTCCATGGTGGGCTGCCCTCAGGATCTGGTCTAATCCACACTTACTGCACAAGATCTCTCTCAGCTTTTCCTTTCCTTCTGTAGCATTCTTTCCTGTACAGGAGAGATACCTTCTGAGTTCAGGAGGGAGTAAGTTCCCTTGAGGTCAATGAAGTCAATGCAGGTTACTCCTGAACACACACAGGCCTTTCCACACTATACTGTTATAGTGCTATTATTCCACTTTCAACATCCTATGGAATCCTGGAGTTTGCAGTTTAGGGAGGGGCATTTAGAATTCTCAGTCAGAGAGCTCTTTACCCTCAGTAAACTACAAACCCCAGAATTCCACAAGATGTTGAAAGTGGAATAATAGCACTATAACAGTGCAGTGCAGAAAGGCCCATATACACACATGCATGTGTTACCCTGTTTACTGGGGGTCCCGGGAGGGACACCAAAATGTGCTCAACTATAAGTGGGGAAAAAGTAGCTCAGAGCACTGCTTAGGGTTACCAGAGGCAGGGTGACTTGGCAGGATCTTGTAACCCAGTGTTTACTGGGTCAGGCCAAGTCAAGGAGCAGACCGGTTTGAAAATAATTAACGATCTTTATTAAATCCAGGCACACAATGTAAGCAACACACCCACACAGATAACTAAGGAAAATAAAGGTGTGAGTAAGATAGCGGGATTTTCAGAGGGATAGTTGGTTCGGGTGATACGACACCTGTTCCTGAAACCTGGAAGAAGATAGGGAGCGATGCAGGGGTTCGGTGTATCTCAGCACATGGAGCTGAGGGGAAGCTCACCAAACAATGCGGCAGCAAGGCAGTTGGAACTTGGGAGCGATCCGAGGAAGGTCTCGGAATCAGGGGTTTTTATAGGGAGAAGTGTGACTGCAGGCTATGCCTTACTCGGGGACAACAATGAGTTTTAGGTGCGAGACAATGTCTCCGAAAGGTCACAATTTAGCATGATTGAGTTAAGTCCGAATTGACAAAGAGGTAGACTGTATGCAAATGCTCAGTGCTTGGCCTTTAAGCTTCTAGCTTGCCAAGTTACCTGCTCAGGGCAGGGAGTCCTTTGTAAACAGCGTGCATGCATAATGAGGGTGTTTGCAGAGAGGTCTCCTAAAGCAGTGATCTGGATATTTCTGGCGTGCCTGTATTGCTTGAGAACATTTCAGCAGTTAAGTGCCAAGCCTAGTTTCGTGCTTCTCTGGAGGCCTCACAAACACATGGAGAGGGGTGGTAGCATAAGGCAGAATTATTGATATCAAAGCGATATCTAGTGCTATTGCCAGGCAGGCCTAAACTGCAGTAACAATCGCATTCATTTGGAAAATTTTTCCTGGAAATCAGTAGTTATTTCTTCTGAGTATACACAGATGGGATTTTGCCTTCAAAAGCAGTCAAAACTGAGATGGTGGAAGGAAAAACCTTCCTTCTCGGTTTTTTTTTTTTAACCCACCATGGCTGAACTTTTTTCCTTGTTCCCAAGTCTACGGTTGAACTTGCAATCCTATACACATTGAAGGCAGTGGGGCTTATGACTGAGTTGACCTGCATTGGCTTCTATTATGTAAAACTTGAAAAGGCTAAGAGCCTTTGAAAAAAAAGTATTTAAAAGTGAAATGGAGGAAAGTAAGTTTTTATTCTACGGCAAAGAATCAGGCTAGTAAGGCTTGTATAACATGGGTATAATGACAATTTTGGAGGAAATTAGATGGGCAGTGTGGGCAGTGGGACACTCATGTTAATTACACAGGATTATTCATACCCCTGACCACTCTCTCCCTGAGCCAAGTCAAAGTGTGTATAGTTGTCGAGGCAATAAATTGTGGGAACAAGGAGAACATTTCCTATAACTAATGTGAATTCCTATAATGACTTAAAATGAATAGTGCAGTAAAAATTTAAAGAAGAAATGGGAGCATTCATTTCATTCATTCAGGAGAAGAATATAGCTATGTGTGGATTCACCCAGAGTTTGGCCATTTCCACTGTCCCACAATGGGGATGTGTTGGCAGCAGTCCACAAGTTGTGCTTTCGCACAATGTCGTTGTAGTCCTGCTGCCAAGGTGTCTGCACCCTTCACAATCACGGGATATTTCATGAATGAAAAAATCCATGAATGGTCTGTGATTACACATCGCTCCCATCACTGGCAGCCACACAAAACAGGTAGAAGCGCGATCTTAGGTGCTTCCTTCCCCAGTGCAGAATGGGAAAGAGGCCAGCTGCGGTGCAGAAGGATGGTGCATGTCACTCACGTTCCCATCTTCAGGCAGCAGCTGGGTGTGGAGGGAAACGTTGAGGGCATGCTCCCATCCTGGCAAAGATACTGCTGGGATGACACTGAGACCACAACAGAAAAGGGTAAGGTGTGGAAGTGGCCTTTCTTTCTAGTTGTTTTGAGATTATGGAGTTTGTAGTGCAATCTGATGCACTTCTGTTCAGAACTGACTCAGATATAAGTCTTACTGAATTTGAAGGAATAGATTACCTCCATGTATCTGTATTGCAGGTGAAGGAACAGTGCAGCCCTCTAGATGTTGAACTGCAATTCTCAGCATCTCTAGACAGCATAGCCAGAAGAATTCTGGGAGTTGCAGTTCACTAAAATCTAGTGTGTGTGCGTGTGCGTGTGCATGCGCGCACGCATGTGTGCGCCTGCATTCAAGTTGCCTGCCAACTTATGGTGGCCTCATGAAATTTTATAGGGTATTTTTAGGCAAGGCATATTCAGAGGTGGTTTTGCCTGTTTCTTCCTCTGCAACATAGCCTACAGCACTTTGTATTTGCTAGCAGCCTCCCATCCAGCGGCTAACCCTGCTTAGCTTCCAAATTTAGGCAGGATCTGGTGCCAAGGCTAGACCGTTCCTTTCTCTGATGTATCTAATTGATTCTTATTAGCTTCTTATTGCAATGATTCAGTGTAGTCTTATGTTTACTCAGTAGTAAGCTTCAGTTAGTTCCATGGGTTTCATTCCCATGCAAGTGAATGTATGATTATACCCACAAGCTTCCTAAACCTTTGGCCAATTAACAATAAATTCATATCAGTTTAATTTTCATGTGACTGCTTTCCTTCCTGACAAATTCATGGGAATGAATTTAGAGAAAGGGGGCTTGGAATCCTTCTTTGTGGATACATGTTTAGCATCCTCAAAAAGGTAGTGGTCTCAGATTTAGTTGCAAGATATTTCTAGCAGGGCTCTTGCAAGCCGAGTAATTTCAGAGAAAACAGAAATTAAACACTGAAAGCTGTTCCAGGCATGGAGATTCAACAGCATTGAGAAAAGCTGCACCTGTTGAAATCTGCGTGTGAGCTATTTATGGTGCAGGAACTGCACCACAAAATGGCAGCCTGTTATTCTCAAGGGGTTCCATGATGGAGAATTGTCCCAGTCAAGTTTTATATTGTGGGTATCCTTTTGCTTCATATTGAGAAAGACACAACCAGTTCCTTCATTTCTCTTGCAGTTCCATTTTAGGATATTTGATAATATTATTCTGCTGCAAAGCCACTTTTCTCCATCTTGACAGAAGAAAAGATGTCTGGGAAGCCAATACTGCATTACAGCCAAGTGAGAGGGAAAATGGAATCCATCCGCTGGCCGCTTGCCACAGCTGGAGATGAGGTCAGTGTGTCCTCAAAGAGAAGGAGAGATAATGTTGAGTAAATGAACTAGTTGCCAGGTTTAGTGACCTGTTCTCTAAATACAACTAAGCCATCAGAACTGACTCAGCAACTTATTATGTACATGGAATCAGGACTCTGAAGCAGTTCTGACTTCTCAATTCTATTTGTGGAAACGTTCGCTATACCATATTCCTTTCCCATCTCCCTTACTCTTCAGATAGACAAGGTAGTCATCAAGTTGCCATGCAGAATTGTTATTAGGTTGTATAAACATGCTTCTTTAATGGTGTTTATTTTATTTTTAAAATCTTTATAAATCTCCTTTCTGTGCAGAAGGACCCCCAAGGAATATATACCTTGCAAAAACAAGAGCAATCAAGTTAAGAGCAAAGTGAATTATCTTTAAAACAAGAAAGTAGAATAAAGGATTTAAATCCATGAAGACCCAGCTTTAAATAAAACACATTTCTAAAGCTAGATATAGATGGGGCAAATGTTATCTTAAGGAGGAAGAGGCTCTGAGGGGGGGCTCTAAGTTGCTGGCATTTTAACCTCAACTACATATAGGATGTACATAGTAGGAATTCTAAAGAAGACAATAAATTATGGGCACGTTACTCTGGGAGGAGATTTTCTGAGATTTCTTGACCCTCCAACCAATCCCCTCTACTACATAATTATACCATTATGATTTCTCTTCAACTGCCATGACAATTTCCTGTGTAATCCTGGGATTTGCTATTTAGGGAGAGGTATATAGAATTTTCAGCCAGAGAGCTCCTCTGTCTCATCAAACTATGGAACCTGGGATTCCACAGGATGCAGCCATGGCAGTTAAAATGAAATCATAGTGATCTCTCCCTCTCTCTCAATATATATTAATATGAAAAGGCCTCCAATTTTGCTGAACAGAATCTCCCATGGCCCCTTACCATTGGCTATGTTGGCTAAGACTGATAGGAACTGCAGCTCAACAAATTTTGTTTCATTGGATACTACAGAATTGCAGGAGAGCATCAGCTGTACATAGTCATCTGGAAACTCCTCAGTGATCCCCCCTCCAGCCTGCCCCAGCCATAATAAGATGTGACAACATGACCTGGTTTAAAGTTTTTTAGGTAAAAATTAACACCTTGAGTTGTACCTGTGAACCAACTGAGAGCCAGTGTATTTGTTCAATGTTACTGGGTCTGCAAATTACATATTAGGTATCAGTATGATTGCTGCATTTAATACTAGGTTCAGTTTATACTTTGAATCTACTTTTCCCGCCAGGACTCAAAATGCTAATTTTTTAAAAAATTAGGTTTTTACATTACCCTGTCTCAGAGCAACATACATGTATCTACACTCCACTCATTTAACTCCATTCAATCCTTGATCAGACCTAGGGAAGCTTCTGTTGATGGAAGAAAAACTGGATGCAATGCAATGTAATTGACAATATCATTTTTAAAAAATGCTGTCCATTGGAGATTCTCCACAGAACAAGAAGAAATAGCTGCATAGGGAAGTGTAGGAATAAGGCATCAGTCTACCTGGTCTCAGCTCAATTGGTTGGACTGTTTTTTTCTTTGAAACTAGATTTCAGCTCCTTGGTTTTATGCAGCGTGTGGGCAGATCAGCATACTGAACATGATAACCCTGAAGAAACTCAGTATGATGTTCTGTCCAAAAACATAATTTCCGCAGGCACAAGGAGTCCATTTTTCTCCTTTCTAGAATGAGTGAATAAATGAATATCAAGAGTTCAGCATGAAAAAATGGGATATATTTTGCCATTTTTCAAGACAATCCAGGAAGTGTCAGCTGTTTTTAAACTAAAAGGAAAGAACATATACTAGTCTTTTCAGGATCATTTGTGACTTGTATAAGAAGAGAGGTGGAGGAGCTAAATTTTGCTTCATTGCTATGTTTCAGTTTGAAGATCAGTATATAGATAAAAAGGAAGACTGGGAAAACTTACGAAGAAGTGAGACTATATGTGAGAAACTGGTATTAGTGTGAGACTATGGCCCTTTCCACACGGGGAAAAAAAACGGCTTAGGGCGACTCATCCGGAGGTCGTCCACACCGTGGAGTGCGCTAGAGCGGTTTGAATAGTGGAGGTTCCACACCTCAAACCGCGCTAGCGCGGCCGCAAGGGGTGGCGCGGTGCGTTTTTTAAAAACCACATTTTATGAGGTTTTTACGAAACGCGAGCGCGCTAACCCATTGCAGCGCCCCGTGTGAAACTGCAGGGACGCGCTAGCGCGTCCCTGCAGAGCTGCCCAGGGGCGGGCTTCCGGCTGGCGCGCTGCCCTGATTGGCGGAGCGCCGCCGGAAGTTGCCGGCCGCCATTTTGGGCGCCGCTGAACACCGCCGAAACTCGCCAGCGTGTGGAGCGGCGAACGTGCGCTCCCCGCAGGGACGGAGCAACCCGTTTTCAGGTAAGATCCGTCCCTGCGTGCGCTCCCCGTTCCCCCATCCCCCGTGTGGAAAGGGCCAAAGTTTGTCCCTGGGGCTACATGTTACAACCCTTTGACCCCTTTTGACAAAAAAGAGGTGAGTTGTCTCTTGTAGAAGTTTCCAGGAGAGGCAATTCACCTGGGCCCCTGCACTGTTTCACATTCCAAAAAACCAAAAAACCAAAAAACCAAAAAACCAAAAACAAAAAACTAAACAAAACACCAGTTTTTCTGAACTAGAACTGGATTTCTGGCAGTATCTATATTTTGGTTTGTGTTCTGTCAGTTTGACAGTCTGCGCAGCCCTTGAAGGTTCCTCATATAACCACTTTCAATAGGTTATCAGTTCTTTAAGTCACAGGAAGGCCACATGTGGCTCTCCAGAGGCTGTTGGGCTGCAACTTTCATCAGCTGTAGATGGCAAAGCCAAAGCTAGCATGATGGGAGCAGCCATTGGACGACATCTGGAGGGTCACATATAAATATCTGATATAAATATCTTTGAATAAATATCTGTTCATCCATATTTTGTGGTTTGTGTCAGCGTGTGAGCTAATCCTGTTCTCGCATAGAGAACTTGTTTCAATTAAATTCAAAATGCAATACACTGGTATCCAAGACATCAGGGAGCCAAGCCTGGTTGAAGTCCTGTTTAAAGCCCTTTGGAGCTTAGGATTGCCTGTGTCCACATCTGTACATCTCTATGTTTATATGCCTATGTCTATATCCATCTTCTATGGAGGACCCTCACAATCTGAGGCGAGGTGGGTAGCTCTCAGAAGGAAGGCCTTTTGGATGGTGGCATCCCAATTATGGTTTGCCTGGCACTTACTTAATGTCCTTTCAGTATCAGGCCAAGGCTTTCTAATTTTCCCAGGCTTTGAACATTTTACACATTTAAAGCTTGCTGCATGCTGTCACGCTGCTTTTTAACTTTTGTGGTTGTTACCTTATTTTATTTATTTTGTTAGTATTTTTAATTGTTATATTCTTTTTGTAAACCAACCTGGGCGTACGATTAAAGGGCAGTATAAAAACGATGGATATTAAATAGAATGAAATAAATATGTCAGCTATGCAAACCAACATGGAGACAAATTCTCCCAAAGAAAATGTTTCCTTGCAGTCTCTTTTCAGAGATCGTCATTCCTGCGTTAAAAAGGGTGCATCCAGACTGATTAAAAACGCTAGAAAGTCCAAGATTTTATTCCTGTTCTTTCTGAGTTTATTTTGGAGATCTATACATGTTTCATTTGAGAATATCTTTGGTCAACTCCTGGTACAATCAGAGATTTTTTACATCAGCTCCCCAGGCTGGTTTATTTTAATCCAGAATACAGTTGGAAATAACAAGACCAAAATCTGGGACTTTATAATCAGCCTCGTGTGCCCTTGTTAGCAACAACTGTAGCAATAATACTGAATCTGTCAGAAACACCCAGTTGATACTTATTGTGTTGAAAATGAAGCTTGTGAGTACTGAATTTCTCCCTCTCCATCACTTCCTGTTTAAAAGATGGATCCCTTCTGTTCCAGTGATTGCCCACGGTGGAAATTGATGGGATGAAGATGGTACAGACCTGAGCCATTCTCAGCTACATTGCAGGAAAATACAACCTCTACAGAAAGGACCTGAAGGAGAGAGCTTTGTACTGTGTCATGGTCTTGTTTACTCAAATTTTAAATTTACTGGAGACTTATTATTAGACTAAAAATAGTAGATGGCACTTCCTGAGGAAGTATGACCTCTCTTTCCTGTCACTCAGAAGTGCAACCCTTCTGGCTGTTTTTCATCGAGATAAACTAGAGGAAAGCAATCTTTTTAACACTGATGGTTGCTTTCCCTCAGGGGCAATCTGCCAAGGACTGCATGCTGGCAATGGGGCGGGGGGGGGGAGGCAGCAGTAATTGGTGATCCAGCAGGGTGGGGAGCAGAACAAAAAGCGGGTGAGCTCTCCTTGGTCCTTTACCTTCATCCTCACCCAGCAAGTTGTTGGGCAAGGACAGATCACTTTTGCAGAAGCATAAAGTGACCATATACAGAAGGCTTGTGAATTTAAGTTAAGGGCCACAGATTGCCTCTGTGTGTGTGTGTGCGTGTGCGCGCGCCTTCAAGTTGCCTGTTAACGTATGGTGACTCTATGAATTTTACATGGCTTTCTTAGACAAGGTGTATTCAGAGGTAGTCTTGCCAGTTCGTTCCTCTGAAATATACCCCACAAAACCTGGTATTCATTGGCAGTCTCCTGTCAAAGTTCCAACCAGGGCTAACCATGCTTAGCTTCCAAGATCAGACAGGATCTGGTGCTTGTAGGGTATTTAGGTCCACAGCTTGCCTACCCTTTCAATAAATATCAGGGTCTATTACATACAAGTGCATGTATTTTGGCTGTTGTTTTTGTATGCCTTCAAATTGCTTCTGACTTATGGTGAACCCAAGGCAAATCTATCATGGGGATTTCTTGGCAAGATTTGTTCAGAGGGAGCTTGCTACCTTCTGAGACTGAGAGAGTGTACCTTGCCCAAAGTCACCTGGTGGGTTTCCATGGAGGAGCAGGAATTTGAACTCTGGAGACCAGAGTCATAGTTCAATGGTCGGATCACTCTCCTAATATGGCACTTGCTCTCAAATTGGACATCAAGGAAAAGTGCACACAAAGGCTTCCACAAGATTTTATCTGGATCACCTATGCACTTTTTAAACTAATAGTATTTTAAATTAAATGATTGGTTGTTACAAAGCAATTTAAAATTCTAACTATTTTTTTTTAAGAATAAGCACAAAAAAAGTAACTGCTACATTGTCTCTCTCTTTCCACCTAGAATTGACATGTATGTGGAAGGAACAGATTATCTCCTGATGATGCTGATGTGCCTTCCATTCACTACAGAGGGGAAAGAACAGGAAAAAGCTCTGATAATTGAGGGGGCCACAACCAGATACTTCCCAGTTTATGAGAAGGTAAGCCACAGTCAGGCATTAGATTGGAATGGCTTGTTTTCTGCTGCTTGTTTTTCTCCAGAGACTAGAATGAAAACCAGTGGACTCAAATTACAAAAGAAGAGATTCCACCTGAACATTAGGAAGTATGTTTGGAATCCTGTATAGGAAATAGGTATGTGTAAGTACCATGGTTACGATGATGCACAATGGATCCCATCCTGATCCTCACTTACTGAAAAGCATGCACTGAGACTGACGGGGATCTTTTTCCTTCTTGCTCAAGAAGCCGCTAACTGATGGTCCCACCCCTTGCGATGTGTGACAGGCAGAAACAGGTCCCCTGTCGCAATTCCTCCTTACGCCAGAGATTGCTTGTGTGTAGAGGTGGTGTCAGAACATTAATCAGATGCTTTCTGGTCAACAGGAGAATAGACCCCATCGTTCGCAGTGGCTACTGCCTGGTAAGTTGGGATTTGGGCTTTCATAGTCCCTACGTAGCCCCTAAAGAATTGGATTGGATCCCAGCCAACTTTTTTACCATAGGAACTGTTTGACAACAAAGTAGACTGCCTTGGAGAACAAGAGACTCTCCTTCTTTGGATGGGCATCTGTCAGGAGTGCTTTGGTTGTGTATTCCTTCATGGCAGGGGTTGAACTGGATGACCATTGTTTGGATTCTGACATGAATGAGAGGGAGACGGCAAGATCTGTTTATAGAGAATGTGTCTTTGGATTTTTCCTCAATGTGGAAAAGCCTGGGACCATCCTTTGTACTGCAGAACAAAATCATATGGAAGCATTTATATGATCAAATGCACCTTTTGCTGGATATAGCCTGTATTAACAATCTGAAACCCTGTACCCAGTTTCCTGAGAGTAAACCCCATTCAGTAGACCTGTATAGGGACTGAAGTGTTAAGAGTCTCTACATAATGTGTTGGAGCACATGCAGTGTGTAGTTTATAGCTGAATGAGAACGCTAATAACAACTCAGAGTCTCTGTTACCTTCAATGATCCCAAGGTCCACAGAGCATCAACACTGAAGTGGTATGTTCATATTCCATAGGTTTTAAAAGGCCATGGTCAAGATTTCCTTGTGGGTAACAAGCTTAGTTGGGCAGATGTCTGTTTGCTTGAAGCTATTCTTGAATCAGAAGAGTTGAAGCCTAATATTTTCTCTAAATTTCCCCTTCTGCAGGTGAGTGCTAAACTCTGGGGAATAACATGGTGTGGGGGTGGGGTAAGGTGGGTTAAGTGTTCTTGAAATATAATTTTAGGTTATCAGAGTACAGCATCAGTGTTTAGGGCACTTATCATGTCACTGTCTGCAGTGAAGATGATTATGTTTTGGGAGACTATATCCTATATCTTGACACCTGTAAGCCTCTTTAGGGTGTGGATCTGGATTTTCACCCCTTTGTCTTACATTCATATCTCATTTTACAGTAAAGAGTACTTGGGATATCCTGCTGTCCCAAGTTTTAAACAAATGTTGACCAATGCTTGTCACAGAAAAGCTTAGAGATTTCTATCAACTGCATAAGAACTGTTGCTCAGTGCTCTAAAGCATGTGTTTTGCATGTGTAAGATCTCAGTTGATTGCCTGCTGTCTCTAGTGAAAGATCTGATTGCAGATCTTCTGAAATCTAGAATGTTTTATTCTGCAACTGTCCCGCCACATTCACTGAACCTTATAGACAGGAAATGTCATTTTTGATTTGTGACTTATATTTCTGCATTGCCTTTTCCCTCCTTTTTTTAAAAACCACAAAGGAGAGGGAAATGGAATAGGTGAACAAATCAATAATTTTAACTGGTAGCACTAAGCACTAAGAACTGCCTCTCCTGAACCACAGTATCTTCTACAGAGGGATGTGTAACTAAAACCATATCAAAAATTTGCAGGCAGTTTCCCCAGCAGAGAAGGCTGCATGGTTCATTATCTTGTTAGCTAAGCCTTCCCACTCTGTGATTATGATCACTTGTTCAAAGATATGGTTTGTGATTTAAGCCACACTGGTTTCTGAATCTTTGTTTCATTAAGCCACATGTTTACAAAAGACTGGTCTTCTGTAGGTGTAACTGTTAGTTACAAGACCCATAATGCTACTTCTGGTTTCAGCATTCTTGGCCATTTCTGCACTACACTGCTATAGTGCTATTATTCCACTTTCAACATTCTGTAGAATCCTGGGGTTTGCAGTTTACGGAGGGGCATTTAGAGGGCCTCAGTAAACTACAAACCCCAGAATTCCACAGGATGTTGAAAGTGGAATAATAGCGCTATAACAATGAAGTGTGGAAATGGACTTTGTCTGAAGCCATAAGGAGAAGGGTATTCTTATTTTTGCAGAGACGGTGAGGAAATGAACAAAGTTTTTTAAACTGTCCCATCATGACAGGGTCAAAAATATATTGCAAAATCTTTCCTATCTTTTGCCCCAGATGCCCTCCTGGGACTATGGGGGGCATTTCCTCCATGTTTGGGCTCCTCTGGACCAATAAAGGCCTTAGAGAAGACTTTTGGAAACAGGAAGTGAAGTGACTTCTCGCTTCTTGTTGTTGAAAATGGCCCAGGAAGGCCAAAAAACACGGTGAAAATGCCCCCCACGCTTCCTGGAGGTGTTTGAGCCAACCTCCCTTTTTTAAAATGGTGTGGTGGTGGCGTATGACTCTCCAATGTCTTGTGGGGGACTGTGTGTCCTCCTAGCATCCTGTTACCCACTCTGGAAACACTAAAACACAAATCTCGCTCTTTCTCAAAACGTCTCTGTCAGAGACTTCTGGGTTTAATGGCGGTGCGACGGGCAATTTAGTGGCATTTTTTGCTGCTAACTGTTGCCCCGCGCGGCTCAGCCAGCTAGATTAGAATGTTTAGAGTCAGCCAGCAACCCCCCGGTAAAGGGGGTTCAGAGGGACTCACAGGGGCCTGAATCCATTCATCAGTCTTCAAGATCCAATGTAAGTTGGATCAGAGAAGATGAGGAAGAATGTGAGGTCAAAGAGTACCACAACCGCGCTGGAAGGCAGCCAATCTACAGACTGGCATAAGCACTGCCAAAACATTTTTTAAAGTAAGTAAGCTTTCTCATCAAGTTCAAAGATAACAAGACTTTTGCTTGGTTAAATAATAACCTCTACATAAAGGGACTTTGCCAAATGTTGAGCAGGAGTTTGTTCAGTGGACACTGAGATTATTGCATTTAATCATTAACTACTTGAAAAGCGACATATTTATTGACAAACTTGAGTTTCTCAGCTTGAGCTGTCTAAAGATCTAGCAAAGTTTATGGAAGAAGATATAATTTATGAGAATATGAGAAACTTCAATACTTGAAGAAGTTTTATATATATAAAGAAATTGGAAGTGAGAAAAGCTAACTGTAAGTAACTCTCACTGAGCTCACCAGGGAGCAAGACGGAGCACGGACCAGCCGGTGGCATAACAGTATGAATAGAGACTAAAAATTAATTCTTAAAGACTATTTCATGAACGCGGTTGGATGTTATCGGTTGGAATAAAATCAGCTACAAAGAAGGGAACAGAGCTCAGGCCGTAGCGAGATTCAACTGGTTAAGAAAAATCTGTGAAATAAACGTGACAGAAACAGACTGGATATCGGATACATTTGGATACTTTTGAACTATTACTAATGATCGGATTAGCAGATATCTGAAGAGCATTTTTGAGGATATATAAGAACAACAGGACTAAAGGACACATACTAACGCTCTGGAGAAGTTTGAACTAAAGACAGTACGAACTAAATAATTCTACATTGGAAGAGAAACGTGTCGCAGGGAGAGAAGAGAAGACAAGCAGACATTTAGAAAAAATATTACAGAACAAGTGTGCCTGGTGGGAATGAGTGTTTGTAAAAGATGTTATTGAATGAAGACAGCTGTGGGGAGGGAAGTATTTAAGTATTTACGTTTGAAAAGAACAATTAATATTGCTATCTAGAGAACCAATTTCATTAATAAAGTATGCTTTGAAAGGAGAGAGGAGAGTTTTAGTGGTAGATGCAGCTGGACACATTAAGTATATTAAGTATACATTAAGTATAATTACATTTGATCTTGATTTGGTTCTCTCTTATAGAGCTACATTAAATTTGACAAAGTTTCTTATCATTAGCAGGGGAATTGTTGTTATATAAAAACTGATTGATCAGACTTATTTGATTAATTGATTAGACTTGGTTAATTGATTATATTTACTCATTGATTAATTAACCAGCCTATTAATCAAATTAATTGTGTGCTTGAATAAATCAGAGGAAGAGGGAAGGAGGAAGAGAAAAAAAGAGCTCACAAATAGGAGGATGATTAGCTATCTGAACACAGCTGCTCCACTCGTCCTTGAGAAAGAGCAAAACCAAACAAAGATACAGTGCATAAGAGAAACCCTCAAACTCACAAAGAAAACAATTCAATTTAGACCACAGTATTATTTTGTCCTTTAAAGGGTTAAGAGCTCCATCTAGTGGTAAATGAAAGCCAATTAACGGTGAATGTTAAATAAATATTTCAAGTCCTCTTCTAAATGAGAAATTAAGAAATTACGCTTATAGCATTAATTATTAGTTTCATATTAACATTGTATTTAAAAAAACTGTATTTAAAATGGGAAGTAGAAAGAAAACAACATCTTATGTACAATCTCAAATCACTGGAAAGAAGACCCTCTCTAGATCAACCTGTTCAGATTCCAGAGCTATGTCAGCAAATATTGGAAGAACTGCAAAACTTCAAGCAAGAAATCAGGCAGGAACTAAAAGATACCAGAGCTGAAATAAAAATTGACATCAAAAAAGAACTGGAAAGCTTCAATAAGAAAATAGATAAAATCAACAAGGACATGAAGACAATGAAATCAGACATAAAAGGTTTACAGGACAAGACAAAACAAGCAGAAACAGAGACTAAGACACTGAAGGATAATCAGAGATGGAACGAGACTGAGATAAACATTCAAGAAATGAGATACTGTGATAAATGTCTTAAACTAAGAGGAATTTCTGAAAAGATAGGGGAAGACCTTTATGAAAGATTAATTCCAGATCTAGCAGCATATATTGAGATACCTGAAGAAAATATGAAGGCCGAAATTGATAGGATCTTCAGATTGAATTCAAAGATCGCAAAAGAAAGAAACTGGCCACGACATATAATCATCTGTTTTACCAGAACAAGAATAAAAGAAAAGATCTTACAGAAAAACTACGAGGAAAAATTAATGGTCAGAAAAGAAGTTAAAATATTTAAAGATACACTGTTCCAAATACTAAAGAGAAGACAAGAATACAAAAGCTTACTACAATTACTGCAGAGACATAAAATAAAGTATAAATGGGAGAGAACCAAGGGGGTCTCATTTACTTTTAAATTTAAAAGATACAAAGTTGCCACCCCATCTCAAGCAAATGAACTTCAGGATAAGCTAAAAGAGGAAATGGAAAATCCAAGACAACAAAAGAAAGAATCCAAACACAAAGAGAAAAAGGTAACTACTGACGGACAAGTTAGAAGGAGACACTGACACAGAGGAAGAAGAGCAAGAGCGGGAACAGGAAGAAGAACAGTTAGACACAGAAGAAAAATTAACAGAAAGAGAAGAAGCATAAGAAAATCAAAATGTCACTAAAATTTCTTTCATGGAATGTGAAGGGACTGAACTCTAACTATAAATGGTGACAAGTATTCCACTACTTAGAAAAAAATAAATTGGACATGATATGTCTACAGGAAACAAAAATTCGAGAATCTGACGTCAAATATCTAAAAAATCCTAAATTTGGAAGAAGCTTCATTTCAGCTTTTCAGAAGAAAAAAAGAGCGGTGGCCATCTATGTAAATTCTAAATTCCCCTCTGAAGAAGTTTTTTGTGATGACCAAGGCCACTATATTGGAGTGGAAATTCACCTTCTAGATCTTACATTATTAGTGGTTGGAATTTATTCCCCATTAGAAAATAAAAGTGAGTTTTACAAGAAAATTGAAGAAGAATTACAGAGACACACTCAGGAGAAAAATCAGGAAATATCTTAATCATGGGGGAAATGAACAGAGTTCTGGATCCAGAGAAAGAAAGATCAATAACGATCGGACTAAAGAACAATCAAGGAAAACTTCCAAGGAGTTTTTTCAAACTAATGGACAACATGTCATTGACAGACATTTGGAGACTAAAATATGGGAATTCAAAGGGATTTACTTTTCACTCAGATTGTCATAAATCAATGTCATGAATAGATATGTTCTTAATCTCCAAAATACTACATACAAAAATAAAAGACATGGAAATATTACCTAAAATTGTGTCAGATCACAATCCTATCCAGTTAAAACTCAGTGTTAATAAAAGAAACCAAAATGGGAATTGGAGACTTAATGACTTAATACTTCAGAATGAAGAATACTTAAAAAAAGCAAAAGAGGTGCTGAAATATTACTTTAAAGAAAACATGTCTGAGGAGTTAACAATGAAAACGATCTTGTACGCTAGTAAGGCAGTAATTAGAGGGCAATTTATTAAATGGAATACAGAACAGAAAAAAAAGACAAGAGAAGATACAAAGACTAATGACAGAGATCAAACAAAAAGAAGAAAAAATAAGAAACGACACTGCAAATGATAAATTGAGGAAAGAAATTAGGATATTACAAGAACAAATTAGATCAGAAAATTTGATTGAAATTGAGAAGAAATTGAGAAGAATTAAACAAAGGCATTTTGAAAGCGCTGATAAACCGGGCAAGTGGTTAGCTTACAAATTTAGGAAAAATAGAGAGAAAAATCTGATCTTACAAGTCAATAAAGGGAAGTCAGTGGTTATGGACCAAGACCCAATAAAATGTATCTTTTGTAAATACTATAAGGATCTCTTTAGTAGTACTTTGGCTTCAGAAAAAAAGAAAAAAACTAGAAGCATACCTAGAAGAATAAAACATTCTTAAATTAACTGAAGAGCAAAAAACAGCCTGAACTCTACAATAACTATAATGGAGATTACAGAGGCTATTGAAAAACTGAAAATAGCAAAAGCACCTGGCTCAGATGGACTGACAGGATTATACTATCAATCTTGCCAAGATGAATTGTTCCTTCCAGTGCATAAAATGTTTAGTGAAATTGTAAACATTGGTAAGCCCCGATCATGGAATGATGCAAATATAACTTTAATTTTAAAAGAAGAGAAAGACCCACGAGATCCAAGTAATTATCATCCAATTTCATTATTAAACGTGGATTATAAAATCTTTACTAATATAATAGCAGACAGACCCAGGAAAATATTACAGATAATGATCCACAAAGACCAAAGTGGTTTTCTACCCCGAAGACATATGAGAGACAATATAAGAAGAGTAATTGATATGATAGAATATTATGAAAAACATAATGAAAAGAAATTTGTGATGATCTTCGTGGATGCAGAAAAAGCATTCAATAATGTTGATTGGGACTTCATGCTGTTTTTATTTCATAAGATGAATTGTGGTCAAAGATTCATCACCTGGATTGCAGAAATCTATAAAAATTCCAAGGCCCAACTTATTATCAATGGCGAAAAAACAAAGCCATTTGAAATTAGAAAAGGCACAAGACAGGGATGTCTGCTCTCACTGCTATTATTTATAATGGTCTTAGAGGTTCTTCTTAGAGCTATCCATTTGGAATCAGAAATTAAAGGAGTAAAGATAAAAGGTCAAGAATATAAATTAAAAGCTTATGCTGATGATCTGGTAATCTTTCTAGAAGACCCTAAACAGAGTATTGCAAAATTAATGGAAAACTGTAAAAAATTTGGAGAGGTTGTGGGGTTCAAAATTAATAAAGAAAAAACAAAGATTTTATGTAAAAATATTAGGAAAGAAGAGATGGATGATCTGCTTCAGATAACAGGATTTAAAAGGAAGATAAAATATCTTGATATTATGATTGCAAAGCAAAACAACAAACTTTTTGAAAACAATTATAAAAAATATGGAAGGAAATTAAAAATGAGATTCAGAATTGGGCAAAATTAGAGTTATCTTTAATGGGAAAAATGGCTGCAATAAAGATGAATACCCTCCCCAAAATAAACTTTCTTTTTCAGAATTTACCAATATTTGTAAATGAAAGATGCTTCTGAGAATGACAAAAAGATTTATCAACTTTTATTTGGGGAGGAAAGAAACCAAGATTAAATGGAAGACCTTAACAGATAGGAAAGAAAGAAGCGGTTGCGGGCTCCTGGAATTGAAACTTTATTATTTCACTAATGGATTAACATGGATTAAAGATTGGTTCACATTGCAAAATGAAAGAATATTAAAGCTAGAAGGTCCAGATTTGTGATTGGGCTGGCACAGATACAACAAAGCAAAGATTGATAAAGATTTCACATATCATTACATAAAATGCTCTTTGCTAGCAGTTTGGATGAGATTCAGATGTAAAACTTACAGAAGAATTCCGCAATGGTTATCGCCACATAAGGCATTATTCAGAAGATGGAAAGATCCCAAAGAAAAATGGCTTTAAATAGAAAGATATTATAATCGAAGAAGAAAAGACCAGTTTAAGATTGAAGACAAGAGAGGAACTAGAGAAGGATGGACTGAATTGCCAATGGTTTCTTTACCTGCAGCTGAAAGAAAGATTCAAAATGGACTTAAAGCTTGAAGGTTTTGAAACAAACAACAAGTTTGAGAAGGCCATTTTTGAGAAACTTGATCATTTAACTTCTCAAATTTATAAGATTCTAGTAGACCGTGAATTAGAAACAGAAGTGATTAAAGATGCCATAATTCAATGGGCACGTAATATCGGACATGAAATAAAACTGGAAATTGAGAAAGAAGCTGGAAAAATACTCAAAAGTTCACATTAGCCCAAAATCTGAAAGAAAATCATCTTAAACTGATGTACAGATGGTTTCTAGATCCTGCCGAACTGAATAAAATTTATAAAACAAGGAAAAATAATTGCTGGAAGTGTAATGAGGAAAATGGTACTTTTTTTCACATGTGGTGGTTGTGTCCTAAAGCAAGAAAATACTGGAAAGATATACACAAAACAATGACCGTAATCTTACAGATAAATATTCCATTGTCCCCCCAAAATCTTTCTTCTAAACATGCTACATGAATTAGACAAGATGCTAATGATGAGGTACTGGAGGACAATACTATATATGGTTACTGTGGCAAGAATAGTATACACCAGATACTGGAAGAATAGTGTTATTCCAGAAATAGATGATTGGTTAATCATGTCTCTAGACAACTCATGACACCAGACAACTTAACTTTAGCATTAAGGGGAGAAAAACAAGGGAAAAATGAAAGAGAAATGGCTTCAGTTAAAAATTGTCTGAAGCAAAAGCTGGGTACTTTGGATATTTCTAGATTGGGATGAAGCAATATGTGAAATTTTAGAGTAACGGAAATAAGGACCAAAAATAAGCAAGGATCATGTAAAGTATGAGATCTCAAAGTTTCTTTTGAATTGTAGGCAAGCCATCATTGTTAATTACAGATATAGAAGAAACATTAAGGCTAACAATTTTTATCAACGACTTGGATGAAGGAATAGAGGACATGCTCATCAAATTCGCAGATGACACCAAATTGGGAGGGGTTGCTAATACACCAGAGGACAGGATCAAAATGCAAAATGATCTGGATAGATTGGAGAGCTGGGCCAAGGCTAACAAGATGAAATTCAACAGAGAGAAGTGTAAGGTTCTACACTTAGGTAGAAAAAATGGAATACAGAAATATAGGATGGGGGACAAGTGGCTGGATAGCAGTACGTGTGAAAGGGATCTAGGAGTCTTAATAGACCACAAGCTGAACATGAGTCAGCAGTGTGATGCGGCAGCCAAGAAAGCCAATGCAATTCTCGGCTGCATCAATAGGAGTATGGTGTCTAGATCGAGGGAGGTACTGGTACCATTCTACTCTGCTTTGGTTAGACCTCATCTTGAATACTGTGTCCAGTTCTGGGCACCCCAATTCAAGAAGGACATGGTCAAGCTGGAGCAAGTCCAGAGAAGGGCAACCAAAATGGTGAGAGGCCTGGAAGACATGCCCTATGACGATAGACTTAGAGAGCTGGGTATGTTTAGTCTGCAGAAGAGAAGGTTAAGAGGGGACATGATAGCTATGTTTAAATATTTGAAGGGATGCCATGTAGAGGAAGGAGAGGGCTTGTTTTCTGCTGCTCCAGAGACCAGGACAAGGAGCAATGGATTCAAGCTGCAGGAAAGGAGATTTCACTTGAACCTCAGGAAGAACTTCCTGACGGTCAGGGCTGTCCGGCAGTGGAATATGCTGCCTTGGAGTGTAGTGGAGTCTCCTTCCCTGGAGGTTTTTAAGCAGAGGCTAGATGGCCATCTGTCAGGAATGCTTTGAGGGTGTTCCTGCATAGCAGGGAGTTGGACTGGATGGCCCGTGTGGTCTCTTCCAACTCTACATTTCTATGATTCTATGATTCTATGAATTATCAACCAAGCAAGGGAATGTAGGAAGTTGAAACTGTATACTTAAAATATAGATAACGATCGACCCGAGGTAGTACACAAGTTTTTCCAAATGTGAATAGAAGATCCTCATCGATACTGTATTATATCAGAAAATAAAGATACTAATACGATTGTATTTTAGAAAAATGTGAAACACAAAATATTGCTGTTATGTATCTATAAGTATTGAATATTTTAATAAAAAGTATAATAAAAAAACTTCTCTGTTGAAAACTCTTAAGTGAGCTCAGTAATCACTGATATTACTGGGAATGGGTTGATGGGAAAGTGCTTTCAGATGAGACTACAGAGAGTGTTCAATTTCTCAATGTGAATTGAGGAATTAAGGGATTACAGACCCATAAATGCCTCTCTTTCTGTTGGTGGCTAAGTATTTAAGTAACTGCAGTTGTGCTCATTAGTCAGCCAGGATTTTCAGTTGTCTTTTGGGCAGTGCAGGAGAGGTAGGGAATTACTGTTATAATCACATCAACAACCTACCCATTTTTATTCTATGAATTTGGAACAGATGAGAGTAAGGATGGGAAACAACATTTATTGGTATTCATCTTGTTATTAATGACTATCAATTTCATCAATTTTCAGGCTTACCTGTAGCATTTTTGTCATTTCTTTCATATGGCATTTCTTTTCTTTGCCACTGATATGCAGTGCATTATTCTATTAGTCAAGACATAGGCTGTAAAACAATTTCTCATTTGCTTAATGTTTCCTTTATACTTTTGGGAGATTGCATATAAAACTAAGGTCCTGGCCCTATGTCTTGACAAGCAAATGGTTTTCTTATCAGAACTCTTCTCAAATTTGAAACTTTGTTTTTTTAAGTCCTTAAATGATCAGAGAACTGTTGGCAATGACAATTTCATTGTATCTAGAATACTTAACTCACTTCTACGTAAGCTCAACTGTGTTGGTACATTGGTCCTTAGAGGACTTTTTTCATTTTATATCCTAGGCCTTTAAAACAAGAATAAGCAACATTCCTACAATTAAGAAATTCTTGCAACCTGGTGGCCTGAGGAAACCCCCAACAGATGAGAAGCTTGTTGTACAGATCTATAAAATTTACCACATGTGAGAACACCAGTTGTGAAGGCTGTTGAAGAGAATCATTTCAGCCACTTTATGCTGTTTCTCCAGTGGTACTGTTAACTGTAAGGCCTATGGGAACTGAAAGATTATGTTCATGCATGCATACATGTATGCAATTCTTCTTGTCTGAGTGAGATCAAATGCTTTTGAACATGTGAAAAACCACGTGATCAAACTATAAATAAGAATGCTTGTTGGAAGGCACCTTATCTCTAACCCTTCTTTAGACATTACTCAGAAGAGTAGAACTGTCAAAATTACTAAACAGGCATGGTCTCATTGTCTCTGCACATGCGCAGCCTTAAAAATGAGTTGGAATTTGTCTCAAATGTATTCATGTGTTATGTTTGTAGAGCTTAATTTTTTTTTAAAGAAAACTCATAACTGAGGATCCCATGCTTATGGAATCATTATATCCAGTCAGTGTATCTGCTAGCATGAACTGAGTTAACCATTACCAAAGATACTTGCCTTAACCAAAGATACAATTGATAATTTATTCAATTGCCTTGACAATTGAATAAATCTCTCATTTATTACCAATTAACTGTATCTGTACTCTTTTGGCATTTTGCATCTCTAGCTAACATCCTATTTGGAGCTGATACAGCATAACATTTCATAAGCACACTTGCACCCAGGTTCCACAGAGGTCTGGGCAGCAAAGGTGGCCAGCTGGACAGTAGCAGGAGGGACCCTTCCTGGTGCATCCCTCTGGCCAATCGGCCTGTTTGCATCAAAATGCAGAACTGTGCACAGCCAGGCAAAACTGTAGTGTGAGCAGGTACTGGATACCTTGTGGAATGTCTGAAAAAGTACTTACACTGTTGTAATTTCTTGATAACAGAAACACAAAGACACCAGAAAGATTTCAACTTATATGTGAAACATGGCTTTTAATAGCACATAAATATGCATGATAGCCATGTATAAATATTTGAAGGGATGCCATGTAGAGGAGGGAGAGGGCTTGTTTACCGCTGCTCCAGAGACCAGGACAAGGAGCAATGGATTCAAGCTGCAGGAAAGGAGATTCCACCTGAACCTCAGGAAGAACTTCCTGACTGTCAAGGCTGTCTGGCAGTGGAATATGCTGCCTCGGAGTGTGGTGGAGTCTCCTTCTTTGGAGATTTTTAAGCAGAGGCTGGATGGCCATCTGTCAGGAGTGCTTTAAGGGTGTTCCTGCAAGGCAGGGGGTTGGACTGGATGGCCCGTGTGGTCTCTTCCAACTCTACATTTCTATGATTTTATGATTCTATGCTTAGGTCTCAATCAAAAGTGATTTTCCTGCATGGGTTCTGAAGTACATATGAACAATTGCAATCAGTGTTTAAAACCTGATGGCCAAACCAGTTCAACTGATATCTGTGCCAGATAATAGCTATTACCGGTACGTAATCCTGAGCATTTCTGTTTGAAAGTAATTCCTACACTGATAGCCTACACTTGCTACCAAAATGCATTTCTTTTTCAGTGGTAGAATAGATTTATTATTGTCTCATGGGAGCAATAATAAATGTTTTGGCATATTAATAAAAGCTTTGGAAAGTTACCCTTTCTTGGGGTCATGATTAAAAGCCCCAGCTCCATGAAAGCTTACTATTGGGTATGGTGGGGACAGTACAGTGATGGAAGGATTCAGGGATACAAGCAGACATGAACTAGTCAGCTGCTCTTGTAGTCATATATATCTTTTCCAAAGCATTTCAAATACTGAAATATTTTAAAATAGTTAAATGTTTTAAAGTCAGCAACTACACAAGCACACCTCCAAAGTATTAAAGCTTCTTTATTTCAGTTTTTTTCAGCAGTTTATAAATTTTAGATTTTAGGACAGATGCAAAGCCTTTACTGTATTTCCAAAATATAGATCTTTCTAGTGCTATTGAAACAAATCTTAATAAATTATCAGCAAGTGAGCCGCAGTACATTACATGATCCATATTACATTGCTTCATATCATGTTCTCCAAAAATTGTTATTTAGGACTGTATACAAATTTAAGTATGTGCCTACCACATACAGCTAACCTGAGTTTCAAAGGCCCTGGGACTCCCATTTATTTTTGTGGGAGAAAGCCAGAACTGAAAACTCTCGTAGCTTAAAAAGAATGAAAATTATTAAAAGGACAAACTAGTTACCTCTCTAAGCAGGAACACAGATGCCAGGAAAATATCACTAAGAAAACACAATGTCCCCTGAAGTATACAGCCCCAAATCCATAAGGAGTAAACACTACTTTAACAAAAAAAGTGCTTGATTTATAGAGACATTATAAAGAAATTTTTGCTTGTTCACATGGAATGGTATAAATGTTGTTTCTTGCTGCTTTGGTCACTCATACCAGCAGAAGGACAAGTCTCAAAACCATCAGAAGGCTACAATTAAAAATAAGGAAGGATAAATTAATTTCACAGATATATTGCCTTTTAAGACAGATTCTACATTCTCACATGCATAGTTGCAAATCTTCTCAGCACTATTTTTAAAAGAAATGCCATGACTTCATAACCTATGTACGTGTGTATGTATATTTAGTTATTTTAAGTTTATAGTGGGAATCATGTGGCCTTTCAGATGTTAGACTGCAACTCCCAGCCTTTCTCACTATTGGCTATTCTGACTAGGGTTGCTAGGAGCTACAGTCCAAAAACCTCTGGACAGCTACACGATTCCCACTGCTGTTTTAAATATTTTGCTTCTTCACATAAGAAAGCAGCAAGAAGAAATGCTGTTTACCAGTCTCCACTGAAAAGCCTGATCAACACCGCTACTCCTTGACCTCCTAGACCTATTATGAGCTACAGAAGTACTCTCAAGCCAACTTTCATTGCTTTAAGGAATCTGCTTCTTGTCATCTTATTTTTAAAGGCAGAAGACTGCTTTCATAAAAATCTGCACTTCAGTATAGTCAGTCAGTCATTTATCGTATTTGACTAAAAACAACTACTGATCGAGTAAAAGAACACATACATGTACCTACAGAAAAAGTCAAATTAATGAGTCCCCTGTACAGTTGACAGCGCTTATCTTTCAGATAAATAGCACAAATACTTTTAGAAGGTTTAGCAAATAATGTTGTTTTAGGGTATGACACTTGTGTCACAGTGACAGTAACCAGCATATTTTCACATAATTGCTCTCACCCTGTGTGTGTGTATGTGCCTTCAAGTCACCTGTCGACTTATAGTGACCCCCATGAATTTCATAGGGTCTTCTTAGGCAAGGAATGCTCACAGTTGGTTTTGCTAGTGTCTTCCTCTGAAAAATAGCCAATAGCACCTGGCATTTGTTGGTGGTCTCACATCCAAGTACTAAGCAGAGCTAAATCTGCTTAGCTTCCAAGATCAGATTTGACCCAGGTCACCCAGTAAGGACACCAAAATCTGTCCCAGGAATCTCATCCTGGAGTTTTGCTATAACTGGAAATAAAATAAATACTCTGAAATATCCTCTCCCTCTTTTGCACCACAAATGCAGAACCTTAAATTTTTTTGGATGTTTCTATATCTGCTATTCAAAACAGACATTAGCTTAATTTGGACACATAGTTTTGCAAATGCAATTCTCACAGAGCAAAGATAAAGTGTTTCTAAGTACTGAGATCTTATGTGACTTCTTTTCAACAGATGATAACAAAGAGCCAAAGAGAAGAATGTAAAGAGTTAATTAAAACTAAATCCTGATTATTATCCAACTTACAAATGTAATCCCTTATCTTATTTTTTACTCCAGCTACAGTAATGAATCCCAAGTGCTGTAGGTTATATTTCAGAGGAAAGATCTAGCAAAATCACTTCCCAAGTATTCCTTGCTTAAGAAATCCCTATGAAATTCTTGGAGTTGATGCAAGTCAACAGGTGACTTGAAAGTACACACACACAAATACACAGTAAAAATTCTGCTGAAAGGGTTGTAGAGGTTAAAAAATCTTGAGATAACTTAGCCCAGCCACCTTTCTTCCATTGTTCACACAGTCAAAGCTGAGGGAGGTGGTCTTCTGACATGTTCAGGACTCTTTTCTAGGACAAAAGGGCTGCCTTTTGAGCCCTAGCTTTTATGGATACTACACTGGTCTCGCTCCTCAGAAATGCAGCTGGAGTCCCTGGAGGTACTGCCAATAAGTACCACAGAAAGTTGTTTTGACAGATCTCCAGGTCATTCAAGTTGTCACGGCTTATACCCCAAATCTCAATGCCATATTTGTGACTTCAGTATAGATAGAATCTAGTCTGAGAATTTTTGTAATACTGTGACTAGAGCGTAATGAAAACCAAATGAAAAAACATCTCTTTGACAATATTTTTAGCACGTATGCAGCACAATCTTATGCGATGCTACTCAAAAAGAAGTTCCATTATGTTCAATGGAGCTTACTCCAGGTTAATAGTGAAAAGACTGGCAGGCTGAAACACCATCTTTTACCTTAGAGCAGCTACGATTCCAGCTGGCATTAATTTCTTGGTCCTCTTAAACCTCACTCCCATTATAATGGTCAGAAGAAAAGCAGTAACTGTAAACAAGCATGTGATATTCATTATGATATAAACTTTCCTGCTGCCCTTCAGCCACATTTCAAAGATCCAAATTACTCTAGGTTATTTAAATGGCCACACAAGAACCTAATTTGAAAGTATAAAGCCTGTGGCCAAATGGATTCTGTATGCAATGACACAGAACTCTGCAGGTCACCAATAAACACTGTGAGAATCAGTATGGGGTAATGGTTAGAATGCTGGAATGAAACTTGGGAAATCCAAGGTTCCAGTTCTCACTGAGCTATGAAACTCACTGGGTGATCTTGGGCTAAGAATTCTTTGTCTGCCTTTGTCAGGGTTGGGGGCGGCTGAGACACACGTATCCCACCTTCAGCTCACTGTGGGGGGTTTATAATGTCACATTAAAAAAGCTGAACAAAGCAGGAATTTACCCAGCAATCACTGTTGCCAAAGGAGAAACATCTCCTGGTACTAAAGAGAACAGGCCAGTTCTGTTGCCTCAGCTCCATTTTGATTTGTTCACTAAAGGTCTCTGCACATCAGAAATGGTATTTGGTATAAATCTGGTATTAATAATTTCTGCTCCCTAAAAGAATGATACTTCCCACTTTAAAGCCATTTCCTTGATTAATAGTTTTAGAGGGGGGGGAGTGCAGCCCATGGCTGCATGCAGCTCCCGGGGCTGTTTTTGTGTCCTTAACGGTCCCCAAAGGATCATAAATATTTCTTAGAAAAACAGTTTTTTAAAAAAATGTGCTCCAGAATTCCCCCAAATGCATCATCATCATCACCATCATCATCTCACAAAATGCTCCAAATGTCACTGGGGGCATTTCCACCACATTTTGCAGGCTGGCTGGAGCAATTTATGCCCTGTAGAGACCTTTTTTTGGAACTCAAAACATGGTGAAAATTCCCCCATGCCCCCTAGAGGCGTTTGGGGGCAATTTTTTTGATGAAGCATGTGCAGCAATCCAAGAACTCCTAGAGGGCTAATGTAGCCCCCTAGTCTTCCACAGTTGCCCATATCTGTTTTCAAGTAACAAAGTAACATGCTTCAGTCTTTGCTTTTGTGGTGCTTTTCTTTCCAAAAGGGATACTTACACAATGAGATCTTCACATCCCTGGGATCATGGGTTACCCAGTACGCTCCATAACCAGCCATCAAGCCAAAGCTGAGGCCAGCAATCAGTGAGATTTTGCTGCCTGTAATAATGATCACATACATACAAGATCAGTAGAAAAAAGTGGGAAAATGTAGAGGGAAATAATACCCTTTAAGTTTTTTGTAATCTAAATTATTGTAATCACTTTTGGAATTGGAAAACAACATATAGCACGACCCCCATATCTGCGGGTGATTGGTTTCAGGCCCCCTCCACAGATATGGAAATCCACAGATAGTAGGGAACACCCCGGACCCAATCATGGTGGGACCTGGGGCTGTGTTTGGAGATGGGAAAACAGCGCAATCCTGCACTGCCCACTGTTGTCCTACCGAGCGCCACGGCAATTGGGCCCTGGGCTTGTGGGTGCCACGGCGATTGGGTCCTGGGTCTGCGGCTGGAGGTGGGAAAACAGTGGGCAGTGCAATCCTGCGCTGCCTGTTTTCAACTGTGGATAACTGAATCCACAGATTATAAATCCACAGATATAGGGATCGTACTCAATTGACAATCATATTTTGGTTGGAAACCTACAGACGAGATACACTGTGGTTATACCTGTTTGTGTACATTAACAGATCTTGCAGAAGGAGGCATCCACTATCTCCTTGTGCAATGTCTCCCTCCCTGGTACAACTGCAGCTCTATTGTATTGAGGGGCACCACCCAAAACAACATAGTTGCTGAAGGGGTGTGGAAGCACCCTCCAAGTGGGGAAAACATAAGAATTATTACTTTCCCACATCATCAGTGTTGCTCTGGAAGGGGCGACAACTGTCCCTTTTCCCTAGTTGCCCAACTGCAGCCACCTCCCTCCCCCTTCAGCAATATTTAGCTGTAGGTGTGCACCTTGGCAGTGCCAAGCTGCCTTTTGCAGCCATGGAACAGGACGCTTATCACAGTAATGCTGGTGGAGTGCTATGCTCCAATAAGTTACTATTGGATCTCAGCCTTTATCTAGCCATTCTGAATGGTTTTAAAATTGATAAAGAGCATGATAGAGAGAAGAGGAGATGGAGAGGTGACATTTAAATATTTAAAGGGATCTCAAACAGGAGATGGAGCAAGTGCTGAGCTTGAGGCTAGGAAAGGAACCAGTGGGTTCAAATTACAACCATCATCATCATCATCATCATCACCATCACCATCATCATCATCCACCCAAATATTAAGAACTTCCTGACAGTAAGAGTGGTTCAACAGTAGAATATACTGCCTCAGGAAATGTGGGAGGCAGGCCCTTCTTCTTGCCCCTCTTTCAGGAATGCTAAGTTTTGTACTCCTGCATGGCAGAAGGTTAAATGAGATGGCTCTTGTGGTCCATTCCAGGTCTGTGATTCTAAGACAATGATGAAAAGCCAGAGAACTGGACAGAGGTACACCTCTATGTCCTATTCCCTGTTCTATTTACAGGAACCAGCAACCCAGAAATACATCTTTTATATCAATTGTGCTGAGAGATGGACACCTAACTGACAAAGGTGTGGGTTCAAACAGTTTTATGCTACATTTATATAGGTTGTTGAATGTGCAGCTCCCTTCAAGAGTATGGATAATTTCCCACTCTTCTTAAACAGCTTCTCTAGGATGACAAACGAGCTAAAGTTCAAAGACGAGAAAAGGAAGGAGAGATTTTGGACCATATAGATTCTGACCACTAGCATCATCTTTTTTTCAGTTTGCCAGTTGTAATAATGAACTGTTGCTTCTTAGCTCATACAGGTAGAGCAGTTATCTCAATCATTTCCTAACACTGGCAAATGGGGGAGAAGCACTTTTAGATTTACAGTGATTTTTAGGATTATTTTTTTTTGACAAACAGATTATATGTTACTTAACACTGAACAATTCTGTCTACTAATCATAAGCTATAAGCTTATCTGGTATCTGATATGCAGGGCTGAATTGGATCCTAAGCAATTGCTTCATAACTTTTTCAAACTCCATTTGGCTTATTTGAAGGAATGTGTTCTCTCTTAGGAACCTGATCATGTTTTGAGTTCTGCTAGGAAGGCCCTTCTCTCTGTTCTACCACCCTCACAGTTACAGCTGGTGGGAACCTGGGAGAGGGGCTTCTTATTGGGTGGCTCCAGGCTCTGGAATTCCCTTCCCAGGGTGTTAAGACTGGCATTATCTACACTTTCTTTCTACAGGTGAAGACCTGCTTCAAAAGGCCTTAGTGAACTGAATGTAGGCCTATTTTGATTAATCAATATGCTGGATTTTTCTACTTGTTGTGCTGGTGTGTGTATGTTTGTGCTTTAATGGCTTATGTTAAAAGTAGATGGGGTTTTTTTTGGTAGTTTAATGACTTTTGTTATTTTGTGAGTTTTTAACTATGTGTTTTTTAAATCTGTTGTAAGACACTTTGAGTCATGAACTGGGAAAAAGGTGGGATATAAAGAATAATGATAACAACAATAACACCTCTTTCTTCTTCCTATAATTCCATTGTTTACCTTTGCGAATATATCCTACGACACCACCAAGAGCCACAATTGCAGCATAACTAAAGCCAATCCAGTCCACACTCATGATGAGAAGTCTAGAGGAAAAAGCAAAGTGAGTACAGCAAACTGTATTGAAAAAGATTGAAGTCAGCAAAGAAGAAGGGTTACGAAATATCCTTGTCACAGTTGATGATGGTATCCCCCTTGAACCTCTTGGCCATGGGAAGGAATAACATCGCCTGATGGTCACATCACTGTCTCAAACATCCCCCCCCGCTGAAAAGAGGAGGGATTGTTGTGGTTTGAAACCTGCATAGTGGTTTCAGTGTTAGATTATGACTCTTGAGACTGCGGTCTGAATTCTGGCTTAGCCATGTAAAGCCTCTGGGTGACCCTGGGCAAGTCACACTTCTCGGCCTCAGAGGAAAGCAAAAAAGCAAATCCCCTCTGAACAGATCTTGCCAAGAAAACCCTGTGAAAGGTTCGCCTTGGGGTTGCCATAAATTGGAAATTATTTGGGAGTGCACAAAAACAAATTAGCATACACATTCCATGTCTTGTGGCACTTATCCCTCCACCAAGAAATACTTTATTTCTCTAAAGTGTTTCTTTATTACCTCCCAGCCCACAAGGGCTCCCAAAGACAATGAACAAATAAAAACCAATTAAAACAATACAAAAAACATTTAAGAAACACATTAAAATACTCTTTTAAAATTCCTAAAAGCAGTCTAAAATCAATCCTAGAATCCACAGAACCAGAAGAGGTTTAACAGCCACTTCCACTTTTGGGAGGATGGTGCAGCCTGAGTATGTCCAAGAGAAGATAAAATCACTTCTTGCACCACTGGAGTTTGGCCATCAAAGTTCTAAACATATGTGGAGGGCACATCCTTCTACCTCATCCCCTAGTAAACATCCAGTGGTCCATATCGTTACTGTTCTGTGCTTTCAAGTTTTTTCTAACTTACAATTCTTGTCAGCAAGAATTGCTCAGATTCAATGGTGAGTGTGACTTGTCCAAGTACCCATTGGGTTTCCATGGCCAAGCAGGCATTCCATCCTGGTCTCCCAGTCTAACACTTTAACCACTATATCATGCTGGCTATCTTAGAACCATATTGGTGCCAGGCTTTCTAGGGCAGACTATCTGTGACTCAGGCAGCTTTGAGTCCTGGCACTTTGCTTAGGAATTTAGCCCAGGCCTGTGAACATACGGAGAATTCCTTTTGCACATCAGTATACAGTTTTGTTAAGTCTTTTAAAAGGACATATGGTTTTTAAAAAATCCTGGGAAATATTGCATGTGTCCCTGTTTATATTCGACAGCACTGAAATTTCATCCTTCTAATTTGTGTTTTTAGTAGCTTCTAATCTGAATTTGTGTTCTTGGTTCATTGACTAAACAGCATGTGCCCATCTGCTTCCACTGGATGTCCAAATGGTAGGACTGGGGGCCCTTGGGGTCTCTTCCAGTTTTATGGTTTTACAATTTTATGATTGTAATCCATAAAAATAAACCCTCCAGTCTGAAGGGTGCAAAAAAATGGTACGACTGGGTGTTCATTCAGACACACAACTATTACTTGAAAAATGCCTTTGAATGAAGGGTGAATGATTTTTTTGAGAAACATGTCACTATGGTTGGATAGCAGATAGCCCTACACTTTAGTATACCACAGCAACCCAAAGACACTCATGCTTAGGGTTGCCTGGTCTCAGAGCATCATCTGAATTCTCAGGGAATGACTGTGCTTCTGTGGAGCAAGCTGAAGTCTTAGGCTTCTTTTGTCTCCCAGCAGAGAAACAAATCTCAGAATAAAATATATTGGAGAAGGAGGAAGTTTTTGTATATAAGCTGGCATTAAACTGGGGGCATGAGAGCCAGCATGGTCTAGTGGTTTGAGTGCTGGAGTACAGCCCTGAAGACAAGGTTCAATTCCCTGCTTGGCCATGGAAATCCAGTGGGTGACCCTAGGTGCCTCACACACACTGAGTCCCAGAAAACCTCGCAACAGGTTTGTCTTAGGGTTGCCATGAGTTCAAAATGACTTGAAGGCACACAACAACAACAAATAATCTTCAGCCACTTCCAGCTGACACTAGGACTGCCTGGCCCTGTGCCAAGGTGCTTGTATCTGTTTCCCTTTAAACTGCTCAGCACCTAGAGCAGTGGTTCTCAACCTGTGGGTCCCCAGATGTTTTTGGACTTCAGCTCCCAGAAGCCCTGAGCATTGACCATAGTGGCTGGGGCTTCTGGGAGCTGAAGTCCACAAACATCTGGGGACCCACAGGTTGAGAACTACTGACCTAGAGGTTCCAAACAGTGAGTTCCCCTCCTTTGGTAATGAGAGAAGCATGAAGTAACATTTCAAAAGTAAAATAATGAGTAGGAGAAAAGTTCCTTTACTGTGCAACAACTTACTAGTTACTTTCAAGTTACTTTTACTACATTTTTAGATGGTAATGTCTTACTGAGGCAATGGAAGTTGAAAATGAAGGTTGCTATAATATAAAAATGTAAAGAAACTGCTTTGCAAACTTGCTCTTATTAGTATTGGGTGCTGAAATAGTTAACAAGTGCTTGGCTGTAATATTCTAAAATACTGAAAATATTCTATATGGACACTGTAGAGATGAGATCATGACTATGAGAAGGATAGGTCGACCTGGAGACAGGAACCAGCTAGAAGGCTAATGAACTGCTAATGAACTGTAGCTGCCAAGTGGACACCTGGACAGGTAGAAAATGGATAAAGCTTTAGCTGAGTAAGGAATAATGAGGGACATCAAAAGACTGCTTAGTAGATGGAACCAAAACTGACAAAACTAGAGAAAGGAAGCCAACATGTCAGCTTGACCTGGGAACATGCTACAGAAGGGGATATAAGCCGAAGGCGAAGAAGTAGCATATTGAATGTCTTGACCAATGAGAGTGCATTGTAAAGAACCAATCAAATGATGGATCCTGAAACTTGTAATCAATCAGATGCTACTGACAAAATGTATTTAAAGGATTGTAACCCCTTTGCCTGGATCCTGGATTTGCCCAAGGCCTAGGACCACTACTGTACAGTAATTCAATAAAAGTTCTGTTGGAAAGCCACTCAACTGGTGTTGGTTCTTTTGAGCGTGCCAGGCACAGACCTGGGAGAGCTTCTATTTGAGCGTGACATTACTAACAGGAGTTTTTAGAAGTTATACTCTTTTATCACATTTTTTAAAAAAGCAGGCCCTTCTCATGGTCTTATGTACCTGATTTCATCCTCTATTGACTGCATGGCATCACCTAGGCTTCCTCTAAATCCCAGTCTTTTATTTTACTGTAACAGCAACCCATACTATAAGTTTCTCACATATGTCATAACCATGGTCCTATTGGAAACAAAGATGCATCAACACTGGTATAAAGTGATTAGTGAGAGAGAGTTCTAGAGAGCATGCTTGCCCTTTTGTTTCACCTCTTTTTCTTTGATCTATCTACCAAAACCTTTTTCGTCTCCTTCCTGTGTGGAGAGGTCATTTCCCCCTTCTAAAAGTTACCTGGTACTTTGTCCCCCCTTGTCTGGGAAGGGAGCACCCATGCGGGTCTTGCCTCAGGACAGCTCCCATCCACACACAAGAGCCAGCTTTTAGGGGCTCTTCTACTGAAATCTTTTTTATCTACTTTCCTATCCCAAGATGGATTTCTTGAAACAATAAATGTAAGTTTTCCTTTTTTTTTTTTAACCTTCTTGAAGTACTGTCTCCAGTTTACTACCTCAAAGCTGATATTGCACTGGCTGCTCTGCGCTCTGCTTGACAGAAGAGATACCTACAGATCTCCTCCACAACCGGGCTGGACTCCAGGCCAGTTCCTGCCCTCCCTGGTGTTGATGGCGCTGCAACCCCTACCACCCTCATAATGAGCTGGCTTAGCCAGCAGTCCTGGGGCTACTAGCAGCCCAAACGTAGCACTACCTGTATACATGTAGCAGGTGCACATATATCTGTACGTGTCTCTCCCTATTTACTGTTATCTGCTCTTATCGCATGGTTCGCTGTTTCCTGACATAGCACGTGTGCCTTTCACAGGCATTTTAAGTTTTGCTTAGGATGTGGAGACTGGAAACAGGTGTGCGCTGAGTGGAAACAATTCAGCTCTGGTTACTTTCCAACCTCTCCCATTCATGCCAGGGAACCCTTTAAAACAAACACTCCGTGTGGTTTTTAAAGCCTCTTCGCGACGGCTCAGGTGAGGGGCGACATCGTGAAACCTAGAAATGCCCCCTGTACCTTTCATGGTTGTGTGGCGGCTTGCGGCTTGTCCTGCGGGCAGGTCACAAGCGCCACCCGCTGAACTCCCTCTTCTATGCAACCACTGACGGCACAGGAGCCGTTTCCAGCCTTCACTCTGGCAATCCTACGTGGCAATCCTTCTGCTTTATGAGCTACACGGCCTTATCGCGCCCCCCGCCACAGCACTCAAAAACGCCATTCCACACGAGCGACTTTCCCGTCCCGTAGGGAAGTCCCGCCGCGGAAGCTGCGGGCTGCTTGGCACGCTATCCCGCGAGCAGGGCGCACCAGGCAAGCCTGCGGCGTGCAGCCGCCGCCACAGAGGAAGCCCCTTCCTTCCCTCTTTCTTCCTTCAGCCTCGGCGCCCCGAAGCCCCGGCGCCGCCAAGAGACGCCGCCTGCGCACTCGGAGGAGGAGGCGGGCCTTGCTTTCTGAAGGCCAGAAGCGGCGCCGGCGGCGGCGGCGGCGGCGGCTCCCTCGCCCGCCCTGGACCCTCCCCGGCACGTCAATCAGGCCCAGGGGGCGGGGAGAAGGCGCCTCGGTCTGCCACAGACCCCGCGCTCAGGCGCGGGAAAGGGAAAGGGCAGCGCTCTGCCTCTCTTGCCCAGCCCGGCGCGCCCGAGCGAGCGGGGCTGCCTTCGGCCTCGTCCCGCCTCCCGCATCTTTCGGCCGCCGGGAGTCCTTCCCCTCCCTGGCCGCCCCCGTCCCTCTCCGAGCCCCCACATACCTGGCTTTTCCAAGGCGTGCGTGGGGCGACTGCCCTCCCGCCGCTCCTGACGCCTCCGCCCCAGCGCTTCCCTCCCTCTCGCGCCCCCGCCTGGCCACGCGCGCTTCCTGCCGCCCCGCCCGGAGAGCGCGAGAGGGAAGGGCCTGGGCCGGCGGGGGAACGGCGCGGCCGGGCACTCTGTGAGGCGGCCTCGCCAGCTGCGGCCGCGGCGGCTGGTTTTACTCCCGGGGGCAGCGGGGCTAGTTACACCGGCGCGCCGTTTCTTGCCTTGCCTTGCTCATCTTGCTTCGCCGCCGCGCGCGGTTTCGCAAGGAAGGACGAGGCTGCCACCTGCTGGAGTAAAGGAAGCTCAACACTGGTGTAATGGATCTGTGAAGCCCGGGAGCTCCTTGCGAGAACGAGGAGACTGAAAACCGGAGGGGCTGTTCGTTGTTGCTTGCTGTCGAGTCGGTTTCGACTTACGGAGGCACTGGGGGCCTTTGCACCCTACGTTGTTGTAGTGCTGTTATTCCACTTTCTACATCCTAGGGAATCCTGGGGTTTGCGGTTTGGGGGGATAATTAAAAATTCTCGGCCAGAGAGCTCTTTGGCCTCAGCAAACTACAAACCCCAGGATTCCACAGGATGTCCAAAGTGGAGTAATAGCGCTAGAGCAGCGCGGTGCGGTAAGACCCTACGAAGTAGAGAACTCCCAAGACCTGCTCAGGTGTTGCGAAATGAGGACCGTGGAAATCAACGTATTTCCTCTTTTCCTGCTTGCCCTCCACTTTGCAGAGCGTTATCCCCCTTACACATTGGCCATTTCCACACAACACTGTTACAGTGCTTTTATTCTGCTTCCAACATCCTATGGAATCCTGGGGTTTGCAGTTTAGGGAGGGGCATTTAGAATTCCCAGCCAGAGAGCTCTTGGGCCTCAAGAAACTACAAACCCCAGGATTCCAGAGGAGGATGAAAGTGGAATGATAGCGCTATAACAGTGTAGTGCAGAAACAGCCATTATCTTGTTAGGATTTCTAGTGAGAGTTCTGGCCTGGTTTGCTGTTGGAGTCATTCATTTGTCTTTCCAGCTGTCTATGGCATGCATAGAACACTTCTTCAGCACCATATTTGAAATGAATTTTCTTCCTTTCAATTTTCTTCACTGTCCAGCTTCTAACTTTGAAAATCCTGTGATTAGACAAGTAGCTGTATTGACCTGTACTTTTTTTTTAAGTAGTTTTCATCTTCACCAAGGCCAGGTCTTTTGTGAAACTAATGGATCATGTTTGCTCAAGTCCAAGAAACAACAAAATACTTTGAGCTACAGCAAGGATTAGCTCATAACAATGCATTGTCGCTGGGAAAATCTAGTCCCCTCCAGCCGTTGTGGGGATTACAGCTAAACGGGGAGGGATGGAGGGGGGTCCGTGAAGGGTGGCAGATGATGTTGTAGCACTTGCTAACAGCAACAACAACACCACTCCTGGGGCTTTGATCCAGTGAGCCCTGCCTCCATAACACCACTGAAGTTAAGATTGTTTCAATGGAGCTTGTACATGGATGGGATTCCCAACACTGTCCCAGGCTCTAAATCCCAAAACGAGATTATTTTGAAAGCTGGATCTAGTAATTCTGAGAAACTTACTGACAAATGTGTGCAGCACATCATTCCACAGAGGGACGGCCTGCTGTCTCTTCCACATCATGCCCAAACTGCCCCCTTCTTTTATAGGTACCATGCCTCCAACCACCACCACGTGGCACACTCAAGGTGAAGTGGGTCAGGCCTGATGACCACAAGGAGTAGTGGGGGGGAGCAGAAAATTGACTTTGCAGATGTAGTCTTTCTCTGTGCTTCATGAAAACAATGGAACTCTGTAAATGCTGAATTGTAATCTAGCTTTGCTTTGCAGTAGAAATGTAACCAGTAAGTTGAAACATTTCAAGGCATGCAGTGGAGCTCATTGTTCATTGTATGGGAAAAACGAAACTTATGCCGCTTGTATGACACATCTGTTGGAATGTATAAAGGCTTGAACAATCTAAGAGGCGGGGCCGGTTTCTTTGGGAGTGATCCTGACTGGTGCTGCTTGCTAGCAAGAAGAAATAATAAAGAATTTTTTTTTTCCAAACCAAGGTCTGATCTCTGACTTGCCACTTTAAAGGGACACATTCAGCTGTCACTGCCACCATGCGTGACAGTGGTACATTGGTCAGCACTACTATCTGAGTTGCACAGCCTTTCTCCCTTTGTGCTTCTGGCTTAAGGGAACCATGGAGAGCTTGTCAAGGACCCTCCAGATCTGCAGGTGGGCTGGGAGGCACCAAAGCAATTGGCCGAAGAGCAGTGGAGTCTCTGCAAATAAATCTAGTTCTCTATGTGGCTCTGGTGGGATATCCAGACCATAACTCCTCCCACGTGCATGGACTGTACAATCACAAAAGCCACATCTCGCATTCCATTCTGCTTCCTGAATCCAGTTATTTGGTAACAGAGGCCATTTCTTCCCTGCACTAGGATAGTGCTATTTATTTACTTTCAACTTCCCGTGGAATCCTGGGATTTGCAGTTCAGGGGGGGGGCCTTTAGAATTCTCAGCCAGAGAGCCCCTTGGCCTCAGTAAGCCACAAACCCCAGGATTCCACAGGATGTTGAAAGTGGACTAGTAGCACTACAGTGCAGCAATGGCCTTAGAAGTCACTTCAAGAGAAGGTTACTAGTGATACTTACAGTTTCTAAAGTTTTGTGTTGAGTTCACCAATGGAATCTGACCAAAGAGGACAGTGCTAGTGAGCCTCCAGTGATTTGAGGACTAGGAGCAGAAGATAAGGCTTTTCTGGGCAAAACTACAATAATAATAATAATAATAATAATAATAATAATAATAATAATAATAAAAAATTTATTTCTATCCCGCCTCTCCCAAATGGATCGAGGCGGCATTACAAAACATATAAATATTAAAACATCAAAATGTAGCCCACCCTCCCCACTCACCAACCCTACCATCCCCCCAACACACCAACTATTAAAACAGATTAAAATAAAATTAAAACTAAAAGTTAAAAACAAAACAATTAAAAACAATTAAAAACAACAAAGAGCAGAGCCAGCCTTTAGATGTGTTACTTATGTTTTTAGCAATCCAGCTGTACTCATTAATACTCAGCTGAATAAATATTAGTTTAGATTGTTCCCTACATTGGTGTGTGTGTCTGTGAGTGTGAGCGAGTAACTTTGTTTGAAGGTTTCAGTGGAGGCTGAGGATTTTAAATGTTATTTAGATTGTAGCTGGTGTTTTTATTTCACTTTGTTGGATTATTTTTTCACTGGTAAGTGTATTCTGTCCCTCTCTGTGTAAGTATGTACTCACACACACATTTTTGCAGAAAGCCCTCCACATTTTAAAAGCCGTTCATGGGGACCACTTTTGAAACTGTGGTCTTTACAATAATTATGTTAACTAGATATAAAAGAAGCAGAGGCACTTGAATGGTTATTTTAAAATTATATTTAATAACATATACAAACTTAAGCATACAGATAATAAATAATTCATAATTTAATGTTTAAGGGAAATGTTACATGGGTATAAGACATAATTTTTGTCTTTGATGGAATGTTTGGTATAACTGGCAACTAGATTCCATAATTGGCTGATCACCTTTTTAAAAAGGTTTAATTTAACAAATCGCATCAAATTGTGTATCTTCAGGAGCCATCCTGTTTTGGTTAATTGATCTAAAACTTTCCCTTTCCAAACCTTGCATATGCCATTCTTCCAGACAGTAATGGATTTTAAACTATTCTTCTTGATTGTCTTTGTTCTACAGCTTTAGCTTCTCCAGACCCCCTCATGTTTTCTTAGAAAACCTATGGACCGTTTTATTATTATTGTTATATGACATCAAGTCGTCTCTGGCTTATGGCAACCCCGTCACAGGGTTTTCTTGGCAAGAGTTCTTCAGAGGAGGTCTACCGTTGCCTTCCTCTGAGACTGAAAGAAAGTGATTTGCCCAAAACAGATACATTTTCTCAGGAGACGCAGGAAGTGGAAAATGAACCCTTCCTTCCCTTACCTTCCAAATACTATTTTTCATACAAAACTTGGAAGAGTTATATTTGGACTGCAATTTCCAGAATCAGCTTTACCAAGCTCTGCTTTTATCTTAGGATCCAAACCAAATAATATGTCTATTATTAGATAAGCCGATTTAGATGTACCATTAAGCAGGGATGGGCAACTGTGGAAGAAGAGAGAGCTGCATTAGTTCCCTAGGAGATCTTGGAGGCCGAACCTGCTTCTTGAAAAAAATAAAATAATTATTATAACAATTATATAAATAACCCCCCCCACACACACACCTTTAGGTGTTTTGGGTCTCTAAAAAGGTTTATCCTGGGCCTAAATTGGTTGGGAGGTGCTGGCAAATGTGGCAGAAATGTATCTCATGTTTCCTAGTGAGCATTGTGGTGTAAAATAATTTTTTTTAAATGTTGCAGAAATTGTTTTTTATTCCTCATGGGTGCAGGGGGGCTCCAAACGTGATTGAAATGCCCTCCGTGCCCCCTAAAGTGCATTTGAGGGCATTGTGGGGCAAAAATAAATATCCTTGGGGGCCACAAAAACATCCCTGGGGCCACATGTATTCCGCTTTCTGGATCTCTGCCATTACATATAACAGCATGAGTATTTTCATGCTTTCAGTAAATTTCACAATAAACAAGAAAACCTAGATGGGCCCCTAAAATCGAATGTCCTGTATGAAAATACCGTGGGGGGCACAAAAACATTTTTTGAGCAAAACAGCAGTCTTTATCTTGGAGCTGCAAATGTATGCTAAGGACGTAACTCTCCCACGGAACTGACTATCTTCTAGCCATAATTTCAGCCACAAATATGACAGTGCTTAAGAACAGTAATATAATTAGTCCATTGTATTTTCAATGCCAAAGTTGTATTATTGAGTTTACATTATAAACTCAAATTTATGGTTCTGCTTATATGAAATTGTTATTCCTGACAGGGGAAACCACAGCATGGGGCTTAGTCCAGCATTCCCCTTTTACCCTTCCAACCTCCCTCCTGCATTACATCTATAGAATAAAACTGCATTCCCTGAAGTAAATCTGGCTTTTACCATCCCTTAGTAGGGTCCTTGTCAGGAAGGATATTTATGATGATCACACAGAATTACTTTGCCCTAAATCAGAGTGAACTTGAGAACCTAACTCTCAAAAACCAGACCACGGGCAATTTTTAATCTGAAGTGATCTGAACCTTAATATTGTTTCCAGTGTAGCATTACAGGGGTTACTATAAAAGATACGGTGCTTCTTCTCCTATTTGTAGAAGAAAAAATTCCTCAGATATTTGGTAATTATCATTGTAATCTAGGTCTTAGTGTTAAATATCTTGAACTTAGAGAGAGCAGAAAGAGGCAAAGTGTTTTTCATATAAATTCAGCTGCAATAGGGATTTATATTCTGGAAATTTTTGAAATGTGATGCCAGGCTTTTGTCTACAAGACTAAACATATCTTATTATTAGTAGCGTTAGGATATGAAGGTGTTATTTTGGCTGGAGGAAGAAGACTATTGTTCCCTGAATTAAAGGGACCGAGGTTTTTCTTTTTCCAAAAAACCCCCCCCAAAAATTCTAAATTCCAGCACTTTAAATTTCTTAACTTAAGGGCTACAGAAACTTAATTTGCAGGGATAATTTGAGAATAAAGACACACAACCCAACCCATACAAGAGCTACAGGCACATGTGGACATCTCTTGCTAGATGTAGGGTACCTGCACAATCATACTAGTTAGATTTTTAGAATAGTGAAGTGGATCTAGTCCTAGGCATAAGTGGATTGATCCTACCACCCAGAATATCTCGTGCCCAAGACCTATTGGGATGCATCTGACCTAATGGAAATGAAGTTCTCTGTATTCCTCATAGAAGATTCTCTAGCCCCACTGTTGTTGTTTTGTGCATTCAAGTCATTTCTAACTTATGTCTACCCTAAAGTGACCCTATCATGGGGGTTTCTTGGCAAGATTTGTTCAGAGGTGCTTTGCCTTTGCCTTCCTCTGAGGCTGAGAAAGTGTGACTTGGCGAAGGTCACCCCAGTGGGTTTCCATGGCTGAACAGGGATTTGAACTCTGTTTGACAGAATCATAGTCCAATGCTCAAACCACTACACCACTCTGGCAATCTCTCCCTAGTCCCATCCTACAAATGCTAGGACAGGGGACCCTGTTTGATGTCCTGGAACATGCTCTGCCCTGAACATTGGGTAGAAGCTAATTTCTATGTGGAGCAACTGGAAGGGGGAGGCAGATTCTGGATGCAACACCATACAATTAATGGAAAGAGCAAAACAAAACATACACACATCCCAAAGATTGCCTACAGAAATCTTTTCTTTTTTAAATACTTTTAATTTGAATATAAACATATATAAAATACACTCAATAAAGCATCGGGTTTTTTTGTCAATATTTTGTGGCTCATTCAGGTTTCATGCAATTCTACTTCCAGTCCTTACTAGAACCGAATACTGTTAATGTTTTGAATTCTAACCATACTACAGAAAAATAAGTTCAATTGACTTGTTTGTTCCTGTAAATTCTGATTTATCTGGTGTATAGATTATAGTCTGATCTGACATATTTATCTCATTTGTCAAATCTAAAGATACTTTTCCAGTTTCACAAAGTCATATTTTTATCTCCTTCTTAGAATATTTCATTCATAAGTTTGTTACCCCATTTTCATAATAGTTTTCCTTTACCAAGTTAACAAAAGCCATTTATTAACTAATTTTATGCTTTCCAATTTTGAGGGAATTGTTTCAGGGGGTCCCATTCTTTACCAATTTCTTCATCTATCAGGCCTTTAAGTCTCTGCGTTAATATGTCTGCATTTTTTGTTTCTGACAGAGTGGATAGCCACTGATCTAAACTGGGGATCTCTTCATTTTTCCAAAGTTTAGCGTATTCAGTTCTTGCTGTTGTTGTCATATAAAGTAAGATCCTCCAATGTTTTTTTAATGTGTTCTGATCAATCGTATGGAGCATATTCAATAAGTAAATTTCAGGAGATTTATTGAATTCAATTTGTAGGATCTTACTTACTGTTTTATGTATGTCATCCCAGAACTTTTTAGCCTTATTACAGGTCCACCATGAGTGGTACAATGTTTCAGAAATCTTTTCTTTTCTTAAGCAAGCCACTGTGCTTGCCACAGGCTCAAATTCCCACTCAGCTATGGAAACCCACCAGGTGACCTTGGGCAATCACACTGTCAGCCTGAGAAGGCGGCAGTGGCATCCCCCTTTGAGCAAATCATGCCAAGAAAACCCCACACTAGGTCCACCATAAGTCAGAAATGATTTGAAAAAAACACAGCAACAATGATCTCACAGAGGTTCCTTTGGCCATCTTAAGGAATTCTGATTGATGTGTTCTGCACAGCATTAGAATGCCTTGTGCATATCACGGCAAAAGTTAAGTGACTTCAGCTATTTTCATACAGGCTTTATGCAGTGATGTAGACTCGAGTTGATTGACTCAGACTTGAGTTGGAGTTAAGTTGCTTCAGTGATTCAACTTGGACTTGACTCAGCAATAAATGATGAACTGACTCAACTCGACTTGTGTATTTTTAGTGATTGACTTGCTGCTCTTGGTTCAGTAACATAACACATTAATTTAGAAACCTTACAACTTTGAACCATGCTTCCATCTCTTTTTGCCTACTGGTCACATGACAATCTGTCTCAAGCCCAAAGTGTGGGCACATTTCTCAGAGGGGAATAGGAAACTTGTTAGGCGATGGGCTTGAGGCAGGCTTGAGGTCTGCTCAGCAGCCTGTCACTGCTGCATATCAGAGGAGCCTTCAAAAACTTTTCCTAAGAGCAGAAGACAAGGTCCCGCACCCCCCCGCCAAGTGCAGGGCACATTTCTCAGAAGGGAACAGCAAATGTGTTAGGCAACAGGCTTGAGAAGGAAGGATCCTTTTGAAGCTTCAGTAATGGGGAGTAAGAAAGATCATATTCCCCACTTCTGATTTCCCATTTCTGATTCTCCACTTCTGAACTGCAGAGTCTTTTATGTCCACTGGCACAAAAGCCTCCAACTTTGGGAAGGGAGAGTAAAAAGGATCCTATTCCCCACTTCTGATGCTGCAGATGGCAAAATTGCAAATGTGGAGGGCCAACTCTGTTTAAATTATTAAAACTGATTTTATTTGACTCTATCCAGAAATTCTGGAATTTCTGGGGTATAAAGTTGGCTTCCAGACTTGAGACTTGACTTGAAAGTGTCTTCAAGGACTTGAAACTTGACTTGAGACTTGAAGGTAGAGACTTGAGACTTGACTTGAGACTTGGAGTTAAAGACTTAAATACATCACTGGCTTTATGGTGGATCAGAGGTGGTTTAACACTGGGAAGCATGGGACCTTTTCTGGAAACACTACTGTTGTTCTGTTTATCATAACTCCTTTGTCAATCCAGGTCATGGTATTGTTCTGATGGTTTTTTTTAACTGGTGCAAAAGATTTCTTTTTCAACTATCCTGATTTATAGATCAGGTGGGTGTATTTTGGGTGTGCATAGTTGGTGTGATTAACCCCATGGCTGCTTTGGCTTCCATTGTCCCTTTATTTCTGATGGGAGAACTAGAAGAACTGGGTCCACCAAGGAAGAAGCCTTCCCTGTGGGTTGCCACAGTCTCTCAGAATATTTATTTTAAAAAACATGTTGCACTCTGTCCCTATAGTGGTACAGAAGCAAGGTAGACCATCAGAAATCTCTCCAATTCTTTTTTCCTGTTTTTTTTTTTTAAAAAAACCTTCTATTTCACTCTGCTTCTATACCAGCAAAGTAATAATAGCATTGGAAGGTGTTGAATGTCGCATTAACACAATTACAGGAATGATTTTTTTTTTAAATAAAGGCAGGAAATTGTGTGGGGAGGGGATGTGATATCAGCCTCCTGGGAACTACCCAGATAAGGATGAGGGATGGGAAGAGGTACTGAGCAACTAGCTAAACTTTCCCCCAGTGAGTGCAGCAAAGCTGAAGCAGAGACAATGGCTAGAAGCATGGGACTAAAACTAAAGTGTGAAAGGCAACATTATTTATTCCAGTAAGATTTGAAGAATGGATTGTTCTCATAAGAGAATTGCTTTTTGTAGTGTTGTACTGTGATAATTCGTTTTAAAGCAATGTTTTAAATAGCTTTAATTTTGGTTTTGTTTAATACTGTTTTAATCTCAACTTTTTGTATGTTTTTAGCCATATGTGTTTTTAATGTAATTCTTTCTGTTTTGTAAGTCACACTGAGCCCAATTTGGCAGAAAAGGTGGGGTATAAATAAAGGCATAGATGAACTGAGTAACACTGAGATGGTATAAACTCCATTTATGTAGTGGAACAAAAGGATAGTGTGAAAAGGTCCTTCTTTCATCATGATGGCCAATGGAAGCACTGCTTCAACAGAACTTCAAGTGCTGCTGGCAGAATTGCTTAGTTTAAATCCCTGTCGTGTGATCTGTATTATAATCTAGTTTATTGCAAAATTAGGCTAGGTGATAGAAGACAAAGGGCTGACAATAATGTGCTTCCTACTGAAAGGAAGAAGAGCTACAGATTTGTATTAAATCTATTTTAAGATTTTCCAGATTTCTTTTTAAGTTGGAAAACTCAAAAGTTTATGCATTATATGCGTATCAAGAATGATGATCATTCTTCATGCTGAAAACAGTGGTTCTTATCCTATGTTACCATGATGTATTTACTGAGAAAATCTTAGACAGTAAGCTACAGTCTTCAACCCCTGAACCCTCCTAAACCAGCTAATTCCTATGGGGAGTACTGGCTGTTTTTTAAAAGATAGACACTGTTTTCTCATGGGAGTTTTGCTGCAGTTCATAGACTCAGTATTAGGAGAGATTTATGAGGTTACGCTGGAACTATCCTGTCTTTCTTTCTAATACTTTAAGAATCTGTAGAACAAAGCATTTCTCTGATAGTGGAATCAAGACAGAAGATTGTCTTTGATTCACAACGTTGGCTGTCACAACCAAGCAAGTTCTACAGGATTCAGTCGGAATGATTTTTGTGTGAACTGACACTTTGTGTACAGAGAGAATTGGAAAAACAAAAACAAATGTTAGGTAGATGGGAAAAGTTGCATAATGCATCAAGTGTTCCTTTGTTTCCAGAAGCAGGAAGAGAAAAGATTTCCCTTTCCCAAATACTTTTTATAGTTAATTCCCTTGGATATTTCTCTGGCAATTCCCACTTTGCAGTCTAGTTTAAATTTGGGACAATGTTTGAATTTTGAGAGAAAGTTTCTGTTTTTTTCATGTCATGTACTATGGCTGGAATTTTGCCGAAACTAAATATTGTGGCTTCAGTTAGTGAGCTACAACGGAAGTGGTCTAAGGGAAAAGGCTTCTTCTGGACAGGGTCCATCTTTCCTATGAAATTATATACTCAAGATTATAAAAATGAAGGAAAAGAGTTCTCATCTGCTAATTTATGGATGGCATATAATTTGAACTTGCAGAATCATCTTTTCTAAACATCTTAAAATTAAAATTGATATTTGTTCTAAAATGCATGTCCCCTTAAAAAGCATTAAAGGATTGCATGAAGCAGGTACTTATCTCTAAAAGCCTGCCTCTAATTAGCAGCTTATTTGAGCCCCTGCTCGGAAATGGCATCTCAAGGGACCTTGTAAAGTAGTGAGGCACTGGCAGGCAGGACTGACGCAAAGGCCAGATTCCATCATCCTAGAATTCTTTGATGAGTATGTGTTGGAGCAACTTTTAGTATAATACCCTATCAGTTAGATTGGAGGCATCTTCTACCATAGAAGGAGAAGCAGGAACAGGACCACGGTGTACGCCATTCTGGTTCTGGTGTACTGGAAGTGCTATTAATCTCAGGAGAGATGTTTCATTGATGCCAAGGTGGGATCACCTCAGCAAACTGTGCCCCGTTTAAACAAACCTTGGAAAACCTTCTATGCAGGTCCATGAAAGTGCTACAGTCCCTCCTCCACCAAAAGAAAAAGAGTTCTTGGGAAGGTGACAACAACCAGCAAAACCCAAACTCCTCTATGACTGACCTCATGGTTCTATAGACTAACCTAGAAGAGCTCTTCAACAAGAGAGCTTTAAAGAGCCTCATTTCACCAAATTGAATAGAGTGTGTAATTTAGAAGGAATTTGTAACCCGTTTATGACCAAATCACAAAAGAGAAAATATCTCTGTATTGTCCAGGTCTTTCTCCCTTATGGGAGAAGATTTGTCCGGGAAATACTCAGCATTGTGAGCAATTTGTTGAGTGATTTGCCCATTGGTTATTTTAGCACAGACAGACTGAGGCAGGCCTTTGTGAGATGAGATTATAATTCAATATTTCCATATACTTCTTCACCCCTGGAGACTTTCATAAAACAAGATCTCTATCTCAGTAGGACAGGCTGTCTATAAAACACATTTTTAAATAAATAACTAGCTCCTGCTGACTGTTGAATGATTAAAACAACAGCAACAACAATGAGATTTATTGACATAGAGATATCTTCAACCACAGGCTGAGTAGGGAGCTGTTATCTGCACTTTGGGGCCTGTGTCTCCATTTGTCCTGTGTGTGTGTGATATTTGGTTTTGAAGCTCTCATTAGTAAATGCTCGGTGTAGGAGCGTGTGAGAGAAGGAAGAATTCCAGTGGTGCTAACGACTGCAGGGAGGTCATATTTGGTGCTGCTGGCATTAGTTTCCTGTCTAGAGTTACTGACCTCTTCAGCTGTTCTTAAGTGTCAGGCAACAGCATAGCTCTTGCTTAATCAATAGGGAAAAGGGAATGATCTGCGAGAAAATCTATAAAGATTACCTTTCTTTTCTTAAGCATTTGACTAATTAAAGTCATCTGTTTTAAAGTTAAATCTCACTTCCAGACATATTCTGATACTTGGCTCGAAGCCGCAACTTTCTGAAATGTCTTGGGGTACCTTGGATTTGCCTCTGGGTGCAGATTAATTATGGGATTTTAAATTTTATTTTATTTGCATAGCCTGAATGCTGTCATTTGCACCAGGGGTGCAAAATTTGTAGTCTTCTAAAAGTTATGATACAACACCCATCATCCCTTATCGCTGGTTATGCTGGCAAGGGCTGATCATAGGCTCCAACAGTCCCAGTTTGACAGGGACAGTCCCGATTGATCCTCTACTGTCCCACTTTCTTAGCGGCTTTTAAAATGTCCCAGTTTCTCTCTCCTCCTACTTTTCCCCTTTGCCTTCAGCTCATTTCAGTTGCTGCAAACTGAGTTCAAAGTGAAAAAGTAGTTTGCTCTCATTAACTCAGCAGAGGGGAAAGGAGAGGAGGGTGCAGAGTCTTGCTCTTCCCTATAGGCTCACGCAACAGCCTCTCCTGGTTTTTGTGTTCTTCCTCAGTAATGTCACATTGATCAAACATGGGCCATTTCTGCACTACGCTGTTATAGTGCTATCATTCCACTTTTAACATCCTGTGGAATTCTGGGATTTGTAGTTTACTGAAGCCAAAGAGCTCTCTGGCTGAGAATTCTAAAGGCCCCTCCCTAAACTGCAAACCCCAGGATTCCACAGGATCTTGAAAGTGGAATAATAGCACTATAACAGGGCAGTATGGAAATGGCCTTTAATGTTGCCTGACCACAAATGTTCTGGTTTTCACTTGTGAAATGGTGGAGATTATGAACTGATGGGACTGGCAGTTCACCGCCTCAGAAGGCCACAAGTTGCTCACCCTGATGACGCTGAACAGCCCAATGGTATGTGCTGTTGTGAAAGCTGAAAAGTCTGGAGGTTCCAATGGGAGGTTTCTTCTGGTGTTACATGTGTGCTACCGGACACCCAGGATGTTATTCCCTTACAAATGAAAGTGAAGTGAGTCCAGTGGGCAGGAGTGTGTGTATGTGACCATTAGGCATCCTATTTATATCCAAAGGTTTCCCCATTCCTTGCCTTCACTGGAAGTTTTCAAAAGAAACAACAGCAGCAGCAATAGCTACAACAGTATTGTTTATTGTTTTATTTCTTACCTACCTCTCCCCCCTGTGGATCAAGGTGAGGAACAACAACAAATAACATGTCAGTTAAAAGTAACACCAGTACATATAAAAATCTATCAATACTTTAAAAAATCATAATTTAGAAATAATCTGGATAGGGTTGCCATCAGAGAGTCATCTTTCTTGCTGATTTCAACTCACACAATGTTTTGAGTTGATGAATCTCTTCTCGCAGATCATTCCACAGTCCGGGGATAACTGAAGAAAATGTTATCTGGGTAACAGTCAGCCTAATTTGGCTAACTGAAGTAGATGTCTCCCAGAGTGTACCTGGACCCAAACTTTGTAGGGCTTTAGAAGTACAGAGTAGGTTTAGGTTAGGGCAGATGTCAGGCTGTTTTACTGGAACTAGGGATGTTCTGGGTGGGCAGCCAGGAGAAGCTGATAACAAACACAGGTCAGAAACTCAGCAGTAACTTAAGTAGTCAGCTTACTGAAGAAAGGAAACAGCTTTGCAAATGAGAAGCAATAAGGGTCCCAACAATGTCCATAAATCAGAGGCAGGCAAAAACGAACACAAGTCAAAGGCAGAAACACAGGCAAGGGCAGTGAACAGAAGCATGCACAGAAGAAATGGTCAGTTGATTGCTGACAAAGGTTAGGGTGGAAAGGCTCAGTTCTTATAGGCTCCAGGGTGAGTGCAGCTGGTGCCTGATCAATTGGTGCTTGGCATAAATTCACTAGGAGCAAGGCAGGAGATCTTTTTGGTGTCTACGCTGGGCAAAGGGAGGTGTGGCTAGATCATTCTCTGTGTCAGAGTGAGCAGGGCTCCCTGCTGGGGCTGACACTTCTGTCCCTGGGGTGGGCGGTGGTACTGTCTGCTCTGCAAGTTCTGCTGCAGCAGTCTCTGTGTCAGGACTCAGAGCAGGTTCTGCTGCCTCAGACTCTGAGTCTGAGTCTAGGTCCTGGAAGCCCATGACAGGATGTATGTGTGTGAGTGGGTTCACCAAATGAATCATCAGCTGGAAGACCAACATTGAACATGAAAAGTAATGGCTCAGGAAGGGGTGGTGTTGTCTTTTAAACTAAAGCACACAACTGTCATATGCGTTGCTTTGTTTTGGTGCAAGGAGAAGATACATTTTTTAAAAAAGTGGAATTCCAGTTTTGGTTGGAACAGATGGTATGGTCTGTGGGGGTCTGGTGACTTAAAGATGGCCTCAGGCCCTCTGAAATTGTTCATCCTAGCCTTAGTGCTCTCAGAGAGTGGACTGAGTACAACAGATTTTGAACATTCCATCACAGTTAAGCTCCACTGAATTGGAGTGATTTTAATAGTGGTTTGATATGGTCACTCCTAGATGTACCAGTAACCAATCTGACTGCCATGTTCTGAACTAATTGAAATTTCCAAACTTATTCCAGAGGTAGCCCAATGTACATTGCAGAAGTCCAGCTTTGAGGTTACCAGCATGTGCATTACCATCTTTAGGTCCTGCAATTCTGGGAAGGCAAACAGCTGGCATATCAGTTGAAGGTGATAATGGGCACTCCTGGCTGTCGCAAGTGTCTGGGCTGACATTTGGAGGGATGGATCCAGGAGCACCCAAGCTGTGAACGTGGTCTTTCAGGGAGAGTGTAACCCCATCCAGGACTGGTTGACCCACCTCCATGCCCAGTTTAAGGCCCCTGATAGTAAGCACCTCTGTCTTGACTGGATTCAGATTCAGTTTGTTTTTCTTCATCCAGCCCATTACTTTCTCCAGGCATTCATTCAGATGAGAGACAGTATCCTCTAAATAGGCAAGTTTGGTGGGAACATAAACTAAGGCTTTTTCACGGCTATTGAAAACTGTCCCCCTCTCTGTCATCCTTCCACTAGTGGCAATGACATTTTAAAAATAAATTCCATCAGGCCTTTCATATTTAAGCTGGTTTGTTGTTGGAGGGAGATGTCTGTTGTCTTTCTGTTTTTATGCTTTAACTCTATTGGTTTTCTCTTCAATGTTACTAAATTTTTAGCTGGCTTTGATTGTTGGGATGTTGATTAAAGGGGGATATACTGTACTTTTAAAATAAAAACTCCTAATGCTCTGGGAGAAGGTTGAAGGGCCTTGGGAATCACAGTGTCCGTGCAAGAGGAGGGTCAGTGGCTGTCTCTCTTTTCTGCTGGCATCCCACATTGCAGCTCCAAGCTGCACAGCAAAACAGGAAGTAACACAGGTGGTTGGGAGTCATAATATTAGCTAATGCAAACATTAATGCACCGTTCAATAGAGCTGAAAAACCAATTTAAGTTGTAATGACGATGTTATAAAGGAAACTGTCATTCAGGATGGGAAATGCCCCATTGAATGTTTGAAATACTAAGCTCTGTGCAGGAAAGAAGCTTGCAGGCAGAGCTGTCCTCATGTTACTTCTTTTAAAGCAGTAAAAGTGTTTGAATCCTTTCTGGCCCAGGCAGCTGATCAAACAGGGTTTTGTTGAAATGCTGATAACCTTGACCCCTAGCAGGGGACAGAAAACAATGATGAAGGAGAATGTCACACCTGGGCAATTCAAAGCACCAGCAACTGTCAAAGATGCGTGTTGCTGGAAATGGATGAGACAACTCAAGAAAAATCAACACAGTTATGTTACTAAAAGAATTGCTAGATGCATGGGAGAAAGCACCGCCTCGGTAAGGCCTTGGACAGCAATGTGCCCTAAGCTTGCCGCATTAGTCTGTACTTAGCACTAAATGAATCATCATCTGGAAGGCCAACGCTGAACATGCAAAAGGATGGCTCAGGGAGAAGTGGGATGAGGTGGTGTTGTCTTCCAAACTAAAGCACACAACTGCCATATGCCTTGTTTTATTTTGGTGTAAGGAGAAGATACATTTTTAAAAAAAGTGGAATTCCGGTTTTGTTTGGAGCAGATGGTATGGTCTGTGGTGGGTCTGGTGAGTAAAAGAGGGGGCCTCAGGCCCTTTGAAATCGTTCATCCTAGCCTTAGTGCTCCCAAATAGTGGACTGAGTACAGCAGATTTTGAAAGGGGTAACCACATTCCATCACAGTTAAGTTCCACTGACTGAAAAGGGTGAAACTGGGTTTTTGGACTGGAATATGACATTCAGTGGAGAGAGGCCCAGTGAACATGATGGAAGCTCACTTGTTTTGAGATCAGTGATGAATTACTGTGAAATAGGATATAGACAGGAACAAAAGCCAGCTCCGCTATGGTAACCCTCACACAGTCCCCATCATCCTCAACCAGCATGGCCAGTCAAAGGTAAGCCAAATGCAGCACGTCTGGAAAGTACCACATTGGAGAAATGCTAGTTTATGGGCTTTGACAGCTTAAGTAGCAATTTTACATTCCATATCCAGGTTACAGTGTTAAAAAAAAGTTGTACACATTTATGTCACTGAGTTTGGAAGCTAAGCAGTGTCAGCTTTGGTTAGTACTTGGATGAGAGACTGCTATTGAATACCTGGTGCTGTAAGCTGTATTTCAGAGGAAGGAACTGGCAAAACTACCTCTGAATATTCCTTGCCTAAGAAAACTCTTAGAAATTCATAGGGTTGCCTTAAGTTGATAGGTGACTTGAAGATGTGCATGCGTGCACGCACACACAAAGTGCTTTTGTAACTTATGAAAGTGGCAGGCAAATTTTAGAAGCTTGGTTGATGCAAATGGTTTGTAGACAAACATTTACTAATATTGTCATAGCAGGTAAATGTAGCAAGCATTTCATTGCACAGCTTTGCACAGAGGATCTTTGATGTTTATAAACTCCTTTCATTATGGATTTTGCTAAGCTTGGTTTCATAAGCACTGTCTAGGGGTATGTAAGGCCTCCGTTACCCTAATGCTCACACATTTTACCATGGTCAGAGAGTCAGCGTATATCACAGCATTAAAAAAATAAAATCATTGTAGGTATTTGTGACTACACATCAGTAGTTTTGCAGTCTGTAAAGCATTCAGGATACTGAGGCCATTTCCACACTGGACTGTTATAGTGCTATTATTCCACTTTCAACATCCTATGGAATCCTGGGGTTTGCAGTTTAGGGAGGGGCCTCCTTGAAAACTGGGGCTGGAATCCAGTTGGGGATTTATGTATATATAAACCATAATTATAGTGCTGTGCATTGAATCCCATCCTTATCCCCCCCAAGTCCTCACTTACCAGGAAGCAGCCCCTTTGATTGATGGGGGTCCTTTACTCTGTCAGGAAGCAGCTGACTGATGGTTCCATACTCTCTCATGACTCATGAACTATCTCCCATGTGACAGGAGAAGCAGGAGCCTTTTTGCAATTCCCCTTCATGCTGGAAATTGCTCATGTGAGGTGAGGTGGTTAGCTTGTCAGACAGCTGCTTCCTGCTTAAGAGGTGAACAAACCCACGTCGATTGCAGCAGCTGCTTCCTGGTAAGTAGGAAATGAGGGACTTTCTCTAAAACATGGGCTTATGTAGGGATTGTGAATATGAAACTGTCACAAGTATGTTACTGTAAGCTACACATTTATACCTGCCCTAGAAGATTCCAGCTGTTAATTTTTTGGACTAGCAGAAATTGCTAACTGGCCAGAAAGTTTCTTCTGCCCCCTCCTAAGCTATAGGAACCATCTCTCAAGCTATGAACATTGTCTGTACTGAACGGTCAGGAAAAGATGGGCTATGGTGCCAAATGAACAAATATGAAATAAAATGACATGTCAAACAGCCAAGATAAGAAAATGAAGATAAGCAGTATTTCTGTCTGTTGGAAAGTGGGATAAGTGCACATATTCTTATTCAAGTAATCTGTTTTTGGAGGGATCATCTTACTTGAGCTCTTCTTTCCAGCAAAATTTGACTGTGAAATTAATAGAGGATTCAAGACTTTCCATAAACAAACTATGCTAGGTTTAGCACCCGAGGCATGCTGTACAATAGGCTGGGAGTACTCTTGTTACATGCTCTTCCTTCGTTTGACCACTCTGTTTCACTCTGTCCTAAACAGACTTGCCGCAGCTGAGTACACACTGAGATGGCTTGACAATGTGGCTCTACTGGCAGCATTTAAACATATCTGTTTGTGAACCAGTATCATAAGAATACAACCTAATATCTCATCATACATTGCTCTGCAGGGACAGTCAAACAGCTTTCAAATATAGTAAAGCAGAGAAAAACTGAGCACAAACTTTGTGCAAACATAAATGCATTCTTTTGTCTCCTATAAACCAAGGACATGATTCAGATTGTGTTCAATGCTTCAAAATTTCTATCTTAAAACCAGCAGGACCTAAACATGGCTATGTTAAAAGATTCATACCATAAATATTATCAAAAGCATATCTGAATTAAATGTATAACAGGGCGATCTGTCTCAGCAGGACTGCCCAGCCCTGAGTTCTATGAAGTACATCTTTTAATGTACAGCAATGCATTCTACTAAATTTGGAAACATGGTTATTGATTTATTGCATTGAGAGTTAGAACAGTAGAGAGACATTTATTTGCAAATATATAAATACGTTTATTTGTAAAGTAAAACAGCCGCTCACAATGATTAGAAGAATGCAAGATGAGCTCTGCTTCAGACTAAAGGCCCGCCTAGTCTGGCATTCTGTTCCCATAGTGGCCAAACAGCTGTTCCTGTGGGAACCTCACAGAGTACAAATGTGATAGGATCTTCCTGCCTATGTTGCCGAGCACCTTGTATTGACAGGCATCCTGCCTAATGATACTAGAGGTAATATATAGTTACCTAATAGTCACTGATAGCTTATCCCATATGAGTTTGATTGCTTTCTCTTTAAAGAGATCTTTGTTCTAAAGTTCTAGATCTAAAGGTCCCTGTCCTACAACTGCTCTAGCCCATTTCTTTAGAAAGAATAAGAAACAAAACGTGCCAACACTGTTGAACAATCAAAGCAAAGTGTATACGCATGGTTGCACACAACCCTAGGTTTAGCTGATAGATTTATTTTTCCCACTCATTTGATGAATCAAACATTTGTTCTTAATACACTATCTACCAGAAGTAAATGACAAGTGTGTCCTGGATCTGGATGAATTTTGTTTCCAGGCCAACATAATTTTGCTCCTTCATTTCCGTTCCCCCCTACACACATAACATTTTTGGGGAGACCAATACATGATGCATTCTAAACAACCATCATTTTCTGCTGCTTTCATCTATAGAAATTTTTACATATGGTGGCAGGCATTAGGAGGGGAAATGATGAAAACCCAAAGAGCTACTTTGAAGACGTGGTGCTGCTTACAGTTAGTGAGATTTAGGCCATCTCTGCACTAGACTGTTACAGTGCTATTATTCCACTTTGAATATCCTATGGAATCCTGGGGTTTGCAATTTAGGGAGGGGCCTCAAAGGCCTCTCTCTAAACTGCAAACCCCAGGATTCCATAGGATGCTGAAAGTGGAATAATAGCACTATAACGTCTAGTACAGAAATGACTTTGGTAGATAGTGAGCACAGATGCAATGTTTCCAACCACCACCAGATGGTGCTAAATAGAAATGCTCAGTTAATGCATCACATCCCAAGATATTTCTTTCACCAATGAACCATACTGGAAAAAAAAAAATCTTGCTGGGAGATTTCTCTCAGTGGTTCTATCTGCATGCATTGGAATTCTGCCTTCACAGAAAATGAGGAAATCTTTCCCATAATAGCAACCCGCAAGCGTGGTGAGGGTGGTCAGATCCTTATAGGCAACTGGTCAAGTGCAGTTAATTACTATATCAAAGGAAATATTTTGAAATATATACTACCACCTGTTCCAAACTACTTTCAGCTTCTTTGCTCCTTGCAAAGTGTTGTGCCCCTCAATGTCTAGCTGTTGGGGTGTGTGCGTGTGTGCATATGGGGAGCAAAAGAGATTGTGACAGAATATCTCTTCTATACAAAAACTATCTCACTTTGGATTTTACAGCATTCCTAAGCCATTCAGGGTAAAATTGCAAACAGGAGTAATGCTGAAAAGATCGCAGGAGCTTCCATAACTTTGGTGCACAGCTCAAGAAATGCCTCTGTGGTACTATTCTTTCAGCCAAATACAAAGATCATCTGGAGATTTCTCTGAGTTACACTTAGTAATTGCAAAAAGTTGCAGCAAGAAATGATTCAGGGTTCTGGCCCACTCTGGCCAATCTCAGGATATTTCCTAGTTCTCCCCTTCAGATTTTTATACTGCTGTCCCCTGAGGCTTCTGATAGATCCCTCTTGCATGTGTGGATGGCCCTATTTTCACTGCATAAAGATTCATGCTAAGAGATGGTTAGCTGTTAGTCTATAACAATGACGATATGCGAGAGCAGGAAAGTGGTTTCTGAAATATGTTGGACTTTGGTCAGTTAAAAAGGAAGTACTTGCATACAAAGAAGTTAGGATACGGAATGTGTTACACACTTTCCCAACAATTACTAAAGCAAACAGTTATGGCTGCTCCAACTTCAGCAAATAAGGGCCTAAAACTGACTAAATTACTAAGGTCACACAATGCTTCCTCCACAGGTAGAAAAGAAGGCAGTTTCCATAGGTTTAAGTGAATTTCAGAGCAATCCTTTCCTAGTTGTTATCACAAAATCATCATACCCACACAATATGCTGTTCTGTATACAAACTACTTTCAGAGTGGCTACTTCTAGAAACTACTCTATTGAGACAAAGGAGATGGAAAATAGATTGAAATTTATACAGAAGTTTCTGCTAGAGAAGATATTGGCTTGTCATAAATAGGAATCAAGTTTGGGTTATAACATTCCCAAGTAAGTTCCAAATTTTCCAATTTATATTGGTTGTAATTCTGTTGGTTAATCCCAACTAGTTGTGCCTTTGATTCAGTCATCATGTGGTGAGTCAACACATTCACAAACCCCACTAGTTCTTAAAAAGGAGGAAAGGGGAGGGGGAAAAGGAAATGTAGCAGCACTGTTAAGACTAACTGCTTTTCATTTTAGCATGAGTTTTCATGGATATAAACCAATTTCTTCAGATGCAATACAGGTGACATTAAGGCCTCAAGTATAAGGCATATTTATACAGTTGTGGAAGTGGGAATAGATTGTAATAGGATGCAGAAAGATGTAGATCATATCCCTTGCGCTAAATTGTTAAAGTGCTACATAAGACGATACACATCTTTCAGATCTTTACAGTGATCAGTTAGTGTTGATGTGTGAAAGTAGTAAACCTGCTCACCAAAAGTTAGTTTCTGTGGGTTCAAAATTCTCTCTGAGAAGATTATCACTCTGTACTGCATCTGAAGAAGTGGGTTTATATCCTCAAAAGTGAACGCTAAAATAAAACTCAGTCAGTTTTAAAGGTGCTGCCACATTCCTTTTTTTGCCTCTCCTTCTCTTCTGACTTTTTATGCTGCAAGAGACTAACAAAGCTACTTCTTTGTAAACTACCAGTGGATTCTATGGCTATACTCTACTCAGGCTGTGAAGAAACTAGACAAAATCCGTAAGTGTCAAGACATATCATTCAACACCAAAGTCAAGATCGCCCATGCCATTCTATTTCAGATCTTTATATATGGTTATGAAAGCTGGACAGTGAAGAACGCTGACAGGAGGAGAATCAACTCATTTGAAATGTGGTGTTGGAGGAAAATTTTACAGATACCATGGATTGCCAAAAAGACACAAAAATGGGTCCATGAGCAAATAAAGCCCAAACTAGAAGCCAAAATGACCAAACTGATGCCATTCTAATTTGGACATAGCCCAAGAAAAAATGGTTTACTGAAATGGATGATAATGTTTGGTAAATGGGAAGCAGCAAAAAAGAAGAAGAAGATGAGATTACAGGTGGATAGATTCAATCGAAGAAGCCACAGTCCTGATTTTGCAAGACCTGGGTTGGGCTGTTGATAACAGTGTGTCTTTGAGGTGTCTCCTTCATTGCCATAAAACCAAGCTGACTTGGCAGCAATTAACAACAAACTCTATCTGTGGCTAAGAGGATTTTGGCCAGGTTTCTCTTAATACAGTATTTAATCTCTGTCATTTTTAAAGTACAGGATTCAGCAAGTTGGTGCTTAAGTATTTATCTGTTTAATAACTGAGAATGAAAATGCTGAGTTTCAATTTTTAAAAATTCTGCAAGATTTACAAAAAAGTTTATTCCAGTTCTAGAAACATTTAAACCACACAGCAGAATGTGAGTTTTGCCAGCAAAATAAATGAATGTGTGATATGTCCCACATTATATCTGCCTCTTTGGAGCAGTTCCAAGGAAGTGGAACATCACCAGCCCAGAAATGAGAAACTGGAGGATGCTCTCTCTCAGTATTAATCCAGAGGGCTTGCCCACTAAGGCATTAGGTTACTCACTCATGTTGTAAACAGCTCAACTGTACTTGTATTTTATTGGTGTTAAGAGGCAGGATTTAAACATTATTTCCTGGCATGTCTTCTTTGAAATGCAAAAGATAGTAGGAGAAAATGTCAGCCTTTACTGACCAGTGAATGCCTCTGTGTCCAAATCTTAATCTCCTCCTGCTTTTGGGCTTTTTGCTATATAAAACAAAGACTCAAAATTTCATACCAAACTTTGCAGGAGATACTGAAGTTTTGTTTGGCGTAAGCCTTATCATACTTCATGTTGTTCAGAGCAGACCAGAGCACATATTTTGTTACAAAAGCTGTGAAATACACTGAAAATTTGTTGTGTATCAGTTATTTTCCCTCTTATCATATCCAAAGACTTTTTCTGTCTGAGAACACGCAGCAACACGTGCTCAGATCTCCCACAGCTGTAACAAGCTGCTGATTTTAGATGTAACTGAATTCTCAACAGGATACTGGAGCAGTAGGTAAATGGAGAGAAGATCCTGAAAAAACAAAACACTAGAGCGTAATGGAAATGAACTGCGCACTAATTCTATGTATAATTTGTTTTTAAGGTTGAGCAATTTGTGGCTCCCCAGAGGTAGCTGGGTTACATTTCCCATCAGTCTTGCCAGTATAGCCACAGTTGGAAGATGATGGGAATTAAAGTCCAGCATCACCTAGGCAACTAGATCCTGCTCATTTTCCTGAGAAAATGACCCCTAGATCTAGCTAGTAAGGGGGCTCCCAGGGTTGATTACATGAGGTGTGAGCCCACAAGAGGTTGGAGACCACTGATTTTTTCTCCCCTGCATTTCCTGTTCCTCCTCAGCTTATCTCATCTATTACTTGATTGCCCTGTGACAAAACTAAGGCCTTAAAATTAGTTTGAGTAAGTTTAGACCTAGGATTTGAGGTTTTTTTTTTTATCATATCTTGAAAATCACCCTAGCACAACCAGTTTCTTGACAGCCAGGAAAAAAAAATAATTAGTGCTACTGACATTCCATTTGTCTTCAAGGGGTCTACATCCACACAAAGGCTGAACTCCCATGACTCATCCTTGCTTCTTTGGTATCTCAGACACCTCTTGGGACAAGGAATGATTATGAGCCAACTGAGGAAGGCAGGGCTGCTGATGCCACTTCCTCTTTCGTTTGCCATAGTAGCTTAAATCCACCTCAATAAAGTGCTCAGAATAATACACTCATCCCATCCCTCAGCTATTTTTCACATTAGCAGTAGTGACTCTGGGCTCTTCTCTGATCTCTCCTATACATTCCCATCCCCAAGGAAACAAACCCTAAGCCTTCCAGACCTGCAGCACATTTTAAAAGTAGCTAAGAAAATGGGACAGTAGAAGACTGATTGGGACTGTCCTTGTCAGATTGGGAGTACTGGAAGGTATGTAATGGTTTCGAGAACATTAACAGTGGGCGTTTCTTGACTGTCGTTTGCTCATTATTCACATGTTAACTCAAACCAACAGGTTCGCTTGCCGAACCCTCAAAGGCCATGCTAGAGCTGTTGAATGTACCATTCTCCCCACAAAATTACTGGCATGAAATTTATTGCTGCTCTGAATAAGTTTGAAACACCACATATTTTGTCATAGCAGTACAAAAGGTGTCATCCGTGCATAGTTAGACCTGGAATGCCTGACAACAGTGGAGAAAGAGCAAAACTTTGCTACTAGAGAGGGCAGGAATGTAAAGGGCAACGTGTGAAAACTTGGTCCCTGTAATCAAACCACAAAATAAGCTGCCATGCAGAAATGCAAGAGGTTTTTTTTTTTTTTGGCAACATCAGCAATATTCATTATTGTAGGATGAACCCTTGTACTCTGAAGAACTCCAATAAAACAAATATGCCACTATAGTCCTAGGACATCAACACGAGTGCTTCTGCTATTTTCTATTATTTTGCCCAAAACAGAGAGACTGTCATACACATATTCATATTGATCAATATTTAGCTTTACATGGTTGAATACAAGATTCTGTACAGGGATAACAGGAGGTGAATATTACGTACAAGAATAACAGGAGCTGACAAAAAATGGAGTGGGGGATGAAAAAAACCTTCAGTCTCTTCTTAGAAAAATGGAGGGCTCTAGGATGAAAGAACTACAGACAACCTACATTTCTTGAATCTACAATCTACAAATTCTAATATGCTACTGCAGGGCTTTCCAAATGGTGTGTGTCATGACACATTAGTGTGTCGCCTGTAGTGTGTTCATGTGTCACCTCCTTGGCCGAGAACCCCCCCACCTGAGCCTGGCCCGCTGCTGTCGCTCTCACTGGGGCCGTTCCCCAGCAAGAGTGATGGCAATGGGCATGGACCAGGTGGGAGGGGGCTGCCTTTCCCCCTGCTGCCTTACTCACTGCGGCTTTTCCTGATGAGGGTGACAGCAGTGGGTCAGGATCGGCGGCAGGGCTGCCTTTCCTCACCCTAGATACGGCTCTGGGTACCTCTCGTTTGCTAGTACAGCTGAATTACTGTGTCGTGAAACGATGCATGTCAAAAAAGTGTGTCACCAACATGAAAAGTTTGGAAAGCTCTGTGCTACTGAATGGCTATACAGAGGATGCCAGCTGAGATATGGCAACTTTTATGGCAAACAACCTGAACATTTCTCTACTTTCCTTATTTGTTTTAAAAGCCCTTTATAAAATCTAACACATAGCAATCTAATATTCTTTAGCATGTTCTAGCTATTACCCCGTAAAACAGTGTCAAATTGGCTCTTGAAATCTGAAGGCAATGTTTTGCCTAATTCACTGATTCATTTTTGTCACGTGAAGGTTTTAACTTGAGAACTCCTAACACAATAACTGCATAGCTTTTGCAGGTGCTGCCACAATGCAAGTAGCACTTCAGTGGTGTAGTGTGTTGGGAAAGATTGGAAGTTCTCAAATCCTCCAAAATTAAAGTCTCTATTATGCGAGATGCTTTAAAGCTAAGTGCCAAATTCAGACTGCTGCCTTGGAGAACTTAGAAACTCTTTGTAGCTGAACACTGTGGCAGACTCTAACCCCCCCCCCCGGCCTTTAAAATAAGAGCTAACAATAAAAACCAGTGTCCTGGCCAAGTACCCTACTAGAAACTTAATCTTGTCTTGCTTAATTTCCCCTGCAGTTTCATTTGGCTGTTTTGGAGGGTATCACTGTGTGTGGCTGACTTTTTTGTGCAAATACGTTTCAGTCTATTTAGGGATTCTTTACAGAATGTGTCAATGTGTTTGAGGGGAGGGAGCAGGAGAAACCTGTAATAACATGTGAATAGAACTTGTTGAAATGTAATGGTGTAAAAATGCTTGTTGTAGAAATTGCCCCCCTAATTCCCTTCCCAAAAGAGTAAAGTTATTACACTGAGGGGCATTACATCTCCCAGAATATTCTCACAATTTCCTGCTTTACCATTATGTTAGTGAAGTCAAAATGCTTTCTCCTCTGACTGCCTCCCTCCCAAATTTTCCCAGGAGGCTCAGCTTGCTTACTTTGCTGCTACTCCAGCCACCAACATTCCATTCCTCCTCTTTGCTTTCCCACTTAATTCCTGACACAAAAGAATCAGATCTCAATTAAAAACCCAGATTATTTCACTACCAAAATAAAGCCTGATTTAATTTTTTTACAACTCATTTCAGCCCTCATCCACTAGGATAAAAAAAAAATTGCATTGTGTGGGTTGCATGGTATTTTCTGAACCACAATAAGGATTCCAATGCAATGAACATTAGTATGAAGACTGGGGATTAATATTTACTATGAGAATTACAATGTCTCTCATCTACCACTGAGAAATGTCTACATTCCCTGAATGGGGCCAAACAACTGGCAACCAGAGAATGTTACTTCCACTTCACTGCATGCATCTGTCGTGGTTCAATGAAAGACATGGGACACTGTTTTTGTCCCAGTATATTACATGTAAGGCAATCCATCTGTCCTACCTGAGTACTTTTTTAAAAAATAAATTTGTAAATGGCATCTGCCTGAAATTTGGGGTAATGGTTTACAACTTTTCAGGAGAATGCTGCAGAAAGTCCACACTGTAAGTCTAGTTCTGTGTGTGTGTGTGTGTGTGTGTGTGTGTGTGTGTGTGTGTGTTCATTTGGCAACAAAACTTGACTGAGTCACAAAAATGTACTAAAAATGTACTATCTTGGTACATGAGGGTTGATCTCAAAATGTGTGGTTGTGGTGATGGTGATGGATGAGCTGTTGCCCAGGAATTCCTATCATGCCTTTAAAAACAAGAAGGTCCTAGAAATGGGAAGGCACAACAGTATTTCATACTGTTCAGTTGACCGTGGTGCACAAAGAAACTGTGGTTACAAAAAATCTGTGATTGCTTTGAAATATCACAGCTCTAGCACACTTTAGACATGTATGTTAAATGATCTGACAGAACTACGTGATTTTTCTTTAAAAAAGCCACAATGGTAACTAATGAAACTAGCTTTTCAGATTATAAACTGGGCCAGATACAGCTATCATTTTTGAAGGTTTGTTCCAGTTTCAATATTTACTTGTGATTATACACATTCAGAATCAATAAAGGGAACTTTTGAAGAAAAGTTCTACTGCAATGTATGTTTAATTTAATCTTGGCACCAATTCTTAAGTTTCCAGAATGAGAGCAATGAATCTGTTCCATAAGCACAGATCATGACCCTTTCATAAGACAGAATTCACATCAAAACTGACAAGAGAAACTGCCAGATCATTTGCCAACGAAATATTTATGTGAACTATGAGACATGGGACATAAATTACTCCAATTCAAAGCAGATATTTTCTGTTCATGCAAAATCACTAAACTCCTCTTTGGTACTTCAGCATGTTTGCAATTCATTTCACAGTTTGATTTGCACCACTGTCACACTTATATCACACTCCCTAAACAGCTTTGGCCTACTATCCCACCTCTATTAAACTGCAACTGAAAGCAGGCATGCCTATTAGCCAGGCAGACATGATGTACACAAGTGGCAGAGGGAAAGTGGTAAACGGTTAGCATGCTTTCATTACACAGTTACAATTCCACCTTCCACATATGGCTCTGTTCTATTCAAAGGAATTAAAGTAAATTTGGGTCAGAGGTTAGAGACTTAAAAGCGAACTGACTCCTGATTTCTTTCAATGCTAATTTAAAGCATTTGGCTACACTCCAAATCACATGGCACAGCTACAACAAAACAGACAACTGAACTTGTTATCCTAAAAAAATACTGTCCTTCCAAGACTGTAAGCTGGAGTATATCTATACCTTTCACATGCCTTTTCACAGGCATCTTTACTTCCTTTATAGTGCAGCTTCACACTGCTAAGACAGCATATATCAATCAAGCAGCTCCACATGTGGGTTTTTCCAACACTATCATTTCCCTCCCACTTTAAAGGCACATCAGTTGGGTGTAAAACCCCCAACAGCCTGAGATCATACACAAGGAATTGACTCTTATGCATGTGGGTTGCATGTGTACATGGCCTGAGTTGCTTCTTGGCACACCATTACAATTAGGATACTAATAAAAGGGGGGGAAAACAACAATTTGCTCCTTGTATCCTCTTCATTTTTTTTTAATGCAGATGCAGACAAAAGCCAGGGGATCACACTGTTTTAAAGTTCTACCTTTTCACTGAATTATTCTGTATTACTCGTGACAGCTAGCAATCATCATTCTCAGCTAGGAAAAAGTTTGTTTTCTCATTGAGCTGTGCTTTAATACCCTTGCAACATAATACTAAACATGTATTGTTGACCGTGCAACATTCTCAGGTTTAAACTGATGCTTGCCATGTAAGAAAAAGTTAATTGGAAGAAGCCTCAATCATCTGATGCAACCTAAAATGTCAATTTCATTTTGTAGAGAAGGGGTAGGCAAAGTGTGACCCTCTAGTTGTTTTTGTCCCAGTATTTCTCACCACAGGTTACAATGGGTAGGTGCAGCCCAACACCATCCAAAGGGCTACACCTTGCTCATCCAAGCTGTAGTTGATTAATAGTAATGACAGTAGTAATGAGAAGTACATCATCATGTGACAATGCTTCCCTATACATCAGTCCAGAAGGAAGGAGTGCTTTGTTGACATACCAAATCCACAAGAACGCTCTGATGACAAACCCTGCATATTGAGGGAACAAGTACTCTCCAAAATTGCTTTTCATTTTCATAATTTATTGAGGTTTTGCTCAATATAGGGAGGGACAAAAAAAAAGTGATTTGCAGAATACTTGAAGGTCTTCCTCCAAACTCTAGAAAACTGAATTTTGAGATCATATTCTGCATTCCTGCAGAATTACTGTACATGCCAGTCTACGAAAGTTTTACCATAATTTTTTTTGGCAGTGTGACACAAGTATTTTTTTTTAATTTGCTTTAATTATTTACAGTAAAGGGAATGTTGACATGCTAACATAGCATGTCACACATTCTGATACAGTTCAGAAAAATGTCCTCAGAAAGATCTATAATGGTGAATTTTTAAAAAAAAATATAAATCAGTATTTGCCTATGTTCTGAAAAACAAACCAATGCCTCAACTGCATCTCAGTTCTGGGAGATATTATGAACAAAAGCATGCCAAAATATTAAGTTTAAAGTAAAGTTTGGAAAGGGGGATGATCTCTGTTCTGGATAATCAGAATTTAGGAATATTTTAGTATGTTTACTTATTTAACTTCCAAATAAACTGTTCTGCCTCACTGCACTTAAACAGTTTGTTTTTATTATAGAGCAGGAAGTTATTGTTCAGTATCTGGACTGCTGGACAGGCAAATCAATTTCTCTGAACTTTGATACTGAATTGAAAGGCATTCCTAGATCATCGTGAATGACAGCACATGCTTGGTCTTAAGATGAAGTCTCTTTTCAGCATCTTATGGGCTTAACACAATATACTTTGCTTCTGTGAGTTTAAGATAAATTGTTTCATTAACTAGGAGGCAGAACTGACAGTCCAGTGAAATGGATGAATATGAGAAATGAAGATTTTTTTAACTATACAATTTTAAGATAAATAAGAACAGTGTCTTGCTTACTCGTTATAGTTAGAGGAAAACACATTTAATATTGTAAAAATCTAAGACACGGCCATTTTAATTCATGTTGGGTCTTAAATCAATTCAAGCTCCATTAAAGCCAACAGAAACTAGATATGAAAAATACAGAAAGGTAAAAACTGCTTCTAATTTTTACCCAAGTAGAATCTTGATCTTTCAGTTTTATAAAATATTGACTATGAAACAGAATCCATTCCCTTACTTGGAACAGAATAGGTATATCCTTGGCATCAAGAAATAGTCTTCTAGTACATCACTGAACAGTGACAACAATAATCTTTGAGCAGGGGAAATACTACTAGAATGTGCATCTCTCACAAATACGCTAGAGTGCAAATAGCATACCAGTGCAAATTCAATTTTTAAGTTCAACAGAAGTGCACACTAACTGTGAAAGCTTCGGAAATACCCTCAAATAAGTCTAATAATTACTTAGCTAATGATTTGATTGTGGAATATGTTAAATTCAAATATCAGTAGACAAAGGCACATACTCTATGTTTTGGCAAGAACACATGGATGTTCCTTGTTACCATACATTGTTCACTGCAGTTCACATTCATTAAATTCCCTATGACTTAGGGTTCTTTCAGAATCAACATTTTCCCCCTGCAACACTTATTTCCCAATTGGTATAGTCACAGAAACATATCCATCTGTAATCACAAGTCACACCGTATATGCTTTCTCCGTTGACACAGTGATAAACCTCCATGTAGGCAAAACATCCTGTGTGAAGTAGTCCTGAGGTAACAGGAAACTTTGGAATGTTTACCGCTGTTTATGGCACACACAAAAGCTAAGCTGAAGTGTTCCAAAACATTTCTGGAAATCTGGAATAGGTAGATTACAACTGAACTAGTTTCAATTTGTACACACTTCATATAATCAAATATGCACCAACACAGGGTGCTTGATTTTTTTTTTAAAGCAAAACACTAAAAAGCAGTTTGTGTATATAATGAAACATTTTGCAATTAAACTAAAATCATGTGGCAGTATAGCAGAATCAATATTTCATACATTTGCTAAACTCATTCCCTCATAAACAATTTACTCTCCTCTCTTCATAGCATTCCTGTGTTCAATTTCTTTATAAACTTAAGAAACATATCTGGATTAAAAGATAAAAATAAGATATTAGCTTTGGTTTTTAGTCTGTGATGCGGCTGTGATATAATTGCTGAAGCAAACTAAAAAATGGTCAGAAATAAATACATAAGCATAAAATAATATCAGTAAATACATTCACTGGCCAACGTAAGCTATTTATCTATGAATGCATATTCTGTTCAACCACGGACAGAAAGATATTCATTCATAGAGGGAAAATGCAGACATCAAGTTTTGTTTATCTGCTTTTTCCTCAAAGTTCTGGAGCATAATTCCATATATATATTCTCTGCACTGACCATCACAGCTTTAGGTCACAAGTCTCACATCATCCAACGTTCCATTAATAAGGCTTTATTTACATTTTTTAATATAAATTCAGGAGAGTTTGATACACTGTGCAAGACTGTAGGTGCAGGTTCTTCTTACACTTTAATACTGACCCACAGACAGCCTAATAAAGTCCCATAGATCCATGTTTTCACATAAAGTTTCCGTCCAGATTCTGTCAGTAGCATACTAACAGTCAAGCCGCTTAGGAACAGTAAGGATGGCAAAGTTTTCTTGAGACTTAGCTTGGAATGAACACATTTTCCAGGGAACTTGTTCCTTCTTTTAGAATCTTTTGCATCATAGAATTCTATTAGCAGCCTAGGAGCAAAGAAAGGATTTTTTAAAAGTAGAGGAGAAAGAACATCTACCAGAAAACCTCTGTCCAAGGGGTTTTATAAAAAATTTCTCGTATCTATTATGATTTATTACAAATAATCTTGTCTAAGAGCTGTTCAGGACTTCATTCCCTCCATCTCACATTCTGGATAGAACCTTTTACAAACCTATAAGTAGTATGTGCGAATGGCAAGAGGGAGTTGGCATGCTGACAAATGGCAGACTCAAAACAGACTCAAAGGAAAATGACAACAGCTTTGCTTTTTTCCAGGGATACTATATACTGAATGGAGTGGCCATGTGAATCCATCCTGTCAAACAGACCTACCAAACAAGTCAGTTTCACTACTCATCAGCTTACCAACACTCTAAAAATATGCAAAAGAAAGAGCACCATGCGATTTCTAGTGCTCAGGCACATGGTACTCCTGAGTACCCACAAAACAAATTGGCCGAGGACTGTAAACAGCCTCAAAGCTACTAATAACTTTTCTAGTGGAGCAGATATTTGGATGCCTCCTTTCAACACCAAAACAGAACCCCTGGCTCCTGGACCACACTGTCTGCGACTCCTATGGCATCAGAAAGCTATTTTACGGTAAGTAGAAATTCTGCAGCCCTAAAGAGTTTATAAATAGTTGGCATCAACCAGCTAGCTGTCCATTAAATTGAGCTATAGGTGCAAGCTAGACTACTCATGGTCCAGATGCAGACTTGTGAAATTTAATTACTTACTTATCTTTGATTTCAAAACGTTCATGAAGCCATCTTCTCATAAACATCTGTTCTTCTGGAATATCCTTTAGTTCAATTCGATCAACATAAATATGGATTCTTGGGCATTCCTTACAAAGGAAATCTAAAATTGAGAAGAGCATCATGAACACCTTTGGTTCATCCAGGTGACTGTTCCAGTAGAATAACACTTGTCCCAATAAAGTTGACCTTCCACATCTGCTAGGGCTGGGGCACAGGACACTCGCTAAAGTGGGAAAATCACAAATATCAAAATGCTTGTCTGTGTTTCTGTGGGAAGTGGGGGCAAAGCATGATGGGGAGAACAGGCACTTAGGGTCCAAACCAGGTCAGAGAGAGAGGAAAAGGGAGTGTGTTAACATGGTGGCCCTATAATTCCTTTCTCTCACCCATTTCCTACTTTGGATGCATGGGGAGCACTAACAGAGGGTTTATGGTGCTGAGACATTGATCTGTGAGCTGCCCTTAGCTGGCAGGCTGGTGAAGGAGGACAAGAGGCAGGTTTTTAAGGTGCTGTGCTCACTGATCTGAGCCACTGAGAAGGAAGTCTCCCTGGAAAATAACTGCCTGAGGTGGAAGGCAGGGGTTGAAGAAACTTGCAAATAATCCCATCTATGAAAGTAAAATCTGCAAATGTGGAGGGCCAAGTTTATTCTATTTTTATTTAGTAAAATTAAAACCAGTTCCAGTTATTCTGCACCATTAAAACTATCTTTACAGGAAACCAACTTTTGAAAACAGAACCAGGATCTGAACTCTGAATATGATTCATAATATATAGAGGGTATTCTTTATCTATGATCAGAGCCATTAACTGCAGCTAAAATTATAAAGTATATATTGAAGATTTATAGAATTCCTTTTTTTAATTTTTTTATTGATTATATAAAGAAAAAAATAGAACAAAAAAAGAAAAACACCATGTGATACACGTAACAGTGGAAAAAGGAAATTTCAACAAAACAAGCTTACATTGTTATTTCTCTCCAATTCCATTACAATCATATACTTATCCAACATATTCTATGTCATATTGCTTATATACTTTTGTTATCTGTATCTCATTCTCATTATACTCATTATTATAATAATTTCATTCTTAACTCTATGCTTTCCCACTACATTTAATCTATTACTATCACTAAACATGATCTCATTACTAAACATATCAAACTATTCCTAAAAGTAAACCCACCCCCCAGAGCCAATTACGTTTCAACTTACTCCACCTTCCAGAACTGTAATTCTTCTTGTGGAGGTATGACACCTTCCTCTTTTATTAAAACCTTTCCCACAAATCTCTTCCATATTGCTTTGAAATCATTCCCCTTCATTATTCCTTTTTTGGCCTTAATTCGACATCTTAACTTATCATTAATCACAATTTTCCACACTTCTTTATACCAATCCTCTCTTTGAAAATCTCCATGAATTTTCCATTTTCTTGATATAATTAACCTTGCTGCAGTTAATAAATTTGTAATTAAATCCTTCATTGCTTGGGTACAATTAACCTTATCAAATATAGGTAATAATGCTGTACTTCGACATATTTGTAAATCAATTTCAGTTATCTCTTTTATCTCTTTAAACACCTTTTGCCAAAATTTCTGTACACCTTCACAATTCCACCATATATGAATATATGTACCAAGCTCTTGGCAACCCCTCCAACACAACCTTGAATAATTCTTATCTATATAATTTAACATTACTGGTGTTAGGTACCATCTCCAAACCAATTTGTAATAGTTCTCTTTTATCCTTATGGACAAGTTTTTTAAATGACGGTGATTCCAAATTTTTCCCCAATCCTGAATATCTATTTTTTGTGAGATTTATAGAAAGTTTTCACATCATGCACATATCCAGTCTTTCACTGTTGCAAATGCTCACAGGGTGGCTCTACTTAGTTATGAAGGCCAGGCTGACTTGGACTGAGTGGAGACAGAGAGAAAAAAGCAGAACTGCTCTGAGCTAGAATGCAAAGGTCATCCTTCTTTCTCGATCAAATAACAAATATATTTTTCACTGACATCATTAAAAGGCATAATGCTTCCCATCCAGGTTATTTGAGGGTCCCAAGACAGGTATGATCAATGATAGACCAATGGTGCAAAGCAGTATGCCATCTCAGTGCCTTTTTGGACTGTAAATTTCATAAAACTGCAATCCTAGGCAGTAGTTTCAATCATATCTTCAAGTTACACCATGAAATGAAAAGAAAGATAATGGTATTCATGTAAAGCAGCAGTCTCCTGGCATCCCTGCAACTTTTCTTTCCAAGTCCCTGTGGAAGTGTGGGAGGAATCTCTACACTCTTCTGTATGCAAAGCGCCTCTTAGCCTTAACACCACCTCAAATAAATCCAGCTTTTCAATGTAGTTATGAGAATGGTCAACTGGACATAATCAAGAGTATAAAGGAACTATGTTAATTATATAGTTCATCTGAGCAAGACCAATTCATTTTTAAAAGACACAATGTCACTGTAACCACTTCTGCTCACCAGTGGATAAGAACAATTTACAACATTCTTGTTTTTGTAAAGGAACAGCTGGATTCTATCAAAAGAGCCACTAAAGGTTGCATAGTCCCATGACCCTTAATTTCACATCAGCTCAACTCCCCAAAGGCTTATGTAATTAGGCTAAAAAGGCTGAAGCTCACTGCAGCAATTCATTAAGTACAAATTACATCCAACTTTTGGAATATTGGCTTGAAATGCCAGGATTTGATGGGCGGCTTAATTCTCTCAAACTTGCCAGAAGGCTATTCTTAGAAGCGGGAATAAAACAAAACTTGTCTTTACAAGAAACAACATAATTGAGAACCATACATTACCAAAAGCTTTTCAGAAGAGACAACTTTCTCAGCGTGAATCAGAAATTGTTTAAAATTTGTTAAGGGGACTCTCATGGGAATAAAACCAGAATGAACGGGAAATGACAAATTTCTAATACAAATTTCAATCATAGAAAATAAAGGAGCAAAAGCTGCTCTCCAGAAAGCATCTGTGTTTGCTTGCAGAAGCACCAGAATAATGGTAAATGGCAGGAAGAATGAAGTCAATTTAAGAGAGATTAAACGGATATAAAAAAAATCAGCACACAAACTTTTCAATAAGTGGTACTGGTGGAATGAATAAGAGCTTACAAAAATGCAGGATGGGCTCACATGTCACAGTCTGCCAGGATAATGCAAACGTGAACACTGCACCCATGATTTGCTTATTTCACAATCTAAACTTGGGATTCTGGTTTTTCAAGGAAAAAACAAGCCACGTTCCAGTTTCAGTTGTTACAATAAGCAAACCATGAATAGGAAGCTGAGCCCCTCCTACCTTCCACAGGAGTAAGCAAGCAATACACACACCAACATGCTTGCTTGTTCACATTGGAGCTTTGTGTGATGCTTAAACGGGCCCACACTTGAGGTGGGGAGGGTGAGAGTATGGGAAATAACTTATTTTCCCCAATGAAATAACACTACCAAAACAGTGAAGCATGAAAGTAACAAAGATGTCACAGAATCAGAAAGAAGAAACTGAATGTTTATCTCTCAAGTGGCATAATCTGTTGTTTGACGCATGTATCAGATTCAGGGTTTACTGCAAGAATATAAAGAAGCTTAAATTCATTGGCTTGGATCCAGACTTGTAATTCCAGAAACAGAAGGAGTTCTTACATTCACAGACCAAACTGAGACTAAGCATCCTGCTAGAATGAGGAACAGGAGGAGAGGTCCCCATTCCACATCTGCCTTTTAGAAGAGCTTTGGCTGTGGGTCTGAGGACTAAAGAGAGAAGCAGGGATTATCACTGTTTGCTACTTCCAGCACCAACTGAATGTGTATCTGGGATCCAACTGATTGTCTTCTTCAGGCTCAAGCACAGCCAGCCTAGAACAGAAAAACCAGCCCCATCTCCACCTGTGCCAGAAGTACACAGAAGATAATCTGAAAAGTCACCCACTTGTTCTAATAAACATTATATTTTGATGGACAGCAATAAGGGTTTATTACTTGTTATCTCCATTTCAACACATATCAAAACCCAATGCATGGTGCGTATTCTAAAGATAAAGAGTATGAAGTAAAAGAAAAAATCAACATACAGAGATCAATTCTGACAAGTATACTAGCCAGCGTGGGGTAGTGGTTTGAGTGCTGGACTATGATCTGGGAGACCAAGCTTCAACCTCCTGCTTGTCCCCGCTTGACTATGGAAACCCACTGGGTGACCCTGGGTGTATCACACACTCTCAGCCCAAGAAAACCCTATCCTAGGTTCACCATAAGTTGGAAATGACTTGAAGGCACACAACAACACTAACATGCCAAAAGAAAGGTGCTACATCTAAGAGGGAGAAAATTATTATTTCAAATTTTCTAATACGTCTAGATAGAGAAAGACAGATTGAATGAACTGGGAGACCTGCATTCATGAGATAATGATTTCTCCAAAGTGGGCTTGATCTGCCATGGTTAGGGAAGATCCTCTGATCATTCTGTCAAAGAGGAGGCAGGCTGAGAAAAATGGATCTGATGTTATTTTCTACCAGGTGACAGAAACAAGCTCGGTGATTTTTATTTGGGTCTCATCCTGAGTATGCAAATGAACATCTGCTAAGTTCCTTTCAGTCTCCTTAATAAGAAACAAAGTACTTCTCACAAGTTGGGCAAGAAAGAGGAGGAAATACTTCAAGGAATAAGGATATGATATTTCTAAACCATCCTAAATAAGGCTTGGAGGAGGTATGTGTGTAGATGCTGAAAGTGGAGAATGTCAATGGAAATATACACATTTTTCCCCCAAAAAAGCCTGATTTTTACTTTTGAATTACAAATCCCAGAATACCTCAACCAGCATGGCCACTGCTACAGATATATTGATTATTAATTTGTCTTCACGCTGCAATTTGTAACTAAGACTGCTAAAGAAAGAAACAGTGTATTTCTTTTTCAAAGTAATGTAACTTAAGTGTCTATTTATTTCCATACAATTCTACATTGTTTCCCTGTAAAGGTGGCTTGATAAGCATGTGAATACACCTCTTCCTATGCTAGAACAATGCTACAGAGTAAACTCTGTATGGATCCACCAATGCTTTGAAAGTACACTATTGCAATGTGCACCTTAAAACATGACAGTAATACTAGAAGAAAACAATTCTGCAACACAATCCTATGTGTATTTATTCAATACCATCTTTCAGTGCTGGGACATGGGAACAGCCTACTGTATTGCACAAGTATCAGCTTCAACCAGGGGCTCATACATTTCATTTGACATTGATAGCTAGGCATTTCATATACGATCACCATAGCTTTGACTCTCCAGTGCTCTGCATTACGTACTAAGATGCACCAAGAGACCAGTTTCCCCATATCTTTCCCCAGTCATAAATCCAGATGGAAAGTGAGGATATGCCTATGTTTTGCTGAACTCCAGAGGAGTTCTGTAGATCTCCAAATTACACTGCAAGTGTAAAGGCAAACTCCTTTTCTGTTCCCCATCTCCTAGCACTGGAAAAGGGCAGGGACTTGTTATGCTTGCCTGTGTCTGTGTGTGTGTGTGTCTGCACACATGCTTGTGTACTTCATATTCCTAATCTTAATAGATGTGCAGCTGGATTAAATCTATTTGTCCAGCGACAGTTAAAAGGATTTTATGCTTAAGATACTGGAAAATGAGCAAGTTCTGACCATAAGAAAGCATGTAAAGTATGCCGAAGGCAAAGTGCCATTTCCGGATAGAGGACAAAGAATGATAATTTCAAAACTATGGGCAAGATTTGTATAGAAGAAAGCTACCAATCTGTTGCAACAGAATGCAATGCCTTACCATTTGTCTAAAAGTTTGGGAAAAGGGAATCAAATGCTGAATATTAGCTGCCGTTTGTCTTACTTATTATACCAACAATAAAATTCAAATTAGCACTTTCACTTTCTTTCATGAGTTGAAGTCAGTTGCTGAGGCTAATTTTCATTTGTGAACAATTTTTGTGCAACAATGCAAGTATAAACCCCTCCCCCAGTGTTCTTCATGAGATTTTTAAAAGTTTACATTTTCTATATCAGTTATCTATTTGTTGCTAATGTGATGGCATCTTTTTTTTTTAACCTCACTAATACAGGTACACACAAAGATGTTTCTAAGGCTGGTATGCCTTAGAAAACAACTTATTTCTATTCAGCCTAACTTCCAGTTTCATGGTGGGAGTACTACCCCCCCTCCAATTTTGATTTTTTTACCGTGAAATAGGCATAGGCAGCCATTGGCATAGGCTGCTGCAGTATCAATATTTCCAGCATCCTATGGGATCCTTGGTGAATTTTATACCTAACATGACCACAAACTGCGATTATAATCACATTAATATGACTATGACTATGTAATGTTTTATCTTGTGTCTAGACTAAAACTAATGTTGACATTACAAATCTTGAATAAAAGGATGATATTATATCTGGAGACAATCATACAGTTCATTCAGACGACTCAAACAGTTTGGCTGAGAACAAGGCTGAAAATTCAATTAGTGACTGGTAAAATTCTTTTGAGAACCCCCCTCCCCTGCAGCTTTTAATCACTATTAACATCAGGGCCATCTTTTTTTGCACTGTGAAGCCCCAGTTATATGATGAGTACTCGACATAAAAATGGTCTGTACTAAAGACAAGTGGGAGAATGCTATCAAATGGTGCCATTTACAAAACTGAATGTTTGGAATGAAAGTAGTTCTATGCTGGAGAGACAGGAAACCTCCTCTTTACAAGGTTCAAAGAAAATCTGCCCAATAGTCAGCACAATAAAATGCAGGCCAGTTTGTTCATATGAAGGAAAAGTATGCTGGCAAAACTGTCAGTAAAACTCTTTTGTGGTAGCAATCAAGTATGACATATGATCAATTGAAACCCGACATCAGTATAAATGAGGTAAAACCAGCTATATTGTTTATCAGTGGGGTTTAATGGGTTGTCATGTACAGATGGTTACTATTAAAATATTCCCCTTCTTCACCATTTGAACATAGTCAATCATTTCACATCTACCACTCCCCCAAGTATGCATAACTCTTTGTCTATTGAGGCTACACTCCAGGCATTTGAACAAATGGCATGATAAATAACACTTGTTAGCCTTTAAGTTACCACAAGACTCTTTTTTATGCATATGCACAGCAGTCCAGCACAGCTACCCTCTGGAATAGCTGTACTTGTGACTGAAGCTAGCATCCCATGCTCAGTGTTTCAAATTTCGTATTTTCAAACTATTTTAAGAAATGTGTTATTAAAAAAAGATGTTATATAACATATTATATTTTATATTATATTGACATTTTATATTTAAATTGAGTTTATATAAAGCATCAACTTTTAAACTTAATGTATGAATTGACGGCCATCATCTTCTTGTACATTCATAGGTTAAGCAAGTCATAACCTGGCTTGTTGGTCAGCCCTGATCCACTTAGTAAAGTGCCTGAAGGATTGAACTGGACATTCCAATCTAGCCAGCAGAAGATGCGGTTTCTTCCAAATGTGTACCATTTAGCATCACTAGCATGATTTTTGATCTGGAGTACATGCATATGCAGCATGTACTGTATTTGCTGGCATATAAGACACACCTGTGTATAAGACACACCCCATTTATACACTGGCAAATACTATTTGCCGGCATATAAGACACACCCCATTTTCAAACAGTACTTTTTGGGGGAAAAAGTGAGTCTTATACACCAACATATACTATATGCTAATAGATAACCAACAAACATCCTGATTTTCTCATCTAACTGGGACTGCAAAAACAAAAGGGGTTGGAACGTACCCAGCATTTTGACTTGGCAGATCACAAGCTGGCAGACCAGAACTGCTCTGGTACAGAAATCAGACTGTTAAACTTCCATTCTATGTACCATGTTTTATTACCAAGCTGGGTAAGGGAAGGAGAGGATTTCTTTGTAATATTCAGTAGCAATTACTCACCTGTCATGGATGGTGCCCCTTTCCGTTGTCCTTTATGATCCACAGTGCCTTCATATGCTACTGTAACGTCATAAACTGCATCCAAATAATTCTTCATCAAATTGACAGCAACATGAGTAGCCTTCACTCGTGGTGTAAGAACATGTTTTAAGACTGCAAGTCCTAAGCAAGAGGAAAGGTATTAAACGTTGCACTTTTAACAAGAGGCAGCTAATGGACTGGGACTTAACTCTTTGAGGTTTCTACCTCCAACAAAGGTAAAACTCTTTCATTTGAATGACAATTGGTAAGTTTTACAGCGCTTAAAAGTTTTTCCAGATGTAACAACACAAAGCACTTCTTGAGAAATTCAGCACTCCCTAAGGACAGTCAGCCTTGCACCTGACAGATATAGCCTGGATCTCAATGGAAGTTATTTTGCTGTTTCTAATGGATTCACGATTTTACTGTCTGCTGTTTACTGTCCTTTGTCCCTGATCTCTACAAATAAAAGAAGGGGAGTGGCCCCTACTTGCATTATATATCCTGCTAGACCAGTGGTTCTCAACCTGTGGGTCCCCAGATGTTCATGGACTTCAGCTCCCAGAAGCCCCAGCCACTATGGTCAATGCTCAGGGCTTCTGGGAGCTGAAGTCCATGAACATCTGGGGACCCACAGGTTGAGAACCACTGTGCTAGACCATCTTAACAGACAATGGAAGTAACATCTGAGACAAAATGCAGACCTGTGAACATGGTCACTTTTCTTCTCCTGCATGATTTTTAACTGTTTTGCCTGATTAAGAAGCCACTGGAGCTTTGGAGCTTGCAAGATGTATTTTGGATTTTTTAGTTGGCCCAATAAAGGTATCACTGTTTGCAGGATTTTGGCTTTTGTTGTATTTTCTTATTTTATATTACTTAAGTTGTTGAATAGACAGAAAACCATCAATAGTTCTAAATTGTTCTTATATATGAATAATCAAACATTTACTTCTGACAAGTCCTTATTGTAAGTCTTTAAGCAAAAGGAGTCATAGTTTTATTTTTAATTAAAGAAGAAAGAAAAATTGTCATTATTTAGGAAATATTAATTGAAATTCCAGCATCCTATTGATAACAGACTTTTGTTCTCCCAGGAATGATCTGTCTGTCTGTCTATCTAAGTGGTCTCTTATTCTTTTATCAGCCATGGAAACCCACTGGGTGACATTTGGCAAGTCACACTCTCTCAAGCCTCAGAAGAAGGCAAAGGTAAACCTCCTCTGAACAAATCTTGCCAAAAAAACCCTCTGATAGATTTGCCTTAGGGTCAAAACAACACAAACAACAACAATAACAAATTATTTTAACTATCACTAAGGTACAAGAGCTTGCACATTGGGAAAAGGACGGATCAGACCTTTCACTTGGAGCAGAGGTGGACAATAGCATAGAAAGGCAGGGCGCATCTTGCTGAAGACTGTGATCTTTTGCTGCAGTACATAAGCGTTGATGTCACTTCCACTTGTCATTTTCAGCCAGTTTTTGGCCAAAAACCCAAACCAAAACAAGAAGGCATGGGGCATAGGAATGGAAGGTGAAAAAGCCAAACCAACATGTCTGCAAGTGGCTCCAGGGGTGACAATTCTTTTGAATAACTGGGGTTTTGGAGGACTGCCAGGGGGCTTTGGGGCCACAGAACTGGGGTTTGAAGTCTGTATGCAGCTTGCAGGCCTCATTTTATAAACCTCAATGTACATCATAGTTAACCCACACAAGTGGAAATGGTTTCTTATGTTAATTAACTTTCCTAGGACCACTTCCCACAAATGCTTACTGCTTCTATAAGTGTTTCTTCATCACTTTATTATAACTAGGGGGAGCACTCACATTAGATCAGCCAAATCCATTCCAGTAATGTTTGCTTATTCAACATGAGAGTGACTATGCAAATGTTTTGAAATAAAACAGTCTTTTCATCAAAGTGTGACTGTTGTGTTTTCAAGATGTTATTCTAGTTAATGTTGTTCCTGGATAGTGTTATGACAGCAATTGTTTTTAACTGCTAAGCATTTAGATCAACACATGAAGTACTGCTCCAGCTTTCTATCATGTATCACATAAAATAACCCAAACACCAGGAAGAGGAATCTATCACTTTAAAAAACAGATTTGCTACTTTGTATGTATCTAAATACCTCTTGTCTTTTCAGACACAGTATCAAGAATGGGAGTGTTGTTCTGAGCAGGAGAGGAGCACTGTTTGAAATACATTTTCATTTGCCTGCTAGCAAGAGCTGAATACTGTCAATGTATAATTCTCATTATTTTAGAGATTAAAGACAAGATTTCGTGTTATGCCTAGGATGCAGTATCCAGTGGCTATGGATCTGGATTTCCTACAGGTTGGACTACAGCATGTATGGAGGGAGGAATCATCCCTTATATTTCCAGCCACAATCTCTGTTAACTATCTTGTTTTTAAAGTCACAAAGAGACCGTGCCAAGAAACTAACTCTCAATTTCACCTTTCTTTCCCTGTTTCCCAAAATTATTTTGACATTCATCTTACCTTCCTGATCAGCATAGGATTGACTATCTGCAATGACTTTTGGTAATTCTGGATTGTAACGTGTTCCCTCTGGAAAAATCACAAGATACATCTGCAGGATTTAAATAAAATGTGCACATAGTTTTAAAAATACTGCAATGTGCTCTCTCACACATATGAAGACTGTGCATTCACTACAAGTAAAACACTATCATATGGATGCTGAGTATGGAGGAGAGAACTTAATACAAGTTATTACTATTATAGTACTTTACAGTTAGGAGAAACAACACTGGTATTCATAGAATTACTTACTTTTTTTCAAGCAAATGACTAAGGAAAGAAAACTGCAAGAATGTAGTTAAACTGAGAATGAAAACTTTGTTCAAGAACTATTTGAGCAGTTAAAGGAGAAGAAAGTATAGTAAATTCAGTACAGTGAAGTACTATCTCATTTTTAAATACTGCCCAAATTCCAAACTAATTTCAACTAAATGTATTGTAACTTACAGTGTATTCTAATAAATTCCTATCCAGGATGACTACCACTGAGTTCAGTGTGCTAACTTCCAAGTAAATGTGCACAGGACTGTAGCTTTAAAAATGTACTATCATAACAATGCTAAGAAACATAAGATGGTTTCTCTATTCAAGCCATTAACATAAAAAAACTCTTCACAACGCAGTGTGTATAGTGTAAGGCAGATGTACATATTTTCAAGGTAAGAGAATATGCATCTGTCTCACTGAATGGGAACTGAATGGTATGTTAAAAAAATAAACAGGCCAGGAAGGTTTGAAATAAATGAGTTGTAAGACTGAGACTCCACAGTACCTGGATGAGATTACTGTGAGATCAATAGCCTCATTCTTCCAGCTCAGCCTGATAACACACAAGATTACTGTGTGAATGTATCTGTTCTCTCACAAAGGAAATTCTGCTCAAAAGCAGTTGTTATAACAAAGCCAATTCAATTCTTTTACCATTACCTTGTCATAAATGGTGAATTATTTGCATAATAAGGACTTTTCCTAACTAGGAACAAAGAGCAACACACATCCCTTTGCTATTGTCCTTGATAGCAAAAATTACAACAGACATTGCACTGCATCAGTTGTGCACCAGTCATAATCTTAGTGGAACACAACTTAAATGCCACCAATCTGGCTTGGTTTTGTTACTTAGATGATTTTATATTTACCCCCAGCAGGGTTCACCGGGTGGTTTACAAAAACAGTAAACTAGTCCAATATGAAATGACCATAAGCAAAATTATAGCCAGAACTCAAAGTGTCTTGCGTCCATATTATAAGGGAAGAACTGATGTTCTGTATGTACTTTAGATCTCTCATAGGTCCAGGGCTTTAAGTTCAGAACATGTATTATGATCCAGCATCAAGCGCCTCCTAACAGGTGCTAATCATCACAATATTTGGTATCAATTATTTTTTTTTTAAATACTAGTTGTTTCAAAACATGTACAGCAATAAAGCTTAAGAAAGAAATGAACCTCTCTTTCAGGAAGATAAGGAAGAGAGAAAGTCCTTCAGATTACAATTGATAGACTTAACAGCTTCTCTCTTGAGCAGTGGTTCTCAACCCGTGGGTCCCCAGATGTTCGTGGACTTCAGCTCCCAGAAGCCCCAGCCACTATGGTCAATGCTCAGGGCTTCTGGGAGCTGAAGTCCAAAAACATCTGGGGACCCACAGGTTGAGAACCACTGCTCTTGAGGAACTTTTATCAGGTATAGGCAAAAGTCCTTCTATACCGGAGCTTTCTGGCAAAGGAAGAATTTTAACTACATCACAAAACTACAAATCTTAGGATTCCATAGGAAGGAGCTATGAAAATAGTATCAAAGTGCTGTAGTTGTATAGCGTGAACAGCACCTGTGTCTCCAAAGCCTCCATGAAAAGAGTTGGTGTGGCAGGGAGTAAGTGTGGTTGAAGGAATAGGTTCAGAAGATAAGACTACACCTTAAATGCAAATAGAAATTACAAATAGAAAGTCATTATGTAGTGAATGGTGAAATGCAAATGGATAAACAGCCAGCCATGAAATGTTAATTCATGAATTCCACAACTGTAAAACACCTCAACTGAATTCACTGTATTTCTATCAACAGTTACATAATGGTTTAAAGTTACCATTGTAATCACCTAGAATGAAGTTTGTAATTTTAAATAAAAGATTAAAACATATATCTTTGTTTGTCCAGAGACAAAGTGCAGTTATTGTTTTCAGTGTTTGGTACTCAGAGACATGGGAATGGCTGCCTGACTCTCACTCTTTTTTAGACTTTTATAGGCAAAGCTGACAAACAAGCACGTTAAAAGGTTAATCTACAATAACTCCACTCAGCAGGGCTTTTTGGAACCACCTCACAGCTGTCTGTGACCCTCAGAAACCTTAAGTCTGCAAGATGAAAGGGAGCATCATATTAACATAATGAAGGCTACTGGATCTGGATTTCTGTCAGGTTATGTATGCAGGCTGAAGTGAAGACCAAATATCACTTCCTGTTCCTATAAATAGAGGCATGTGAGCTTACATGAAGTGATATTTTAGACAACCTTTTCTTTGAGTAAGGTACTTCTCGCAGCTAAGTGAAGTCAAGATTTATTTTAAGAAGAAAACAAATGCCCCAGGTTAGTACATATATTTGCTTTAATTCTATTATTTTTACCGAACACTATTTGTTTACTATCACAACTATATGACAGGAGTAGGAATCATGAAGCCTTCCAGATGTCCTGGACTGCAATTTCTTGCAGCTCTAGCCAGCATAGCCAATGGTGAGGAAAGTTGGCAACTGGTGTCCAACATCTTGAGGGCCACCAGATTCTCATACTTGCTGTACGGAGTGAGGTCTTTTTCAATTTTTTGGATTTTTTTAAATTATATTACAGGGTTAACTGTTTTGGGTCAGTTCTTGCCAATGTTAAGCCTCTTTGGTTTTCCAGCATCCTCTCTACAAGCTTGTCCACCCTCATTCCATCATTCAAATTCCTTCTTGAGCCAACAGGGAAAAAAAATCTGAGAGCTGCCCTTTGTACCTCATGCGCTTTCGCCTAAAGAAGCCCAGGTTTTTTTTTAGAAGACTTGCTGGTAGAGGTAGTTGAAAAGTTCCCATGCAGTGTTTTCGACCCTACATCTGTTTACCATAAACAGATGTTCTAACCAAAACACAAAATGCACCTTAAGGAAGCTAAAATTGAAGGATACCTAGCTTCTACTGTTGGTTTACATGTCATGCTAAGCTGTGGTTTGATAACACAAAGAAAAGCTTTCTGCTTGTACACTCTTTGCTGCTTGTAAACAACAACACACCCTTCATACCAGCTAAGCTATACAATTCATTATTTAATTTGCTATGAGAATAATGGCCCCATTCCAGCTAGAGTTCCTTTTTATGCAGTAATAGGGCTGTTGCCTTCTGATAAGGACTACGCTGTAAGGGTAAAATGTTTCTCCAGTTAACACACAGAAACAACTGTTTACAGCAGGTACTGTGAAAAGAGAAGGCAGACCAACCCCGCTGCCACCCACTCATCTTCTCTACAGAAATGAATATAGGAAGGTGAACCATACAAATGAGTCAACAGATGTGAAACCATCTCCATGTACAGTTTTTCCATGCTTGTGGTAACACACGTTTACACACATGAGAAATTCACATTCTTACCGGAGTTTCAGCTTTCATCTGAGCTTGCAACTTGTTTCTCAGTTTCTCCTCATTAAATTTGGCACTTCGTTTCACATAGACTCCTCCATGCTAGTGCATAAAGAAAGGCAGTATTTGTGAAAGTTAATGATTCAAGAACGTACACTTTGTATTTCGATATCCTAGATTCAAGAAATTAACAATACCTATGCGTTTATAAGACCTGCTGTGCTCTTTATTGTTGTGCTCATTACTGGACCTAGAGAAAGCATTACTACTTACAGAAGACAATTTTGCTGAAGCCCCTGATTTCCACATACTGCTGCACTCTTCCATGCCTTATCTCTCACTGTTACACTAGATCCATCAACCTTATGCACCTAGGAATTGTAACAGGGGAGAGGAACATGAAAGCTCCTTGCATAAGCAGACCTCTTCCCTGTAACTGTCTTGGCTTATACTGAAAGATATCAGGGTACCATACAGATAAAATATATTTAAAAAAAAACAATTAAAAATATATGAATAATTCAAACAGACTATGAGCATCTTAAGCAATTTGACAGTTTAAAACTGGTTAAAGCAATTTAAAAACAAAACACATTGTAAATTTGGATTAAATCAATTTGGTCCAAAAGACTTTAGTAAAAAAGCCATGCTTTTAACTGGGACTGTAACAACGACAACAGTGGTGGTCGCAACCAGACCTCCAAAGAAAGGGTATTCCACCACAACAGTGGAAAAGGCCCCCTGCACTCTCATCCCACTTTGTGTGTGTGCCCCCTCCCCCAGTCGGACACAGAGGAGGCCCCCTTCAACAGACTCAATTCTAAGGCAGGCATATATAGGGAGAGATGCTCCTTCAAGTACTGAGAGCGCAAGCCATTGAGGGTTCTGAATGTCATCACCACTACACTGAATATGGACTAGATTCAATCCTATGTGACAGTCAGGCCTCCACATTTGCAGGTTTCACCTTTGCAGATTTGACTATTTTGACCTCTCCCACCCCAAGTGCTTCTTTTCCAGGAGAACTTTTCTTCTCGGTGGCTCCAATCAGACCATGCAGCCCTTTAAATATGTGCCTTCTCCTTCACCAGCCACTGCCTGGCCAGCTAAGGGTGGATCACAGTGTAATTTCTCAGCACCACAAACCCTCTACCAATGGCCCTTACACACCCAAGGAAGGAGACGGGTGACAGACAGGAAGCCACTATGCCAATCCACCGTTTACCTCTCTTTCCATGACATGGTTTGGACCCTGCGTGCACACTCTCCCCATTATGCCTTGGCACTCTTCCCAAAGACACACACACATTTTGATATTTGCATTTTTCACGTTTACAGGGGTCCTGCAAATGTGGAGGGAGAACTATAGTTTCATTTCATGCTTCATAATTTCACAGTTGCTTGTATAAAAGTTTGAGCTTTGTTACAGCTTGAACTGAAATTTCTCCATGAAACTGTAGAATTGTATTAAACAATAAAAATAAAAACTGGTTGTTGATATCCAGTCTCATCTGAAGTGCAGAGAGGGTATCAAAGACAGAAAAGAAAGAACTCATAAAGAAGAAGCTAGAGGAGTAGAAATCTGGTACTAACAGAGACTTGTTAGCTAAGAAAAGAGGCTAAATGTAGAGCATATACTTTGCAAGCAGAAGGTGCTGGGTGAAATCCTTGGCAATACCAATAGGAAAAGCCTATGTCTAAGGCCTCAGAGATCTCCTGACAGTTAAGGGAGACAACACCAGATGAGATGCACAAAATGTATGACCTGGGATGAGGTAGCTTTGCATATTCCTATGCCTAGGTTTGAGCGGACTTCTAATTTCTGCATGGCCTTTTTCCTACTCACAAAATCATGAAATGCATATATGCTGCAAATGTTACATTCTTTAATCCAAGGCAAATGATTCTGTGTGAAATCTAGCCAAACACCTGATGAAGTTTTCAAAGTATGGGGATTTCTCTTTGAAATGAAAAGCCAGTAGTGAAGTCATTCATGGAGTTGATCAGCATATTTCCAAAGACTATTAAAAGAAACCATTTACTCCTGAACACAACCCAGTTTCAAACATGTAAGTGTTCCATCTACTAGTGTCTGTTCACCCCCTTGGGGAATGGATACTCTGCTGCCCTTTTGCTCCCTAACTCCCTCCACCCCAACAATCTGTGTCAGTGGTTTGTGGACTCCCTGGAGTAGCTCTGGAGAAGGCATGGAGAAGAATGCAAACCCTCACAATATCTGTGAATTCTGGATGTTGCACAATGAAGTAAAACAATATAGGGCAAAATGGTGAACCATAAAAAGGGACAATTTATAATTTAAAAGCTGTAACAGTGTCAGCTCCATCATTTCATACAAGATTATATCAACTGCAGCTACATTAACTCTTGAATAACTTTATCTAGAAGAAAAATGGCAAGTGTTTTTATTTTAAAAGATGCACTTCTAATGAATCAATTTCTACATCCTTGGATACCAGCTTGGATACTGTAGCCAAAATCACATCAGTGTGCAAGAAGGAAATAATCTACTGACTTGGAGTGATCCTGAGGTTTTCAAGCTACAGAAATTGAAGAAAGAACTAACCCAAGCAGTCCAATGATAACTCAATGGCATGGAAGTTTGACAGATTAAGAAAGGAAACTTATTTGAGGTTTTCTCCCTCCAATAGAGATAAAATATTTTCAGTGGACTACAATTTGGCAAGTTTTACCAATAAAGCACTGAAAGGTTTTTCCAGATGTAACAGTAAAGAGACTCCTTGAAAAATTCAGTGTTCTTTGTCTAAGACAGGAACAGTTAGCTTCACATAGGACTGGAACAGCTGAATCTCAAGAGAAGTTACTCTTCTGTTGACAGGTAATAAATGGACAGGTAATAAAATTAACCTTTTATTGCTTTTTGTCCCTAGTCTTTACAAGGCCAATAAGGAAAGTGGCCTCTGCCTGCATTAAAATACCTATATGCCATCCTAACCTACATCTCAGACAAAATATAGGATTGTGACTCTAACATTACTACCATTTTCCTTATGTATGATTTTTAGCATCTCTGCTTGATGAAGAAGCCAGTGCACCTTCAAAAGCTTGCAAATGTATTTTATGCTTTGGAGCTGGCTCCCAAAAGGTATTGTTCCTTGTGGATTTTGCTGTATTTTGCTACACAGCCAACATGCCTACCCCTGAATATACTTTTTCCCCTGTCATCTGTGGGGAAGGGTAGTAGAAAAGGGTAGCTGGGAAACTGGTGGAAGTTTGAGGCAGAGTAGAAATGGAATGGAGTGCCTGGAGAAAATTAAAAGAGTAGTTAGTATTATCTAACTGGCATAGCTCATTTGCCTGTAAGAAATTATTTTAAAATTTCCTTGAGAAAAGATCTGGGAACTGCCCATAGAAATCAATGAAGAAACACAGATTTTAAATGGTAGCACTCATAATCACAAAATGCCAATACTGAGGGAAAACGCCCCAAAAGAGCTCATCTGGGCACTGAGAATATAATCTTGACTATGGAGAGAATTTCAGGAAAAGAGAAGAGGAAAACTGTGAGGACAGAGAAGGAGAGATGGTAGGTAGTGACTTGGACCCCAGACAGATGAAGCGAGCCCTGTCCTATTTTCTAAGTGTTGCTCTTTTGTTCTTTCTAATCCCAACTGAATAAATCCTATGCTTGCTGTGGAGTGAGTGTAAAAAAAGAACAGTACAAGATCAGGGCTTACGCAGATGATCTTTTGGATTCAAGGAAGGTTCTTTTGGAAAAAATTAAGACTTTGAGGCATGCTCTGGGTTTAAAGTGAACTCTGATAAAACAAAACTGTTGACTAAAAATAAGACTGTGGAGGAAGAAAATGAATTAACTGCTCTTTCCAATTTTGAAATGGAAAAAAGGGGGAATTAAATATTTGGGAGTCACAATTATGAATAGTAGTTTATTGTTTCCAAATAGTGTTTTAGTTAGTGTTTCAAAACTGTTTTAGTTAGTGACTTGAGTTTTTAGTTTAGTATTTTAGTATTATGTTTTAGTTTTTGTTTAATTTTAGTTCTTATTTGTATATCAGATGGTTTGTATTAAAATTAGTAAATATATAATTTAATAAAATCCTATGCCTGGATAGTCGAAGCTTTAATACTCACACATAAATAGGAAGTAACAGTCTAGATAAACTGATGGGTTGGACAAAGGCTTATTAACTGAAACTGAATCATGAGAAGACAGAGCGAGAGTGACTGATCTTGAGAGTGAGTAGCCCCAGGTGTGTCCTTCAGGGACTTTACCTGTCCTGGATGGGGTTGCATGCCCTCTGAAGGAATGGATATGCTGTTGGGAGTGATTCCAGACTCATTATTCTCCACAGAGGCTCAAGTTACCCTTATGGCAAGGAAAACCTATCATCAGCTTTGGCTGGTATGCCAACTGTGTCCTCTCCAGGAGTGACTTGTGTACTGACATATCTGCATGACTGCAGCACATTCTACATGGGCCTTCCCTCAAAGCTGGTTCAGAAGCCTTAGCATGTATAGAGCACAGATATCTTGAGGAAACAGTGGAGTGCCTTATCAACCACATTTTATTCCAAAGCTGGCTGAACTGCAATAGTTGCTATTAGCTACCAAGCCATTTTCAGGACCTTGTGATTAGTATATCAAGTCTTTGAATGGCTTTGGACAAGGCTATCTGAAAAATATTATACAGAACCACAGAGGTTATTACAGTATTTGGGAAGATCTTGCTCATGGTACTGTGGCTGGTTAACCATTGCCTGGCAAGCCTTTTCTGTCAGCTTCTCTTCTTTGGAATGCTCTCTCCATCGTTAAACGTATCATAACTGGGGGTTATGCCTACCATAAATATTTTTCAGCCTTGCAGAAGAAAGCACTCACTTTCTCCTTATTCAAGGTTCCCACCCTATCAGCAACTCCAGCCACTAACTGGCTGCTAGGAAAGGGACCCCAAAACAGCCCTAAAAGAACTCAGCAGCACGGAACGTTATAAGACTGAGGGGGGAACAGGAGGAGAAGTGGGTGAGAGGTAGAATGGAACAGAGCATTAGGAAAGAGATAAAAGAAGGAGATACAGATAGTTACATAAAAACCAGAAAGTACAGAAGAAGAGTCTGCTAGATCCAACCAGAGTTCTACCTACTCCAGTATGCTGTTTCTACCATGGTCAGCTGGGTTTAAGGAAAGCACTTAGAAGCGCAAAAGCATCCTCTGGTTCCTTTCTTAGCAACTATTTTTCAGAGACATGCTGCCACTTATATACAGCCATTGTGATTAGCAGCCAGTGATAGCCTTAATTTCCTTAAATTTATCTAATTCCTTTTGAACTCATCCAAGTTCACTACTTGGTTCATGCTAAGAAGCTTCTCTTAAATGTTACCAGAAACAGGACTGAGAACTACACACAGGAATCAATGAAGAAACCCAAGATTTCAATGTGCATGGAACTAGGCAAATGTGTGCCTGAAACATTTGTTCAAAACTGAAGAAATCCTCCCAAAAACAGGCCAAGGAGGGCTGAGAATTCTTACTAGACACAAAACACTGACTAACAAGGCATGGGTAGGAAACAAGGCTGGGCAGAAGTGGGAGTGCAACAGAATAGCTAAAACTCTGAAAGGAATCAGTCTACATTGCAACAATTCTGTTGTACATCTCCACTTGCAATCTATACTCCCAAATGAGATACAAAAATGAACAAAAACTTAGCCTTTCAGAAGATTGTTTAGTTAATCCTAAGTAACCAAGCACTGAAAGAGAAACTGACCATTTTCTTCACTGTCCTAAGAAAGGAACATCTTCATTTTGGATTTGCAACATAAAAATGGTTTAAAATCAGACTGCCAATTTTTAATCAGTTTATAACAACCCTACACTGTCTTCCCATCTTTGCCTTGGACAAGTAAAAGCATTCAGAAGCTCTTGATTGTTTCCTTCTTTGGAGTAAACACTATCTGTGAAACCATCTGTTTTTATTTTGTATTTAGCACAACTGGGACATCTATATAATATTACAATCCTAATAAAAATGAATTTGAAAAACTATAGGTTAAGTTAAGTGTTAATAAGAGATTAAGGGCCAACATGGAATATAACTAAGAGGAACATGCATGTTTCAGAAAAAAATATATTATTTGCTTTTCTGATTTGACTGCATTAAGACCATCTTCAAATCCACGTTGCAGTCCTATACACTTATGGTACTTAGAAGTAAATTCCATGGAAATCAACAAGAGTTTCCTCCCAAGTAAAAATTTTTTAAATGAAGACCATTAGCTTTCGAAACAGTCAGACTAGTAGAATGTTATTCAACCCATTTTAAATTATTTCCTATCTACACCCTGTTACTTTACACACTGCACTGTATACGCAGTATTTTCTTGTGAAGCAACATTAAAATTGTATGTCAAAATGTTTTCAAGGAGCTGTTAATACTTTTTTTAGTTCTTCCGTATTCTCTCTCCTACTGCTTAAGGGCCTGTTTTGTAGACCAAATAAAAACAAACATACATAGAAAACCTCAGATATGTTTACTACCATGCTTCCCTGACTTGTATTCTGTTTTCTGCATAATCAGAATAGACACATATTCCACAACAGGATGTTTATCTGAGGTAGGAAACATGCATTCCATCACAATTCTGTAATTAATTGTCACTGGAAAGTTTGGAGTGTGAATGACATCACTGACACAGCATCAACAGGAAGAAGAGGAAGTGCTTCATGTTTTGCAGGATTTAACGTGACATGGAAAATAATTTAAAAATGCTGTCAACTTGCATCATAGACATTGTATATCCTTTTTCAATATTGTAATAACTTTTTCTTGAATATCCGTTGTCATTCTTCACAGATTACTATGTGTGGCACTGAATTACTGAGGCAGCCACAAATTCTCCTATTTGCCGCTTTGCAGACAGCACAGAAAACATCCAAATGTTCACAATCACGTGTCCTAAAGGAAAACCTAGCTTTGAATCATACAGTCCCGTGGGAATGGAAGGCTCAACAGACCAGTATTCCAGAAGCTAACTCCAACAAAAAAATCCAGACAGATTACCTTGAACACCTAAGAAGAATAAACATGAGAAACTCTCAAAGACTAGTAAGCAGAACAACTTTCTAAGGCTGCAGAGATGTAGGGAAAAACCCTCTAGTCACAGTCAGTTTTCAGATACTGAAATGTCAGAAATTTCTCACTATCCCTCCTGGCAGAGGGTTACCAACTTGGTCCCAGCTACTGGTGAGTCACTTCTGATCAATCTGGGAAACAGGGTTCTGACAGGCCCTCCGTCTGATCTAGCAGTTTGGAAGAAAGATCTGGAGCTGGAACCAAAGATCAACAAAAGGATCTGTACATTCAGCCTTCATCTCCGTCAAGGAGCATGTACATAAATTCATCTCCTTCATTTGCTTCCAACTCCTTCTCAGAAAGAACTTTCATGCAATAATCAGTTTCTCTATGGCTGCAGCAAGGAGGAGGAGGAGAATATGGCCCCCAACACATCCAAGAGCAAAACATGCATAAACTACAACATATTCTTAAAACTGCTGTCAGAACTGAATATATACTAATATATACTCTCCCCCTTGTTTCTCCCTTAGTTCACCATGATACCTATCCTGTAAGTCTGCACTAAAATCACTGCACCTTATACAACACTGTTAGCCATCTTCACAAACCATCTGCTAGGTAAACTACTATAATGACTGACAGATGGTCCAGACTACTAGGAATCATGCGGCAAATGCCTAATATTTGCCAATCTGCCACCAGCACAAGGTTTGCCACAGCTGGTCAATTTTCTTCAACATGTTGTAGGGAATAATGGCCATTCCATTTTTTTTTTAAGTTTCACAATAGCATTACTAAATAAAAAGAGCTTCCACTGCAGAGACAGCTGCCATGAGAATCAATTTAAACTATTCTTCATGTGGCTACTGTTTTTCATCACTAGCTCTGATTTCAATGCCATGATCCTCGAGTGGAGGTAGCTTGGGGAAGAAGAAAAAAAACCTTCCATGCGAGAAGGCCAACATGTACAAACTGCTTACACATGGATCAGATGGATGATGTGGACAATCTATTACTAGCAGCTGCCAGAAACTTGGTTCCACAATGAGTGTTTCACATAGGCAATTTTGAATATCTAATGCATGGACACTATACAATTTGGACTGATCCTTAATATAGTAGTTTCACATATTAATGATGAAAACATTTATTTTGAATATTAGCAATATTCAGTGATAGTAAACCAATGAGAGATCAGACACTCCTTTACGTAACTGACTTGCTACAGAGAACCTACATGAAATTAACGGCTTAAAATTCAGATGTGTATGCCAATGATGGCCAAAGTGTGACCCTCTAGAATGATACTGCTGAACTGCAGCCCCCAGCATCCCTTGTCATGGGCTAGGATGGCTGGGGCCACTAGGAGTCAGTCTGGCCTCACTTGGAGGGCTACATTTTGTCTAACTTGATGTACATAATAAAGCACATCCTCTTCTATCCCATAATGGTAGAACAAAGTTTTTTCAAGATCCCCCAAAAGAGACAAAAAAAGAGAGGGATTATTCACTTGAATGAATATACAGAGAGGTATTCATAGACCAGTGATATGCACTATGCAGCCTAGAGGCTACTGTTGCTGCTTCTAACCAACATCTTGCAACATGCATGCCACAAGGTATGTTACAGGGACTACATTAAGAGAAATAAATTTTTCAATACAGCCTTTTCTTCTCTCTCTGCTTATAACATATGGAACCACACACTCACCTAATGAGAAACACTACCCCTTGTCTCCCAAAGATCTTCTGAATTTCAACTATTGTGTCTATTGGAACCAGCTCACTAGATCACCCTGATAGCCTACTAGGATGAAATCCACATGAAGCTCAACTAGAGGAGCAAAAAAGCAAAAGGGAAAGAGAATAAGAGAATATAAGAATATATCTAAGCATTCATTTAGGAAGAGGACTTCTTTTAATCTGAATTTTCTCTATGGCAAGAGACACAGGAATGATAATCCATTTACTTTTACTATAGGCTGGCATTTTTCAAAGCATTTTTGGTCAAATGTTTTTTTTCGTTCTTTCTGTCTTTTTTCTTTCCTTTCCTTTTTCCTTTCTTTCTTTCTTTCTTTCTTTCTTTCTTTCTTTCTTTCTTTCTTTCCTTCTGAAGACAAACCAGCTTTATCTTTTAGAATTGTTATGACACCGTGCATCCATGGAACAACAGTGATAGTATCTCATGAACAGAGTCCATTTTACTTGCATTAGCAGCATCCCAGAACTAAACATGTTACAAGCAATATTGGCTATATGTTTTAATTAACTAAATGCTAATATACTACTCACAGTGCAATCCTAAGTACACTTATTTGGATGTCTCATTAAATTTGACAAGGCTGAGTTCAATGGGACTTATTTTCTAGACATCAATCTGTTACCCTCTTTCCTGGATGGAAACCCAACTGGATTAAATATGACCTATGTTTGAGTAAACATAATTAATTCTGTACTTTAAAGCATTTTCTAGATGAGTGTCTATGCTGCTCTATGACCATAATAAATTATATATTATTTGAGAGGCATGTCTACATTAGATTTTTGCAACAAAGTGGCAGAGAACTATGGAGCATCGTAAAGATCAACAAATGCATTAAGGCATAAGATTTTAAGGACTGCAGTCCACTTCATCAGATATACAAAGTATTATGTTATGTTACAGTACATACATGGCTGGTAGGTGATATAGGAATAACTGTAAAAAGTATTTTCTGCATTTCATTTCCTCTTGACTTCATTTCATCCCAACCATGTGTGAAGTATAAATTCTTTTGAATTAGCTTTCAAACAAGTAGCTGTGTTAGTCTTTTGCAGAGAATATGTGTGTGAATTAGTTTAATTCTTCATTTACTTGATGAAGTGGGCTGAAGCTCATGAATGCGTAAACCACAATAAACTGATTAATTTTTAAAGTGAGATACTTTGTTGTTTTCATCCTTCAGAGATGCACGTTATTCCATTTCAGATGCCCCATGTTCAGAGATTTTCATTTGATAACAATGCTAAACCAGCCTGAAACCCAAACACTCTCTTTTTTCCCACCATTCAGATAAAACCACCGAATAGGAAAGACAAGTAAAATTGCTCCTATATGCCATATTACAATACACAAAGCACATATTACTATCTTGCTGCAGTTCCTTACTAGGGACGTTTCACTGAAACTAAAGTTTACTCTCAAGCAAATATATTCTAAGACTGAGGTGCGACAAAAACAAGTAGTGCAGACATTGTTTTATGTTACATGGGAACAGGTTTAAAAGTTACCTGAGAAAAATACCACCCGTACAATGGAAGCCATTTTAAACCGTCTTTCAAAACATATCGAACATGTCCAAGAGCACTCTGTCTGATGGCCAGCATGTCTGCTATAATCCAGTCAACTGCAAACCCAAAATAAGAACAGTTTCTTATGAACAATTTCTTCAATTTCTTATGTGAATAAGAATGGTTCAAAAACCCATTCTTAGCATGCTTAAGACCCTTATTTTCTAATGAGAAATCAAATAATGACAACAAAGGTCCTTTAGGTGAAAATATAAAAAAAGCCATTTCCAAAACCTCATTCCCTCATTTCCTTTTTCAATATTTTAATATTACATTTCCCATTAATTTCTCAGTTTTCAAGTTTTAGATGCTTAACACTTGTTTTATAATACTGCTACATATCATTCATTCTACTGCCAGCTTATAATATACCCATACCTTGAAGGATAAGGCTAGGACACTCCAATACATAATATACAATACACAACTATCCACAACTGTTTCAACACATGTATAATATACAACCATCTAAAAGTATACATCACGTTGTGGTAAGTGATTTTAAAACCTGAATTACAAGAACAAGGTATTATTTAAAAGAATACCTCCTAGGTTTCAGTAATCATTGTAAACTACAGAGAAAGTCTGGTTCACAATAAGTGTGAAGTTGCAAATATTAAAGCCTTAATTATAACCCACCCCGCTTAATTATAGAACTTAGGTCTTGACTAAGATATATTCTTCTTGTGCAGGAAAGTTCATAATGTGGACAAGACAGTTTTTCTATATTGCACATTTCAGAGATTAAATGTTTGGATTGTAATCCATACTGACTTCACTCAAGTGGGAAGTGCTTCTGGCCGCGTGAAATTTAGGACTCAATTTTTGTTGACTGTACTTCTAGCAGACTTCAAAGTCATATTTTATACTGTTAAATAACATTCCCCATCTCTTTATGTTGCTTCAAAGTTGGATTCCAAAAATTCCTGCACATTTAAAGCATCTTGTCAGGAAGCACATCCTTCCATGGGAAGAAATGTAAAGGCCTCATACCATGCATGGAACTTGCTACATTCAGTCAGAGTAACATTACATATATATGTATTACCTATGTTAATATGAAATACAAATATTTAGTATGAAGTATTTCTGTCTGAACAAGCATACTGAGACCTAATGTTTTCGTATTTCTTGACTCCAAAAAACCCCTTCTTTGTAAGCTAACTGTATACAAACCTGTACACTGATGATTTGATATATATATCACATTCTCTTTTGTTTTTGGCAAATCACCATAAAGAAATATCTAAAAGAGAAAAAAGGCATGCTGTTAGCTAAATGATATAAATAATCAATTTAAAACTTTAAATATCCTTGACCCTTCTTTTCCAGGGAAAGAAAAAGATTCATCAATTCCCATTTTATTAGACTAATTACAGACAGAAAGCAGGAATGCAATTGCTCTCTACCATCTCAGTGGTGCATTTGAGCTACCGCTTATACTATACTAAAGTTAGTATAACCATCTGTTAACGCAAGGATCCACTTCAGACTACATGGCTGAAGGAACACACAGTTAAAATGAAGTATTTATTCCATAAAAATAAATTCTTCCATTATACTACAGTAAAATAAATCACTCTTTCTTTTACAACAGCATGACAAATTTATGCTAGCTTTATGGAAAAACTTGATATAGTCCTTTCTATTACATGTGTGTGTGTAGGTGCCTTCAAGTCACCTGTTGACTTATGATAACTCCATGAATTTCACAGGGTTTTCTTAGGCAGGGAATACTGAAAAGATGGTTTTGCGAGTTCCCTCCTCTGAAATATAGCCTACGGTACCTTGTACTTGTTGGCAGTCTCACATTCAAGAACTAGGTCTGATACTGCTTAACATCCAAGATCAGACAGGATCTGGTGCCTTTAGGTTATTTAGGTGCATCCTTTCTTATTACACTTACCAGTAACTCCTGATCCATACAGACAAGTGTTTACATGTTACTGTGAGCACATCAAATTTAGAAACTAATGTGTTGAAATAACACAGTGCTAAATTACAAACAGTGAGAATTCTGGATTTTTAGGAATAAACTGAAGCATGATGCCCAAAGGGTTCACACTTTGCCCCTCCTAAAAGTGGGTACAATCAGGGTCAACAGAAACTAGAAGGGCGGACAAACTTAGAGCCACATTCAGGTTGAAACAGACTCTTGACTCTGAACCAATCAGCCAAAACTCTGAAGTCAGCTTAAAGACACTGACCTGCCACAGGAAAAGTTAAGACTGGCTGAATCCAAATGAGGGCTGTATTCCTGCCCTGGTTGGTACTTTACTGACATACACAGCTGTTTTAATCCAAACTGAAATCAGTTTGGAAAGCCACATGGAACCCCCATTAGACAGCCATATTGGTGCAAGAAGGTTCACCACAGCGATTTATGTCTGGTCACATGACCATAGCAGCTGTGTTTGGAGGGGCATTCTCTCAACACACACACACAGTCACGTATTTGCTTAATCAAACAACCTTTGTTTCCCCTTCACTGTGATTGCCCACTTCTATAAAGTGAAGGCAGAAAGTGATACTCCGACCTGTTAATGCAGGCAGGCAAACCAAATCCTCCTCCCGTACAAAGCAACATTGCCTTTTCCAGATGCTGATACAAATATGGCAGCCTGTCTTCTGTGGCAGGAATGATCAGGTGCCCCCTCTACCTCTACTCCTACCCTCACCCCTGATTCCAGTATGGTCCCAATTCAGGGGTTAAGCCGCAGGTTTTCAAAATCTAGTTCTTCCTCAAAACAGCAGTGTAGACTTGGAAGGTTTTTTAAAAATCACCTTAAAGCCCTCAAGCATTGTAAAGTAGTGTTTTCACAACAGAAGGAGAAGGACGTTGTATGTTTCGCCAGTACTGGGATCAAGATAAGGAACACATTATTTAGCCTGTGTAGTTTCAGACAGGATCTGGGTTCAGATGTAATTTAATCATTTTGCATCCTGCTAAGTGTCCTGTAACTTTAGCAGTTCCATCTTTCAGGAGCCATTTAAGCAAAAGTGATCAGGCAGAGTGTATCAGCATGCTGTTTATTGCCAATAAGCTGGAATGGCTTTGTGTTTTTTGTGAACACAGTTCTGGTATTATATTGACAAATTTGAGGGCATGTAACAGGTCTTAAATAAGGACTGTTTCCAACTATGAAATCTCTTTGTGCAAATGAAAACTCTTTTCAATATTCACTGCAAATCATGCTGTGGGACTAGTCCACGCAGGAGAATGCAGCTGTGTTTGTGTTTAAAGAAAACAATATTAACCAAATATGTAAATACTTTTTTCCATGCTCACATGATTTACATAAGGTGTGTTGACTGGTGTACTATTCTCTTACAGCTGTACAGGACTTTTTGAGTTGTCACTATGAATAAAAAGACATAACATTAATGCCAAAGGGGTTAAAAACTGGAAGACATTAGGCCTAATTTATGAATAAGGGGAAAGGGATGGAAGCATTTGGAAATACATAACTGAACAGGACAACAGGATGCAGGGGCCTTTGACCTCTAGATCACCAGTTTCATTCAGGACTAGTCAATGGATGGACCATCTGACATCTGTTTGGTGACCTCATTGAACAGAGGCTGAAACATCTGCCTGTTGGCAACCATACTAAAATGAACAGCTGATCCTAACCACATTTCCCTAAACACATGTGCTCAGCTGCAAATGTCAACTGAACTTCTAAAGTGACAAGTTTAAAGACCAGAATTGTTTAGTATCTGCTACCATCTTATCTACCTGAAGGGAAAGCCCAAGTATAAAGATGGCAGAACACTTTCGCACTTCAGAGACAACAATGTATCTCATACGTAATTGCTGGAAATGTGGTATTATTTTCCTAGCCGCCATAATTCTGCAATCATATCGTTGAATGAATTTGCACAGATCTCTAAAACACTTTCCGTTGACTTTAATAATGGCTAACTCACATAACTTCTGATAGATTTGGGATATTTTAAATGCGAATTAGTTTATTATGCTGTACTTATTATTACAAGTACAGCAAGGTGGTTGAAATGGTCCCATATGTTAGGTAAAGTTTATCATTTGATCACTGGCTTTGTGACAAATGAGAATAAGAATTTTGTCAATTAGATATTTCTTAAATTAAAATATCTGCGATGTAATATGAAAAATGCAGAATTCTAAAGTATTTTAACCTTTACCCCAACAATAAGAGTGATTGTGCCAGGATACACTGTTGTGGCCTTGAGGCAAAAGGCTTTGTAAGTTACCGTTAACAATCAATTTGAGATATATCTCCTAACTGTAGTCACAAAGAGTTCTTTGTTCAATGTTTGTGAACAGAAACCCATTGCTTGCTACTTGTGGAGAGCATCTTATGTGTCTCTATAATGTAGGTCTAAATTTAATTGAGTGAGCCTATTCTAGTTGGAACTTACAATCAACATGAACTTGGTAAGTTAATACTAATTCCACTAACTCAGCGTCTAACTCTAGTAACTTAACTGATGCCATAGTCCAATGCATCGGCCATAGCCTAAGGTCACTATTATCTTATGCATGCCAGCAAACAGCACAAAGAAACACTATCAAGCAGTTGAAAATCTAGGATAAAGTTTACAGATAGTATACACATATAGGCCTATCAGGACAGGTGGCTTTTAATGTTTGAACAGTGCATGATAAAGTAATGAGTCATGCTGCAGTTCAATACCTTTTCACTCCCAAGGTTTGAATGAAGCTAAATACTCCAGTCACCCTTGCAAACTGAGAATACTTGAGGACCATCTGGCAGTGAAGAGATCTTGCCAGATAAGGTGTATACCATCTGCCATCTCTTCCTTCACTCTGGGACTCCATTACCACAACTGCTCAAATTGAACTGCTCCTTGTGAGCCCAAGACCCAGCCAGTAGTCTTCAGTAGGTTCCCCAGCTGGATTGGGTTAGCTACTTGGGCTGGAGAACATAAGTGGGGGCATTGCAGAGGATAGGCCACTGCCAGCATGGGTGACACCAAAAGAGGGACTACCTCCTTGCGGGGAGCCACTCTAGCAGTGGCAGGAGGGCAAGGGTGCTGCTATTTTCCAGAAAAGAAAAGGCTGCCTCTTAGGAACACTGCCCTATTGGGATAAACTGCTGAGCATTGCTATGGGAGGGGAGATGTGTTGCCAAAAAAAGGAAAGAGGTAATGGTGCTCAGGGGTCAGCCATTCAAATTATGTGAGATAGGAGAGACAGAAGTAGGAGATGGCTGCATTATCCTAGGGGGTAGAGTTCACAATAAGGTGCTGGCCACCCCATATCTGACTCCTATTCTAAATAATCTGGATAGCCATGGCCGCAGTCCTCCAGGATTGAAAATGCTGCAGCTAGCACGTTGGTAAATGGTAAAACAGCTGCTATTCAGAACCTCATTTTGGATGAATGTGCTGACCTGTTATGCATTACAGAGAGGTGGTTGGATGAGACAGAGTGTGTGTAATGCAGAGCTTTCCAAAGTTTTCATGTTGGTGACACACTTTTTAGACATGCATCATTTCATGACACAATAATTCAGTTTTACTACCAAACTGGAGGTTAAACTAACCCCTTATAAGAGATACAGACACATACATCATTTGTTATAACAAAATGTATGGGGACACAACATATCTCATGAAAACCTTTCATATATTTTTAAAAATATATGATTTATAAATAAATAAAATGCATTTCGGAGACTGTAGGCAACACACCTACACAATTCAGGCGACACACTAATGTGTTATGGCACGTTGTTTGGAAAGCCCTAGTGTAATGTCTCTCTGCTTTGCTCATCAAGATTCTCTCTGCAGCAGCAGGCAAGATCTGGAGGGCAAGCAACTGGAATTACAGTGGCCTATCAGGATGATATTCTCCTGACCATGTGCCCTATCCCTCAGTCTGTGGTGTTCAAGTGTGTTTATTTGAAAGCGGGTGGCCAGGACAGGTTAGAGATTCTGTCAGTGTACTGGCCACTCTGCTGTTCAACATGCTGTTCAACACTCTGCTGTTCTGTCTTCTTTCCTGAGCTAGCTGGAATGGTCTTGGAGGTGGTGTTGGAGCCCCCATAGCTTGTAATGTTGGGGGACTTCAACATTCATGCTTCTACTATACTATTAGGAGTGGCTCAGGACTTCATGTCTGCCATGACAGCTACAGGTCCATTCCAAGAGGCATCTGGTCCAACTCATGCCGCTTGGCCTACTTCAGACCTTGCTTTCTGTACTAGATGGGATGGTGGTGGCTTCTCAGCTCCCAAGGCTTTTGTTTGAGGTGGATTATCTAGGTCCATTTCAGTTTGAACAGGAGGACTTCTGCTAGTTCTGCTGGAGTTCAGAGGCTTTCAGTACTAGCAACCATGGTATTCTTCTGGTTTGACTTGCTGGGAAGGGGCCTGGAGATACTGTTCTACACTGGCTCCATTCTTTCCTGGAAAGGCGCTCTCAGACGGTAGTGCTGGGGGATTCCTTTTCAACTCACTGACCCTCAGTTCCTCAGGGTTCTGTTTCATCCCCTATGCTATTTAACATATATCTGAAACTACTGGGAGAGGTTGACTGTATTTTGGAGGTCTGGTGTCTCTAGTATCGTGATGATACCCAGCACTATTACTCCTTTCCACTTAATTCCATGGAAAATGAATCACTAACTGATGCCTGGCAGCTGTAATCAGCTAAACTGATGCCTAGCAGCTGTAATGCACTGAACGAGGGCAAACAAACAGAAGCTTAATCCAGACAAGACAGAGGTGCTTTCATCAGTCAAAGATCAGATCTGGGAATAGAGATTCAATCTGTTAGATGGGGTTAAACTCCCCCTGAAAATGCAGGTTTGTAGTTTGGGGGTACGCCTGCATTTAGCCATGAGCCTGGAGGCCAAGATTTCAGTGATGACCAAGGGTGCACTTGCAGTTTCACCAACTGCACCTGTTCCTGGTGAAGTTCGATCTGGCCATGGTAACATATGCTTGGGTTACATTCTTTCTAGACTACTTTAACATGTGCTATGTGGGCTGTCTTTGAAAAATGCTCAGAAACTCCAACTAGTCCAAAGACCTGCAACCAAACTGCTAACCGGGTCTGGCTATAGGAAGCATACAACTCCCTTCCTGCAACTGCTCCACTAGTTGCTGGTCAGTTTCTGGGCACAATTCAAGGTGCTGGTGATGAGTGTGATAGATGACAGCTCTAAGGTCAGTGAGCAACTGATTATGCCAGGAACAGAGCCAGTGGTTGACCAAACCAGCTTGTAAACATCCGCATCAGTTGAAAGACAAGCGGAGACAGAATTGCCCCAACCAGCTCCAGAGGGAAAAGGAACCAGCAGTGATTTAGAGGAATTACATTCACCTATGCCCCTAGCCCCCAATCACGGAGGAGACAGAAACAAACAGCTCAGAGGGAAGCCGCTTTAGTTAGATTAAGGAAACAGAACAGTGACGAGTAACACCTGTTTATTTAAGTCTGTCAGCATGGCTTGCTGTTTGCTTGTAGCAAATTACTACACAAGCCCTCACGACCATTGTGTTCCAGCTCCCTCAACACCCCTGGATGGACCTTCAGCTTTCTGGACCTTTGGATTTGATCTTGACTTGACTTGGGTCAGCTCAGCGTTTCCACTTGTTGTGGAGGGATGACTGTATTTTATATTGTATCAGTCTAAATAGCCTGATGATTCACATGTGGCGATGAAATGCCTTGTGCTACCATTTTACTAAAGTAAATTTGTTATTACTAATTTGTACACATTTGTCATTTATGAAAGAACTGGCAATGGACAGCAGAAAAATAGGGGAGTCAGATTTGAAGATTTGGTGTACTGATGCCAAAGCTCAATTTATGGAATATTACTTTTCTCTGACTTCTTGCTCAGACTGTAATTCAAAAGCCAATTCCCATATAAACATACCAAATAAAGTGTGATGTCTTTAAAGTTCACCTGAATTCCCTTGACGATCAAAACACCAGAATTTAGGTTAGTTTTGTTTTGTACGTCCATAAAAGACTAAAACCCCTGTCCTATGTATCTTCAGCCTCTGTGCAAGTATCCAAAGAAACAGAATACATATATAGCTGCTCCTAGCTTCATGGACATGCTTCTTCATAATTAAACGACTGCTTCATCATTTGCTCAACATGAGAAACATAGATCCATATATAAAATGTGGAAGCTGTTTCCATCACAAAGAACATAATCTACAAGACAGGAAGTGTTCATGACAACTTTAGTTCTATAAAGCAAATTAAAAAAATTAAGGTTTCAAGTTCTCAAACACAACCACATGGAATAGTCTAAATAAAGGTTATTCAGCCTCACATTTTCAACAGCATCCATTAAACTGGAAGCGATTTTGGTACATTTGCAGTGTGTTCTCAGGAAGCTTATCTTAAGATATATGGCAGCAGCCAGCAAGTAAGTCTTCAGAAAGAGGTATTTAGGCCCAAATCCAATTGCTAATCCTGTCTAGAGTAGAATCTCGAAGCAAATGCTGAATGGAAAGTCAACACTTAACATAAATCCAACTGATTTAACAGGTCTACCTTAATTAGGACTAGCAACTGGATTTAGGCCTGAAATACGCACAGCACTAAATGCTTTCGTTTAATGCTTATGTGTATTTCATTCAGATTTCTGGTTGTATTTCAGCTCTCTGTTCCAAATGAGCTGACCCGATACGACGGTCCTTTGAGTTAACAACAATATTATTGTATCTCATGCAAACTGCAGATTATGATCCCCAGAGCCTCTGTGTGTGTATGGAACAATTTAAACTTCAAATGTATTTAAATTTTAAACATAATTTGCCATCAAAACATAATTTAAGGTGCTCTTTTTAGGCCTTGAAAGACTTTTTTTTAAAACAAAACAAAAAAGAAATAAACTAGAAATGATCAGACGGTCACTTCCAGATTTCTTTTCAAAAAGGCCTTTTATGACCTAGGACAGGTCTGAAGGGGCATTATGTTTTACTGGCAAATCTTATTCCCAGAGACTTCTGGGGGCAGAATCTTGTGGTATGGGGACACAATGGTTCTGGGCATCAGAGAGACTGGGCATCACTAGGAGTATCACATGGAAGGCAACTGACTGCAAAAAAGAATCCCTTCTAGATTCACTGAACTCTAAAAATGTTTGAAATCTGTTTTTCTCCAACCATAGCTCCAGGTGGTAGAGATTTCAGATTGAGATGATCAGCACCACTCCTTCCCTTATCATCTTGAAAAAGAAAAATAATGTAAGGACAAAAGAATGTAAGATCCTCCTCACCAGCAGAAGGAGGAATGTGAGCCTCAACTGACAATCAACTGAGTTATTGACAAGTGCAAGAGTTAAGCACAATGTCTCCTCAGACCTATCCTGGGCCATAAACCCCCTTTAAAAAAGAAACTGCCACATGCTGTGCACCTACAAGAAAAAGTGTGGGGGCAATGGAGTCCAAGCAAATTAGATGGGCATGCAGCCCACAGTGCTGCAAAAGAAGCTACTGCCTCCCCACTCACTAGTGGGGTCATTCCTCAGTCAATTATCTATTAATACCTCTATTACCACTTAAGACTGTGAGGCCCACCCTTCCACCTGTAGCTCCAGGCAACACACAAATCTCTCCTCCTTCCTTCTGCCCTCATAAGCTGAAAGGTTAGGCTGACAAAGAGACTGGCCCAAAGTCATGTGGTAGATCCTCCAAGTGCCAGTCCAATAATATAAGTGCAGGGGGCAAGGCTCATGTGGCTTTATAGATGCTGGGCTGCAAGTGTGCCCTGTCCTAGCCAATGGTTAGGAAAGCTGGGAGATGCATTTGAGTAACGTACGAGTGTGGTTTAGCGGTCTGACTGTTGAACTAGGGCCATTTCCGCCCCACACTTTACAGCGCTATTATTCCACTTTCAACATCCTATGGAATCCTGGGATTTGAAGTTTAGGGAGGGGCATCTTTGGCCTCAATAAACTACAAACCCCAGAATTCCACAAAACGTTGAAAGTAGAATAATAGCACTACAACAGTGTAGTGCAGAAATGGCCATTCATACTGGAGAATTACAGTGTTACTACTCCACTTTAATTGTCATGGCAACATCCTGTGGAATCTGCGATTGGCAGTTTAAGGAGGGGAATTCAGAATTCTCAGCCAGCAGGTCCTACTCTCTAGCCAGACTACAAATGGCAGGACTGCATGAGATGGAACCATCGCAGATGAAGTGGAATAACAGAGCTGAAATGATTTGGCGTGAATGGGCCTTGCAGTTCCAATCCCAGCTCAAATTCACCGGGTGACCTAAGAGGAAGGCAACAGTAAAACTGCTCTGAAGAAATCTTGCCCAGAAAACCCTACAGGTAGGGTCATCCTAAGTCAGGGTCAACACGAAGGCGCACAACAACAAGAGCATCAGGAGGGCGGTAGGATTCCCACCTCCACTCTAGCCACTACACCACACTAGTCCTCGGCTGGGACTGCTGCTGGACAAGGAGGAGGAGGAGGTGCTGCAGGCCTGCCCACCAGTCCCCAGGAAGCCTGGACCCCGCCCTGACCTGAACGCCGGTGTAGTTCTCGAAGAAAAAGAGCACCATGCTCTGGTAGATGGTGTACAGCCGGTCGTCCACCTCGTGGTAGAAGCGGGCGGGCAGCACGCTCGAGATCAGGCGCCAAGCCCCCCAGGCCAGCATGTAGGTGGGGGCGGTGCCCATCATCACGGCGGCGGGCAGCACGTAGCGCATGGAGTAAGTGTGCAGCACCAGCGAGAGCAGCATCTTCCCGGCCGCCCCCGGTGCTCGCCCCGCTCCGCTCGGCTCGGCTCTCCTCTTAAACGGGCGCCTCCCTCACCAGCAACGCGGCTGCTGACACCTGAAGAAGGCGCCTCCGTTCATGCCCGCCCCCCGGGCTCTGGCTGGGACTCCTGAGAGGGGAGGGGGCGGCCGGTTCAGCTCTCCAGCCGCATGGCCCGCGGGCGGCAGGAAGCGGCATGGGAGGGAGGGAGGGAGGGAGGGAGGAAAGCCGGGCGAAGCTAGCCTCCCGGCAGGCGCATCCGCCTCGGCTTTTGACGAAAAGCGTCCCCTCAGCAAGCGCCGCCGCTCCCAACCACCATATTGCCCCGGGCGACTGGCAGAGGTGGAACGGCACCGCGGCGCTTGCGACAAGGCGGCTCCGCCTCGCTCCCGGGCGCTGGCGGCGGCGGCGGGCGGCGGCGGCGAGGGCTACGGAGCAGACTTCCGGGGGCCGGGCAAGGACGCTCCGGCCTCCGCCCGGCCGAGCAGCCTAGCCCGCTCTAGCAACGCGGTGTCTTCCGCCTCTCGCTCGCTCTTCGCTTCACAACCTCCTGGGCCATTTCCGCACTAGCCTGTTGCAGCGCTGTTATTCCAGTTTCAACATCCTGTGGAATCCTAGGGTTTGCGGTTTAGGGAGGGCCTTTGAGGATAAAAGAGGCTAGCGCGGAAGTGGCCCTGGTGGTAAGTTCGCGCTTGGAAAGGCGCGAAAGGCCAGCGTGATTTTTCTTTGCCCCCCCCCCACGTGCGCCCCGGCATTCCGCTTCCTCAGTTCAGAGGCCTGAGAGGTGATGGCGCTTCTTTCTGATCCGGATGTCGCGGATGTTTTGCGAGGGGCGGTAAACTTACGCCAAGGGATGGGTTTTGGGGTCTGGGTTTAATGGAGAAAAGTGTGACGAAGGCATGGGGGAGAGCTGAAAGTGCTCCAGAAACACGTTGACACCGCTAGGCTCATTGCTCGGAAAAGTTACTTTGGGGAGCGGGAATCACAACTAGGATTGCCAGAGTGAAAACTAGAGGCAGCTCCTGTCCCTCTGGAAGTGGCAATTTTAGCAGGTGCTGCTTGTTAACTTGGTTGCGTGCCAAAGAACGCCTGCTGAAATTCCCGCTCCTACGCAGCCATTAAACTAGGAACAGGAGCTTTCACTTTAGTAACTCCACAACCCTTTCCAGAATCCCGCAGCCAATCAGTGACCATGACATATAGGAGTTCCCGGGGGGAGCTGTAAGCCCCCAAAGTAACTTTTCCGAGCTACAGCTACAACCCTTTAATAGCCATTTTGTACCTGTTGGAACTGCGTGCTGTATGTGTGGCGTGAGACGGGTGATTCCTGTGTGGAGGTGAACCCAGACTGCGTGTGCCTTCCAAAATGGTCACTTCGGCTGCTCTTTTGTCTGCTAAACAGTTTAATTGCTTAGGGTTTCAATCACCTGGGAAGAGACGTGCTAGCATTTCGGAAAAGTTATGATCGTAAACTGCACTTGAGCCCATAGGGTAGGCCAGGATAGAACCATCCCCTCCCCGAAAAAAATTTGCTTCGGGAAAGGCGTCCTCAAGCACAGCCTTTCTTTGCCATGTTTGCCATGGGCATGAACTGGTATTGAAAAATGAATTCTGTTGAAGAGACTTAAATTGTGCATACTTACTTGGGACTAATGCTGTTTCTTCACTACACTGTTACATTGCTATTATTCCACTTTCAATATCCTATGGAATCTTGGGATTTGCAGTTTAGAGAGGGCCCCTACCAGGATACGATATTGAAAGTGGAATAATAGTGCTATAACAGTCTAGTACAGAAATGGCCTACCTCCACTTGAGCCCAGTGAGACTGAGTTCTGGGGAGACCTAGACAGGCTGCATATTACCAGGCCAAGCATCTTCTTTCTAACAAGGCTCTTGTGCTTTTTATGCTTTCCTAACAGGCAGGTGGAGGTGTTATGTTTTCCCCGGGGTTGAATTACTTCACGGTGATAAGGAGAGGAGAGGTGAACCTGCCAAATGTCTCTTTGTCATTAAAAAAACAACTCAGAAATCTGATCCATTTAGCCAGTAGGCTGCAGCTGTAGTCTTTCCATTCATCTTGGCTGCCTTCCTTTGACTTACCTCCCTGTAGCAGACAGCTCCTGTGCAAGAACTGACACTTTTCTTAACTGGATAGAAGTGGTGTGCCTTGAATGTTATTGTTGTCTGCCTTCAAGTTGTTTCTCACTTAGGGCAACTCTAAGGTGAACCTTTCATGGGGTTTTCTTGGCAAAATTTGTTCAGCAGTTGCCTTTGCCTTCTGAGACTGAGAGAGTGTGACATGCCCAGGACCACCTAGTGCAGTGGTTCTCAACCTGTGGGTCCCCAGATGTTCATGGACTTCAGCTCCCAGAAGCCCCAGCCACTATGGCCAATGCTTAGGGCTTCTGGGAGCTGAAGTCCACGAACATCTGGGGACCCACAGGTTGAGAACCACTGACCTAGTGGGTTCCAGTGGCTGAGCAGGGATTCGAACCCTGCTCTCCAGAGTCGTAGTTCAATGCTCAAACTGCTATACTATGCTGGCTCCCACCTTGAATAGTTACATGACAGAAATCCAATAATCTGGGCTTTCCTGCTTTACATTTGCCCCATCACAAAACAGGTGCCTGTTGTGTAGGCCCTGAGATTGTAGAGGGCACATTATTCACGATCCCCCTGTGAGGTTGTTTCCTTTGCCTCTTTAAAAAAAAAATTGGAGCAAAGAGAAGGCTGGCCAGTTTCCAAGCACTGTACATTAAAAGAGTAGCTATAGCAAGAACTAGCTCACCATTCCCTGTCAGAAAAAATCACCCAGGTCTGTCTGCCAGCTGTTCTGGAGCTGCAGAATCATCCATTAACCAGTGGAATAAAGGCTACTGGATTGTGTGGGCTTTTATCTGTTTGTTTTGTATTACTGCAGTCTGCTGAACGATGTACTGTGAGTCTCTTGTTCTAAGGACGGGATAAAAATCTTCAAAAGTCATAAACTCATAACCACTCATGTGATATCATGGGGCTCCCTGCCCTCTCCCAAATATGGTAGGGCTCTTCTCAGAACAACTGTGATAAAAGTCTGATTAGAGTATTGTTATACTGGAGAAATAGATTTTTCTTCTATTTTTTATTCTGCAAAAAATTAATTAAAATATTATGTTGCTTCAAGAAAAGGTAATGAAATATCCAAGCAGCTGGCCGTCCAGTGTTGACATCTATATGCCACATGTGTAGTTAGTTGCTGAAAGAGTAGGTCTTTGATTCATTGAATAAATAATAGAAGGATGAACATTTTTTTCCCTAGTGAAGCAATATATGTCTTTTAGCCACTGAAAGCAAAAGTGGAATCCATTCCCATTGACCTGAAGTTAATTTCCAAGATACAGGCAGGTGATTTAAGAGAGTGTACAGACCTACAAAGGTTGCTACAAAGCAAAATTATTTTGATTACTCACATTTCCTCAAAATGAAACTATCACTGGGCATAGCCCAAATCATATGGTTAAAAGTCACATGATGGGAGTTACAGTAAAAGCAGTTAGCAAATGTACTCAAACCTTTACTAAACAAACTTTGTAGAGTCCTGTATGTGCAAAACAAGAGGTTTTGCTGTATGAACCACGGTTTAAAATTCACAGCTACAGCAATTGTGGAGGTCAAATCTACTATCCATTGCTAGGTAAATAAAATTAGCTTCTCATTGTATTTGCTCCTATAATTGACTGTTGAACTGCCAATAAATATTTGCAGCAAAATACTGTAGATTTCATTTTTTTCCCATGCATTTGATGAGTGTTTCTAAAAGTCATGGGGACTGTGAGGCACTTAAAGATGTAGGACCATATGTGGAAAGCGGCAGATTATATGTAGCCCTTTATTTTACAAATGGGGAGAAACTTGAACCAGTTGGTTCAAAGTAAGAATTGTTTGATCAGCTCACACTTTCCACATAAAAGTGGAATTTACAAATCCGAACTTATGAAGGTAAGTAAGCATGACCAAATGGATCCAAATAGGCACTTCAAGACACTGTATGTCAAAGTTCCCTAAATGAAAAATCTCTGAAGGATATAAAGCCCTGTCTAATATAAACAAGTCTAACATAAAAATCTACCACTTAGGGGTAAAAAATCAGCAACCATGCAGGAATTGATTAACCAGTTAGGAGACTAAGAGCCTGGATTTATCTGTGAGTACTGTTCCTGCTGTGAAGAGGAAAACAACCTAGAAAATGCTTTAAGTGTCATGAAAACTGGGCTTTTGTAAGCTTACTCTGAATCTCAGTGGATAACTGTGGAGGGACCAAAAGAACCCATGCTTTCTGTGCAGAAAAGCCCTGTTTCAGGCTCCCAAAATTACAGTTGAAAAAAGCAAGGGCAAAAACATCTAATCTAATCTACATTACTTAGTTGTGAGGCAAAATGGGGTGAAATGCATATATATTGCCTTATGTGAAGGGCAGATACAATGCAGATTTTATAAATAATAAGCCAACCATGGAAGGAAACCCTTTGGAAATGTCAATTACCTCTCCTCCAGAAGGCCTTGGCATGGATACTTGATGAATGCTGATTTTATAGATTGTACATCCTGTGCTACTTCCCTAGTGGTCCCATCTGTCTTAAGGATAGGTGAGGCATTCATATAGTCTGAGGAAGCAAATGTACCAAGTCAGGTATAGGTGTCTGGTAGTTCAGAAGTATATTAAACTTCCTGGGAAACTGCAATGTGGATTTACAAAACAAAAACAAAACAGAGAGAGAATAGAAAAGTCAAGGTCGCTGTTGTTTGCCTTGTTACTACAGACTCATATAACGTATCTTACTGAGAGTCACATCCAAGCAGGGTGTCCTATATTTGGTTTTCTGGCAAGGCTTCTATTTCTTTAATATCTGAATGACAGTCAGAAATCCAACTGATAGCTTTTCACATTACCATTTTGGAAAAGCAGAATTCTGGTATTTAGTTGTTAAATTATTATTCAGCACTGCATCACTGAGCCAAGGACATGGGAAACTGAGGGATGCACTCTTATTAAGGCACAAGATATTGTCTTCAGAAGCACATCGTGTATTTCAGTGTCTACTGATGGTAACAAAATAGTCCTAAAATGTGAAAACACTTTCTTTATTTGAAATGCTGTGTTCTTATAAAACTGATGAAGGATTCATCACACTTGGATATTCTCTTATCACTTGCCAGGGACTAGTGATAACATTGGATATTGTTTCTTAGTTGGGGATAACTATAAAACAGCAGACTATCATGAAACCAGGAAATTGCCAATTCCCCTGTTGTCATTAGCAGACTTCAAAAGAAGGATAAAGAAGAAGAGTCAGAGGCATTCTCTGGCTGTCATACATGCTGCTCTGCCACCCCACACCAAAGCCCATCTTTCCTCTGCTTGACAGAGAAATTGGGAGTCACACCTGTTGACAAGGCCATTTTGGCAATGCCACTTTGTGAAATACCCTGCATAAATCTGTAGGGTATCAATAATGAAGGTAGCATTTTGGTGAGGTCTCAGTTGAAAAGTGACAGCTGAGATCTATGGAGGAAGGAGAGCAGCTGAAGAGAGGAATTTTATTTAAAATATGTTTGCCTCACCATGAAAAGAGTTTTAAAAACCCTTGAGAGAGCTTGTAAAATAAAATGGTAACATAGCAAATTCACACACAAGTAAAACAGCAGTATTAAAGTACCCTCCCAGAACAAATCAAAAATGTAAAAAATAGTGACAGATAAAACCATAACATGCAAAATATGAAATATACCAGAATCATTTAATGCAAACTGAAATATCCAAGTCTTTTAGGCTCATTTAAAATGGTAAAGGAGTCAAATTGCTTGCCATGGCAAAGCATTCCAGAAAGAACAGACATACTAAAAAAGTACCTGAAGAACAGAGGTATTTTTATAGCCCAAACAATGTTATTCGACACTGCAAAGATTAAAAAAAATGACATAAATTTTGGTGGATTAGAGTCTACTTTATCACGTGCATATCAGAAACAAAGAAGTTTTTTTTTAAAATCCACTCAGAAGTGAGTTGTTACTTTTCTAAATGAAGATATAGCAACACACTGTGTCCAGCCCGTACAGATAGGGAAATGTATTCAGTACTTATGCTACCTGTGGGATTTACAGTGCGGTGGTGATTTGGATGATTATTTTTGTACTTGCTGAACTGATACATGATGTAAAAAAAGGGGGGAGAAAACAGAGGGTAACTGCGGAGGATCTTTTGACTGGTTATTCTAGGGGCTGTTTATCTAAAATGGCTGAACAATTTTGGTGGTTCTAGGGGCCAATTTTCTTCTCCTTTGAGACTCTTGGGGAACTCCCCAGATTGTAAAAAATCTGGCGGTGGGGGGTAGACACAAAGCATCCAGATGTTTTCTCCTGGTTGGAGGGGATTGGGTAAAGGGAAACCAACCAATCTCTGTTTAAATACCTCAAAGAAAGGAGAGCCTGCCACACTGCAGGTTAGCCTGTTCCACCCTTGAACAGCAATGATAGTCAACAAGTTCTTCCTAATATTTAGTTGGAATTTTTTCTCATGTAACCCACTGGGTTTTGTTCATTTCTGGAGATGCAGAAAACAAGTGAGGTCTATCTTCTACATGACATCCCTTCAGATCTATAAAGATTGCTGTCATGTCACTTCTCAATTTCCTCTTTTCCAAGCTAATCATACCCAGCTTCCTAAGCCTTTCCCCTTGGGGCTTGGTTTCCAGACCTCTCATCATCTTGGTTGTCCTCCTTTGAACGTGTTCCAGCTTGTCAGTATCCTTCCTGACCTATGGTGCCCAGAAGTGGAGACATCTTTGGATTATTATTTCCAAAAATATTTAAAAAGTCTTTGGAGAAGGGAGGGACAGTACAAATGGCACTCCAATTTGCTGTGGCAATGTAAAAAGAAATAGGTTAGGTTCAGCTTAGAGGTTACGATGATTCAAGAACCTGCTCTAAATTGGTATCTGTTTTATCCCTTGCACAGTTCACTTTAGACAAAACAAGCTATATATCTTATTCTGAATCAATCTAATGAGAAATACATTTAATAACATAATATGAATGTAAGTAAAAAATAATTGTACATGTCTCTCTCCTCTTCCTTTTTTTTTTAAAATAACATTGATGTATTTAGGCTAGAATCCTTGTGGTGGTTTACGGAGATATCAGGGGATTATGCCATTTTAATACTTCAGGAGTCATTAAAGCAAAGCATAATCCAGTGTAGATTCACCCAGTGTCATTTTCTTAGTTGTGCTATGGCAGCCATATGACACCAGGGCACAATCCCATACCACTCAGTCAGTGCTGGGTGGGGTGGAAGTGTGCCTTGGAGCCAATGGGCTGCCACTGAATAACCAGGGAAAAAGAAGCAGGCTTTGTTGTTCTGGACCTTTAGCAGGCATTGTCCAATATAAATATGCTGGCTGAGTGTAAAATAAGAACTTGACAGTTAATGTATTTGCAGCCCTTGGACATTCAGTAACACAAAGCCTTGTGGTACTTTAAAGACTTAATATGTTTAACTGAGATTGTCCTTGGGGGGAATGTTCTCCCTTGGGTTTTTGAATGTTGTCATCTCTGATGTTAGATTTATGTTCATTTTTACTTTTGTGTAGATACTGGATAATTTGCCCCATCTACCAATGATCTTAAAGTAGCCATTATGGAGAAAAGATACATAAAAGAGAGGTTAGATCACTCAGGAACAATTAATTAGGGAATTCTGAGAGCCAGTGTGATGTAGTGATTTGACCACTGGACTGTGACACTGGAGACACTGCTCGGCCATGGAAGCCCACTGAGCGACCTTGGATGCATCACACGCTCTCAGCCCCCCCAAACCCTGTGATAGGTTTGCCTTAGAGTCGCCCTAAATTGAAGACGATATGAAGGCACACAACAACAACAAGTCTTTCACCAGAGCTTTCAATTACGGTAATGGCTTCTCATCACACTCCATGTTTGTATTGGCTTTCCTAGTGCCAGAATGTTTATGCTATCAGCAAGAAAAGCTTTGTTAGTAACGTAACTGCCACTGTTAGTGATTTCTTCATTTAATTGCCTTCTAGATGACTACTGCCCCACCCCCACCATATGCACTGTATGTATCCTTGAAATTCTGGACATTAGCCCATGAAGCTAGTGAAGGCCATGAAAACTCATGGTACAAGATTTTGTACCATGGGATTTTTTGTTTGTTTGTTTTTGCTACCCTTGGTGACCCCCTTTGGAAACATTCAATGTTTATTTAACCTTTGCACATTTCATTTCCTTTTCACACTGACCTTTTGGGAGTGAACTTGACAATAAACCTTGTCCCATATTGGTGTGTAGTTTGTAATGACTGCTTACTTGCCATTGCAAGCATTGGGCTGGTTTAGTCATTCTATAGCCTCTGAGTAATTGCAAAATTAACATCTTCTGACCCCTGTGTAGCATTTTTCTGCATTGACATGGACTTGTTCAGGTATTCTTGCCTGAACTAAGAAAGTAGTGAGCCCATGTAGTCACTTGCGCCCTAGCCTAGCTATTTTTAGCACAAGAGACAGCTGCTTTAGGAGCTGATTAGCATGCCATACTACTTGGCTATTTTTAGAGTTTGGAGTGGAGAAATATGTAGCCCAGCCCTGCTCTTTCCAGTTTACCACAGTTTAATAATAGCTGAGTCAGGGATGACTTCCATGTGGATATATTCCCTTGCTAACTAAGGAAGAGCTACTTAGGATTCTCAGCCTGTGGGGTCCAGTGCACAGGATTCCATAAGATGCAACCATGGCAGTTAAAGTGGAATCATAGTGCTATACCTATGCTGTGTTAAAGAGTCCCTGGTTATCCAGACTTTCAAAATCCTGGGCCCATTTAACCATATTGCCTTTATGCCCATTTCTAAAATCACCTGATGCTTGCCTCTTCCTACTCTTTGAAATCATAAGTCCTCATCTCTGTGACATCAAAAGAGTTTGCTTTTTGATCTCAGGATTTGGCCTTCCAGTCTTGGGGAATGGGATGGTGCTGACCTGGCAGTTCTAGAACCCCCAGTTGTTGTTGTTTAGGGGTTCAACATTCACTGTAGAGAAAACAAACAGTCTGGCCTTAGAGACAAATAACTTGGTCAAGAAATTGCAAATAGAAGATCTTCAGATTCCAAATCGTACATTTGCCCCAACAAAGCACAGAAAATAGCTGTTTCACAGAATGCAAACTATTGATGTTCCAAGGCACACATAAATGCACATACATGGCAAAACAGACACCAAAATAAACAAATCATATCTCCACAAACCCATGTCTTCCAACTGTCCTGGTTTGTCTGGGACAGCCCTGGTTAATCCTCTGCTGTCCCATTTTCTCAGCTGCTTTTAAAATACCCCAATTTTTCTTTCCTCCTTCATCCTGGGTTTGCTTCAGTAGTGGCAAACAGGTCATTTCTGCACTGCACTGTTATAGTGCTATTATTCCACTTTCAACATCCTATGGAATCCAGGGGTTTGTAGTTTAGGGAGGGGCCTTTAGAATTCTCAGCCAAAGAGCTCTTTGGCCTCGGTAAACTACAAACCCTAGAATTCCACAGGATGTTGAAAGTAGAATAATAGCACTATAACAGTGTAGGGTGGAAATGGCCTGAGTTCAGAGTACAAAAGTTGTTTGTGCTCAATTAAATCAGCAGGAGGAAGAGGAGACTTGGGGCAGATTCTTGCCCTTTCCGTAGGCTCAGGCAAAAGAAAACTGCTGTAGGCTCTCCTAGCTTTGGAATAGAGTATCCTGTGTTATGTGACTCCAAATTGCTACTTGACATAAGCAAAAATAATAAACACACCTTGTAAAAAGGTGGGGAACGGGAGAGCCCTAAGAGTTAAGAAGGACTTTCCTTGAGAGCTGGTTGGATTACAGCACCCCTGGAAATGCATCAGATGCTCTGTCAGTCTTTCTTTCTCAAAGACGCATAGGCCCTTTCCGCAGCTTACCTGCATCTGGCGCGGTCACGTGGGGATCACGTGAGCAGCCTCTTCGGTGAGGCTTTTGCGTCCCCACTGCTCCTGCTCTGCAGCAGCTGCCTGCTGGCTGGCAGGCAGCGTCAGGGCTCTGCCTCTTCCTTCCGCAGCGCAGCTGGGTATTTTCCCAGGCTGCGCTAGGGGAGGAAGCGCGAGGGCCGCAGCTCCGGAGCTCCGCACAGACAGTAAGTGCGTGTCGGGCCCTGGAGCGACACACAATTGCACATCATTTTTGGCCAAAAGCCAAAAATGATATATTGTGTGATCAGTGGCTGCTGGCCCCGGCAGTGTTGCGCAATTGCGAGGACATCATGTGGAACGCTCCTCGCAATCGCGCAGCACTCCAGAGGCCAGCAAATGCCGTGACAAATGCTGTGCGAAAAGGGCCATGGATTCCTTTGCATTTGTTCTAAAATAGGATCAATATTGCAGAAAAACATCCCTGATTTGAAAATATTTTTTTCCTTTCAGATCTGATTTTTGTTCTTTTTGAGATTTGCATAAACCATATATTTTAAGGCTTAATTTCACTGATTTTTTTCTCTCTCCACTCTTTCCTTTGATTTACTAATCCTCTGTGTGCCATGGCTGCATAGTGCCCTAGGAAAGAAACTGTAACTTGTAGAGGACAACCATTGGGAGAGATTTTACTATCTACTTATTTTGAAAGGAAGATTTTTTTTCCCCTGCAAAGCAATGTTGTATTTACATTAACAATGCAATCAAGCACATATCTTCTGAGAAATAAGTCTAAATTGGGTCAGTAGGACTTATTCCTAAGCAAATTTATACAGGTTTGGAGCCTGAGACATCCTAAAAGGCACTTGGAATGCATTTGTTACTTTATGAAAATCATGTTTCTCCCAACTTTATTTTTCTTAACACTTACATCCAACATTAAAAGTACTGCACATTATTTTCATCAGCCCATTTTTATTCTCGGAACAACTCTGTAGTATGTTAATCTAGAAAGTTATGGTTGGATGACGGTGATCACAGGAATGTTAAATTTTGTTTGGAATTTGACCTGATCTATGATGTGCATCAGGGAGACAGGATGAGTATGAACACAGAGTTCATACAGTACATCTGAGAGAAAGCTGTAGTTTTGAGTAGGTCTAATAAAGGTATTTTGATCTGAGAACAGTCTAATGTTAATCAGATGGTGTGCATGCATATGCACATACACAGAATATTGTATTTACTGGTCTGTTTTTTTCTTTTTCTTTTTTTCCTAAACTTGGTACACACATTACAGGATTTCTCTGCTTAAAAACGTAGTGTGTGCTCCTTCATGTCAGTTGCCCCCTTGATGCCTGGTTACATCCTTTTGATGACACTTTGCCACATGTGTTGTGGTTTTCATCTGTGAAATGTTGGAGAGTGTGCAAATCAAAGTAATACACTAAATGTAAAACGTTTCCCTGCTCTTTGCCACACTCTTTCCTCAGCAGGATATCTGTGAGCTTTTTTTTATTTTTTGTTTTCTTGCGCTTGTACATTCTTCAAAAGCAAGGGCTAGACTGCAGTAGCCCACTGTTTTTATTTTCTAAGAATGCCTCTGGAGCTCACACAGAGTTAAAGGCTAGCCCCTCACTTTGGAGCATTCCAGTCTACTACTCACCCCCCCAATCTAACATCAGGGCAGGGAGACTGGCTGTTAGCAAGAGAGGTGCCTTTGTTACCCACAAACAGCACGTGGCTAACTCCAGGTTTGGGCAAAAGAGCAACCAACTCATTGCAAAAATATAATAAAATAAATACATATCAGAAGGGTGCAGGAAGAGATCTGCAAGCATTAGATTCATGACACCATTTCATCCTTTCCTATTAGAATCATTATTACCATCATCTAAATAGCTTCAGCTTCTTTTGGTTTTTAAATAAGAGAGGCCATGTTGTAAGCTTCACTGAGACTCTCTTATCTTTAGGATAAATCTCTCCCTCGCCTCCATTCCTTGGGTTCTTTTTTGCTCTTTGTGGTTTCCTGTTTAGATCAACATTTTTTATCTGTCTAAATAATCCTCTTACCACTGAAGGTTCACTGCCAAATTATGTCTTTTATTTTGTAAAGCCAGCATGAAGAGTTTAATATTTTACTTTAATCGCCTAGCCACTCTATATTCAGTTTGACAGATTCGGCAAACAGTTAATGTTGATCTTAAGGTTGATCACTGTAACTCTTTTTGCTGAAGCTCTCGGAACGCAGCTATGAGCCTTTCTTAAAAACCAGAATATTGGTACTTCATTTGTATCAAAGCCAACTCCAACTGGCAAGATGGTTTCAGAATGCCTTTGCTTCACTTTTGTAGAATATAGAGCTTAAAGATGGGCAAGTTAAGGTAGCTTAGAACCATTATGAGGAGGCAGTTCTCAAGAGGCTTTTAAAATCTTTACTTTCTTCTTCCTTTTTTGATATGGAATACAATAGGAAATGTCATGATAAAGATTACGTCTCTTTGACATATCTACAGTATAATTGTACCAATTTGACTGGTATAAAGGCAATTATGCCAATCTGATTGATATATAACAGTTTGTTTGGTATATACCAGTTTGACAGGTATGACTTTAGACCAGCTAGACTGCTGTGATTTATGAAGAAGAATCCTTAAGGGTTCTAATTTGAGAAAACACTGAGCATTAGAAGTTCTGCTTTCTTCCAGTTTATACTCTGCTTACTTCACTTAACCAGAATTGCAGAGCAGGAAAATGTTATGGTTTTAGCTACCTGTGGCTTGTGAGTTTGCATGTAAAAGTTTTGAACCAAACCATGCCTATTTTTCATCAAGATTACTTCACATCCGTGATCCATAAAAAAATATCTCTAGCATTGTCCAATGACAGAGAAGGGCTCTCACAGTTGCATTCCCTCCAACTACACAGATGGAAACTGGGATTCAGGTAGTCAAGCAACAGGAGAGTGCAATCAATATGGCAAAAGATATTAATGAGGAAGAACACACAAGCTAGAAGAGGCTGCTACAGTTTGCTTTTGCCCTAGCCTAATGGGAAAGGTAAGACCCTGACCCCTTTTCAGAGTGAGGGGAAGGTGCTAAACTGGCTGAGAGACTTTGGAAGGAGTGAGTGTGAGGTCAATCTCAAGTGAGCCTCTGTAAGTCCTTCATGCTCCCTACAGTACAGTATGCTGGTTCTGCTTTTCAACCAATTCCATTTTCTGGCAGTACTCCAGTCTCTAACCTGTCAGATAAGCCTGCATTTTAAAATATGTATTATTGCATAGTGTTGTTTCTTAGAGCGATTTAACAAAACAGAAGTAATTGAATATTATAGTAAGAGGTTTCTGCCTTTTTCATCTACTCTCAAAAACAGGTGAGCTGTACTCAAGATGGCAGTTGTAAAATAAAGAGAGTAAAGTAGATGGGTGATGTTAGATACTGTACACTACCACTCCCAGCATTGCTCTCCATGGGTGTGGTACTGAGAGTACCACTTAATTCCCACCCCTGCTCTAAATTGAAGACATGAGGTACTAGAGTGCCAAGCTTAGAAAATCAGAGGTTCCTGTACCACTCTTGCATCCAGTGGTATTTCTCTTCTGAGCACCAAGACATCTAGTCACTCGCTTCTAGCTTAAAATATCCAAGCACTAGTTGTCTAATTTTATTTTGTCAGAATTGCAGATGTGTGTACATAGGACAATTGTTGTTCTCTCTCAGGCATGGGCAAAATGTGGCTTGTGGACCACACATGATCAACACAGCTGTTTTTATGGCCCTGAGGGGGCCATTTTTTTTTTTGCAAAAGTATTTTTTGCTCTAAAAAGCCCTCTAGGGATGTGGGGGGAGGGCATTTCCACCACATTTTGGGCCCAACCTGGGTCAATTTAGACCCAGAAGAGAACTTTTTAGGAATAGGAAGTGACTTCTGCTCACTTCCTATTGTTAAACGAAGGCTTCTCTGAGGCATAAAATGACCAAGGAAAGCCCCAAAATGTGGTGGAAAATGCATCCCTTGCCCCCTAGAGACATTTGGAGGCAGAAAAAAGTTATTTGTGTGTGTGTGTGTGTGGGGGGGAAGCAGATGCAGTCGTCCAACACCTACTGAAGTGCCCCTGACCCTTCCACAAGTGCTCACCCTTATATTGCCTACATATTGTAGATAATATCCTGGATGTCTGGACTCAGTTTTGTAAATGAGATTGCAAGATCTGGAGGTGATATTCTTTCATGTAAATACAGCCAGTTATAATGCTCTGAAGGGTGACTATTTTTGTCAAATATATATGGATTTAGAAGGGCATGATCTAGGACTACCAACTGGCAATCTGAGGGCAACTCTGACTCACAATCTCCATTGGATACTGATGGAAAGCTATAATGGGAAGCTTGGCGATAGCTTTAGCAGAGCAGTGGGAACTGATAAACAATGGATAGCTTTCCTTGATTGTCATGTGGTAGTTAAAAGAAGTGGATACAAATCCAGCACAGATGGAATATGTTGTTGACTCAAAGATTTCATGGAGAAGATTTTCTCTTGAAAAATTGATCAAAAGTTGATCGATGCTTATTAAGTAATTGATAGATCAATTAGCAGTCACTCCATATTCAATAAATAATCAACAACATTAGAAGAATATTTCTATGAAGCAATTCCTTAGCTTCACTGGTTCTTTTACAGTATTTTTCTTAAGCACTACAAATACATCCAGTCCCAGGAGCCAAGCTGTAGATTGAGTCCTGGTGGTGCAGTGGTTAAATGCCGGTACTGCAGCCACAAGGTTTTGAGTTTGATCCTGCTGGGCTCCAGGTTGACTCAGCCTTCCATCCTTTCCTCAGGTCAGTAAAATGAGTACCCAGCTTGTTGGAGGCAATTAGTTAATGCATTGTAAACTACTTAGAGAGCACTTAGCTGATAAGTGGTATAGAAATACACATGCTATTGCTAGATACAGTGGTGTAGCTTGGAGCATATGGAGAGGCAGGGTTGGGCGGAGGTGGGGCTACAGCATGTGGGATGGGGCTATGGCACACAGGGTGGGGTTATGATGGATGGGGCAGGGCTATGGCACATGAGGGCAGGGCTACGGCATGGGGGGAGGGCAAGCAAGGAGCCGCAATGCCCCCCAAAAATTGCTGCTGGGGTGGACCAGCCCATCACCCCATCCCTATGCCACTGTGTAGATAATTTTTCTCTTCACATATGTGGTGTGGCAGGATTTACAATCTAAGTAGGTGGGGGTAGCAGTGGGCTTATTATAAAGATTGGTGACAATCTTGTGGTTCTTATTGATGGGAAGAATATAAAAACAAGGATATGTGGGTGTTCAGTGCACGGTACTGTTAATGCAAAACTGGAACATAAGGCTGAAGGATCTTAGTTTGAAAAGACTGGGCTTCTTAGCTTATGTTAATGTAATGTTTTGTAACAGGGTGTTTTTGAGAGAAAGAGCATTTCAATAGTATTCCTGCCTCTTTTACTATTAAAAATGCCTATCAGAACAGCTTTGGTAACATTTTCCTAATCTGTGCATTTCACAACAGGGAGAGGGAAATCCGCAGTTCTGGTGATGCTTTGTCTAATCACATTCCCCCATCTATTATCTTTTTATCTTCATTCTTAAGAGGTTGCACTGGGAATCTGTCTGCTGTTGCAAGCTTCTTATGCCTGTTTTCTTTTTCCTTCTTCCTTTTTGTGTTCTCTGGTACCAGAGGCACTTCTATTGCTGCCTTTGTTGTCAGGTGTGGTATATTCAAAGTACCTGGTAAGCTGCGTTCTATCAGATGAGACTGACAGATGAATCCCATTAAGACAGATGACAGATCAGACTTAATCACCCATCGATTGTTGTCTTTTCTGACTGAACGTGGCTCTTCAAAATCTTGGTGTGTTGCCCCTGTGAAGCAAGAGGCTATGCTGCCCATGTCAGACAGGCTTTTTCTGATGAGCCAGACTAAATGTGCCAAGCAGCAACAGTAGCGTGTGTGTGGGGGTGAAACTAGCAAAGGATCTCTCAGAGACAACAGCAGTGGCACCACTGCTAACACTTCCTAGTACTGCACAGAGGAGGCATGGCAAACCTCCTTTTGAAGATCATTTACCAGGAAAACTCTATAATGAGATAATCCAAAATGAAACAAGAGATAGTGCCCAAATATGAGACTCCCAGGTCAGATGGCATGCAGCAAGCTACTGGGGAAGAGCAAAAGACAATTATGAGTAGCACTCTGGCTACTGATGCAAATACACTCAAGCCAAAAAGACATTCAGTTGTTGATATGCTCAGAGAGGAAAGGAAAGTCTGAAGCTGCACAACACATATTATAGGAACATGGAATGTGAGAAGCATGAATTAGAGGAAGCAACAGAATGTATTAATATCGCTGTGATAACCAAAGCCCCTGTCAGAGCCGCTGATGACGAGCAGCATCTGTTGGTCCCTGTTGCTCTGGCTGGAGATGAGTCCTGGCAGCTCGAGAGCTCCCCCTGCTGCCATGGACCAAGCAGGCTCAGACATTCCTCTGCCTGCTCCTTTAGGGCAACAGGGATCCAATTCTGAAGATGGTTTGGAGCCTGTGCCAATCAGCCCACAAGGCGGAGACTCAAGAGAGCTGAGCAAAGGGAGGCTTCCTTGATTAAGTTCAAGAAGCAGTGACTAGCCACACCTGTGTCTTGGGCTATATATCTCCCTGCCTGGAAGCTTTCCTTTGCTTGTGGCAACTTCTCTCAAGCCCTTCTCTTGCCTGTTCCTTGCTCCCAGAACCCAGTTCCTGCTACTCTTGACCCTTGGCTTTTGGAACTCTGACTATGGCTTTTGCTTGACACTCTGGTAAATGAACTCCCTTGTGTAAAGTGCTTGCTTGTCTCCTCCTGGCTGGACTTTGCTGGCTCTCACACTCCCTTCTCTGGGCTGGCTTGCTGCCCAGGTCTCTGACCTTGACAATCGCAATACTAAAGTAGACAGGAATGGGACATTTGGAGTCAGATAATTACACAGTGTTTTACTCAAGAAATGAAAATCTAAGAAGAAATGAGGTGGCGTTTATAGTGAGCAGAGATATAGCAAAAGCAGTCAAAGGATATAATATAAAGTCTGAGGCCATTTCCACAGTACATTGTTATAGTGCTATTATTCCACTTTCAACATCCTTTGGAATCCTGGGGGTTTGTAGTTTAGGGAGGGGCATTTTGAATTCTCAGCCAGAGAGCTCTTTGGCCTCAGTAAAGTCATTAAGACTTCAGGAAAAACCCATCAATAGAAACAGGATCCAAGTTTATGCTTCAACTACAGAGGCAGAAGAAGAAATTGAAAGAATCTGTGCAGGAGTCTAGGAGGAAACTGATCATACACCAAAACACAACTTCTTGTTAATGATAGGCAATTGGAATGCAAAAGTAGGAAACAGAGCAGAATCAAATATTGTAAGGAAATTTAGCCTAGGATCAAAAAATGAAACGAGATTGAATGACTGAATTTTGCAAGGCCAATTGTTTGTTCATAGCAAACACATTCTTCAAGTGACCCAAAAAGTGACTATACATGGATATCACCTGATGGGCGATATAGAAATCAAATAGACTACATAATTGGAAGCACAAGATGAAGAAGCTCCATTCTCTCTACAAAAACAAGACCAGGAACAGATTGTGGCACAAACCATGAACTGCTATTAGCAAAAGTTAGAATAAAGCTAAAGAAGAATACTAACCCACCATCATGCTGAAATACAACCTGAAGAACATTCCCTTGGGATTTAAAGATAATGTGAAAAATAGATTTGCACTATTAAACCTAATCAATTGGGAGCCAGCAAAACTTTAACCTAAAGCCAGGGATATCGTCAAGGAGGAATGCAAAAAGATACTATCTGTAGCCAAAATGAAAGAGAAACTTCAGTGGATGACAGATGAAACTCTTCAAGCAGTCAAGGATGGACAAGAAACAAAAGTAAAAGCTGCCACAAGTAGAGTCAGAACCCTGAGTGCAACTCTTCAACAACTTGGGTGCAGGGTCAAGGGGAACTTCAGTAGTAATCAATGCAGAGAAATACAAGTTGACAACAAAAAAAGAAGAACAAGAGACCTCTTCCATAAGATTCGAGAAATCAAAGGGCAATTTAAACCAAGAATGGGGATGGTCTATGAGCAGCAGAGGAATACAATACAAGAGCAACTAGAAGTAAAATGACAATGGAAAAAATACACAGCAAAGGTATACAAAAGAGATGAAAGGTTGACAGATTCATTCCAGGAAAAACTATATAAAGACAAACCCGAAATTTTAGAAAGTGAAGTGAAAGCGGAACTCAGAGCACTTGGGAGAAATAGATCACCAGAAACAGATAGTATATCAATAGAATTGCTTCAGTCTACAGAGACAAACAAATTTGTCAACAAATGTGGAATACAAAAGCATGGCCCAGTTTGGAAACTCTTAATATACATTCCAATCCCAAAGAAATGGGACCTAGGGACTGCAGTAACCACAGGACCATTGCATTAATTTCCCCTGCAAGCAAAGTCATGCTCAAAATTCCACAACAAAGAATTCTACCTGTATGAAATGAGAAATGCCAGATGCCCAAGCTGGATTCAAGAAAGGAAGAAACACTAGAGATCATACTGCAAACATACGTTGGATAATGGAGTGCTGTGCACCAAAAAATTTCAAAAGGAAATCTGCCTGTGCTTTATAGGTTACTAGCGTATTTACCCAGCATTGCCTAGCATTTTATTTGCTCATAGGTAATACTTGTTATAAATACCTTAGGAATTACCTTACTTTACATTAGGAATTAGATGTAGTTGAAATACACAGATTTGAGATTCTGTGTCTCTAATTCCCCAAACTGTCCTGTCCAGTATCTGTAACTTTTCCCCATATTCCCCAATCCAATTTGTATTCAGAATTATTAACATACACAGGTTGGGTTCCTGAGGGAAATATACTGCCCTCTTCCTTCTTGCTGCTAGGCCTCATCTCCATAGCAACCAGCCTAACACCCAAGAGCTCTCTGGGTGGGAATTCTAAAGGCTCCTCCCTAAACTGCCAACCCCAGGATTCTATAGAATCTTCACAGGCAGCCAATCATATGAGGTCTTTGCCTGCCTGACACAGACAAACTCACAGGCTCACAAACTTTGACTTTTATATATTAGATAGCAAAGCCTTTGATTGTGTAGATCATGAAAAACTAGGGATCACTCTTAAAGAAATGGGTGTGTCACAATATTTGATTGTCCTGATGAGTAACCTATATGTGGGACAAGAGGCTATTGTTAGAACAGAATATAGAGAAACAGAATGGTTTCCAATTGGCAAGGGGATCAGGCATTTTATCATGCTATCTGTTTAACGTGTATGTTGAACATATCATGGATAAAGCAGGAATGGATTCAGAGGAAGGAGGTGGGAAAACTGGAGGAAGGAACATGCAGATGACACCATACAGGTAGCAGAAAATAGCAAAGACTTGGAATGATTATTGAAGAAAGTCAAAGTAGAAAGTGCAAGGGGAGGTTTATAGCTGAACATTAAGACAACAAAAATAATGACCACAGATTATTTATATAACCTTAAAGCAGACAATGAAGACATTGAATAGCTCAAGATTTTCCATACTTTGCCTTGGTAAATACTAATGGGGACTGCAGTCAAGAGATGAGAAGAAGACTAAGACTTGGAAGGAGAGGTATGAAGGAACTAGATGAGACCCTGAAGTATAAAATTAAGATTGTCTATGTCATTGTATTTTCAGTTTCTATGTATGGTTGTGAAAGCTGGACAGTGAAGAAAGCTGATAGCAAGAAAATCAACTAATTTAAAATGTGGTGCTTTGGTTCCACAGATACCCTGGGCAACTAAAAAGACCTGTAAATGTGTCCTGCAGCAAATCAAGCCTGAACTCCCCCTAGCAGTCAAGATCACTAAACTAAGGCTGTTGTACTTTGACCATATAATGAGAAGATATAACTCAGTCAAAGAGACAGTAGTGCTTGCTAAGGTAAAAGGCAGTAGGAAAAGAGGAAGACTACATTACCAATGGATGGACTCAATAAAAGAAGACATGTTCCTCAATCTGTGGGACCTGAGAAGGGGAGTGATGATAGGGTGACTTGGCGATCTCTCATTCATAGGGTTGCCATAAGTCCAAGTCAACTTGATGGTAGTTAACAACAACAAACCAAGGACTGAACCCACATCTGGTCTACCCCAAGGCTGTGGTCACTCCCCAGCATAATTTACAAGGCAGTGTGATGTCACAATATATAATGAATCTGTATGCATCTTTTGAATGTTAAAAAACCTTCCCAAATTTATGCAACACAGAGTGTTTAGTATCTCGTTATTCTTTCCCCCACTCTTACTTTCTCAGCCAGTAGGGTGTGCTAGAAGTTAGTCAGTCGATACATTTCACTGGAAATCAATCATAAAGCAATTTGAGTGTGAATTCACCTAAGGAGTCTTTTCTGAAGGAAAGCTGTAGAACACATAAATGTTGTGGAGAAAAAAAAAAATCCCCTTTTATTCAAGTGACTATTATCTCAAGAAAGCTATTAACACTACACTGTGAAGGCATGGTTTTTAATGTCTGCTTTGCTTACTTTAATTCTAAGAAGTCATTCCCTGGATTCCATACTGTTCTGTGTATGAACAGAATTCCCTAAATTAAAAAAAAAGTTTGGAAAATCATTCTTGAACCAAATTGAAGAGAAGTGATTGTTTTAGACACTTTAGTGTGAATGATAACTTGAAATGTATTCACTCAACACACTCAACCTCTTTCAATAGATTCTGTGGTGGCTGTGACCAAGTTCGTTAACCATGTTTCTGTAACTCTTCTAATATACGTATTTTTGAGCAGTAGTGCTCCAGCACAATTCCCCAGGGTTCTCTTAGAAAGGAAGTGGAGAATGTTCTTTTCAAAAGCATGAAGTGGGAAAATGTGAAAAACTATTTATAGTAGCACTTAAGCTGTGGAGATCCCAGACATTATGTGTCTATTTATAGGAACGCTTTTGGTGAAAAAGATGGAGCTGTGTTCATTTCTATGCCTTTATCAGTCAGTTACAAACAATAGACTTCATTTAGGAAAGCAGTAAGACAGTCATAGGGAAATGAAGAAAAACAACTTAGAAAAAAATGAGACAGTGAGCATAGGGTTAAGGGAGCTTACACCACGATGCATATAACTCAAATACAAAACCATTACAAGATGTTTGAAGCATACAGGTGGTTGGACAGGAAGCCTGCACACATATTCCAGGTGTGTGCAATATGTGACTGAGGCTGTATGTACGTACACCTGATTTTTGGGATCTTACCAGTTCAGTAAGGTAGTGATGGGGTAATTGGAAATGGATGTATTTCTTTCATCCCATGCCTCTTAGATGTTTAAACAGCAGTGTCAGAGCTGCTGTTTTCTGATTTCATCCGATAGTGCTGCTATGATCTATAAGGATTCAGAGCCAATTATACAGCTCTTTCTTCAGCAATCATCTTTACCGGATCCAGGTAAAAAGGATATGCCTGTTTGCATTGCCCGTTTGGTTTTATGCTATCAAACTTTACAACAATGCTGTGGGTTGAAACATAGAGTGTTGGCCATTATTCTAACATTTAGCCTGAGACAAATTCCCATGATGTTCACCCATGAGTAATATTGGACCCCTCACTAACTCGCAGGCTGACCCAGAACATGAACATAATTTATTGAAAATTAATCTGATACTCCTAATTGGTTAAATTTTGAAAACTGTGACTTTTTAAAAAACGTTATTAACATTCTTAAAAACTGTTAATGGGTTGACCAACAATTATAATTTTGTGTCATTTTAATTTTAATTTAAGTTTAATTTGGAGTTTGGGGGTCTTTTTAGCAATTGTAATTGTTTTTAAAAAATGAAATGACCATGTCATTAACAATTACTGTAACATTTTAATTGCGCAAATTTTACTCCATCATCCAATTAATACCCATTAATTTTTGCCTTCCGTGTGTGAGTTCACTGTCACAGATCTCATAGTGCTTCAAAGATTTTTACCCATAATATTTTAGCAGAGTGAAGTAATTTGCAGATTGCCTATCACTGAAGCAATACCCTGCGTGTATGGTAGCATTCCTTTGGCTTACTTCCCTGGACCAACACAGAAAAAAACCAATAGTGCTGTTCCCCTTGCTATGACCTGCATAGTTAATGAACCAAAGACCTGCAGATTAAAGTTATTTCTATGAAGGCTTTCCTTCTGAGTGTCCAAGGGACCTCTTTTTGTCCCAGCATTCTGGATTTTACAGGGGGATATTAAAATGTATAAAACACCACCACATTTATAACTTTAAGATATGGAATTTACTGGGAACAAAACAACATTGTTGCTTCCCAGACCAAATACTGCTTTTAGAGACATTTTTCTTGTAATTAGATGTGTGTTGCCTGGGTAATGTCAGAGAAAATATAAATCCTCTGCCATAAAGTGGCAGCATTCTGCCCTCCAGCTCTGCAATTGACAATTCTTGTGTACAATTAAAATGAGATGTTGCAAGTGGGAGAAGTGGGGAGGGAGAGCCTCTATGCAATGGTAGATTCACACAGCCACTGTTGACATAGCATTTCCCCTTGTCGCTGTGTGTGAGCTCCATGAACTGTGCAGTGACCTTATGCTTAATCTGCCAACATTGGGTACAGCATAACTTCTTCTCAATGATTATGATCTGAAACTGTGGTTGTCAGTTTTCTTTAAAGAGCTGGAGCTTAATTTGCCATCATCATCATCATCTAGGACTCATATCCTGAAACCCATTCTGGAGTCCATTTTCAAGGGCTGGTAGGAGTCAACATCAATTGACCTATATTTCACCAAAGGCTACTGGCCCCCAGGTCTTGCTTGTCCTCTTGCCATTGCCCCCTCCCTCATATCAAGAAGAAATGTGTAAGTGACAGGAGTAGCCTAAATCCAGTTGCTAGACCCAATTAGAGCTAGACTGCCTTAGATCTAATCTGGGCCATGGAGAGCCTGGACACTCACCCCCAGGGGCAGCCAGAAGCTTCCACGTCAGTGGTGAGGTGAATTCTGTAGTGGTCCAGGTTTTATCCCAGACTTTAAAGGAGCTATCCAAGGTGCTGAACTGTAGCCCCTTAATAGACTCAGCACACTGGACAGCTCCTTTTAAGTCTGGGAAAAACCAAGTGTGAACACACCACATCACTGACGTAGAAGCATCCAGACACTGTTGCGCACCCTTCTGTTTCTTATGCACTTCTGTGTACTGGGCTTAAGTTGCTGCACTATGCACTCTTTGCCTGACATTCTGAAGGCCTAAGGCACAATTGATACATTAGCACAGTATAGCAATAGCATATGCACAACATTAGTGTTCTTCCTTGATGTCTCTCCTCCTGCTACAAATCCTTAGGTTTGCCAGCTCCTCCACAATCTGTCATAACTTGTATTCACACAGTTTCATTTCAACCAGTCTATCTTATATCTGTATTTTCTGTGTGCCTTTCTGTTTATTTTCCAGCCCCAGTTCTGGCTGTATGGATTAATCCTATTTCTTCAAACATACATATCCTTACTTTTCTTGCTATTTCATATAGAAATAAGATATACCTTGTGTTGTTCTGTCTCTTACGTTTGCACCATAAAGGTGCAACTAATATCTTCAGTATCAGGAGCAACAGCTAATGTAGTTTTTTTCCTCCATGGCATTGGGGATGTATTGGATATGTTGCCTTGCAAAGTTATGTTTTCTGTCACCAGTATATTTCCTTACTATGAGTGATTAAGGTTGCTCCACCTGCTTTCTGTGGATGCCAAATTGTAAATAATGAAGCATTAAGTTACTGAAATATTAGGAATCTGAGAGAACAGAGGTGGAATTAACATTTGGAGAGACATTGCCCCCTTTGCCTCTCTGTTGCCAGACTCCTGTGAGAATCCCTACTTCCTGAGATCATCTTTGGAGATTCTCCTGTATGTCTCAACATCTCCAGAAAAAAAATTAGTTGGGACTGGGAGTGGGGGTCTTTTTGCTGATTGCACTGAGGCTCTAGGATGCTCTGTCAAGGGATATCTGTTACTTTCCCTGTAATGAACTTCTGCAAATTGGTACAAACCCTTCCTTTCCAGGTAGGCATCTGTCCTGTCAAGTACTATCTTGCTGTAGATTTTTTTTTAAAAAAACCAACTGTGGTTTTCAAATCATTTTCTGTAATACTATTTCTTTTTGCTGTTGTTTTAACATCTATTTTCATGTTTTAATGACCATTCCATGTATTAATTTATTGTTTTAGTTATGAATGCTGCCTTGAGCTTTCCAAGGAAAGGTGGGAGAGAAATGCAGGTAAAAAATCTTGCTGGTTCAGTTTGTGATACCATGGACTCACACTGGGGAATGGTGTTTAATTTATTGGTTCCATAATAGAGTATGGCCATTTCTGCTCTACACTGTTAATAGTGCTATTATTCCGCTTTCAACATCCTGTGGAATCCTGGAGTTTGTGGTTTCCTGAGGCCAAAGAGCTCTCTGGCTGAGAATCCTAAATGCCCCTCCCTAAACTACAAACCCCAGGATTCGTTAGGATGCTGAAAGTGGAATAATGGCACTATAACACTGTATTGTGGAAATGGCCCATAAGGTATGGAGCTGTTGGGAGACATTAGAGAATGGAAAGCTGGAATGAGTGCTGATTGGTGGAATGTTTGAGGAGATTTGCATAAGACTAGTGAATGACAGTTGTTGAATGATGGTTAGACAGCTGGTATTAAGGAGGGAGTTGGTGTGGTTGATCTGAGTGAAAGAGTGTGGAAGATTTATGTGAGTGGTTTATGAAGGCTGAGTTGCTTAGAGTAGAGTGTAAGACAGTGTGTGGTATTTTAAGTGTAATAAATTATTATTTTATGTTTAATTTCCCTAAATGAAGAGTTATTTTTGTTTTTAAATACTTCTGGCCTCCAGAAACACTATCCAACTGAAAGCTTGGAGTCAGATAAGGTGTCTGCAGTGGCAACATTGAGTATAGAGGGGTGGTGTCCATGGAAGACAGCATTTGTATAAATCCTCGTAGGACATTTGAGGACATTTAGATGGTCCCCACAGTTGGTGGCACACAAGAGGGACAGAAGGAAGTCCTCATACTGGTGGTAGAGGTGGGGATCAGGGAAAGCCCTCATACTTGGTGACCGCAGGGAGCACTGTGAAAAGTCCTCACATTTTCTGGGTTAAAGGATAGAAAACCCATATTTGGCCACAGTGGTGGGATTTCCTGAGGGAAACCCTTAAATCTGGCGGCAGGGGTGTTTAATGGCAGCATGGTGGGATAAGGGTTGGAAAACCCCATACATACTCCTCCTGCAATCTGACAATACTGATCTAATTAAAAAAGCTGCTGCAATTATTGCCAAGAGAATAAAGTACTTGAAACTTGCTGTATGAAAAAGGTGGGAGAACAACAATATTGGCCAGAATCTTGTATGAAATTTACATATGTGTACACATTGCTGGAGATCACAGAGCCTGGGTAGATTCATATAAGAACATACAGTCCTCCACAGAGTCTGGACTTCAGCCACAGAGGTTTTTAAAGGTCATAATCAGCACTTTGAGTTGTCCCAGGAACTGGACCAGCAGCCACTGGAACTGTTGTAACAAGAGAGTTGCATGCTTCCTGAAGCCAGTCCTGGTTGGGGATCTGGCTCTTTGGGTCAACTAAAATTTCTCAGCACTTTTCAAAGGTACCTCCCCCACAGAGTTCATTACAGTAATCAATGAGATATAAATGAGGTCATGCCAGATCAGACATTTCCAGGAAAGAGCACAGCTGGTGCACCAGCTTTAATTGTGCAAAGGAACTCCTGGCCAGTTCAGAAGTGTGCACCTCTGGGCTTAGACCTGAATCCAGGAGTATGCCCAAATTGCAAACAAGTATCTTCAGGGGGAGAGTAACCCCACCTAGCACAAATGGAGTTCCTGTTTGGTGGTCTGCCCTTCAAGTGATTTCTATCTGGTTTGGATTAAGCTTCAATTTGTTCGCTCTCATCCAGTCCATGACTGATGCCAGATACTGGTTTAGCACAAGAACACTTCTCTTGGAGTTAGGTGGAACTGAGAAATAGAGCTGGGTGTGATCACCATATCAGTGGCTTTCGGTTTAGATTATAGCAGATACCTTGCATGTAAAAATATCACAGCTTTTGGTAGCGAGAGAAAAAAAAAAGGTAAGTGACATTCTAACCAGAAGGATGAACACGTTGCAACAACATGTGTAAGAACAAATTATGCAGAAAATAGAAAGTAAAGGGCTCATTTTGTTTTGAGACAACTGAGGAAATACTGGTGTTTACAGACTTTAAAAATATGATATCATGTCTCTCATGTTGTACAGGACACAGGATATTTACATCTAAGTATCAAATGAACACAGGCTAAAAGGCAGTATAAACTGGGAGGAAATAGCCTGGACAAAGGTGGGAGAATTTCCTTCACGTAAATATGTCCAAGATTAGTTTAGGAGTAGGAGTAGTTCACCATTCAGAAAGCGAAATACACATTACTTGCTCTCTTTTAAGATCTATAAAACTTAGCCCTACAGACAAGATGGACAACCACAATTCCCATCATCCTTCACCACTGGCTATATACAATGATGGAAACTGCAGTTAAAAACATTTGGAATTGCCCATCTAGAAAGTCTGCTCACTGCTCTTTTTTTTTTTTTGTGATTGCCTAAAACTCTATATTATTTTCTTACAAGTGAAGGACAAAGCAGTTGACAATTTCCCTCTCCCCATCATAATGATTTCAGCAGCTCCTTAGGAACATGCCTCAATGCTATAAGCTCAGGCACCGCTCTTGCTTTACTTAAGATGCTACTTTAAGTGTTGAAAGCTTGCAATGTGAGGCTATAGCAGAAAAAAAGTCAGGTAGCATGTCTGTCTAAATTTTCCTGGCTTCATATTGACAAACATTTTCAAGCTAACCTGGCACTGGAATCCACTATAAAGGCAAATTTCTCCCATCAGGGGTAGCTCCTATGTATCTACACTGAAGATAGTTGGAATACCCCATTCCTGCCAGTATCTTGCCCCAAGGCACCTACAGACAGGGGAATGGAAAGTAATGATGTTCCAAAATACCATTTACTACAAACTGATGTTGTTGAAACTGTCTTAGAGCAAGACAGGATTGTGCCAGGCTACTAAATAGATTTCCCTGAAATCCAGTAAAAACGGTTGTCTAATGAAAGGCTTAGGCAAGTATGGGAAAATAACCCTTCAGATGTCATTGGACTGCAGCTCCCATGAGCCTAGCCAACATTAACAATGGCAATAGATGATGGAAGTTGCAGTCCAATAACATCTAAGGGTGACAATATGTTCCTGTCTGTGGCTTAGTTTCCAGTGGGAACATGGAATGAGATTTAACAGCTTCCTGACCTCAAATAAAATAGTAACATCTGATCAGAGGATACAGCATCTAAAAAATGCTGTTGCACAATGCCAGCATCTTAAGAGTCTGACAAGTATTTGCTTGTAAACAAGCCTTTCAAAGGCTTTGCTCCAAACAAGAGCAGGAAATGAAACCATCCATAGTGAAACCAATTTGTGCTCTAGGAAAGCTTTTGCAGGTCGTCTGACATTAGCGTCAGCACAGTCATTTACTTGCTGGTTATCTACAAGATATGCTGTCTGGAGGCCTCTATAAAAGAAGGCTCTGTGCGACAAATGAGATGTCAGCTCCACCCACTTATCATTAATTTTCAGCCTTGCCATCAAACGCCTCCAGGCCATCTCATTACTAATGGTACCACCTGCATTGGATGGAAGGAAGTTGTTTTAAGGTCATGTTTTATGACAAAAAAGACCTCAGTTAGAGAAATGGGTTTCAGTAATGAAGAATACAGCCTTCTAGTAATAGTCATTTCACTTCAGAAAGCATTAAGTTAGATGGAAGTACATGTTAAAGCCTTCTGCTTGTTTGATATTTTTGTGGAAGACTGTTATGGACAGACACAAATATACCCTAAAGTTACAATATTCTGTTTAGTAAATGATCAAAAGCTTTGGGGATGGTTCCACCTACTTATGGGACAGTAAAACGGTCCTTCCTTTGGAGGTTTCTGCTAGGAAGTAGAGCTGACTTTTACTTGTATACCAGTTAGTAATGGTTTTATTATGCAGTTAATGGGATGCCTTTAGAGAAGTTTGTTTAAGGAACATCTTAATTATCTTCAAGAGAAGGAAGTGATTACAAGTTTTCTTTATGGCAACGAAGTTGTATCAGAAACCCAATTGCAGTATGCTCTCTATATGTCAGGATGTATGGCTGGAAAATGAAATATATACAGGCTGAGTATTTCTTATCTGAAAATCCAAAATGCTTCAAAATCTGAGACTTTTGAAAAGCAGAACCTAATCTCCTTCCTGTAGAGAACATGGGGGAATTACAGAAGCTTACTTGAGACTGTGTGTATGCACATCTTGCTTGCAAAGTCTCTCAGTCAGCTCAGCACCATTTTTTGCAAGCAGCATGTGCACATGGGTCCAGTGTAGGCTGAGGGAAAAAAAAGGTATCAAGCTGACTGAGAGATTTTGCAAGCAGTATGCATGTGCACAGTCTCAAGTGAGTCTCTGTAATTTCCTCATGTTCCTACAGGAAGAAGACAAGAGGAGAAGAATTGGTGAAAGAGCAGACCGTATGCGGAAAGAATGCTATACAGCGGCCCCTCCTGTTTTGTGAAGGTTCAGGGCACAGAACCATTGCAAGAGTGGAAAAAATGCAAATAATTCCGCCCCCTGAGATCTTCCTCCCATTCCCTTGCAGTTGGCGTGCCAGAGGTAAGGGAATGAGAAAGGGGAGCTCTGGAGGGGAGAAGGAAGGTGCACACATACCCCACCCCCCATTTCCTTGCCTTTTGTGTGGGCGCCTGCCTTCTTTCTCTGCATCCTGCAAAATGCAAGAGAATGCCAGGAAAATAGACAGGGGGAGGCAGGCATGCATCTTGTGAATAATCAAATTTGCAGACCCACAAACGTGGAGGGAGAACTGTATAATCTCATTATGTATGTGCAAATATTCCAAAATCCCCTCCCCCCAAAAAATCCAAATCCAAAACACCTTTGATCTCAAGCATTTTGAATAAGGGGTACCCAACCTGTACCTTCAAATGTCTGTTCTTAAGGAAAGGTTAACTGGGAAAATGTCCTTTTTCAGAACACTGTGCTGGGGGAAGAAAACTTTCTCTTTTCAGATCTGAGATATCAAAAACTGTAAACACAGTTGATGAAAAACAGTAACAACAACAATAAGACCAGACCAAAATGGCTACAACCTGTAAATGGAACTAGAACAAGGTTTCTTGGACCTGTAACAAGGAAAGTTTGAAAAGAGCTAAGAAAATTACTCCCTCAAAATAAAAGAAGACAAAGCTTAGTCAACATTGTCATTAAATTTTAAGATGGAGCACTTTACTTTCTTGTTTCTCAAAAGTAATTAAGGCTAATTAATTATTCTTTAAAAAAACAGAATGTATTTCATTCAACAGCACAAGGCACAGTGTAAGCCACCTCCTGAATGAACTATGTGTAATTCCTCTCCCACCTTAGTGATGCCACACCCCATAAAACAACTAGAAAGTTACATCACAAAAGGATGAAATTACTTTTCAAGTTGTAATTATGATATAGTCATGTCATCATTGTTGCAAGAGGGAATGAATTACTTGTTACAAATAATGATTAGTTCCAAGCTCTGTATCAGAAAAGGCTAGGAAAGCAAGGAGAGAGTTAATCCCGTCATATCTTCTAAGAGGCAGAGTCCATTTCTTGTCGAAAGGCAGGAATGCATCTAGTTTGGGAATGTTCAAAAGCAGTTTATTTGAGGCTGGATCATCTTCCCATTGGGGACTATCCCATAATTGTTTTCTGTTTTCTCTAAGTGGCTTCTACCAAGGAAAATGACTCTATCTTATAACTCTTGTTAAGGAAGAAAGGGCATAATGCACCATCCCTTGCAGACAATGATAGAATGTACTCTGTGTCTTGGAGATTTCAGACAAGTGGGCCAAGGCCATACATCATCTATGCCGCTAAGTGAGAGATGCTGAATATCCACTTGCTTATGGTAAATTATTTGGAAAAGGTAAAAGCAATCAGCATTGTTTAAGGCATGTGGGTTTTTTTGATTGTGCTTTCTGAAGATTCATAACTTTGGGGGCACCTAGAGTTCTCTTGCCTTCCACAGGCTAGGCTCCTGATCATTTCTGCTGTCAGATTTAGACTGTGATTTAAAGCAACTGCAGGAAGGAAAGCTCATCTGTGCCATTGCAAGAAGGAGGTGTTTTGTGCCAAGTTCCCTTACGAGGCTGGCACCAGGAGTTGTATCTGTTTGGAATGGCCACTCAGAGCGGACTTGCTAGTGCCATTGTGAGACTTGGGAATGGGATCTGACATGAGTTTGCGCTGGATCTCATTTGAAATTGCGGGATCTCAGGCAGATCTTGTTTGATGTCTTGTGAGATTTTGATGTCTCATGGGATCTTGAGCGAGATTTGGCAGGCCTATATATAGGACTGCCAGGACAATCAGCCTGTGCACTGGGCATATGCAGGTGAACTTATGCCAGCGAACAGTAGGGGCATGATCCCTGACTTTGATGAAATGGCATACCCAGCCAGCTGTTTAATATATATCCATGGCTAAACATCCTGCCTGTTTCATGAAACCGTTGGGCCCTGTGTCCCCTCTACCTCACTGAGATATACTTGATTACTTGCTGATGAATATACTTTTGTATATAGATTTAACTAACTACTTATGAATATGCTGATGTATGTAGATTTAGTTAATTATGAATGTTATATTTGCATTATAGTTGTGGCCAGTACTTTTAACCCATGGGACAGTATCTAGCCTCTCTGTCTTGGCACAATGATGTGCCCTGGATTTGCTGTTTCTACTACAGCTAAGACATCTAGAGGTGTTATATCAGTCGACTGGCTAACATTTCACAATACCTTGTTCATCAGCATTTGTATTTGAATAATCTTGGTCATGCTGTCTTGTTTGAAATTAACTTTTATGTCTTTTGATGAAACATAACAGGTCTGAAAACCCATACATTATACAAATAAAACTTCTTTTAATGTACAGCTGGTGGCAAACCTGACCTTTAGGTATGTAGTGAGTGAAACTGCCCTAAGTGCAAGATAAGACTTCTGTGATAGATTATTCTGAGGACTTTTCATAACTATTTATTAAGCAAAATATTCCCTAGTTGCATATGCTCCATGACTATTGATATCTTAAGATAAATTTTCATATAAATTTCTAAAATTAAGACTATTTGACAATGAAGCTTTGTAAACAAAATCTCATATTTGCCACACAGCTACCAAGTGGGGGGCATTTCCTATGAAAGCAATAGTTTCCAGACTGTCATTTAAACACATTTGTTGTAAATATCTTTATTAATCTCTCACTATAAAAACTGTTACACATGTGGTTAATAAAAATGAGCAGTTGTCCCAAGAGGCTGCCATGTACACAACTTGAAATACATTTCAAGAGAATTTATGACAAAACCAATTCAGAATGTCTGGTTACATAAATTAGCGATGACAGGTTTTTGTGTGTAAAACATTTATGAGAGGACTAGAAGATCACGATACAATTTTAAACCTCATATTCTGTTGTTTACTGAGAACCATGTGTTCACATGTCACTTTTCATTAAAATATTTCTGTTTCATTCCATGATGTATTGTTGTCTTGGCAGCGACTTCCCCAATAAAAGAGTTCATATGGTTGCCCATGAAGGGTGACTTCTCACTGGCAGACAGCCTTCCACTGGCATTTTTGTTGGACATTTGTACAAAGGCAAGGGATGAGTTTTTATGGTTATAAAGAATAAAAGTATTTGCAAAACTGAATGTTGATCTGATTGACTTCATAAACAATCAGATAGAGGTATTTGAAGCCCAATCCAACATTGACTGAATCAAAATAGTTACTTCAGCATATGCTGTTCACTGACTGTTCAGATAGTATTCTTCTTCCCACCTTGAAAGATATTGTGTATGAAACTAAACTTGTGCCTTGTACTCAGTCTCTTACTTCTCCACCTCAATGTTGCAGTTCCTGGAGTCATATTTCTAAACCTTGTTCTTTCAAGCTTTTTCCCATAATATTCTATAGACAAAATGACACTTCCAATGATTCACTGCTCAGTTTGCTAGATGAATTCCAATGATCATGATGTTAATTAATAATCTTATGGATGCTAAACCTTGTTGTGTAATACGTACTTTTCCAAGGGACAGATCTTATGCTGGGTAATTGAATCTGGATGGAAAATGAAGAATATTATTTAGCATGAACACAGAATCAATACAGCTGTACACTTGAGCATGTATTATTTACCTTCATATGTAAAAACTGACATCCAGTCTCAATGTACAAATACAGTGTTTCTTACTAAAAACGTGGTGTCCTGAAGTGGCAAGAAGTGAAAGGCAGCATTAAGCTTCAACTCGCTTATCTCCCCCAACTGAACTGTAGCTTAGGATAGAACTGAAAATATACAATATTAAGGCTGTGACCCATCTTTTGAATTTAGATAAGAAAATGTCTAGACATTGATTCTTAGCAGACTGTTGGGGGGGGGGAATCTCTTCATTACAGGAATGTCACTAAAACAATATTTTGATATATGGAGAGAATAGGAGCAGCTTTTGGAGTGTGCATTTCCTCCCAGTCTCTGCATAAAATCAAATAGATAACTGGAAGATCCAGTGATTAACCGAACATGGCACTTGCTTTCACCCTGGATATTGGAACCACTGAAGCCCTATTCACTCATTTTGGAAATGTGTTGAATTAGTGTGAGCCAATGGAAGCATAGTAACTTCTCTCCTACCTCCGTCTAAGGTTCAGTTGCTTTCCTCACAAGGGGAATCACAACTCTACACAGGAGAGCTTCTTTTACATTTGGAGAGTCTCCACAAACGGGGGAAGCTGTTCTGTGCAGACCTGTTGCTCTCTGTATAAAGAAAGTGAGAGAACTGGAAACAGGAGAGTGGGGCTAGCATGCTTCTGTCTTCATGTGTTGATTAAGTATGCATCCAGAAGTGCATAGGGCTTTAACCTAGTGTGGGGATGGGGAACATGTGACTCTTTGGGTGCTGTTTGTCTGCAGCTCTCCAGCCAGCACAGTCAATGTACTCTGGGAATTTCCATCTGACAACACTTGGAGGATTGCATGCTCACTATGCTTACCCAAACTTCGGTGTCAAAGGAGACTCTGTATTCAAATAGCTACAGGACTTTTCAGACTGACCATTCACTTTGATACATTGTGGGCTTATTAAGTACAAGGCTCACTCATAATTTCACTATATACAAAATGGGTGTGTGTAGAGACAGGCAAGGATATAATGCACACATACAAGAAAAAACTACCAGATAACAACAGCTAGATAACACAACAAACTCCTCTCTGTGCAAGCAACCATGAGCATGCATTTGTCTGCCATCAAATGGGGAAACTTTTGAATGAGTTGAAATGATAAATGAATATAGCAACAGGAATTTTTCTGATCCTAGGGACAGGAACAAGTATAATCCTGACTAACAGTAGCCAGAATCCAATAGGTTAGTACCAATTAGAATAGACCCATTGGAACAGTGGGATTTACATATGTGTAGATTTACCATTAAACAATCAATTCAATTATTATTATTTTATTCATTTATATCTCACTTTTTTCTCAATAATGAGACTCAAAGTGGCTAATGACATGTTAAAAGCAATACAGATTAAAACTTACACAGAAGCGTCAATAAAAGTATATATGTGAAAATTATTTTAAAAACCAATGGACAAAATTAAAATATTAAACATTAAAATATTAACATTTATTAAGAGACAAAATATAAACCTTAAAAACAGCACTGCACAGCATACCCCAGTCAGTTTCAAAGCCTTACAGCCTAAAAATATTTTATTAATGCTATTGGACGGAAAACAAGAATGGGGCTACCAAACAAGCCTAAAAAGGTAGTTGAACAGAGGGAAGAGGTTCTCCAGACAACTTTAGAGTTCTAATGGGCTCGTAAAGGGAGAAAGATTCTTCAAATAGCCTGGACCCAAGCCATGGGAGTTATTCCCCTCCCAGGTAGGTGTGCATAGGACTGCAGCTCTAGTACCTGATCTTATAAATGTGTTAACTCAGAAGTCTGACCCACCTCCCAGTGAGATAAACCTGGTCTGTCTCCAGGCTAAGATCCTAAACTGGAACTTAGGTGACCACCTGGGAATGATCACCACAGAATCAATACATTTACTCTAGTTGGGAATCATCAACAGGATTCAGGCGAGTGCATGTTTACAGGTAATCACATCATAATTATAAAGAAACCAAAACCATGTTGTTTATGTATAGTTCAGTTTGCACATTAACATGTTCCTAAGTTATATTAGGCTTGTATATTATGGTGGGTTGCACAGAAGGAGAGCTAGCAAATTGACACAAATGATTTGGTTAACACAACCAGTGGCACGGGTGTTTATTTCAAGTATAAGGTGCAAACATAGTTTTATGCTAGAAAATAGAAATAAGATCTCTTACCTAGAATCCATTTTTCTGATAAACATTGTATGTCCGTGTACTTGCCAACCCTGCATTCACCAATACAGATTTTAGCTTGACGGATTGTTTTACACACTTTTCCTCCACAAAGCTCTACTAACTCACAGAGTTTCTTGCAGGGAGGTTGGCTTGTAGGTGATATGAATATTACAGGCTGATCTGAAAAAAGTTTTGGGTGATCTTTCTTGTTTGGAAGGTAGCGCTGAAATCGGCAGATCTGTTTTAAAGAGGGGAAAAAAAAAACCCCTCACATTATTATGTTTTGATGCTCACACCAGGGCTGCCACAGACATTTAGGTAGATCAATGAGTTTGGCATAGGTACCAGATTTTGGTTGTTTTGAAGGGCAGCAAATTGTTAATTGCTTAATTGTTGTTTTGAAGAATTTTGCTTGCAGAATTTTCTATATCTTGAGTTGGAATAATTTGGCTGGCTTTGACTACATATCTTGATTTGGGCAGGTGGGAGATACCATCTGCTACTCCATTAGATAGAAAATGTTTTGGGACATCGTTGGCCTATATCAATATTTGTACTTATACTACATGTGAAAGCTCTCGCTCTCTCTGTATCTGAATGAAACTATTACTTCAGTGGCCAAGATCCAGTAGTATCCAAGTTCAGTGGAATACAGTTTTCTCCTCCCACCCCTGCCACTGCAGCTTTCCAGAAGACCAAACTGCCTGCTCCATAAGGTTTCCCAGGAATCCAGATAAATTTTTTAAGGGTACTTGGGGATCTGCAGGAGAGAGCAGTGGCTGCCAGTTCTCTTGGAAGGAGTGAAATCCAGGAGAAATACACAAGTAAATTCCTGCCAGGATCTCAATTTAAAATGAAAAGACATATGTACTACATAGTCCTAGATCCAGCAGCAGGACAGATGGCATTAATATAAGATCTGTACTTTTCAGAAAACCAGTTTAGAACAAATATTTTAAAAATTAGAATGTTAGGTTTTTATATTGTATATATTTAGATAGTGAATTGAACTTAATAGCCTTATTTTCTTGGAAATGATACAACTATACAAACATGCTAATTATAATGAAATGCTCTTTTTTACTCTCATCAAATTCTATGGATTCTGTATTCAAGAAAATGTTCCTCAAACACAGATGTTGTTTGATGATGTAATAGTTATTATGTTATCCATGTATTATTCTAACAATAGACCCTCAGAACATAAATTTTGTTGAAGAACATTTCATTACCACTACTTCAAACCTGAAACAGGCAAAATCTGAATCAAGATCCCTCAGGTACAATCTGATCTCTGTTTTAATTCAAGAATCTCAAGGGCATATTCAGATTCAGATTCTGCTGAGCAAGAGTAAGATCTACAAAAATAATATATGATGGACCTTAAACAGCTTATGATATTTCTAGTGCAGGAAAATATGTATCATCCAGTGATTTAGAGATCTTTAGAGCTTTATCCTATAACTCCATATATGAAGAATAAAATACATAAGAATGCTGACATAATATCATATGCTGAGCATATGAACTAGCATTTAAGAAAAGAATTAAGCTTTTTCTCTCTTTGCCTAGTTATGGAGACATCTCTAATCAGGGCACATTTAACAGGCATTTCTTGGATTTTTTTTTTAAGCTGAGGCTAAATTACTGAAATATTCAAATTAATGTCAGATCAATGAAAAACAATGTGAATCAAGCTGAAAAATCTCTCAGGTATATTTGATTTCTAAAGAGACCGAAAACAACCAGAGATGTTTGGACAATAACGTGGGCATAACAATCACTGAAAATATTTTATTTTCAATTGTAAAGATGATTTGTAAAAACAATTCTGAACATGAATTATTTTTTTAAAACAAGAATTAAGTTAACTTTCTTTCATAATATCCTTTTGAGCTGTTTGGTTGACATGAGACTTGGGCTGCCATTTTGTGGTGAATCCAGTCCTGTTTGGCTGAATAATTCCTGGTGGTATCAGTGGGAGATTGCTGTTGGGCTTCCAGATGTTTAATTTATAGGGTTCCTAAGGGCTCAGTATTATACCCTGTGTTCTTAAACATTCACATAAAGCTGTTAGTGGAAGTTATCCAGAGTTCGGGGGTTGGATCTCACAACTCTGCTGGTGATACCAAGCTCTATCTCTTTCTCAACTGATGTCAAAAAACCTGCTGAAATCCTGAATTGCTGTATGGATGCAGCAGTTGGTGAACAAACTGAGGCTCAATCCAGACAATACAGAAATTGTCTTAGTTAACAGGAAAGCCAACATGGGTTTGTGATTACCACCTGTTCTTGATGTGGTAGTTCTCCCGCAAAAATACCAGGTTTTCAGTTTGGGGGTGCTCTTGGATCCACTGTTACTGCTGGTAAGCCAGGTAGATGTTGTGTTTAGAAAGAGTACTTTCTCCTATGGAACATAGACTGGGCCACAGTAATCAATCAATGCTTTAGTTACTTTTTTACACTTGAAAAGTGTTTGAAAGTTACTGTTAGCTGTTGTCTGGCATTTACTTTACAGACCACATGTTATGGTCCTGAAGCAGAAGCACAGGCTTCCAGGATGATTCTTCACTCAATTCAAGGTGCTGGATTTGACCTATAAAGTCCTAAAGGGCTTGAGCTCAGGATATCTGGAAGACTGCCTCATCTCTTTTACATATCCTGTAATTTGAGATTTCCATCAGAAGCCCTAAAGATCAAAATGAAGGCACCCAGAGAGAGATTTCTTTGTACTCTCACTTTCGATCACACAGGCCAAATTTTTTTTTTTTAATTTCTCAGCATCACTAGTATCTAGAGTGTGAAAGAATGGAACGTAAAGAACAGTCATACAGAACAGTTAACTAGTTTAGAGTAAAAGATGTTTTGCATGATCAGTTAGTTCCCAGCAACTGTGTATATTGCAGTCTGCATTTTACAAATTCATTCTATGAAAGCATCTATATCTACAATCTTATCATCACAGTTGTGTGGTTCACGTTATTTAACATCTATATAAGTTATACATAGGCAAAACTATTAGATCTCTAAAAATATTTGGTCTTGTCACCTTGGCCTTTAAAAAACATCATCCATCAACATAGACATTACAAAACAATAAACCACAATATATACCACAACCACATTGGCACAGTTCTAATAATTCATTATTCATACCTATATCATAAAACAACTGACTTCACATTCTGAGTAACTTAAAATTTTTGGTGTTGACTATGTAAATTTAAAGGTTTTCTTTTGGCTTAAAAATATCTTACTCCAGTGAAGCGAATAAAATTGTTACATGTTCTCTTAAGGCTTAATGTTTTCAGTAAAAATTACTTCTATTACCACGGAGCATGCACACAAAGTCACTAGTTTTGTATCACAGCAATCCATCTATAAAGTGGCAGGCAGTCGCAGCCCAGTTCTTCAGATATTTTGGTATGGCCACTCTCATAAATCCTCACCATTGGCTATGTTTATCAGGCTTAATAGGAACTGAAGACAAAAACATCTGAAGGTCACACATGTCCACCGAAGTCTGATCTATAACAATAGTAGAGAATGTGTGTTTCTCTGAGCACCTGTCTCTGCCATTATTCCGACACTACCGAACCTATAACTTGGCAAGAAAAATAAGGGGACCTCAAGTATATGCAGAAAGCCAAGATGGTTTAGTGGTTTGAGCTTTGGACTATAACCCTGGAGACCAGAGTTCAAGTCTCCACTCAGCCATGGAAACCCACTGGGTGACCTTGGAGGCATCACACACCCTCAGGCCCAGAAAACCCATAAAAACCCTAGGTTTGCCTTAGGGTAGACCTGCACAACTTGGCAGTAGGTAAGGGCCGAGATTAAATAGGCTAAACTTCTTTGGGCCACAGATAGGTTTTTAGTGCCTCACTTTCCAAGTAAAGTTATAATAATGGTATTAATTAATCATTAATTAATGATTAAACTATTTTGCAAATAAAATAAACCATATTATAAAAAAGGGAAATTTCAATTATTATACTTGTTACTTAAGAAACAAAGTATTACTTTGAGAAGTTTGAATATATTTTTAAGGTTTTTTTGAAGTGGAGTCTTAAAAGGAGTAGAGGTACTCAATGCTGCCTGACAAATACAGTGTATCATTTGTGGACATAATAGCAACAGCAGTAGACAAACAACTGGGTCATCTCTAAGCCAAAAATAAAATAAGAAATAAATATATAAAAAATAACCCAAATAAGTTGTAAATGCAAAATATTTATATACCATGCCAAGGAGTATTTTTTAGGGTTAACAGTGTTAAAATAACAACAAAAAAATAACACATACTCTGACATAACAGTTCCTCTGCACCAGGCTTAGGAAGATACTTTTACAAAGAATGACATCTGCTAGCTGCCTTCCTTAACTGGTACTGGTGGAAGAACAATCTCAGTCCCAAAACATCATCCTAGCGCTGCTGAATTATGAATACTTTTGTGCGTGCATATGTGAGTTCAAATCAGTTGCCAACTTATGGCAACCTCATGAATTTCATAGCATTTTCTTAGGCAAAGAATACTTAGAGGTGGTTCTGCCAGTTCCTTGCCCTGAAATACAGCCTACAGCAAGTCATCCAAGTACCACTCAGAGCTGACCGGGCTTAGCTTCTGAAATCAGATGGAATCTGGTACCATTAGGATTTTTAGGTCTATATGAATACCTCAAACTTGTCATTATTTTAAGTCATCTTAAAAGTATCTGTACCTCATCCTCCTCACTCTCCTCCTCCCTGATTGTGCCTGGGTGGGTGGGAGAGGGGAGTGGGGGGCAGTCTCATTCCCATCACTCTTCTCCTCCCTGCCGCCGGAGAGCAATCGTGCCTGGGGCGCGTGGGAGAGGGAAATGGTGGGGTGATCTTGTCCCCTTTGCTCTCTTCCTCCCCACTGCAGGAGCGATCCTGGGGTGGTGGGAGAGGGAAGCGGGGGAGTGATCTCATCCCTCTCGCTCTCCTCCTCCCTGCTGCGGGCTGTACAGAATATTTTCGCATGCCGCATGTATCTTGTGTAGGCCTGCCTTAGAGTCACTGTAACTCAGAAACGACTTGAAGGCACACAGGAACAACAACAAAAGTATATGCACCATAGTGTTATTTGGGTTTATAAATGGATTCATTAATTTAATTAATTACAGCCTGACTGCAACCTGTAGTATCAGTCAAGAGCTATGACACCTTCCCTACACAAGAGTGAAAAAGCTGGAAAGTGTGGGAGTTATTGCTCCACAGGGCCCCTGGGCAGCTCCACTCCTGATTTGCTCTGCTTATGGTCTCTGGTTTTCTGATAGTTTAAAGAGAAAAGCAGACAGAGCTGCTGGCTGGTAGTCTGTGGGGGAAGGAGACTTGAACATAAAAAGCTGAATGTGCACTAACAGAGAGAGAGAGAAATATCAACAAGAAAGAAAAGGGAGAAGGAGAGGGAAAGAGCGCAAGGTTAGAGAAGGAACTATGGGGTTTCTAAAGCATACAAAGCATACAAAGCTGCCATTTTTGCTAATTGTAAATATAAACCTATTAACCACAGCTGTGAAGCATGAGCTGGCCTCAAATTCCCTTCCCCTTTCATATCTAGCCCAAATCATGGTTCATGAATATACTGGCAGTAATTAGGGTTAATACTAAAAGGATTTCCCCTGACTAGGTTTTAGTATGATATTTAGTATTTGTGTAGAACTAGGAATTCCAGGTTTAAGTCCCTTCACAGCCATGAAGCTCACTGGCTGACCTTACGGCAGTCAGCTCTTACTGTCAGTCTAACTTGGCTTAGACTGAGAGACATTGTAAGAATAAAGAAAGGGAGACACTGTACATGTACACTAACACTTACTTGGAGGAAATAAATGAAATGATAATAATGGGAATACCAATTAGTATTAACTGCGGGTAGTGCCAGAGCACAAATAAGGCCCAAGCATGGTTAATGCTACAGAGTGTGAATTATACCTAAGAAGGATGACAGAGAAAGCATGTAACCTGATTTTTCAGGCATGATAAAGAGACTAGTAATGTACATGTTGGGTCTATATGCTTTAATGAACTGCAAAATGTTTATTCATCATGAAAACACAAAATAATCCAGTTAAACAGTTACCATGGTTACCACATTACCATGGATATCTTACATGATGTTTAAAATGCTAGAACCACCTCATTTTAAATACAACATAGACTTTTTAAGTACTTAAAAAAGCCATTTCCCTTCCATCAGAGACATCAACTAATCTCCTGTATAGGCTAATCAAGAAAATCCAAAAGAAGAGAAATAATCTGCAAGAGACTTTAATGTAACCTAACTTTATCTAAAATTAATAATCACACCAGATTTCAAGAGACATTGTACTAAAATTGTCCTGTCGCTTTTGCTAGCCTTGAGCTCTAAAAGTTCCAGTCTGAAGCTGATTAGAACTGACAAACTCTGTTTATGTTTAAAAACCCAGCAAGAGCCTTCCATTGCCACAAGGAATATACATATAGTTTAACTTGATTGTAATCCTGCTGTTTTACACATTTTGGAAGAAATGTTTTAAAAGATCTGTTCAATTCCTGCTTGTTCAACCTTGTCCCTGAAAGCCTGTATTTGCTGTGCTTGTAACAAAAGAGTCATTTTATTTCACAGTGTCTCATTCCTATTATTCTGAAAATATGCTTGAGTTGACAAGAAAGTTAAGTGTGTGTGTGACAGGAAGGGGGAACTTCTATTATATCTTTCTAAATAAAAGCCTAAAAACCAGGACATGCCAAAATTAAAAGACTCAAGTCCTTTAATGATATCAGACTGTACTATAACTTCAAATATATTTATAGGCTATAATAGTAGGTTTTCAAAAATGTGCCCCAAACCCCTTTAAAATTGAAACTAAGACCAAAATACAAGTGAATTCTTTGAGATGTACTTCTTCTTTTTCATTTTGTACAGAAATTGTTCAAATGTAAGTGTGTGTACAAACTCTGTTCATTCTGTCAGTGGAGATGGCATCCAAACTCATATATGAGCCTAGGACTGGATATTAAACTATCAGGAGTTCCTCCACACATAGCTTTACCAGTGCGGACTCCATACACATTAATTAAAACAAGGGTAATCTTTGGTCCTACAGATGTTTTGGCCCACAGTCCTTGTGAGTCTCACCCACAAAGGTCATGGTAAAAGACTATAGTCCAAAACATCCGGATAGCCAAGGTGTTGCTTATCCTTGCATTAATGACTGCCTGTGGTTGGGGAAAAAAGGCTGGCAAGTGCATGAATTCACTGTACCTACTTAAAACAACGTCAAAGACCTTTGAAATTAACCAGACCTAAAGTGGATTTGCACCTGCCTCTGAGAAGATCTATTGTTCTTCCTGACTGTGATGCACTCTGCCACACTATAAGGGCTTAGGCAAAAGTCAGGCTTGATCAGTGAAGTTACTGGGTACAAACAACTGTATATAGATTAATGCAATTTTCTTTTAACTCCTGAAGAGTTAAAAGCCACTTTGAGTTCTCTTGAGAAGAAAAGTAGGGTAGAAATAAAGATAATCATCATCATCATCCTGATCCACCCTGTGTTTGAGGGAAGAGACTGTCTGTCAATGCCAAGCTCAGGACAGTCTGCAAGCCAGAAGTCCCATTTCTGTGTCTTTGTAACTAAGATACGTGTTGGTGTATATCTCTGCATGTTTGGCAACCTACTTCCTCTCAGAAAAGTTGCTTTCTGGACTTCAGCCTCTAGGGTCCTCAATCAGCAGGGTACTGATCTTGCTGGCTGTGGGATTCTGGAAGCTGTACTTTGAAAAGGAACTTCTCCAAGTTCTGCTTCCACAATACATCTATTCCCGGGTAAAAGCCAATGGGATACATCAGGACACTTGCTTGAGAGTAAGCTCCATTGAGTTCAGTGGACTATACCTCTGAGTAGACATGCACAAGATTGTGCTCTCTGCCCTATTCAAGTATATACTGATATATCCAAGGAGGAAGAGGAAATTAAAAGGCAGGCAATGTGGCTAAAATGTGACTTAACACTGTGGGCTGCCAGATAAGCCTTATTTCTCTCACACACTGATAAGAAAAGCTAAATTCAATAATGGTCTGAATGACAATATTCCACTGGGAATATTCTGTGAAAATGTTTGGCAGACAAATCTACTGTCTGGCAAATACTCAAATTCATACTTGAAGATGTTTGAATTACTTTTTCCTGTGCAGCAAACAACATTTCTACCAGAAAGAATTACTTATATGCACATTCTTAAAGTGTATAAAATACAAAACAATTTTAAGATTAAAAAAAACTGTGCACATTTTATTAATAATTTGAATCCTGATAAATCCCCCCCATTTTTTAAAAAAGAGTATTCACATTCCAAGCTATTCAAATCTGATACAAAACTGGTGATTACATGTCTAGTGAACTGAGAATTGTTATGGCTCTCACTTTCTATTGCATTATTACATTTTCCTCACATCTATATTGTATGACAAATTCTCTGAGTAATGGCACTGACAAAGATATATCCAGGAAAGGATGTAAAGAGTGTTGTGGAAAAACAACGAGACTTAATGACCTGTGGGATTCATTATAGCGCAGTATAACACCAACAACAAAATTTATAGGATCTGAAGAGAAAGCAGAGTATACTCATATAACTGCATGTGAATAACACATACCCAACATTAATTAGAAAAAGACTATGTATTTATTTGAATATGTATATCCTACAATGTATCTAAAGATCTTGGTAAAATCAACATGACAAATTTTAAAAATTAAAAATGATTCTAAAAGTTTAAAATGTGGCCTTTTAGAAATCGATTCAACTCATTCTACCTTGAATATTACCAACATTCTTCCTTGAATACTACAAATGTGCAACTAAGTAACTTCTCCTGTTCCAAGTCCCTAAACCTATCATAATAGTGAGCAGTCACACTGAGCCAATTAGTGTGTAAGGAAGGTAATCTTTCTAGCCTTTTCCCACCAGTGAGGGAAGCTGGAACAATCACAAGCAGGATCCTGTCACAATTTCTCTTTGCAGCCTCATTGGCTGGTGGGACGGGGCTGGAAATATTATTCTACTTGATCAAGTTTGGTAGCTGAAACAGACCTCCCTTGCTGAATGTGACCGCTGGCCATTAAGATGGGTTGGGGGGGCATATACAATCATGGCAATTGTGCCAATAGTGCCATGATTGTGATTCTGTAGTCTTACTGAATACAGAACAGTTACGGATGCATAGCTCTAGGTTATTAATCCGTACTTGTAGTACAGAATGCCAGCCAGTAATATTAAATATATTAGACAATTTATCAAGTTAAAAGAAGACAAATTATCTCATTCAAATAGTTCAAAATGGTGTTGGACCATGCACATGTATGGGTTAATGTAAGACTAATTAGGCCTCAAAGGCTTTCATAAGTAACCATATTTTCACATGATGCTGGAATGAGAGCCACATTTGGCCTCTAAAAGGCTAAAGGTACTCCATAAATGGGGTGCTGCACCACAGAAGACACAGTGCAGGTCTATTCCAACATACATCAAACCTCAGGCAGGAATATAAAAGGAGAGGCTCTCCTTCAAGTATCAAGGTCCCAATGCATTTGGGGCTTTAAATGTCATTATCATAGACTGACCTGCATTCAGCAGCAGTATCAGAAGACCAGAAACAGGCTGATAGAGAAATCCGGATCTTGAAGGAAGATCAAAACACGTGATAGGGCTAAACTGTCTATCCTGCCTTTCCCTTACGTGTCATGTCCAACCTCCAACACCGTTTGTCTGAGATTATAACAGTGGGGACAGTATGTCCCCTTTGTTGTTAAGATTCATCCAAGCCCACATACAAACAAAACAAACCATAGCCCTATGAAATCATACAAGTGTCCAATGAAATGATGCAATCATCTGACAAGGACATGCCATTCAAAACCAATAAATGACCATGGTTAAATTAAAAAATGAGACTAGTATTTGTGGATTATTTCTCAAAAAGAGACAGGCACCTACAAAATAAAATAAAGTAAGATAAGGAAAGGTAAGGGCAGGATTTTGAAATAGTTCTTTCTGTTTAACCTTATTCTTCGCCTCCTACCCATGTGAGTACCAGATCCATGGACTGCGCCCCCCCATGCACAGTTCTGAGCCCTCAGTGATTGGGTAGGGGAGTGGTTGATGCTGGATGAAGAACAACTGATGCAAATTAGCTGAGGTGCACCTAGACATGCGAGCTGAGGGAGTGGGGGCAGGATTCTTGCCAAAAAAGCTCAGCTCTAGAATGTTCTGTGACAGGCTCCGCACAGTTGCAAAACCCAATTGTGTTATTCACAGAGACCATGAAGAAGAAAGTTAGGTTCATGCAAAAGCCTGTATATACCCAGAGCTTAAAATGTTTCTTTTAAAAACTAATTTTTAGTATTTTTCTCATTAACTGCTATCAAGACGATTCTGACTTATGGTGACTCTATGGATGAGAGACCGCCAAGTTACCCTGTCATCAATGGCCCTGCTCAGGTCTTGCAGATTCAGGGCCGTGGCTGCCTTGATTGAGTCTTTCCATTTGGGATGCAGTCTTTCTCTTTTCCTACTGCTTTCTACTCTACCAAGCATTATTGTCTTAATGAGTCATTATGATACCTCTGAACTTAGTTTGGTCATCTTGGGTTCTAGGGAGAGTTCAGAACAGATTTGCTCTATGACTCATTTATTTATCTTTTTAGCAGTGCACAGTATCCATAGAACTCTTCTCCAGCACCACATTTCAAATGAGTTGATTCTTTTCCTATCACTTTTCTTCACTGTCCATCTTTCACAATCATACATAGAAACTGGAAAATACAACGGCATGGAGAATACTTTTGTCGGGATGTGTGGCTCCTGTCATAAGATATCTGCTGGATATTTAATGGAATAGATTAGGTAGCCTGCTTAGGCATTGCTAGAATGAGATTTAAGTGTTACAAAATATCAAAATTGCCAATTGCTGATTGCAACAGTGTTTGAAGATTGTTTGTGTATTTCAATGTATCAAATGGATAACTGCTTTATTGCCCACTGAGATGTATGCAGTGGGGGCGGGGAGGGGTACAACCAAAGCACCAAAAGGTGCTGTGAGATGTTGAAGCATTCAGAGATAAGGGGCAGAAAACATGTTCCAGCTTCAAGGATGAAAGATGGATAAACAACTGCTAGTTTGGGAAATGTCTGAAGATGTGGGGTGATGTTAAATTTATGATCCTCTCCAATCACAGCTTTGTGCCCTAAATTTGTGTGGAAAGTTACAAAACCTGTAACTGCCATGTATGCTTCAGTCTCAGCAACTCTGGATGAAGTGTGCTGTGTTGCTTGCTTTACCACTAGTAAACACTGTATCTAACTCTGAGTGAAGTTTGTGGATTGTGAATTATGCAGGGAATGTCAATTTTAGTATTCCATGATGTTTATTGACACTTTCAGGATCTTATTTAGGCCCTTCATAGTTGCCCTTCCAAGTCTTAGGTCATTTCCACCCGATGTTGCTATACTGGCATAGCAGCGGGTTGTTTCCAGCTCAGGAGCTGTGCAACTGCATGATGTAATCGCTATCCAGCTGCTATCCCATCCTCAAGCATTGCCAAACTGGCCTTTTCCATTTCCAGAAAAAGTCCATTAAGTGTCTCCTATAGCACTTCAATCCCATCAGCTGGCTGCATGCAGAACTGTTATAGCACTTGATAGCACTTCCCGTCATCATGAATCCAGCTGTGAGTGGGCCCAACTTGTCCCTCCCTCAGTGACTCCCATGGCGTGGTAACTTTGAAATCTATCACCTCTCCATGTTTAAAGTTCTCCTTTACATTAAAACTTTTTATTTTTTAAATACATTTTTAGGCATTATAGCATGAAAATGCAAAAGTGTACTGCTTTGTTTAGTATGGCTTCCAAAGAAAAACAAAACAAAACAACCCCCCAATCAATCAGGGTGGTGTGCTGGTGTGATTAATAACTGAGCCAGGGTGTGGAAAATCCTGAACTATTTCAATGTCTTCATCATAAAGTTATGTACACAATCTATGGTCATTATTTTTATTTTCTTAATGGTCAGTTGTAAACCTGCCTTTGCATCTTTTCCCTTGACTTTCTTCAATAATTATTCCATGTCTTTGCTATTTTCTGCTAGTAGTATGGTGTCATCTGAAAATCTTAAATTGTTGATGTTTCTTCTTCAAATTTTCATACCTTCTTCCTCTGAGTCTAATCCTGCTTTAGATATGATATGTTCATTGCACAAGTTAAACAGATAGAGTGATAAATTATTACTGTTACTCATTACAATTGTTAAAAGTAATTCATTGCTATCACTCATTGTGGTTTTGCAAACTAACTAAAGTAGGTGACATTGTTACTGGTTACTTTTTATTACTTTGCCTTATGTGTGTGCAGAAAAATCTTTCTATCTAAAACATCAAGAAAATGGAAATTCCCATTTCCAAACTGGAAAATCCCTTCAACATGTTCCCCTAGTAACAAGTAAAAGCAATGAGTAAACGTCACTCATTACAAGAAGGAAAAAAGCACCAAAATAACCAACCACAATTTTACTTTAAAAAGGCATGTTGTTGTTCCTGAGTCACCTGAGAATGTAATATCACAGGTAAACTGGTCTCCATGGAGTGCTTTTTGGCTCTTCCATCCTTGAACAGCTGTCTCCCATGGAATATTGTTGCAAACTGCTATTGGTACTCCTGGGGATACAGAAACCTGTTTTTTTTTTTAAAAAAAAACCAAGCTGTCTATTCATATCGGCAAGTATTTTCAACTCTACCTGGCAACAGCCCTTTGGAGTCTCAAGCTGAGATCTGCATGTCATGTGCTACCTGATCCATTAGCATACACCAACCTGGGACCTTCTGCACACAAAGTTTTATAGGAAGCATAAAGGATTCATGTTTAGGATGGGGTGAGGAGTCCCAAGCCTCTTGAGTTTATGGACCTAGTTTCACACCTCTTTGGACTCTGGCCTTTGTGCTCATCTCTGAGAGTTACATTTCTTCATGTCAGGGTCCAGTGCTGTCTTTGTCTGTACTATACAAGGCAACTTTTGTCTGTTTATTGCTTGGATACATTCAAAGAGCTTTTATTCCAATAATAACAGTATCAGAGGGGCTGTTGAAAGCAAAAGCCTGGCAAACATGCTCCCTAAAGATTTCTTTCCCAAACAGTGTTGTTAGTTCATCGTAAATGGAGTACTACATTAAGAGTCACTCTTTGTTTTATTAACCAAAAATATGCATTATGCTAGACCCTCTGTTCTATCTAAAACAAACTACAATTATTAAAAGCACAGGCAGAGTACATTCTTTATTCTTTAATTTTAGCTGAGATGCCATTAAGACGCCCGACAGTACCTTGCTGTGTGCCAAATTTTTTAAAAAATAAAATAAAGTAAAATTCAAGCATCATTTCTGCTTCAGCTGCTGGAGTTAAGTGATGGGAAGGGAACACAATTCTCCAGGGAATCTACAAATAACTTTTGAAAAAGACTGCGTCCCGTTTTCATCCCTCAGGTCAGAGGTGGGGAAACTTTTTGGCCTAAGGCTGAATTTGTTCCACGCAAGCATATTGGGGCTGCATGCCAGCAGTGAGCAAGGCCACATCTCAAAGTAGGCAGGGCCACACCATTGCTCTCAACATGATTGCCTATACCCTATATATCACCATTATTACTGCTACAAGAATACATAGGCACTATTATTCATACCCACAGATACACATTCCCTGCAGTGGAGAGGGAGGAAGAAGATCAGAGATCCAGGCAGAAAGGAATCAGGTAGGGGACGGGAACTTTCTCTGGGCATACATGGCCTGTAGACCAAAGGTTCTCCTTCCCTGTTTTAGATCTTAGCAGCTTTGTTCAATAAGGCAGTGGGCTCATCTTCAAATAGGTTGTGTGAAGACTGAGGCATAAAATTTGTCAGGCATGTCTTCAAAAGAAAATGATCCTGTTAAATGTATACCAGGTTACATGCCCCTAAAGAAAATGTGTTTTTCGATATCTCGGATCCACAGATAGGAAAGGCCTATGCTAATGAGGTTACCTGGCTGCAAAAGTACTGAGGCTAGACTAGCACTAATCTTCTTCTTTTTTTTTTTTCAGGAAAAAATTGAGACCCAGCTCTAAATCAGTGGTGACTGGTGAGTCTCATGTCAGCTGGATAGTGAATCCATTCTGAGTTTAAGTTCAAATATCCATAGCAAGAAATTTATTTCAGGTATAGGGTTCAGGGTTAGCTAGCTCTTTTAAAGTTCAGATAAAAATGCAAAATGGATTAACTGTCCAATTGACATGAAGCCATCAGCTATTACTGCTCTGCACTTTGGCTTAAAGCTAACTCCTGCATCCTTTACAGATCTGCAGGAAACCCTGTAACCTGTAGAATTTGAATGTATCTTAAAAAATAAAGATCTACCAGGATCTACACAGTATGTTGCTGACAGTACAAAAGTACTTAAACTCATTGCTCTTAGACCCATACATCCATGTTTAAAAGTTAAAGAGGTACATAATTTCCTTCTTTAAAACTAAACTAAACTATCCTAAAGTATCCTAAACTTGAAAAGCAAATCAAGTGAATGTGATTATATTCAACAACAGATGACTCAATTAGCACCTGAGAATTTTTTTTTTGTTACTGCTGCAAACGGATTGCTGAACTTCCTGTTTCAATAAAAAAAACCAAACAAGAAGTACTTCCTATACAAATAAGCTATTACATCAAGCCCTGTTCCTATAATTTCAGATTTTTTGTCCACATTCCAACATTTTCTCTGGCAAATGCAAAAACACTCCAACTAAAGAGATGGAGAAAAACAAGCATCATTCATCACAGACACAGCAAACATTTGTAAGAACATTGCACTGGTAAGTTGCTTTACTGGCTCTGAAGAAAATAGCATTTTTTTTTTTGCCTTAGGTATTCCCCAGAAATGCTCCAAGGAGGTCCCAAGTAGGCCCCTCTTAACTGTGTGACTAGTATACACAATTTCAGTTACCTGGGATGAGATGTGGTCAGAAAATACATACTTTGAATTTGATAGTAATAAAATAGACATTGAAGTAATAAAGTAAAATATTTACTTTATGGGGAACCTTCTGAATTAGTGAAATCACTGATTTATCATCATCATCATCATCATCATCATCATTACTGTTCTTATATAATGTCATGTACTGATTGACTGAGCTGAAAGATAGGTCTCTGTGCCGTGAAACTCACTGTCTAAATTTCAGTTGAGTGGGAAACAATAAGCAAGAGAGGAAGGAAGGTAGAGGTGACAGGACATGAGGCAAGGCCTATTATTGTGTCCGGTTCATTGCAACCTCTGGGGGAACTCCATTATTTCTCCATTTGTTTGTAGGCAATAATTCACCCACTCACCCTTAGCCTTGGGTTAAAAATTTCTCTATAGATTTTCCTGCTGTTTAGAAGGATGCATTTAAAAGAACTGAAGCAAAATGCAATTTGTACATTGTTATTTTAAGAATTTAGGTAACAGTTACCCACTCAGGGACCTAGAGGGTTCAAAATGCTACAGACCAAATGTATGGATTGTTGGTACAACATGTATGGTACAAAACTGTAATTTTTCAGAGTTCATGAAAGGAAAAAATAGCTCCTGGGTCATGATCCAACAGTGACAGCCCTCTGCTGCTTCTCAGCAAGATTCTGGCCTTTTTGCCAGAGTTCAGCTACAGCAGGATTGGTAATCATTTTGGACTATAACTCTCAGCATTCCTCACCACTGAGTATGGCTAGGAGTCTGCCGGGAGGAAGATTCAACAGCATTTGGAGACCAGCCTCATTCCCACTCTGGAACTGCCCTATCACCACATTTAATAAACTAAGAGAAAACAAACACTTTGTACGGAGCAAAATTCCAAGCGTTTTGTTTAAATGTTCTTTCAGATCTGCAGTTTGGGGAAATTTATTAAAAAACAAGCAAACAAACAAACAAACAAACAAACAGAAAAAAGAGTTCATTAGCTGAACTGAATGCATCAGTATTAAGTAGCCTTTCTGGTAAAGCACAGTGAAGGGCCTCTGAAACCCTTTGGTGAGTCCCTGGGTATTCTTTAGGCATAAAATTTGGATGTTTTTAGGAATCATATTCTCTTTTTCTCAGTAACAGCTGAATTTTTTAATACCCCTTTCAACATCCAAATGACAGAAGTAGCTCTCCATCCTTGTTATCTAACCTTTTGAACAGATACACCTGAAAATATAAAGCAAGGAAGCATGTGCAGATGTCTTTGTTTTGAAATGTACATGGGTGTAACTATCTATCACTTTCAGGAACTAAACTGTTAGTTTTAGAAGGATGTTTTCTCTGGAGCTGAACGATAACATTGAAAAAAATAATCTGCTAATCAATGGCTATAAAAAACAATCACTGTGCAACCTTGCACATATTTATTTGGAAGCAAATGCCCCTACATTTAGTGGGATTAACCTTCAGGTAAGTGTACAAGGTTTTACCTAATTTTCAGCTGAATGAACGTTATGCTTAACACTTTGCATGATGGTGTTAGTTTGATCTGACTTACTTGTCTGTTCTAGGTACAAGTCTTCATTGCACACCTAGATATCTCACACCTGCAACAGCTTACTGTGATGGAACCTGGGGGTGTGGCTAGCCTGAGTGATGGGGCAGCCCTAGCAACAGGTTGCCATGTAACCCAAGTGGCTCTGTGTAAGAGAGAAACCCAGCCCATTGGTGCATGGGAGGGGCTGAGCTTTCTGAGAAGAAGGTCTATATAGGGCACAGTGACTAGTATTTTAGAGCTTCCTTCAGTGAGATTTCCAGAGAGAGTTTTAGCTCTTTAGTCAGTCAAGGAAGGTTGTCTGAATAAGTGTGGTTATCTTCTCAGAGGTCTAGAGGGACAGAGAGACAGAGAAGAAACCAAACCATTTTGAGATCGGTCAGAAGGTGTGACTTAAACTTGGGAATTTAGCCTCTGAGCAAAAAAGGAAGTCAAAGGCCTGTGGGTATATGAAAGTTCTGTACCTGTATACTGAGTTCAGCTATAAGAAACTGATTAAATACTTTTTGAATTCTGTTTTGTTTGGATTACTTGTGACACCTAATACCTTTCCCCTGTCTGTTATTTTAATAAAGCTTATATTGTAGTTTTTGTAAATTCAGACTCAGTAGACTGCTTTTCATTAATAACATGCTACCACAGATCAGAAAATCATTCTGAGTGCCAGCTGAGAGGCTTTACCCTTTATACACTAAGGTGGTGGTTTTAAAGTGAAAAGCAAGGGTTATATAAGGAGGGTGGCAGGGTGCTATACCAGGCTGGGAAGTGAGCTGTCATCTCCAGTCTGCGGAAAGAAAATCAGGCCTGGCCCCTTCCACACTTATCTATTTATTGCAAGAGAGTAAACAGAACCAGACTTTGCCATGCCCTGCAAATACCAGCATTCAAAGAAGTCATGCCTATACACAGAGAGATCTGTGAGGAAAAGCAGTAGCCAGTTGCTGCAGGAATTATATCCATCTCAATAAATATGAGTAACCGAGTGATCAGCTTCAGCAAAGAGCTAAGAGGCATGAAAAGAGAAGCAATGATTGGTGCAGCAACTCACACAAGTGAACAGCTATTCTTCCAAATTAGTTATTCTTTTATTATGTCACAGATAGCATGCAGATTCATTCAGTATGAACATGAATGGTATGCAGAGTAAAATCAGGGAAACAATACTCAACGTGGAGAACTGGGAATATTCATAACAGAAAACAAAACAGAATCTTCTGAAACTGATAAGAAGCAGGCTTTAGGGCTAGTGAAAGAAATTCCCTCAAAACCACATACTATTGGAGCTAAACAACATATGGGTAGGAGTATTTCAAAGGAATCCACACATCTTGACTGAAAATAAGGAGGCAAAAGGGATGCAGTGCTTCAGTTGCAAAGAAATGTGTTCTGCAGATGTTCAGAGACTCAAAATTTTCAGATTAAGAATTTTCTACTCTTTCATCACCAAATCAATATTTTTTTATTTAGCCACTTCTTGGTGTACTTTTGGTGAACTAGTAACCTACACCTGAAACAAACCATTCCTTATTAAACTTTAACAACAGAACATTTGAAGACTGAGGAAGGTTTATGTGAAAGAAAAGAGAGATACTGATGAATGACAAACTGAACTGAAGAGGTTCTCAAACCTGTCAAAGAGGTTTGAGACAACCCTTTTCGCAACACGATAGTTCTCAGATGTTCTCTAGAATCTCACCATTCTCAGGCAATAATCCTACTGTGGGGGGGTCGTGGAATTCCAGGTTGGAGGTAGGCAACGTTAAAGAAAAACAAAAGCCTGCTTGAAGGAGCCAGAAACAAAAGGTGCTTTCCTAAGATCAACAGTGTGACAACCTCATGTCATTCTCTGTTAATGCCAGGGTCTTCCTTCATAGTAATATTTTTACTATGCATTAATTATGGTTTTATTTAGCAAATTAAACAAGATCAATTATTGGTATTTACCCTTGGGAATTAATTTTCCAGTTTCTAACAGTTAACATTATCAAACTGATTTTCAAACCTAACGTTCCTGGCTCTTCTCTGAGCTCCTCAGGATACCTGCTTTATAAGTGAAAGCACAGAAACCTTTAATAAAAAGATAAATAAAAATATCACTGTGCAAAGCATGAGCTAAAAACAGGACATATGTACTTTTTAAAAGTTGTGTGGTCATTCACAAGGCAACATTCCCTTCTGCACACCCATAAAGAAAGATTACTTCTTTAAAAATCAATTTTGTCCACATAGTAGGCAAAGCAGATTTATGATCTTTTTTATTGTTGGATATAGTGTACTAAATGAATAGTAATCAAGAACCGATAAAGATTTTTAAACAGCTGGCTAACACTGACAAACCATGATTTTTTTCTGTTCTAAGATTTAAGACAGCTATAAATAGTAAGCATTGAAGATCTGTTTCTCCAGCTGTTCAGTCTAAAGCTGCAGTAAATTGTGGAATATAAGTATTAACAGAACAAAAATGTCAGCATTCCATATGATACAAAGATAAGTCCTCCTTGACTATAATATTCTGTACCCAAAGCTTTAGGACATGCTGGTATGGCATTTGCAGATAACCTGAGTTTCTTTCATTTATGTAAGCACTGCAGAATATAAAGGCAGAGAAGTAGAATTCTTCATATAAAATCTACTATTGTTCAACAGATGTGCAGGCAGATTATTGGAGCTGTCACATGATATATCAGGGAGAGTGGTCTCTCAACTAAAGAAGTATTATCCAGCTTAGAAGGAATGCTGGATCCTTTCAAGACAGACCTCTTAACCTCTGGAACTTCTAAAATTAAGGTGTGTTTTTTTCCACAGAAGGAAGTGTACATGCAAAAGGCCAGGATGCTCTGTTGGAGTCATGACCAAGGGATTTTTGTATGCTTTCCCGTGCCTCCTGTTAGTATATGGAGTTCTGTCTAACAGCTGGAGAAAGCAAATGTGGTGATTGCTCCACATTGGCCATGTCATCTGTGGTTTAAGCTGCTGGTTCAAATGTCAGCCAGACCACTTGTTCAGCTTCCAGTGGTGCAGGGTCTAATTCTTCATCCAAATCCACAATGGCTGAAATTAATCACTGCTGGCATGGTTATGTTGGGTGGGAAGATCTGAGGACTGTAGTCCTAAAAAAGCAACTTCCATGCTGTAGGTAAGTTTTACATTCCTAAGCATCTTTTCAAATGAATTCTTTTGCAACAAATGAATTCAATTCAGGAAAAGTCCTTTACAGACAACAATAGGATTACTTACTAAGAGTAAGACCAGAATTAGTACTGGGGATTATTTAAGCTAAGAGCGATGGAAGATTGCTGTAATATTTGAGTAAGACTGTTGTATGAGCACAGAGGAAGGGTTGCTGAAGCTGACAGATTTAGCAGAAATGGACAAATTGTCTGGCTTGATTAGAAAAAGACCATTAGTGACATTCCTTAAAGCCTGGAAAACCCACGTAGACTTTATTAAAAAAAAAAAAAAAAAAAACTTGGTAACTTTTGGTTTTGATGATTAGAAAGAATAGGCTATCAAATGAAGGGAAAAGGTTGTAATTTTGGAGAGACAGCTTTCTATCTTTATTTTCTTAATTTCTGTAATTAATTTTTTAAAAATTAATAAAATTATTATTAAAGGGTTATTTGTGCTGAAACATGTTTTTCAGTTTATTAATTTTGATTTTGCCCTACTATGTTTTAGGAGAGAATTTAAATTCAACTTTAATTTGATTGTTGTTTTGATCTTATTTGCATGTATTGATGTTTCTTAACAGGAAAAAAAAATCCTTTACCTCCAAATGTTTTGACAAATTAACATTTACTGTGAGCTTCTTTTAACTGTGGAAGTGTGGTAATTAAAATGATATAATCCAAAGGCAATGGCTATATACACTATATGAACTCCTGTATGCACACAACCATCACTAGGTTTCTTGCATCCTGTTATAAACTTTTTTAACTTGGTGCCATATGACATAGGCAACAGCACTCTATATTCCCCTCATGTATGTGTCTTTTTAGTTTCAAGATATACTTCAAGATAGTAACATTTATGTTCCTTGTAACTTCCCGTACATGCTATAAAATGCCATAGGTTGCTGAATTATTACCTATCACCTAACGTTCATAAATTGTAACTTTTTATACACACATAAAATGCAGTGAATTGTTGAATTGCTGGCAAATTGGGTGATATTCACAAATAATCTATAGTTACTTTCAAATATCTGCAAGGCTGTCACACAGAAAACAAGAAGTTTCTTTTCTACTGTCCCAAAGCATAAGACTTCAAACTAATGGATTCAAATTACAATAAAGGATATTCTGACAAAATGTTAGGAAGAACTTCCTGACAGTGGAATGGATTACCACAGAAGGTCAAGGATTTTTCTTTGTTGGTTACAGGTTGCATGACCATCCACTGGGAATGCTTTTGATGTGGATTCTTGCATTGTTAGGGGGTTCAATTAAATGGACCTTAGAGAAGCTTCCAGCTGCACAGCAGTATGATTCTATGATTAAATAATGGAGAACCAGCATTGTGCAGGGATTTGAATGTTGGACTAGGACTCTAAGAGACTGGGGCTTGAATTCTTACTTAGCCACAGAAACCCACTGGTTGACTTTGGGCAAGTCATACTCTCTCAGGCCCAGTGGAAGGCAATGGCAAACAATATCTGAAGAAGTCTTGCTAGAAAACCCCAGTGACACAGTTGCTTTAGGGTTGCCGTAAGTCAGAAATGACATGAAAGCACACAACAGCAACAAAAAATGATTAAATAGCCACAAAGGACACATTTTTTTTTGCTTTCAATAGAAATTACATTATTTGACATTTATATTCTTTGTAACTTTCTATATACACATTAAATATGCGACAAGGATGAGAAAGCCAACATGTTGTAGTTGTTTGGGAAGATTTAGTATAACATTCCAGTTCTGTATATAACAGAACTCAGGCCAAAATTTCTTGCCCTTTCAGGCTTTGAATATTAAAAATTATTTGAAACAGCCAAAAAAAAAAAAAAAGTGCAAAAACTTTGCTAGGAATCATACACCCATCTCAGAAACAGCTGGATTTGTACTGGGTCAAATAGCACACCATGGCCTCTTTGTTACATTCCAGCTATCCTGTGGTGTTCACTCAAACTCTCCCTTCTAAATATATTGTTTATTGTTACCATATTGTGATTGTAAGAGAGCTGTACACAGACAACAGGATTACTTACTGAAGGTTTATATGGGGGCATGAGTTTTAACTCTTACATGTCCAAAATATCATATGAAGTGCTACACACACACAGAAGCAATAACAATGCTTATAAAAATTAAATAAAAGCACAGAATATACATATATACTAATGCAATACTTTATGCACTAACATTTTAGGGGCTCGTGGGCTGAATGGAGGAGTAGGTATGATTCATCTGAAGAGACTACTCACCAATATTTTTGCCTGCTATGGCTTGGCTGGACATTGGCTCAAACATGCCTGTTCCCCAACAACTCCTTGCCACTAGGAATTACTTGGCATGTGTGAAACAGCCAGGGCAAACAAAATATTGCAGAAGAGCTTTCTTATCACCTCATATCATATCAGAAAATGCTAAGGCCTCATTAAGAGATGAAGCAGTCTTGGCACCTTGGCAGAAGCAGCCATGAGGCCATGATGAAGCAGCTTGGGTCCCCTAAGCTGCTGTACAAGCTGGTCATATATCTCTCCTTTTTGGGCAATATGTTCAAGTAGAGTGGTGGCTGTACAACTCCAGGTATTTTCTGAAGAAGAGCCTTCACTGATTTTGTGTGATGTTAGATATTGCCTTTCTTCTTGATGCTCAAGGCCACTTATGGTATGACGTACATTGGGCTGGTAGACCCACTGATGTTCTTTCTAGACAGAGGCAAGCATGGACACATCCAGGTTCAGATGAGGCACGTTCATAACATGCAACTGATTCAGAACATGGCCAACTAGATGACCGACTTGGGTAAATCAATGTGAACATACCTCACCAGTTTTAAAACGCTTCCACTGGGTTCCTGACTGTGTCCAAACAAAATTCAGCAAGTTTTTATTTTTAGATCCCAGTATGGCTTAGTAATTGGGTATCTAAAGTATGTCTGGCAGCAGGTTTGAAGAGGTCCTAGACAAGATGCCATTTGGGTTCCCAAAATTTAGGTGGCAGGTCCCCCGTACACACACACACACACAAAAAGGAGAAGGAATGGATGATGGCATCTAACAACCCTGAGATGGGCACTTCTGGCAAGAATAGCAGCTTCATCTGCTTTGGATATCCTCAGTCTGTTCTGGAGAAGAGAAATGTCAGGCCAGGTATAGTTGGTAACATTACCATATTCATTTCTCCAGAATGCCCATTGGTTTCTACATTGGATGTGGGGCTCCAAAACACTGGACTATTGAAGATGGTGGTGGTGGCTTCAGCCATGTGGCCTGATATTTCTCAAAGAATGACTGCTAATGTCAGCTAAGGTGATCTCTCTGGAGCCCTGATTTATAAACCATGACTTGCCAAACCATCTCATACACTGGTGCCAAGCCTGTTCTCTAAAGGACTATTTTGGCATGAATTTGTTTGCTTTTTACAGTTATTATTGGAGACCTTTTTTTTCTAAGAGACTATAATTTCAGATGCTAGGTAATGGCTTACAATGCCTCAGTTCAGAATATTTCCCTCCAGATTTGGCACCAGGTCTTCTGAGTCATATATGTTAGGATTAAAAAAAAAATCTGTGGAGGCTTTTAATGCTCAGTAAATTGATACTGCTGCTTCACAGTTTTCAGCTTTAAAAAAATTCTTTTACAGGTGTTTAATCTTCCTTCCTGCTGAAGCTGTTATTTAGATGGTAATGCACATATTCATTCATAATTTCCTGTCATGTTTTCTTACCCTGAGACATTTTGATAAAATATAGAAACATAGAAGAAGCAGAAGAAAGTAGAAGCAATAAAAAAAATGAAATAATAGAATAAACTATTTTGTTTTGAGGAGGCCTATTCTGATTTTGAGAGCCAGCATGGTGTAGTAGTTTGAGCACTGAACTACAATTCTGGACATCAGGGTTTGAATCGCTGTTTGGCTACAGAAACCCACCAGGTGACCTTGGGCAAGTCATCATCTCTTAGTCTTAGGGGAAAGCAAAGGCAAAACCCCTTCTGAACAAAACTTGCCAAGAAAACCTTGTGATAGATTCACCTTAGGCTTGCTATAAGGTGAAAATATTTGCTGTCTTGTGCTAAATGTTGATGGGCAACTTCATGGTTTCTGCCCTCCCGTCTTTTGTTTCTTTATCTTTACATATGATTGGGCAGCCCTCTAAACAGAGGATGTGTTCAGACAGGGGTCTGCGCCTTGTAAAGTAGGACACATGGGCCATTTCCGCACTAGAGTGGAGGAGCATTTCACTGCGTGTCATGAGCAGTGTATTTTACTCTGACTTACTCTGATTCCTATCTGCACACCTTCCAGTTTCTATACAAGTAAAGAAAATCATTTGTAGCTTCCGCATCATCAGTTCTTGTGGAACTCCTATTCCCCTCCCTTGCTCCACCCTGACACTGCTGATTGGTCATTTAAAAAAAAAAATTGTAGAAACCATTGCTATGTTTTAGCACAAGTGGTGTGAATCGATGTAACGCTTCTGCATGTAGGAAAAAACACAGCAGAAACAGTTTGGGTGGTTTACATAGGAGTTTTTCTGTTTTTATAATACATCAGTTTAATGTTGATGTCAACTGCGCTAAGACCTCAACTTGTGCGGAACCACGGAGGACAGAACAACGTCAAACTGGCTTAATGTGCAGATGTAAAAGCGACAATACGACGCTAATGTGATGTATCAGCCTTGTGTATGGGTGCATACTACAAGAGCCCATAAAATAATTTCTTATTAACATAAATGGGAGCAATTGTGAACACACATACATACACAAATCTTGCTCTAAAATGCTTACTGTCCAAAACTCCACAAAGAGAAAATGGTGATAATGATGGAAAAAACCCTCAATTTGTTTTTTATTAGAGGTCAAGGCTTATACACGTATGCCAGTGGGTTACTAGACTGTGTAAAAAATTCATAGGTAAATCCAGTCTAGAAAAATGCAAGAACTCAACTGATAAGAATCCTAAAATGATCACTCAACCAGATGAGACAAAGAAGGCCATCTTATAGGAACTGTGAAAAGCACACTAATAAAAATTAGCATCCAGATTTTCTACAACCATTCTGCCTGCTTTTAGAAAATGGTTAACATATGACTGCCCTTTTCTATGAGGGAAACAGATGTCAGGAACTAATTACTTTACCCTTGCTGTAGGTGTCCTTTTGCTCTAAAATCTTTAGTTATTCCTATTACACAACTTCTCACTTCCTTTTCATTCTCTGACATCAATATTTAATAAGTCATATGACTCAGTTGAGGTAACACGTATTTATACCCATTGATAACAGGAATGCTCTTAAGTGGAAGGCCTAAGGGTGTACGGAAGACAAAAATTAATGGTAAATTGTTAAAATGTTTTAAAAATCCATTGGCAAACTAGCTTTAGGAAAACTATATATATTCTCTTCCTTCTGAAAACTCAGTTTTAAGGGGCAATAAGGACAAAATTTTAGGGAATGTTTGTCATTTAGGTGATAATGGCTAAATGGTCTATGCAGAAATAAATTTCAGATAATGAAGCCTATTTAAAAACAGTACTACCTGCCTTAAGAGCTGCAAAATGTGTTTCCCATTCGAAGCAAAGGAAACTCCCTTGGCATATGGTGAGCATCTACTATACAGTAGTCTTTGCGAATCCCATATACACAAACTGCACCTAATGTCTCTAATTTCTTATTGGAGGGAAAATACAAAACTGCAGTTTCTCAGCCTTGACAGGTGCAAGTGTCTTCAATCCTAACAACTAAGGCCAAATCTTTTTTTGTACCCACAAACATGTTAGTTGTAACAAATTCTGCTGTCCAAAAAGCAGAACAGTTAAAGGTCAGAAGAAAAAATTCATGTAGAGTCAGCCCTACATATCCATGGATTAAACCAGCCACGACTTGAAAATATAAGAAAAAGAAAAGAAAAAAAGAAAAGAAAAAAGCAAACCTTGATTTTGTCATTTTATATAAGGGATGCTATTTTACTACACCAGTGTACATAATGAGACTTGAGCATTCACAAATTTTGGTATTCGTGGGGTGTCCTGGCGGATACGAAGGGCTCAATGTATCAGAATGAAGAAACAATTGTGTAATCAATAATGTCTGTTTTGCTGAGGAGCAGAAAAAGTAACTATAATGTCAATTTTGTTTTCTGAAGACACGGCACAGTTGAGTGAAAACTGATCAGTTTAAACCACCATTAATTTCAACAGCAGAATTAAGCACATTATTCACTTTCTTTCCCTGAAAACAATGGGACTTAAATGTTCACAGTTTTGGCCATACTATTCTCAGACTTGATTTTTAGAAACATTCTTTTTATTTTTTTTTAATTTTTATTTTTTTGTTCAAATACATTCCCTGGCCTATTCTATATCTGATCTATGGACAGGATCTTAAGAGTTAAATTAATGTTGCTTTCAAGTCCAAAATGTTCTATGGGTGATTAGAGATGAATAAACACGTTGCTTGAATTTTCATCTTTTTCAGTTACATGTGCTTTGTTGTATTGTAGATACTGCAGTACATATGTGTGTCTATTACTGTATTTCCGAATGTTGTAAAACATTTTTCTGCTAAATGTCTTAGGCTACAGTCCTCTATCTTGGCATAAGCTTCATTTAACATAATGGGACTGTTTTTGAGTAGAGATGGACATGATTGTATTGCCAAACCTTTCAAGACTAAAAGTTATAAAATAAGCATACATTGCTGTTGGTGTGTGCCTTCAACTCATTTCTGCCTCACAGTGACCTTAAGGTGAACCTATCATGGGATTTGCTGGGGCTGATAGTGTGTGACACACCCAAGATCACCCAATGGGTTTTCTTGGCCAAGTGGGGGATCAAACCCTGGTTTCTAGGGTCGTAGTCCAAGGTTCAGACCACTACACCACACTGGCTTTCTTGCATATGTTACTAAGACAGAATAGTGAAACCCCCTCCTTATGAATTGGAGGTATAAAGATGGCTAGGAGAATAAAAAGAGAAGAGAAAGGCTATAGCAAAGAAAACACACATGGACAGACAGAGGGAGAAAGAGATGGAAGAAGACCTTTTCTTATGCAGTCTGGCAACTATTCTGAAATTTCCTTATGAGATGAAAGGACTATAAGTAATGGGATTAAAGATATTGAATAAAGGCTGTTAATGCCCCAAATCAGTGAGAGGGAGAGAAGGCATGTGAAAGATAGCCTATGGGACCTATTTAGCAAGATAGCCTCCTTAGACAACCAGGAAAGCAGAAGAACTTGTTTTACCCCTTCTGAACAAGTGGTGTAACTAACGAACTGGTAAACTGGTAAGGCTTAGGATGAAATATGAACTGCCTGCGGGAACAGTACATTTAGAAGCCCCTAAGTGAAGCACTGGAAAGAGAAACAAGCACTTTTAGAAAAAACAGATGCAAAAGAATGCATTGATATAGACAGAAATATATATACAGAGTAAGAAAGAAAAGAAGTATAATCCAACCACAAAGGTATACAACAGGCTATATGGTCAGAATACTAACAGCACAGTTGTTTGCATATCTACTTTGGAAGGATACCAACAACACAGTTTTCCAGACACTGGGTTGAAAGTTAAGTCCCACTGCGTCCCTCTGTACCTGGCTCCCGTGTCTGCATGTGGACTCTATGTTACCAACCTAACAAGAAACCCGAATAGTCCACATCTTACCATTTAGTTCCCCACAGATCATTCAGAACTTAAGATTGATGGCTTGTCCAGTTAGAACTGGCCAGTTCTAACTGTTGGATTGTTTAAAAGCTAGCTCCAGATATGAAATAATTTCCTGTTTGTTGGGGCAGATGCCCAAGATAAAAGACAGAGAGGATCATATTATTGCACAAAATCACAGTCTTTTCCAAGATGGTGGAATTTTCTGATCTCATAATCTCAAGTATCCTATAGAATGGAAAGTGGAAGCATAGCACTATAATCGTGTAGTGTGAATAAGACCATTGTTGCTCTCCCTTGTTTTCCCCATTTTCCCCATATAAACTCTTTTAAAAAATACAGTAGCCCTTCCACATTCATGAGGGTTAGGGGCATAGAACTTTCACAAAAGTGGAAAAATCACAAATATCCCCCCCCCCACGATTCCCCTCAAGAGCCTCCCATTCCTTTGCCTCTGGCCCTGGTGTTGGTGGCAGTGGGGGGAAAAAAAGACAAACTATAAGGCTTACTGGTACTTTACCCTCAGACAGAGAAGAGGAGGATTGTGGAGTTCTAATTACTTCCAGTGGCCATCTTCAGAAAAGAGCACCTGACCAATCAGCAGCCAATACACAACAGAATGTGCAGCCACATGATTGAGAGGCCATGCTCTCAGCACCTGAGGGGCTTTGCTCATCCAAAAGGAAAAAAATGTCCATTTTAAACACAAGCCTGAGAAGCCTGGGGTGAGGAATGCAAAGGAGGGGAGGAGGAAAATGTCAGGGGGAGGCAAGCATGTGCCTTGCCAATAATCAAATTCGCAAAGGTCAAACCTCCCAATGTGGAGGGACTGTTGTATTTAGATATTTGGCTGGTCTATTTTAAAGGGGAACTTCCTATGAAATGTTCCCCATGTAAAGGACAAGAGGGCTGCAAAACTGCCTTGTGTTTTAAAACTTTCACAAGATCTTTATTATGTTATGCCAAGAAAGTCCACATAAGAATGATTTTTTTTTCTTTTTTTACTTCCCAGAGACAGTCTGAAAGGTAAAGTTCTTGGTAATTGGGCTGAAAAATTCCTCAAGCAGCTAAACAGGTGTTCAATCTGACTTTTCTTTCCCCATAATTCATATGTCTTCTGGGCTGCAACTCTGTGGTAACCAGGAGGGCCCTGGAAAGATGGTTTCTATGTCAGTGGGGTGCTGAATCCACTCTGGATTTTATCCCAAACTTTAAAGATGCTGGTCAGCCTGACATCAATACCAGGAAAGATCCTAGAGCAGATCATCAAACAGTCAGTTTGTAATTACTTAGAAAGCAATGCCGTAATCACTAAAAGTCAACATGGATTTCTCAGAAATAAGTCATGCCAGACTAATCTTATCTCTTTTTATGATAGAGTTACAAGCTTGATAGATGAAGGGAATGCTGTAGACGTAGCATATCTTGACCTCAGTAAGGCCTTTGACAAAGTTCCCCATGACATTCTTGCAAAGAAACTAGTAAAATGCGGGCTGGACAGGGCTACTGTTAGTTGGATTTGTAATTGGTTGACCAACTGAACCCAAAGGGTGCTCACCAATGGTTGCTTTTCATCCTAGAGAGAAGTGACTAGTGGGGTGCCACAGGGTTCTCTCCTGGACCCAGTGCTATTCAACATCTTCATCAATGACTTGGATGAAGGAGTAGAGGGCATGCTGATCAAATTTGCAGATGATATCAAATTGGGAGGGGTTGCTAATACACCAGAGGACAGGATCAAAATTCAAAATGACCTTGACAGATTGGAGAGATGGGCCAAAGCTAATAAAATGAATTTCAACAGAGAGAAATGTAAGGTCCTGCACTTAGGCAGAAGAAAATGGAATGCACAAATATAGGATGGGGGACGCGTGGCTGGATAGCAGTATGTGTGAAAGGGATCTAGAACTCTTGGTAGATCACAAGCTAAACATGAGTCAGTAGTGTGATGCGGCAGCCAAGAAAGCCAACGTGATTCTTGGTTGCATCAATAGGAGTATGGTGTCTAAATCGAGGGAGGTAATGGTACCACTGTATTCTGCATTGGTTAGGCCTCATTTGGAATACTGTGTCCACTTCTGGGCACTTCAATTCAAGAAGGATATGGACAAGCTGGAACGTGTCCAGAGGAGGGCGACCAAAATGGTGAAGGGTCTGGAAGCCATGCCCTATGAAGAATGGCTTAGGGACCTGTGTATGATTAGTCTGCAGAAGAGAAGGTTAAGGGGGGACATGATAGCCATGTTTAAATATTTGAAAGGATGTCATGTTGAGGAGGAGCGAGCTTGGTCTCTGCTGCTCCAGAGACTAGGACAAGGAGCAATGGATTCAAGCTGCAGGAAAGGAGATTCCACTTGAACCTCAGGAAGAACTTCCTGACTATCAGAGCTGTCCGGCAGTGGAATATGCTGCCTTGGAGTGTGGTAGAATCTCCTTTTTTGGAGATTTTTAAGCAGAGGCTGGATGGCCATCTGTTGGGAATGCTTTGCTGTGTGTTCCTGCATAGCAGGGGGTTGGACTCGATGGCCCCTGGGGTCTCTTACAACTCTATGATTCTATGATTCTATGTCAAAAATGCTGAACATATTTTGCAGCTATGGTTCTGCATCTTTAAAATTCAGCCTTAAACCTTGAGCAGGTTCACTGGTGTATGTATATGGAAGTCATCTGTTATTTCTGTGAAAACCCATGTAAACAAGGCATTAACCAGCAGAGAAAGCTATCCTTCCTTGAAGATCTAGAAAACCTTCTTTCCTATTGATTATTGATGATGCATAGGATTGTCACCTACATTGATTCGTTTTCTTACTGGGTTAGGGTTCAAATTTCTGTCACTGGCAGTAGAGTTGAAGAAACTCTGCAGTCTTTCTCTCAGGAAAACATACAAGAAGGCACTTTGTTTAGTCACCAGCTAATAGCACTACTTTGACCACTAATAATAAAGGATCAGGGTACAGGCAGAACCGAAGCAGCAATTCAGGGCTTGCAAAGGCAAGCATGATGCAATGGTTTGAGCACTGGGCTACGATCCTGGAGACCAGAGTTTAATTCTTTTTATTCTCTGATCAGCCATGGAAACCAACTGGGTGATATTGGGTATGTCATACAATCTCAGCCCCAAAAAACGGCAAGATACATTTGCCTTAAGGTTGCCATAAGTTAGAAACAACTTGAAAGGCACACAACAACAACAACAATGGCATTTTTCATTTCATAGCTAATGTGTAGCAGGTTTGTCCTTGAATGTATGAAAACAGAAAAAAAATAACAAAAGCCTAAACTCTTTCAAGTTATTGAAAAGGAAATGCAAAGTAAAGTCAGCTTATACAAATCCGTACGTATAGGATTCAAATATGAAACATAGCCCTAGGGGTTATGAGTGTTAATATCATGATTTCGCTTGAAATTTATGCCTGTTAGCAAAACATTTCTTTTAATCTTGGTCAGTACCTACTATATCTATCCTTCAACTTCCCTCTTGTAGGCTCTCAATGTTCTCCTTCATATTAAAGCAGGAGTGGGAATCATGTAGTCCTCCAAATGTCGTTGAATTGCAAGCCCCAACATTTCTCACTATCAGCTATGCTGGATTGGTGCAACAGCATACAACTTCCAGTTCTGTTCTGGGAACAGATATTACAAACCCTAAGCTGCTGCAGCATCTTCAGCTACTATGACATAAGTTACCTTGACAGACTGCTAACAGATACATCACTTTTCTGTATCTTTGCTTTGTTCTGGGTCCGGCAGCTATTCTACCTACTGTATATATCCATTTGAAGAAGGTCTCTGCACCTAGGTTCTAAAGAGAAGGCTGCATGGAGTAAGCAAATCAATTACTAGGCCAGATGGCTAACTTCATAGAGGGCAAAAGCAGCTACTCCCTGTCACTGGAAATTGTCACTCTCCATGTCTGGGTGGCTATCTGTTTGGAATGCTTTGATGGTATGTTCCTGCATGGCAGGGTATTGGACTTGATGGCCCTTGTGGTCTCTTCCAACTCTATGATCCTATGATTCCATAGCTAGATTTAGAGAGAGCCGAAAGGATGCAGATCAGTATGTGAGCAGTGACGCTAGAGCAGTGGTTCTCAACCTGTGGGTCCCCAGATGTTCGTGGACTTCAGCTCCCAGAAGCCCTGAGCATTGACCATAGTGGCTGGGGCTTCTGGGAGCTGAAGTCCACGAACATCTGGGGACCCACAGGTTGAGAACCACTGCGCTAGAGGAAAAGTGGAGTTGCTATGAAGATTCTCTGTCCATCTGTGCATGAATCTTCCAAGAAACACAATGGATACATGACTCTTTTGATGTAGAGGAAAAAGTGAAAAAGAATAAATCCATTTTTCTCCCCAAACAATTTGACTAGCTGGAGAAAATAAAACATGAGGCTATGTTTTTACGAATCCTATACTCACTGTACTTCAGTAGTAGTAGTAGTAGTATTCAAATCTAAATTCTACTGGAGTTGAAGCTCATCTGAAATCAGTGGGACAGTCTTGGAAGGAAAAATGCTGAGGATCTGCATACAAGTCAGTCTGTATAGTTTTGTATTACTTCCCATGTGTTGAAGTTCCCCAGCTTCTGGAGCCAAAGATCTCACAAAAATGTGTGTCTATTTGCCTGTCAAAAAGAGGTCATACAGCTGGAAGTAAAAAGATAATACCAATGGGATGCAGGCATCTCTTTTAGAGGAGAAAAGTAATATACTGTACAGATTTATTTATTTATTTATTTTAAAGAGGAACTGCCCGAGGAAGGAAAATTACTGTTTCCCAGGAAAGATACTGGCTTGAAGCACATCTGGCAAAGCCTATCTTTCCCCCTCCTGCTTTATAAGGTGAGTTATGCTGAGTGAACTGAATCTTGTTGTTGTTGAAAGGGATAAATCTAACAGAGCCACCAAAACCAAAGCAGGAAATCACAGTACAAAAAAACAACTGTTCCATTTGAAGAATCCACCAAATATGAAGATGGCAAGACAGATTACAAGGAAAACAAAACAGTATACTAAATAGGATTAATATGAAGCAATTGAACTCTCCAAACTCCCCTCCTCATACTTGGTTATGACTTCAAGTGCAGTGGGAAGTATAAGGCTGGGAGTAAAAATTATTTGATTTATATCCCACTCTGTCCCATGCTTCAGAGTGAGCTCATGGCATTTTTCTCCCAGTTTAGTTTTTCTAAATGTTAACAGTTGTGTCCTCAAGGAGCAAACAATCAAAGAAAAGGATTGCATTCCTTTTGCTTTATTTATTTTAAATACTTATATCCCACCCTTCTGCTTGAATACAAGCTTCAAAGGCACTGCAATAAATGCAAAAACATTTTTAAAAAGAAGATAAGAAGACATTAATGACCAGGACAAAAAAAGGACTGCGATCCAATTGCTGCTCCTGAAAGAATCTATAGGCACCACACAGTAAAATTACAGCCTTCTTCATATATGTAGGACATGTTGACAGGTACCTCCTGCCTTCCTGGTTGCATATCAGCAATGTAATTCTGTTGACAGAATTGCTTCCAGCAGCAAAACTTGACAAAGGATTGATTCTCTTTCCTTCATTGTGGCCTCAAAATCTGTTCTGGAGACCTTGGCAGTCCTCCAAAGTATATGTTTTGGGTGGCCCAGAGGGCTCCTGGGCACTCAGAGGTGAGAGAGAAGAAAAGGCCTCTAGCACTACTGGACTTCCATCTGCACAGTGCAGATTTATTACATGATATTTCATAGAGAAGGCAAGCATGATATAAACCAATAATGCAGCAAACATTTATGCGCTTAATAGTTTTGTAGACTTTCTAGAACACTTCAAAACCCATTTTTCATTTTAGAAGAGTTGTAAAACTGATAACATTCTCTATTCAATTGGGTATCATTATCCTATAGATTGCATATCACTTCAAATAAGAAAAATAATAGGTGATACATTTTATATGTATGTATGGGTGTGTGTGTGTGTGTGTATATATATGTATGTATGTATGTATAGTATAGCATACAAAGACTTCTATGCATGTGATTTGTTATCTGTTATGCATAGAAAAGGCTGTGCAAAAGATGGAGGTTATTTTGTTAGCTCATTAGAGGAATATGTCTACAAAAATAACACATTTATTCGGACCAGCTGAAATGTCACAAAGTAATGAGCAAACTTTCGAATTCTCCAAAACTTTTGGCGAGGCTGGGGGCTGGGTGGAGGGCAGATATTTAGTGGGGTCAAGGATTAGAGGCTGTGTTAACTGCTCTGGGATGAACAGGAACTATATGTATGACCATCTTATATGTGGGTTTATCAGTGGAATAACATAGTTTGGGAACTATGTGAACCTCGGAAAGATCTCAAATAGCAATGTGGGAGTAGAAGGCCTTCTAGATCATGGAGGCAATGGCCAAGAATCTCATTTTTGGCTGCCTAGTTCTTGCCACGTCAACATCCTGTGGTAAAATTAGCAGGATAGTATGAGAGATTCCAACCATGTTCCCTCCTTCTCAGCCTTCTAACCACGACACTGATGAGAAAGTGTAGCAAGAACAGAAGGCTAATGCATGATTGGCCTGACAAATCCACAAAACATGACCTTCACCACAAAACTCAACATACTCAGCCAAGCAAAACATGACAAATTGTGTTAGTCTAATCTTGTTTCCTTTTTGGAGAAGAATTTTTAGGATTCCTAGCAAAGTTAGCACAATTTTTGATGAAATGCAGTCAAACAATCTTTGAGAAAGATATGTGTGTGTGTAAAACATATATATTATCTATCTATCTATCTATCTATCTATCTATCTATCTATCTATCTATCTATCTATCTATCTCTCGGTAGTTACCACTTTAAATTTCCCATACTACTACTAACAGTTTGGTCAGCTGAAAAGATGCCTATGTCACAGTTACCTACTTCAGAAAACTGCTTCATCCCATGTTAGGCTCTTTCTCCAGCTAGCAGCTAAATCACGGTACTATCTACTATAATTTGCATTGTCCTCAAGCAGCAGCCTTTTCCATTACTTGCTATGTGATTCTTTTAAACTGAATATGCCAGAATCTGAATCTGGGACCTTCTGCATGCAATACAATTTCTTTCCCACTGTAGTCCCACTTCCTGCCTTCTTAGAGCAGTTCTTTGTTTAGACAAAACCATTGCAGCTTGTAGCAAGAGTTATACAAAGTTTTATTAATGTGACCCCTCTGCCAAATGGAGTGGGGAATAGTTGGTTTTGATGCTACATTTGACATAGCACGAGTGAGGTGAAAAATGCCTGACGACTCTTACACCTACAGAAAAAATAGAGAATAGGATGCAGATAGAAGGACAGAGTATACATCATGTAAACCAGAACTTTCCAAACTGTATGTCATGGCACATGTGTCGGCTGCAATGTGTAGGTATGTCGCGCAAACACAGTGGGTGGAGGGGCTGCCTCTCCTGCCATCACTGCCCTCGCCTGAGGAAGACCCTGGTGAGGGCAGCAGTGGCGGGCCAGGTCGGATGGGGGGGTTGCCTCTTCTGCTGCTGCTGCAGCCACCCCAGGCCAAGGAAGACTCCAGCAAGGGCAGCGGTGGGCCAGGCTCACAGGGAGGGGCTGCCTCTACTTATTGAATTACCTACTGAATTACTGTGTCGTGAAATGATGCATGTCTAAAAAGTGTGTCACCAGCATGAAAAGTTTAGAAAGTTCTGATATAAACGGAAATTCTTATGAGGAAATATCACCCCTTTTTTTCTAATAGGTGCATGTATTTCAATTTGAGCAGTACTTTGGGCGAGACAGGTAGAAAGAACTGGCTTCTAAAATATACTTTCCTTCTAGCCCATTCTTGTCTATAGAGAGGAGATGACTTCATGCCTGTAATTACCAAACTGTATATTTTTCTATTCATGTAACCTGGCATCACATACACAAACCCAGGTGTGTGAGATGCATATTTAATAGTCATTTTCAGTAATATACTAAAGTGAAATTACTACCGAAAGCAGATCCTGCACATGGCAATATAAGCTGTATTCACAGGTTTCAGTGAATGCATGTGGGCTTAAGAGCAACAGGATATAAATACAAATGCTAACTCCAACATCTTTCTACATACTAGCTTTAACCTCCAACCCTCATGATTTAGAAATGTGAAATTTCTGGAGATTTTGAAGCCATGGGAAAAAATTCTCTTTGCACCTACCTCCCCCCCAAGAAAAAATTAGAAATTTTTGGAAAAATTGAAAAATGAAATACAGGTTGAAAGTCATATTTTTTCCTATAGGGAGGATTATGAGAATGTTCATCACGATAAGCCTGATACCCTCCAGACTACAACAAAAGTTTAAAGGTCAGATGGAGAGCTAGAATGAGGTCTGCCTGGCCTTCCTAAAGCCCCAGTGCTAAGGTCCCTCAGAAAAGGAAGAAAGGATAGGGGAATAGTTCCTGGCCAGGCCAGGTGTCCTCCTTCAGGCCACTGCTTTCTCAGATTGGGAAAAGTGATAAGGGAAAGAAGCCAGCTGGCTGGGGAAAGCAAATGGTGGGCAATGTCAGGTCTGGATTCAGCTGGCATCTCAAAGAGTTGCTATTTGAGGCACTGACTGCAGTGGTGGCTGATGGTTTCTTTGTCAATGAGGAGGTGAATCTGCCTGGTTTTAGTCTGAACTATAAGGTAGCTGTCCAGTATGCTGACCCCTACCCTCATAAGTTAAGGGACATGGGTAGCTCCTGTGAAGTCTGGATCAATAACCAGACTGGATTCATCATGCCACCGTGGCACCAGCTGCTACCGACAGACTTGAGGAACACTGGGGAAAAAAGTGGCAGGTAAAGCCCGTGGTATGTAAGTGTCTCTCTATGACAGCATGGTATGCACCCTGCTGCCTTGCTTGTCAGTCTTGGAGCTGAAATAGCTTCCCCACTGCCACATTAAGCAGACTGTACAGTGTTTACTTACTTCTGAACTCCAAGGGACTTTCCCAATCTCTCCAAAGGGAAGCCAAAAAGTGTGTGTGACTGTGGCTTTAAAAGTATTAAAAATAAAATATGCACATGCAGCACCAAACCAAATCCCACGTAACAGAAGGTTTCCAGGGACTATGAGGGACCTCTAAGACCCTTTAATGAGGAGGTGCTTAGGAAATTCAGAGTGTTCCTGCGGCTGATCTCTCCCCCCACCCCCGTTTCCTGCAGCTCCATGGATAAAACAGCATGCTCTGAACAGGCACTCTGCCTTCACGACAGGATCCTCGCCAGGAAGATAACAGATGCCCACAGAGGGAGGAATGCTTTCAGCTGCACATGCTTTGGCCCTCTTATCAAGACATCTGAGCAAACAGAGAGTGAAAAATTTGGATAGCAGTATATTATGTATTCTTTAAAATAAGAAAAAGAACCACATTATGTCTGAACATGGGATACAGATCTAAGAGCAGCTGAGAGAGATCTGTATGGGACAGTCTGCAACTTTTTAACCACGCTTGGGACACAAAGAGAACTTGGGACTCTTTCCCCGAAACTTACCCATGTCAGTGAAGTACTGACAGACAGTTACAAGAGGCAATCTAGATAACCTGAGCTCTTTAACGACACTCACTCTGCTGATTGTTATACAGGAGAAAATGTGGCTGCCTGTTTGTTTTATTGTGAGCTGCAATCTTGTTCTAGTTTCAGGATACAACTCCTTTCGGAAAAGCATAGAGAACTTAGGCAAGAAACAATATCAAGTCCAGCATGGATTGTGTAGCTATACTTTTCTGCTGCCTGAAATGGACAACTGCCGATCTTCTTCTACTCCCTATGTTTCTAATGCAGTACAGAGGGATGCACCCTTAGATTATGATGATTCCATACAAAGGCTTCAGCTTCTTGAAAACATCCTGGAAAACAACACTCAGTGGCTAATGAAGGTAATAATAATAATAAAAAAGGCAACAAGAGTCTAATTTCTATCCTTCCTGAAGGCTCAGCTTTTACAACACAGTAGTATACCAATCTCTTGTTCTAATCTTTTTGTAGTTGCTAGAATGCATTTCAGGACCTCTTATTCAGCTACTTGGTACAAACAACTTTGCTAAGATCTGTTAATATTGCTGTATGCTATTTAGAACCATGTGATAAATCCAGCATGGGGAAGTTTGTTTCCTGAAACAGAGAAACTGATTCACTGAGGAGTTATTTTAAAACTTTATACTCTGCTTTTTAGAGAAAGTTCTAAAGTGGCTTTTATGAACAGCGGCTAGTTTATGCTTCCCCATATTATATTCTCAGAATTTTGTGCTGCATATTTATGCATCTGAAGTGTTATACTCTGTTTCATATCTGCATCACATTCCCAGACACATAAATTCCAGTGGAATTTACTTCCAGTTTAATTTGTTTAGGAGTGTAATCTACAGTGTAAATGGTATTAAGGGCATTAGCAGAAAGACCAGATATACATTGTATACTATGTACTGTGTAAAGGAATTCTAATTCTTGTGGCATTTCAGTGACAGCATTTGGGAATAATGAGTGGGTGGGCTACAGAACAGATTTGTGAATAACACTGTAATTATTGCCAAAATTGAATTTATGACTTGAACCTATAAAAGAAAGAGTAGAATTTTAAGGAACAATATCTGATGAATGTTCATGCCACGTTATCTTTTTGAGTGATAATATTACATGGGGAGTGGTGAACTGATAACGTTTTCTCAAAATCTCTGTGTAATTTCTCCACTATAAGCTATAAATGAATGTATTGACAGTGGAAAAAGTTAATCATAGCAAGAAAAATAAGCTGCTTGCACAGAGAAGAACTAAACAGGACTAATTTCTACAATATTATTTATTTACTCTAAAAGCTTTGTCCTTACACATGTTTATTCTGAACTGCACTGGGCTAAGTGGGCTTTACTTTCAAGTAAGTGTGAATAGGATGCTATCCTAAATAAACCACCAGGAAAAACTGAATACAAAATCCAGTTAGAGTGCCAGGTATCTTACAGTGTCTCATGATACAACAACCATGGTCTATGAAAGAAACACATGGCTTAAAATTTAAGTAGGTTTATTCAAAAGTAGGTCCTAATATATTAAGTGGGATTAATTAATAATAAATTTGCTAAGGAATAAGCGTATTCCACAACACCCAAACACGGTAAAATGAGGTGGAATATCTGTTTTGACTAGCTGTCAGCTTCCTTTTCCTTAATTTATAATTAGAAATACTATTTTTATCTGTAAATTAAAACTGTACATGGTAGGCCACTGAAACTTGAACACATGTAGTTAAGTGGCAATGTTGTAAAAACCCTACCTTGTAGGTCTAGTTTTGTGATATTTCTGCAACAGTCCATGACTCTAGGGTACTAAATCCTGTCTGTCTGGATGAGTGTTAAACATATAATCTTGTATAAGCCTGTGAACTTTTCAACCAAACATTTATTAAGAAAGAGACTATAGACTGATATGCCTCTCTCTACCCCCACACTCCAGAATAATTGGAACCTGTTTATTTCAGCCATGTGTACAGGAACACATTTCCGCATTTCTTGTTAAGACAGCTGACCATTTGAACCGGTCAGGTATATGGGCAGACTTCTAAATTAAACAGTAACATGAGCGTTTTAAACAGGATTTGATAACCTAAAGATTTATTTAGGTTATTAGGCTGTTCAGAATAAATATATACTGTTTAAGGACAGAGCTTTTAGTCTAAAAATAATAATGTAGAAATTAGGTTATCATTTAGGTTATTAGATTTACTTATGTAGGAGGCAAAAAAAAAAGGATACAAATAAAAACACAGATACAGTACTAAAACAAGCCAAAATATAAATTAAACAGTTCATTCTTTCTACATTTTATTAACTGAACTTTATCAGATGGTATAGCTGTATGATTGGGTTGTCAGTTCTTTCACACTTGGCACTCTGCACTTGGTCTCTCCATTCTCACTCAGCCTCAATTTAAAACCTGTATATTTTTTTAAAGGAAAGCAACATAAAGGAAGCTCTTTAGGGGTTAACTCAGTTTATTAACAAGCTTCTATTTATTAATATTGGTAGAGATAATGTATGTGTGTCCTCAAACTGAACTGAACAATTACTTCATACAGTAAAAATCAAAACCTTGAAGAACAGTTTTGGAATATCTAAGAAATTTAGATTTCTTTTCTCCTGTGTTCTCATTTAGAAGGTGTACTGCACATTAAATATGGATATTAGTTTCAGGCTTGGAACATGAACACCTCTGTTTGACGTGTGACTGAAATAATACTGTCAACATCTAATTCTCTTTAGAACCAGTTGTCCATAAAAGCTTTGCACCTAATGTATTCTACATCCTCAACAGTATTAAACTTCCCATCTTTAATCACTCATCAGCGGAAATGTTATGTTTTTGAATGGATACCTAACTGTCTGAATGGAAGCGTGTGGAAATCACTGTGCTCGCTTCATCATCACAATAGGAAGTCTCAAAGTGTCACGGTGGCTGCACACTCTGGAAATGAACACAATCAAAGCAAGTGTTGCAATGGGTTCCTAGAGAACCAGTTTTCACTGTCAACTATAGATAATGTGAGATTGTTATAATAATAGCAATCATATGATATTATTTTGCCATCTTTTCTAAAATAAAATAAAAGTGCTAGTGTATCTGTAGCGTAAACTGATACATATCTGACACACCAATTCACAGGTCAGGTTACTTCAGCATTTTCCAGTACATTATATTTCAAGAGAAGAGTCAAATCTACAGTGCATGTACTCATTTGAACCCTCACAACTACTTTCAAGCCTGTACCACATCTGGAATTTTCCAAGTCTGTGCTAGTTTCTTCACGTTTGCAAAAGACATAAAAGCCAGTCAGAGTTTGCTGTAGGGCAGCCAATAAACATCTCTGTTTAACACATTCTAAAATACTTGACAGACAATGAAACTGTGCTCAGCAAACATAAGCTACTATGAACAAGATATAGCTGCTGATTTAGCTCTTGATTAATAACTGGTTTATTTTTACAAATATATACACATACCACAGTAGACGGCATTGATGACTGACACTGTTAAATTCTTATAGCTAGGTATCATGGTAAATGAGAGCCTCTCTCCAGAGGATCCTGAAACAGGCAAAGAGTGCATACGGAAATGAAGGCACCACAATATATTTATTGGCATTCTATATACTGTATCTTGTAATGGATCATTATAGATCATGGTGGAAAGCTCAGTTAAAGACTGGGAAATAGGTATAAAAATTGGTTTACGAATGGGCAAATCTTTGCACCTACTTTCCCATAAGCAGTGCATCTGATATGTACAAAATTTGGAGATATATCCCAAATTCCTCAAATACTGTACTGACACTTACTAGAGTGTCCAGGCAGGCGCTATATTGTTTCTTGCTTTCTTCTCTATGCTCAATTTATTCCTGACTTTCTTTCCCATGTCCACTGTAAAGACATGGGACCACTCACTGTCCAATTTCTTTTTCCTTAATAAAATATTTATTGCTGCTAAATGTTTAAAAGCTGCTCTTATATTCTGGATTGACTGTCAGGGGCTTAAGGCATGAAATTCATTGAGTGCTGCAAAGCTGACCAAAGGCCACTGTCTGTATGTGGAGCTTTAAATGAGATGAGGGGGTTGGGAGGTAATCTGTTGATTTAAGCACAGAATGTACAGTAGCTGTCTGTGACAGCCCATTCCCTCCCAGAAGCTCCAAGGCAGGGGTAAGCCACTTGGTGCCCCCCAGATGTTTTCAGATGAAATTCATAAACCTCAGTCAATATGCCCTGTTACTGAGCATTAGAGAAGTCATAGTCAAAAACATCTGGAGCGTATCAGGTTGCCTACTCTTGCTTCCTATAGCAACCACAATTGACAGCATGGTAGTCCTTTATTCCTAGATACTTCCCATCTATCCCACCTTTAACGTGTAATCATTCTAGTACACAGGGCAGAGTGCTCTATACACATGCAGAAAATCTTTTTAATAGGAAAGAGGTAGGTTTTTTAAAAGTACATAACAGCAACGTGCTACTCAGCATAAATAAAGTATTATTCTGTTCTTAAGAAAATGCTTTCTTAGAAAGTATAGGATTTCCTGAAAAACTGTAGGATCTCTTGTTCTTTATCTCTTAATTCTCAAGGGTTAAATTATACACTGTCTTTAATATATAGTATCAGTTTAATAGGTTTGTCTGTGTTATCAATATCCATTTTGGAGTAGGGACTGGAAGAGTCAGTGCAGTGTTGTGGTTTGAGTGTTGGAGCAATTAGGTACTTTGGACAATTCTCTTTTTCTCTCAGCCTTAGCAGAAGGCAAGGGCAAATCCCCTCTGAAGAAATTCTGCCAAGAAAACTCCATGATAGGTTCACCTGAGGGTTGCCACAAGTCAGAAATGACTTGAAGGCACACATCAACAACAACGTTGCTGGAGAAGACGTTTTGTTTCAAAATTGCGCCCTCCAACAAGAGCTAAAAAGAGAAAGAGTGCTTTCATTGACACTGGTGATTGTGCTGCCTGAATTGAGATGACAGGCATATCAGGAGTAAAGGTCTGCTTGTACCATGGGATGACTGGTTCATCTCCATGATTTATGGGAGGCTAACATAGATGTCTGTAGTACCATCGAATGCCCAGCGTGCCAGCCATCTTTTTGGTCTTCTTATGGGTGGAGACTGATGGAATACCATGGTTTGCATGTGTATGTATGCACAGCATTCATACCGCACGTGTCTGCACTATTATGATTTGTTCAACCATTATTCCTGTGCCATTGTGATGATTCGAAATGTGTGGAATCCTAAAACTCATTTTCGTTTAGGGATATTTGCTGTTAAACAAACCATCAACATGAACCTATACCATGTGGTTTAACTGGACAGACAGGAGGAAAACTACGGAGGAAGTTGGAAGGCTGGAAATGTGTGATCTTAAGTCACCCTTATTCTAGTAAGCCTGGAGAGCAGGAAACTCTTCCTTCCTACCAATGCTGACAGATATCACTCAAGCACACAGAAAAGAAGGGTGCTACTAGCACTTATTATACTTGGCTGTACAGATACCAGAAAATATTTTACCATGGTCAAGTAACAGCAGGGATATAAAGAATAACAATTTTTCTTGCCTTTGATAAGAAAGGGAGTCTTGACAGGTCAAGATGCTTCACCAAAAAATTTTCAACCATTGCACAATTTTTCAGCTATGTCAGAGCAATAAGACTGGCATTTTTCATGAGATACCTACTCAACAATTTGTCAACCATCAAGCAGGTTTTTGACTTTGTGCAAGAGCAATATCTCCAACACTTTTCTCCTCAGCAAAAGCAATAGCAAAAAAGGGAGTGGCACACAAAGTCTTTGCTGAGTAACATTGTACAAACATAAAAAATTACAAAAATTAAAAAATCACCAAAAATAAACAAGAAATCTGATAATCTGGTGCAGTGGGGAGAAAGTTTTTGAAATGATTTGTTGTCACATGCAAAAATGAAGTAAGCAAATATTTTCATCTATATATAACAGGCTGTCACTGGAAACCTTAGCTTGACGATGAAGTATATCCTTCACTCACACATTCCTGTGTTAATCCCTACTGTCTCCCATGACCTTCTCAAGGGCTGGAGAAGACCTTGGAGAACCACTGTTGCTCAAAGCAGACATTACTGAATTAGATGGAACTTTGCCCTCACACAGCTTGGCCATGCAAGTTTCCCACATTTGTCTGACAGGTTAGGGACTGCAGTACTGTCAGAAAATGGAATTGGTTGAAAAGCAGAACCCATGTGCTATACTGTAGGGAGGACTTATGGAAGTTTAGTTGGGACTGACCATGCACATGCTGCTTACAAAGTCTCTCAGCCAGCTTGGAGCCTTTCCCCTCCATCTCAGTTCACTTTGCAAGCAGTGTGTACATGCGGATAGTTCCAAGAGGACCTTTGTAGGCAAGGAGAACTGATGAAAGAGTGGAAACCTCACTGAATTAATGGAACTTGTTCTTAATTTGGAAGTGGGAAAAGAGCGAGTCATCAAATAATGGGGTGTCAAAAGGTGGCAGCTTCCTGTGTTTATATATATTCAATATTTGATTATTCAACTGACTGTTACCCAAAATATTGCTAACAGCTTGTCTAAATAGCGCAGGTAGCAGCAGAAAGTACTTTTATGGACTGCAATTCTCAGAATTCCCCAGCATAGGCAGTGTAGATAGAGTGATTCTGGGAGCTGTAGTTCCAAACTCTGGGTATGAGAACTATAATATCCCCCTATCCTCAAAAAAGCATTTGGAGAACTGTACATAGCCAGACTTTCATTCCACTGTCAAGGCTTTGTGGCTGATTCCTTTCAGATCAATAAGACACTATCTTGTACTGTGGAGAGATGGTCCTCAGACAGATCCTAGAAGGACTACACTAGAGTTCAAGACACAATATTTTTGGTATCAAAGAGCTCACAGTGTTTGCCTGGCTTTTAATGTAAATATGCATTTTAAGTGATTGCATACAAAGGCTTCTAATTAAATCTATACAGTAGCATACACTGAAATGCCAAATAATTTATGTGTATATTTTTGGCATCTCAGACAGAATATTTATTTATTTTTATTTCATAATACTTATATACTACCCATTACTAACACTGATTATGGATATGCTTCCTTTACTGGGTAACCTTGATTTGCTTTGGAAATTTGCAGTAAATCAAGCAAGGGAAAAATCCCTTCTTATTGTATTGGAGATAATGCATAGCATGCCCTATAGCCTGGGAAGCTGTTCCTTTACAGCCATTAACAGATATTAGAGATCTCTAGGATGTGAAAGGATCTCTCTAGCTAACTTACATGGCCAACCCAAGACATTCTGCTGCTTGAGACAAATGACAAGGTAGCAATTCCCCCTGCCATTCCATGTAGAGAAGCCAACTGGACTGGAAATTTAACTTTACTTTGGTAATGGTTATGGGATAATGCCTTCCACTGAATTTGAAGGCTGCAAGCTAGTTTAGAAGATACAGAAGAGGCTATGTGGCAAACACAGCTCAATTCTTCACAGAGGAGAATGTCCAGTAAGCTTAGGAGAGATGGCCAGGGGGCTGCTGCTGCTCCCAGCATCTAACACCTGAGGTAGTTGCCTCACTTTGCTATATTCCCTGTATGGTCTACCTAGAAGTAAAAAATAATCCTCAAAATGTCTTACCAAACTTTAAATTTGTAATAGTTTGATGTCCTAGGAGATACACTAACTCCCTTCCTGGGCTGAATCCTGCCATAGTGTAGGTTGAAGTAGCTTACTTGTAGTGGCACCACAGGATGAGTGAGTGAACAGATGAAGGCAGGAATTGGTATCTGAATGATGTGCCATGAAGTCCTAAGAGAGGAATTGGAGGCACCACCATTTGGTGTGACTTCATGCACCAAATTCCCAGTACTGCTACCTTTCTATATCCATAAGTGATCTTCAGTGGCAAGTATCATGAAACCATCTGCTCCTATAGCTGCACGAAACCTTCATCAGTGTTGCCCCAGATGAGAACACTTTTCTGTGTCACCACAGAGAGCTTCCTAAAGAAGGAAAAGGTGAAACACTGATTCATGCTCGAGTCATTTCCATGGAATGTCTTTTCCTCTGGGGTGTACCCCCCCTTTTCTATATAGAAAGGACATGCCATTGATTTCTTACATGTTACTAAAACAAACTTGTTACAAGTGGGATATTAACTTTGTAGATATAGAAGCATTAACTCTTCCCCAGACAGTCAAAATAATGCATTGTTGATGGTGATGTGGTGAAAGATGACCATATGTCCTAAACACTGCCTTCCAGTTTCCTTTTGAACTCACTTCAAGGTGCTGGCTGTAACCTATCATGTGTAAACAGCTTTGGGCCACAATAGCTGAACAATTTGCCTCCTTCCATATGATGGGGCCCAAAGTGAGATATTTTAGCAGAGGTCCTGTTGTGAGTCCCTTTGCTCCAAGAAACTAGGCTGGAAAGCACATAAGGCAGCCATTTCTCCATGTCACCAAGGAGGAGGCAGGCTAGCTTAGTTTGTTTTAAAAGAATTCTTCATAACTGTACAGAAAACAATAAATAAATACATTTAATAACTACAAGGAGATGTAACAGTTCTCAAACTACACAGGGAAACCTTTGGATAATCCTCCGTTAGACAGTACTCTGTATATAATTGTATTTCAGGCATATGTGACGTGAATTTGGGAATTGCTTGACACCATGTTATTCCTATTGAACAGTTAATACAATACGTAATTTTGAAGAGAACACCAGAGAACATCTACAAAGTTTACCTCTATTGGCAATTAACTGTTTGGAAAGTTAATGCATGGAGCTGTACAAGCGTGCTTGTGTTGCAAAGGATGTTGCAGTGGCACAGTACTGGATAGTTAAAGAACCAATAGCAGCAGTCACTACTGTCAAGAAACATACATGAAAGGGATATAAAGACATGGAACTAGAGAAGCAGAACATATGGGAGGAGTCTGGATGCAGAGATCTTACTTATATGCCATGACAGCCAGGCATTAATCTTCAAGACAGTATAGTAATATAATGTATGTGTATATGTGCATGCCTGTGTACATACAGATGATTAAAAAGCACAAATACCGTCATCCACTGAAGAATGCTGAAAACAAGAGTGTTCTAAACTACTCAGCTCAGTTTCATCTTTAGCAACTAAAGGCAGAAGCCAAAAAGTCTTTTTTTATTTTTGGTGTCCCATCCTGAGTCTTATCCAAACTAATTAATTGATTAGCACAATCCAATATGGACACAATATCATAGAAGTATTGTATGATTTTTAGCTAATATCAAACTCATTTTAGCTAATATCAAACAATCCTATTCATGTTTACCCAAATGTAAACCTAAATGTATCCAGTTGGGCTTATTCCCTGGTAATATGTTTAAGATTCTAGCTTAAATTTATCTTCCATTCTTTTCAAAAGTTTTAAAAGGAATAAACCAGCTTGCTTGTAGAGGGGATTTTATTAATAATGAAAGACAAATATATAAATTTTACCCTTGATTTGTACATTTAATTGCTTGATACCCTACATTCAAGAGTATGAGAACAGAAAGGTTCATTCAAAATTACCTCTCCACATGTAAGTTACCCCCAACAATCACTAGCATATAATATTTTTATTCAAAAACATGTGTATAACTCTCTGTTTGTGGAACTATATCATGCCTCTGTGAGCTGTTCAAAATGATAAATATGAACTTTTCCAAATAGTTATTAAGGACTTGGAAGAAGTTCATGGGTTACAAGCAGAGAGATATTATATTCTTCCAAAATACATTATTTTGACACCAATTACCTTCAAGTGCAATATTATTTTTGTTGGGTCCAATGCTTGGCACCTAGCAAATAGGTACTCTGGAAGCTAAAACACAAGCAGCATGCTTGGGAAATCAGAGTAGTCCCTTTATTGCTATATAAATCTAGCATGAAAGCAAAGCCAACTCAGTTGCTTTCCACAAAAAAAATTGTCAGCAATATAATGTGAGGCATTTCACAGTTGGGATCTGGAGACATATAAAATCATCTCTGAAAGCAAGTTATAACTTGTGATGCATAAACAGATGGGAGTCTGCATTACCAATTAAACTTTGTGGCTTGACAGGAGCAGAAAGCACGTCTCTATACTCAACAATGGAAGAGGGGTTTTTGTGTGTGCCAATTTCTTCACGGTTACAGCTCCTTACGGGCTGCAAGCCACTCCAGAGAATCAGGGCATGCTGCAGAAAGTAGCAGGGCCCACAGATGATTCACCCTTCCCTTTCCATGAAATTGTCTGCATACCCTTCATCAAAGTCAACAGACTGCCAATTCAGGGATTTTACACAACACAGTGGCCTAGTTTACATGGCACAATAATTCAAGGGGCCACAGGAACCTTGATTTAACCACTGGCAAGCTGCATGCTGATTCATGCTGCCCAATTACTCCCGTTCCTGGTGAAACCAGATGAGGAAACCGCAGAGCTTTGTTCCATGTCATGGTTATCATTTATGAAAATCCGAATGCAATTGCAACTCTAGTTTCTCTTGAAAAAACCCCCTAAATGAATCCAGCCACAAACTTAAAATTAACTGTGGATTCCATCTCAGTTTTGTGGGGAGAGAAAAACAAATTAAAACACAGTGGCAGCTATACCAGTTTCACATCACTTTACAAACAAATTACAGAGCAAAGCTTTTTCATTTGGTTAGTAGCTTTCACTTCAAGTGGGAACAATGAAGAAGTGTGTCCTAGCATGTTAATCATCCATGATAATCCAAGGTTCCTGTGGATTTCTGGTTTACTGTGTCATATGGCCATGACCATTATGTTTTCCCTCCAAGAAAAAGTAAGCTGAATTGCTATAGTATCTTTGTTGGGGAATCAGTAAGATCTCCCACAGATTTTAAAAATGATAGAATCAAGCATCTTAAGTTTCTACAGTGTTTGGATTGTGAGACTCCATTCATGTATGATTGTTACCTTCCTTCCTTTCTTTGACTAATATATGAAAGGTAAGAAAATGTAAGAAGCAAGCAAATCCTAATAAAATGTTTTACCAAACAGACTATAGTATGATTTAGTATTAAGTGCCCATATAAGACATATATATTTGTGTATATATTTGATAGAAGTAAACTTTTTAAATAACCTTTTTTTGAGAACATATTGCAAATGGAACGTTAAAAACAGAGAATCTAAAACAAGCAAAAAACTAAGTACTGACACCCTCCTGCAATAATAATTACTAGGTCGTCTTTGCCTGGCCTAAATTCCACCCCTTATATAAGTGACTCCAACTGAGTGAGGAATATGTGAGTTGTGTTTAGATGCAGGACTGTTTGGATACTCAAAAAAGCATGCTCTCTAATGTCAGTTTACTACCTGGAACTAATGACCAACCCCTACTGTGAGAAAGATTATACTCTAAAACTAAGGTGGGGGGGAGGGAGGGAGAGAGGGTAAAAGATGAGTGGAGAACCAGACAAAATATGGGGCAACAAAATAGGGCAACAAGAGGGCACTAACTGCATGCTTTGATGGCTATTAAGGCTTTCAGAAGTATTTAAATGCACTTTGTGGGGGGGAAAACTTAGAGCAACCCCATTCAAAGGATGCCTGCACATGCATACAACAGTGCAGAAGGAAGGTGAACAACAAAGTAAACACACACACCATACAGCAAAGCCTCTTGATGCTACTATGCTGAAATAAAAGAGGAAGACTGTGAGAAAGGAGGAAGAAGGACAATAGAAGAATGAGAGATGGGGATAGAAAGAGACAAATGCACAGAATTGAGAGATGGGGCAAGAGTGGAAACAGAGGCACAAGAAGCCTAAGGGGTAACAGAATAGGGAAGGAAGGAGGGATGGGATGAGGAAAGGTCAAACAAGAAAAAGATGCAGGGTGACCAATCAACAGACTAGCGAGTAGGAAGAAGCAAAGAAGTGTGAGAAAGAGAGAGGCTGTGTGGGACAGCACATTTTTTCTATTAATCCAGCCAGGAGTTTGTTTTGGGTTCCACTTGGCAACAATCAAGGAAGTGTCAACTGCAGAGACCGACACAGAGTCATTCCACACACCGTGCAGAAAAATGTTGGGCGCAGATTGCACCATCTGACCATTGTGCAGTTTCTCAGCATTCACAAGGGTAGTCATCACTCCTATGAATTTCATGCAGGGTCCCTATCAATTATTTTTGATCTTGAATCAAGCCAATTTGTTCAAACCAAATTGCTCATTATTTTCTAATTAACTGGAGCATCTAGCTAAATCAGTGAAATACTATTAGTTATATATGAAAAAACCCCCCCAGCCAACTAGGAACTCAACAATTCATCACTTTTCTGTCTTTTCACATACCCTAGAGATATTGAGATATTAGTAGTTTTTTTTTAAAGCAGTGAATAAAAGGTGCAGTTTTCACTCTGTTAGAAGAAGACAAAGTTGAAACATATTAAGCAATGTCATCATGTGGGGAAATTCATTATAACGCATTATAGCATCTCTTAATACCCAAAATAACAGAATTTCATATCATATTTAAAACATTAAAGGAATCCCACTGGCCTCTAGTAAATGCTGACAATGCACACTCAAGGCTTCTACAACCATAGATGCTTCTGAACACACCCCATTATTGGTCTTTTTTTTTTTTAAATCAGAACTAATGGCATCAAGATTGTATGCCATTTATTTGATAGGCCTGAAAAGTCATCTTGTCCGTACCATGACATGTAAGTAACCACTGACTTCCTGTTCATGTTGTAATAGTTAACAAGTTTCTTAGGACTCTCAAAAAAGAAGCTGAACCAGCAGGTCATGGGAATGCAAAGTCCGGAATAACATTCCGCCCCTCCAATACTGATAGTTTGGTGAGTTTAAAAGTAAACATCCCCTTTTTACGTACTTGACAACGGAAGTCTCTGATGCTGGCATTAAGTTGCAGTTTGATACCATACCCACTCTCAGAAATTAAAAAAAAAAGAAGACTTCCATCTCTTTTTTACAGGAGGTATTTTAATATGAAGCGCTCCAGATTCCCTTCTGTACCATACAAAGACAAAATCTTGAGTTATAATATAGACTATACTTCCTTAAGATTGCAGGTGGAAATGACATTTTTTAGTGGTCTCCCATATTAAAAAAAAAAAAATTCTGAACACTTAAAAAAAGGATAAAAAGAAAGTGCATTAGACAGGGATATTCTAGCCCAGCATGTCCTTTGCATGTGTGTGTTTTTTGTTTCATAGTAAAATCTTCAAAATATTATTCCTCACTAGCAGTCTGAAGTTGGAGACTCTAGTCTACTGGTTCATTTTGCCATGTGTGTGCAGAGACAGAACTGAACACATTCTCTTTGAAAAGCCTTCTCATTCATGCCATGAACAGAAATCTCTGCACTAAACAACTCGCAATACCAGAGGCAACTCAACTGCACAAAATTGTTCATAACTGAATCCAATCTGCTTTTAAGGAAAGTTCATCGAGCATTCAGTACATGGAATGCAGAAAAATGTTAAACATCACAGCTGGCATAATGCCAGTTAGAGAAAAAAAACCTGCCTGATTCTCACACATATTTTGTTTGAATTTAAAAGGGAATATTCCAAATATTTGGAATGCTGAGAAACTACAAGAGGGTCATTTTCACATGGATACTGTAGGGGCGCATTAGAAATATGTTTTTGCATTTTCGTATTGAATCTCTGCGCTCATATTTTACCATTCTTAATGAAATTATTTCCAGTTTAAATCTACAGAGCCTGTGTATGCAACAACTAGTTGAGTGTACAGGATTTCTCCACTTATCTGACAGGTTAGGACCAGAGCACTGTCAGAAAATGGAACTGGGTTGAAAAACAGAACCCATGTACTGTAGGGAGCACGAAGGACTTATGAGACTCACTTCCAAAGTCTGTCAGCGGGCTTAGTGCCTTCCCCTGCAGCTTGCTTTGTACACAGCACGCTTGTACAAGTGGTTCCAAGCAAGCTGCCGTAAGCAAGAATTACTGATGAAAGAGTGGAACCCCTGTCTAATTAATGGAACTTGTCCTTAATTTGAAAATGTCAGAAGAATGAGTTGTAAGATAATAGTGAGTCAACAGTTTGGGGCTACCTGTACATGCAAGGACTATTCAGACCTGGGATTGGTTTACAGTTCCCATGATTGCTACTAAAACTAACTTAGGCTCAAGTTTCAAGATCACTATTGCTGTGTAAATGACAATAACAATTTATCCATCTGTTTATTTCAGTGCTCCAATTTCAGCATTTTGATTTTGCTATACGGACTGGCACTTAATTGCCTCGGCATGTCCATGCAGAATTTTTTCAGGAAAAAAAAATGTACAGCAGAGTAAATTGGTAGATTAAAAAATTGCTACGTGGTGACCCTATTTTTTAACGGGAACATTAGAATCAGGTTTCTAAGACCTGTGATTTCAGTCAACTAGGATTTGGTTGACAAATTTGGTGGATATAAGCCTGACTATGCTTTTTAGCACAAGTAGTTTTCTTCCTACGATCATAAATGACTGCTACTGTTTTTCAGTAGAGTTAATGATCCCAGTCATATTGTTTATATGAAGAAACATGGCCAAGTGTTTGAAAACTATCTATTGTTTAGGAAAATAAATGTGTCTCATTTTCCCCACGTGGTAATATATGAATATATGACATTTAAGTCTCATAAATTTGCACAAAGGTCTAGCACTGTGGATGTCACAACATAGTGTGGGGGAAAAAAAAGAAATTGTTAGATTAAACAAATTATGAGGAAGTACATTGAATTAGAGAACCAGTGTGGTATCATGGTTTGATTGTTGGACTAGGCCTCTGGGAGACCAGGGTTTGAATCTCCGCTCAGGCATGGAAATTCTCTGGGTGGACATGGGCAGGTCACACTCTCTCAGCATCAGAGGAAGGAGATGGCAAATCTGCTCTGAATAAAACCTACCAAAAAAACCCTAGGATAGGGTTGCCATAAGTCAGAGTAAGCTGGAGAGCACATAACAATAGCAACAATTTCGAATTAAATCATGTGGGATGAAAATCCTAAGAACACATCCTAGACAATAAGCCCCATTGAACATAATGAGTTCTACTTCCAAATAGTTGCTGTATATTCATCCATACATTATCATCAGGAGTCTTTTATTATACACTTCACCTCAAATGTTAAGCAAAGAAGACCCAAACTATGGAACTTTCTCCCTACAAATACTCCCTTGTGTTGTCTTTGTCATCTTTTAGTCATGTCCTTTCATGCCCTTAATGCTATCTATTTTTAGATGTTGTTTTAATTTTTGTTTTTTATTGCTTATTATTAAATTGCTGTAAGTTGCTATGACTGTCCTTGTGTTGAAAGACAGGTATAAATAAATAAATAAATAATCAATCAATCAATCAATCAATCAATCAATCAATCCTAATGAGATCAGCAGCTCCAGCTATTATGGTAGCAGATTTTTTTTCATGCAGTTTGTGGGGTTGATCCATTGTTTGATGATGCATGTAAGGATTCTCAAAGAGGCTATAAAATGTACTGTGCTCTCAGGTAAATCAGGAGTTTGTGCTCTTCAAACAAAGGCAAGTTTCTATCTGAGTTTCTAGCAGCTCTCTGGCTGATGGCAAAGGATTACAAACATTTTCTGTGTTTCACAGCAAGTTGCAAGCAGATGATTTTAACACCCTCTCTTCACTGAGCCTACAGTTAACAATCTTTCAGTTGCAGAAACATACATGTTGGCCAACCCACCAGCCCAGATTTGGAGATTTCTTGTCTCTTTCCTTATCACCTAATTTTTGAACCACCATACCTGATGAAGAGTTCTGGAGAACCACAGAGTACCACTGTTACATTTTAGTGCTGCTAAGAAAAGGCACAACCTACCTCTGCATTTTGTTTTTATCTATGTACTACACAGTTACCTTTGTTTCCCTTAGTTTTCTCAAAAGTGTCTTTACTAATAAAGTGCCATACTGAGTTATAGCTTTCCAGGCATTAGAAGCATAGAATGCCACTGTAGTTCTTTTTTTTTTTTTAGCCAGCAAAGAGTAATTGATGCTCTTGACTTCAAGAACAGTAGCTTTCCTTCTTTATTTTGCACATGAATGGTTTTCATTAAGATTATCTCCTCTACCCAAAAGTTTTGGTTCCCATCTTTGTTTACTACTGCAAGAGTTTTATCACTTAAACTTTCAGGACGGTGCATGTGTGTGTCCATGTGTGCATTTATGTGTGTTCAGATGTGGGTGTATGTGTACTGCCCTGAGCATTTTCCCTCTTTCTCAATGTCTAGTTAGTCTTCATTTAGTTACTTTCACCTTTTTTTGTTTGTTGACAGGAAAAGGAGATAAGAGAGGAAAACATAGCTGGAGGTCTGGACTGACAGAATTGCTCTCAGCAGGCTGTGTATAAAACTAATACTGTAGGCTTCTCAGGCATTCCCATCTGCATTCTCAAGAGGATTGTTTTTTCTTGACAAACAACAGAAGTCTACAGGGACTTCCTGCCCGAACTATAAAGGGCAGTAAACCAGTTTTAAATTGACTCTTTTCCAGCCTGGAGTTATGTACTTGTCTTTTCATTAAATGTAAATGCTTAGGACACAAATTCTCATTACAAGCTGGGACTTTTAACTATATAGAAGATTATATTAATTCTTTTTCTAACATTAAAGGGACATTTAAAAAGGTAGTAATGGTCTCTCATGGTAAAATTCTGTATTTCTAATGCACACTTTTAAGCTATGTAGAACAGAATTAGAATGGTTAGAAAATGAAAATTATACTGCTGAGTGCACAAATGATGGGGAAAGAGAGCTTAAGAAAATAATGAGCATTGCACCAATTTTAGCTAAATCATCCCCCTCAGTTTTCTTAGCATAGTAGTTAAGGAGGCCACTGCAAAAACATAATAGGGATAGCTGCCCTCCTTTTAAGTATGGGTATTTAATGGCTTAAATGTTAGCTATGTTAAATGATAAAGTTGAGAACAAAGTTGAGAAACATGTTAGAGACTATCTTTACTCTCCTCATTTTAAATAACATATGGCAGCTGAAGCTTCTTCCAAAATAAAAGTGATTTTTCTATGATTGCAGCTATAAAACTGCCAAAGATAGTTACTAAAATATGGTGTTCCCTTTCAAAGCAGACAAGCACTAACCAATGAAGAAAGTTTCAAGACACGCTTAAAATGAATTGCTACAGCTAATTTCAAACATAATTAGATAAGATTAAGAACACAGGTCTAAACCCAGTTAGCAGTCCCATAAAGGGTAGATCCATTCAGCCAATGGAAATTCCCACCAAGTTACCACTGATTCACTGAGTCTACTTTACTTGCAACTAGCAACCAACTTTAGGCCACAGCTGCTAATGCAGTTGGAATTTATGTTGCCTGTGGAGGGTTGCTGGGCCAGCAGCATCTCATTCTCTTGAGATTTCAGGGGCAATACCTGAGACCAAGGGGTAGGTCCTTATGATATCACAGGAGGCGAATCTTTGTGATATGACAGACATGGGAAAAGCATGGGTTGGGAGGCAGTGTGGAACTGCTTCTGAATCAGTTAACTGTGAAAACAGGCATGAGGGCAATGGGCCCAAAATATGGCTTAGAACAAGCTAGCCAGGCAGTGTGGCAAGCACAAAAATTATCAATTTTTAAATGCTGGGTAGGCAGCAAAATATAGCCAGTAGCTACAGCAGACTCCATCACTTTTATAAGGGTTAGTATCCCACATAGCTTTACTTATAGTACACATGATATATGGGGAGTTTTTCTAGGCCCCGTGCAGATACTGGGTCTTGAGGAAGGCTCACTGCTAGGCCTCAGAGAGCCGCCCGCCACTGCTGCTGCTAGGGCTTACACAACAAAAAGGCTCTGAGTTACAAAGCTGCCCTGCCATGTCCTGCCCTGTTTCAAATGTCACAATAAACCCAAGTGCATGCCCCCTCCTTTCCCTAGTGCATTCCTCCTGATCCCGGCTTTTTGATTAACTAACACTGCACAAGCATATTCCTCCCGATCCTGCTTTTTGGGGTACTAACACTGCACAAGTGCAACACATATGAAGATACTTTTTGCATTGATCTGTTCAGCTCTGGTACCAGCTGGGAATGGATGGAGAGGTGTGCACAGTCCTTAAAGTCATTTCATGTACAACCCCACTCCAATTTCTTCCTCTTCCAGTTTTCTCTCACTGCTTTGAGATAAGGAGAAGCAAAAACAAAAACAAAACACCCACACACACACACACACACACACACACTTTTTGAGACTTCTGTGGGTGCCCTGAGACCTGGAAACAGCACAAATGGGGCAACATTTCAATTGAAGTGAAGTTCAAAACAGAGCAAATATCTTTTTAAGTATTAGCTGTGTGTCCAAATGGACACCTAGTGCTAGCTTTTGGATACCTAATGGAAAAAACTTTTTTTCCACAGGAGTTAAGAACCAACAGCTTGCCTAAATAAAAAGGTTTTTCCCTTTTGGTAGAAAGAGAACAGAGAGGGTCCCAACTGAACCTCCTGTGGAAGGGAATTCTGTCGGCTAGGAGCAGCTACTGAGAAAGCTGTTTCCCATGTCCTCACTACACACGTCTATAATGGTGATGGAAGCAAGAAAAAGCCCTCCCCCACCATAAAGATCTTCAAACTCAGTCAAGGTTATGTAAGGAGACACACTTTCAGATAGTCTATATTGTAGATAATGGAGAAGTTTCACTTGTTAACCTTTAGAATGGGGAAATGGACACCCAGTAATAATTTCTTTAAAAATGTTTTACAGCAGAACCATGGAGAAAGCCCTTCTCTATAGCAAGAGCCTACCTCACTCTTCTTTTTATCTATAACTTTAATCCGTATTTTGAAAGTACATACAACACCACATTTTGAAATTTTGTTAAGACGGTAGATACATAGAGCTGCTTTTAATGCAAGTTCATTTTATGTGGTTTCAACTATACGCGAAGAGCTTTTGCAGGAACATGGAAGCACATGGTGGTGCCGATCCTGCTCCTTTCTTTGGGAACAAAAGAGGAGCATTTGCGCGCACACACACACTGCTGTGTCACTGCTGAAGCTGCTGGCTGGCCTACAATTGTTGGCACCACTGCGCTCTACAATCCCAGGGGGGCTGGTGGTGTGAGGGGGGTGCCGATCCTGCTTGCTGGTTAGTGAATGAAAGAGCAGGATAAGCACAAGCCCCTACTGCCGTGTCTCTGCCAAAGGCACTGCCAGCAATCTCAGATCGGCTGGCAATAGGCAGGAGGATTCTGATCCTGCTCTCTTGTTTATTTTCATGCTTTCTCCTTTGCAAAGAAAACACAGTTCTGCCTGTGTCCTGACATTCTGACTAAAAACAGGCCAGAAATACTGGGGGAGATTTCACAGCTTCCCATTTGAAGCCAAAATGTTTGTTGGGGGAAAGGAAAAGCTAAACAAGTCTAAATTTGTTATCTACTAGTTATGAGTAACATACCCTGAAAATATTATTATATTATATTAGCCCCTTCTCCCAAAGCAGGACCTAAGGCAGTGGTTCTCAACCTGTGGGTCCCCAGATGTTTGTGGACTTCAGCTCCCAGAAGCCCTGAGCATTGACCATAGTGGCTGGGGCTTCTGGGAGCTGAAGTCCACAAACATCTGGGGACCCACAGGTTGAGAACCACTGACCTAAGGTAACTCATACAAGGAATCAGCTGGAAAACAGTCAAATTTTCAAGACAGTTAAAATATTTCATTAAAATAATAGACTATAAACAGTAAACAAAATACAAAAGTTAAAAAATAAAGCACACCTCCCCCCATAAGAAGCCTCCCTGCAAACAGTGACACATTAAAAGCCTGCTTGAACAAAGGAGAGCAGGGAGGGGGGGCCAGGGTAGTCTCCTATGGAAAAGAATTCCAGGGGGTGGGAGCAGCCACTGAGAAGGCTCTTTCCTGTGTCCTTGTCAAACTAACTTGTGAAGGTGGCACGACTGAGAGAAAATCTCTCTCTTTCAGATGAACCTGCTACATAGAGTCATTCTGAGGGTAGCACAAAAAACTACCTACTTGATTCCCTTGAAGACAGGGAAGTTAAAGATATCATAACATAATAAATGAATACAACTGCCATTGTTTAGAACACATTATATGTAATTTTAGATTATCACTTCTAGCGGCCTAATATCTGACTGTTCTTTTTGAGAGGTCTTCAAATCAGTTTTATTGCTTTTAGCTTGTATAGCATGACAAAATGCAGAAAATGAAAACCAAGAAATAGGTGATCCAATGCTGGTCACCATGGACTAGGAAAGGTTGATTAGATCACCTGAAAATATAGAAGTCTAACACATTTCCAGCTATACAGACTTGAAAATCTTCCTTTTTTAAACAGAGGTTGGATGCCCACCTCTCACCTTTAGCAACACATTCATGCTCTGGCAAGGGAATGGACTAGAAGGTCCTTGGGATACTTCTAAATCTATTACCAAATGATTTTATGGAGAGTGGGCTTTTTTTTTTTTGTAGGCTGTCTACTCACTTGATAGAAATCCATAAGGATGGAGAGGACAAGCAGACACAGGCATCATCTCCATTGCCTCTCCCCCAAACTTCTTGAGATTGACAGAGAATGCCTGAAAACAAACTGTGACTGTGTTTGGCTGAACATGGTTACAAGGGGTCTGTGCAGCTGGGAATCCAAGGCAGTCAGTGTTCCTGATCACGTGGAGAAATGGAAGTACCTTCAGTCAGATTCAGTTTCTGTGTCTCTTCAGATTTACGTTAAGCTCATAGGCCAACCTTGATTAGATTTTTGTTATTTCCATAGATGTTCCATCAAAGAAAGGTTGTGTAGCCCATTTGTGTTTGGATCTTCTTTTTGTGGCTTCATAAACTGTTTGTGTACCTTTAATGGTCTCTGTTGCATGACAAAAAAGCAAGCAGCAGGAAATGTGCTTTTGTTTACAAAAGGGAAAACAAAATACAACCTCAAGTGACCTTAAGTCACCTATGCAATGCTGTTTTCATTATTACTTTTGTCCAAGTTTCATATGTTTAACAAGGCAGCCATTGTGTTTACAGTGGACCCTCTGTATGTTTAACCTCCATAACTGTGATTTCCAGTGAGAGTGTAGCATCATGTCTTATACATAAAATGGCAGCGAAATGAACATGGATGTGCTGAAGCTTCACATGTGGTGTCAGCACGTTTTAATAACATGGGATGCGATCAATCACTTTTTTGCTATTCACAGGGGGTCCTGGAACTGAACCCCTGCAAATACAGAGGGTCCACTGTACTATGCTAATAAAGCCTTCTGCTGAATCAACCATATAACTGTGGCTTGTTATTATTGCACATAATAGCCTACATTTATTTAGAATAGCCTTTCATGATTTGAAATAGTTGTTCCACCTTATGCAAGATGATTTCTGAAGACTGAATTTGAGACACACACTATGAAATTGGACAAAATGGTGAGAGGTTTGTTGATATGTAGTTATATGTGAGAATTGAACTGAATCTAGCCAGCACCAGAATTTCTTAAACTCAGTAAATGTAGGATAAACAGTGAACTCAAATACTGCCTTACTACCCATCCCAGTTTTTTTTTAAACTTAGCTATTCTCTTTTACTTCATGATTTGCAGCTTATTCAGTCCGTCCTCAATTTAATGCACAAAAACATCCATACCTGGAAAACTTCTCTTCTTCATTTCCCAAATTCACCAAAACAATGTTTCAGAGACAGGCTGAAAATCAAAGAACTGCTCCACTCATTTGATACTCCCATGACAGTTTTGGGCTCCAGTTTTTCCCAGTATATCATACTGGGTCACATAATAAAACTTTTAATTCTCTACACTTTAAAAACCAGGTGACAATGTCACTGCTAGCTCCTACTTAGATTAGTCACCTGTCTATTTTTCATCTGGGCAATGCAGAAACTAATGACGTATATCCAGTCCCTATACTCAGATAAAATCCAGAGGTAGTAGAGGAAAGGAGAAACTGAGGTGACATTTTCTCCTCTCTGCTGCTCTTGTCTCACTCCATGTAAGGTTCTCACTTGCCCTTCTCCCCTCTGCTGAAAACCAGTAGGATATAATGGCTAGCATGGTGGACTGGCACCAAGGAGGCCTGGCTTCATATACAAGCTCAGTCACGAAGCAGTCTGTGATATGGGAGTGGGAGACCTGCTATTTCTAAATAAATACAGGGTTAAGAACTCCAGTGAGTATGCCCAAGTGCTCTGGCCTTACTGTGTCTGGGCTACAAATGTTTTCAGCTTAAATTTGATTAACATTCTAGAAAGATTCCCCCCCCCACAGTGATCTGCATCATGTCTTGCAAAATTTACTTGTGCCATTTATAATGGGTGGCACTTAGCTGTAAAAAATTGAGGAGTTCTGCATTTAACTTGTTGTCAAGATCATGGATGCGTAGCTACATTAAAAAAACACTAAAGAAAGAAAAACTAAGACCTCATAAATGAGAAGTTTTAGTTCTTTTTCATCAGTATGGAATTATAAATCACATAGATGAAGAGTAACTACAGCATCTTCACAAAAGCACAACCAATTTGTCAGTCTGGTGTCTGACTTGTTCTACGAAACAGACGTAAACAAGGTTCAGTGAGATCTTCCTTTCAAATAGGAATTGGCAAATCGTTTTTTACTTTTAAAATGATTAATTATGAAGTCCAGACTGGCGTTCAGGGAATGGTATGTGCTAAAACTAAGTTGTATTTCTTTGTATTTCCTTACAGACTGCAGGCAGTCTATCTCTTGCTCTTCCACTTTACAATGGTAAAAGCATTACACTCTTAGAAAACATGCATATAACGTCTCTCTTTTCCAAGAAAGGCAACCAGGTGCATGTTGTCCTACAATCTATACAATGATTTCCCTCTGATCAGGAGATGCTTACTTAGTTAACCTTTGGAAATGGTGCTAAGCATATTTGATAACTAGCTGCATTCAGGTGCTATGCTAAACTATTACTGGGCAACCTGAAACTAAGCCTCATTGAAGTTCTTTCTTAGAACACCAAAAACTAGTTAGGTGTAGGAGATAGGCAACTGGTACTCTCCTGATGCTATTGGACAGCAACTTTATTACGCATTGTCATTAATTATGCTAGGAATGATGGGAACCACTATCCAACAATATTTGGATGGCCACCAGTTGCCCACTTGGCATCAGACTAACATTTAGCATGGTAAAAATGCACTATGGAAAGCCAGAGTTTTCCAGCTGATCTTTTTCAAACAACCCATCATTAGTTTAACTTTAGCTTGTCAGTTCAGACAACACAAGAAACTAAACTTTCCAACATACTGTAGTCAAACTGGAGGACTGGGTGTGTTTGACTCAAAGTCTTACTGCAGTTCATTCTGGTCATATTAGCTGGGGAATTCTGAGTGTTATACTCCAAAACATAAGTGTTCTAAATTCTGCCCAAAATATGCTTTGCATTGTCCATGCATCTACTACATAGTTAGGTTTTGGAGTGGATAGTGGGAGTAGGTACTAGATACCTAGTGAAAGAAATTTAATACTTAAAAAAGATTGATGATGACGATGATGGTGATGATGATGATGGATTTAGATGGGCTCCATTTTAAAAGTCGAGTTCCAAGAATCAATTTAAATAACATAAAAATAATATAAAACTCCTAGAACTCACATTTGTACAAATGAAATATAAACATTTTATCAGTTTGTCAGATACAGCTTTAAACGCTCTGATACTCTTGAGGAATATACATAAGACATGGATGTAAAGAAAGGGAAATTTGCCTGTTTGAAGGTGCTTAACATCTCATGTAGTAAGAAATAAAGACCACATCAAAAGAAGAGGAAAAAAAGACACATTTCCCAAGAATATTGGCAGGAGAGCATTCCTAATAAGAAAGAATTATGACCTAAGTCTTTGCTGAATAACTAGCTTTTGGTCTAGCAAATTTAATGATGGGAGATGAGAGAGCATCCAGCTGTAGAGGCAGTAGATGACTTAGCATATATTACTGTCATACAAATAGGACTGGGAGAATCAGTATTCAGAGAATTCAGAGACCAAAGAAAGGTATCATTATTTGCCAAATATTAATATTAGCGTTATTTAAATTAAAGCAAAACAACCGTTCAAAAAAGCCTTGGAATATGCTATTGGCTGCTTATGCTGAAATGGTTATGGGAACGTGCCTTGAGATAATTTTGAAACAGTTATTTTGGCATTCTTTGAAGGAAGACATTGTTTCTCACCCCTTATGTTTTGTTTGAAAGTTGAGCAACAATGTACAAACAACATTGTTATGGCATACCAGACTTCTTGTCTAATCTTTAACAATGTAGGTATGAGATACTCTTACGTATTTGAACTCTTGGTTCAGGAAGGTGATTAAACTCTTGAGCCTTTGTATAGGCAACTCTCATCTCTAAAAAAAAATTTCCACTGTTTGCTAACACCGGCGCAGTGCCACTGGTGGTGACAATGGTGGGAAGTAGCCATGAAGCCAAGTTCTGAGATAGCCACTCAACTTCTCATGGCTGCTGATAGCAAGCCCAGAACACACTAGAGAATGTGCACTCTTCAACATTACACAGATGAAAATAGGAATGGGTATATCGCAGCATCTATTCCCATACTAGCCACTATCTGAACTCACTTCCTTACTATCAGAAACCTGTCGTTATTTTATGTTTCACACTGTATTTACTTGAAATAGTCTACCTGACACAAGCTTTTGATGAAATGTTTGCCATGTTATTGAACTGATTATAATCATTTCTTTAAAACAATATAACCTAACCCTCCTCCCAAGCCAAATGAAGGTAATGGTCAGTAGGCCATTTAATCTTACATTGAAGCTGACCATTCTTTTAATAGCTGCTACCTTCAGCAATATATATTACGCACTTAGATAGTTATAGGTACAAAGTGGTGATGGAAATCAAGCAGTGTACTGGACTTGCTTATCTCTTTGTGTCCTAGTGTTAAGATGCTTCCCTTTCCACTTAGATATTTAATGTCTGGAGACAAAGGAAAACTGAATGGGTCTAGTCTTGGTATGTAAATAGAAACATCATTATTATTGTTATTGTTATTGTTGTTGTTATTATTATTATTGTTATTAAAAAGCACCTTTATCTTTCTGCAAAAAGAGAAATAGGACAAAATAGGGAGAGTCAGACATACCTAATGGTGTCATTTCACTAGCACAAAGCTTCTGGTGCTTGCAGAAACACAATTTTTTTTTTTATCTTGGAGCAATTGTAAACTTCAGGTGTCTTTTGTGCCTCTGCAAGCTGCTTTGTAAGGACTGTTGCCACTTATTATGATTATATTACCATTCAGAATTTGAGGTAGTAGATGTGAATTGTTTATAATAAATTGGAATATATGTGAAACATGCCCTCATTTCTCCCTGAGTACCTATGCTCTGTTTAAAGTCAGGATTAGTGCATAGCTTTAATGCACAACTGTTTTTAAGGGCTATGGTGAAGGTGGAGTAAAGCACTGTAACCCACTAGTAAACTGCTGGCAAGTTCTGCAGTCATAGCATGCTCTCTTTCCCATCCCCTTCTCTCTCTGCACTGGCACAAAGAAACCACATGGGTCCTGTCAGGATACCAGATTTAGCGTAGGGGTCTCCAGTTGCTGATCTCTGACTTATACCGGATTTCTCCTGCTTATTAAACATTTAAAAAAATATGGAGGGAAATCATTTGAATTTGAAGAAAGCTTAGCAATCAGTTCAGAATTACGAAAAAGGTTCATAAAGAAAGAAAACAATACAAGAACATAAACATTCTCTTTCTTCTGTCATTGCAGCTTGAAAATTATATCCAGGATAACATGAAAAAAGAAATGGTAGAGATCCAGCAGAACACAGTGCAGAACCAGACAGCAGTAATGATTGAAATAGGGACAAACCTTTTAAATCAAACAGCTGAACAGACCCGGAAATTAACAGATGTTGAAGCACATGTAAGTAGCAGTTTGTCTGATTACACTATTTGTTCTTGCTGTGGTTTATAATAATTCAAGAATTATCTCTGTGTGCATGTGTCTATTTTGAGGTGGTTTGATGTTTTAATCTTTTAATGTTACACACACACACACACATTGTTTTGCCATGGAAAAGATGCAGGAAATAAATTGATGATGATTCCCATTCCCACTCCCATACCCCACCACAGAGGGGAGCTCAAACTGAGAAGAGAAACTGATGAGAATCTAGATCAAAACCCAGAACTCACAACTCACATCTTTCTTGCTTAGAAAGCTCTTAGAGGCCAAAATTATGTGCCCTTATGCATGACAACAATCTGTGAAGAAACTAAGATAAGCTTTAGCATTTCATTGGTTCTGATTAACTGCAGAATAAATGAAAACACTGAACTGAGTGGGCGAAAGGTTCGGGAAGAACAGGAAGCTACAAACAAAAATAAATTGTCAACTTTATGTCCAAGTCCCAAATCAATTGTGGTTCTTTAAGGGGAAGAGAGAGGTTCCCATACTCATGCTGGGCAGAGGGTTGGCCCTCATTATAGATCTCAAGTCAAATTCCATCCAAAAGAATGGTTTTCACAGAGCAACCACAAACTATTATACATCTGTAGAACAAACAATATAATACCCTGAAATAACAAATTCATTTCAAAATTCTTTACATTATTCACAATAGGTTAATTTTTGTTGTTGTTGAAGAACCTTCATACAGTTATAATAGCTTTCAAAGCTTTTACTTTGAAGGAAGGAAAACTCTTTTGGTAGCACATTACCTCATTTGCAAAGTTGCCTATTACTTATTTTAGAGAGTTTTTGTACAGAAACAGATACACTAAAGGATGGCTTTCAAATAACTACTGTTTCTACTATGATATTAAGTAGAATTTTATATATTATAGGGACTTCAGGCTGCAAAAATACATGGTGCATACTTACTCCTCACCTCTAGATTAAAATGGGGTAGCTATATTGATCTATATATCTTTTTTAAAAATCTAGCAGTTTCCATCTCCACTATGAACAGTTTTTTTAAAAATGTTATTTCTTGTTTTTGGTAACACTAAATGATGTCAACCCATTTAAACATTAAACAATTTCAAAATACAAAAGGTATAGGTGGTTTGGAACTGCCCTACCTGAATGAATGACTATTTCCATATCAGACAAACCGTTCTTTAAGTTCTTCTGCCATAGCCTTTCTCCGTGTGCCTTTTTATCATGTAATGGGTAACCCACACTCCACAAAACTCACTCTGTGGTAGACAGCAGTTTATTTTTATGGATAAGCACGAGCAACCCAGCACGATTCCATAGAAGTTGCCAAAACTGAAGGTTACACAGAGCATACAGGTTTTATATGTAAAGTGTTCATTGGTCGAAACCATAAATCCCTTCATGTCTTTATCTCCCCTTCTCCTCCCAGGCTGGTGCCTTCCACAACTCACACATCCTCGACCAAGGTGAATGCCCTGCACATTTCTCTATCCCCGTCTCCACGCCACTCTGGTCTCATAACATTCTGGCACCATCAGTCTTAACTTTAGTTTTCCAGCCTGTTCTCTCTCTTCCCTAACATGAAACACAATATAACTGCAAGCAGCCTTTTGATTACAATGAAGCGACACTTAGCAATAGGTAAGCCTGGATACATAGTAGCGCCCCTTTTATCAATGGCTACATGCATGGTAGTAGTTAGCAAAGAATACAGTTCATGAGGTTAGTATTTTCCATGGAAGAGAAGCTTAGCAACCTGACACTCTTCTATTTGAGTAAATTATGAAGATTATGTATTAGGAACATGATCTTGGGCATGGCATCCATGTTATGAAATTCCTTTCCCAGAAAGGTTTCCTTGGAACAAAAAATTATCATTTCAGACCCAGCAAATATATTTCTTTAAAACCTACCCAGGCATTTAAAATAAATTTACTAATTTAATTATGCAAGTTTTAATCTGTTTTCAAGTTTTAGCTGTTGGGTTTCTTTTTTACACTGCTTTGGAATATAAGATGAAGAGTAGCATTAAAATCTTTTTTTAAAAAAAGTCTTCAGGAACAATTTGGAAATACACTTAAGTGTGAAGTCATGTCCTGAATGACTGTCCAACATGAAGGATATGAGTAAATTCCTCCTGCCAGCTGAAGCCAAATTTTGATGAATTAAAACAGTTGTTTAAAACACAATGGGAGAAATGTTATGGCCTAAAGGACATGTAGCAGAATGAAACGGAAAGCAACACTCCACATGACAGTTCTCTTTCCTCATTCTTAAAAACAGATGTCATATTTGAGACTTAAAAAGAATGCACCTACGATGCAGGTGCAAGTCACATAATACTAAAATTGAAACTATGGCATGACTGATGAAATAAGAAAACACATACACAAAAACCAATGAGATGAGGAGAAGAATTCCGTTTTTAAAAGGTGAAGTAATTTTATAGAATAAGAGCAATGATTTTAATATCAAAGGATATGATAATGTAGACATACCATTATGGGCAAATGCTCATAATATTATACATCAATTATTCTCTCTTAAAGTGACACCGTACTTTCTTTTTCTTAATTTAATTTATAGTATCACTAGAGATTCATACTTTGCTAGAATTAGGGTACAAAATCCGATTCATCAAGCACTAATTAACGGCTACTGATCTCTTGGGGCTCATCCACACTGCACAATGATAGTATCATTATTCCACTTTAACTGCTATGGTTCCATCGTATGGAATGCTGGGATCCGAAGTTTTGGTCAAGCAATAGAGCACTCAGGCTGAAAATTCTAAACGTCCATCCCTAAACTGCTAATCCTAGGATTCCACAGAATGAAACCTTGGCAGTTAAAGTGGAATAATAGCAGCAGTGAAATTATGGCGCAATAGTGCAATTATAGCACTACAATTGCATAAAGTTAAGCGCCCCGGTCATGGAATATTGTATTCAACATGGAATTCAACCACAGGCTTGGCCAAGGTAACACATTTCTTAGTTCTCAATTCATTCTGCTTCCTCAACATTTAAAGCAGATGTCACTTTTGAATCCAGGAGTTTGTGGTACACAGCAATTTTTATGAAAGCAATTGAACTTCCAATGAAATCCTTCCTCCTAAATGTCTGCTAACATAGGCTGAACCGTCTAGTTGAAATCAGCTGAGTGTGATTCATGTGAATGGCCTGAATAACGCATTCAGTTTGAGAACATAATTTAGGATTCAGTCTATCTGCAGGCACAGTAACAGTAACCTGCAACTGATTCCTGTTATAGTGGTGACTTGTGAAGTACCATTGTAGTCACAAAAATGCTGTTTGTTTGACTATGCTTGGTCACATATGGTAACTTATACAGTACTGAGAACAACTTCGTTTGTAACATGTAGAATGGATATTGGGAACATAAACTGCATGTAGTCTTATGTAGCCATTGGCATTTTACAAAGTTTTGATTCTCCTTTAATTCTGATAAATATGCATAGCATTATCTTGTATATTACTCTAGATGTTTAAATGGGATTTAGAATTTAATTTCTCAAAATGTAGGTATTGAATCAGACTGCAAAGCTTGAGCTTCAACTTCTGGAACATTCCCTTTCAACTAACAAGCTAGAAATGCAGATTTCAGATCAGATCAATGAGATTGGTAAACTGCAAGAAAAAAACAGGTATGTGCCAATCTATTAGACATATCAGCTGTCCTTACCAGTTGTGAAATTATGTGTGCTAACTTCTGAAATTTTTTCCACACAAGCATAGAAAAAGCCTTTAGTTTACTGAACGGAAATGGACTAAAAGCGAACTGAGTGATCTACACTAGGAAATATAATTTGCATACAGTGGACCCTCCTCTTGCCTGACCACTGCATACATGAATGCGAGGTCATGTGAAGCCTTGTGTCCCATTATAATCAATGAATGCAGCAGGCCTGTGCACATGGCTTTCATTGACTATAATGTGATGTGAAGCTTCGCCTTTTTTGTTTTACACGAAGGTTCTCGTATAGAGAGGGAGTCCTGTGCATGGAATTTGTAAACTCTGTCTAAAGCTGTGCAAAATCTTTTTCATATGAAGCAGATGCACAAATACTGTATGTGCAACATATGTAAAATAGGATCCTGAGAAGAAATGAAATGAGCCATGTGCTGAAATGAGGCCAATTAAGTTCTCTTCCACTTATCTTCACTAAAAAACAAAAAAACCTCCTGCCACCATTTCCTCCAACTCAGTGACAACTGACAACTCAGTGACACACTGTTTGGAAAAGGATAATGGCTCTACAGTTTAATTGGTGCAACCTGATCTGGTTCAGGTGCTTTGAACTATCTTCTCTCATCCCTTGCTATTGGCCTAGCTGGGTGGGGCTTATGAAATGTTTCATTCAAAGCTTCTGGAAAGTACCAATTTTGGAGGAAAGGTGGGGTGTAAATAAAGATGATGATGATTAGGAAAAGAGTAACAATAATATAATATTACATTACATCACATCCAGGGAAACCATGGAACAAGCTTGTTTAACGGCGAGTCCAAATCTGTCTATCTCGTTGTCCTGGATGGCACAATAACTTTAATATCATTTTTAACTGCTGAAGAGATAAAATTTGATTTCGGTTTTGGTGAATGGTCTCTTTTGGATCAGCTGAGAGTCTGACAAGATCTTTACTTGCAACTCAGTGTACAACATCAGAAGATCTTGAGCTCTTTTTGTTTACCCAGAATAGTTGAGTGACAGCTGGCCAGCAGAACTGTTAACATTTCTTGCTGAGCTGGGATCACGTTAGGCCAACTGGAGAAGAGAAGGAAACTGTGACCTTCCTTTACTCAACAGGCTTTGTGCTTGACCTGTAGTTAGCTAGTTCCATATGCAAGAGAAATCAACATTATTGCTCTCTAAGCTGGACTGGAATTTGCTATCCTACAAGTGATCAATAATTAATGCATAATATGCCCCTCTGTGCTGCTTTACAGTTCACCGTCTTCATAGTGAGAGGTTGAAATGTCAATAGCTAGATTATGGAGAAAAGCAACTTGTCCTCTAAAATGAAGAACAGACAAATGTCAAATCATATGGTCTCTGGACTTTACTTATCACAGTATACTGTGTGGTTGAATAGAGAAACTGTGTTATTCAGTAGGGTCCCAAAGCTGTAAGAACCTCCCTCTGTTCTAAGAAATGTTAACATTAGGGGGAAAGGGCATGTTTTCACATTTGTCTTCACTCTCCTGTTGTATTTGTGTATGGTCCTGCAAGGTTTGCTTTATGCAAACAAAATATTTTACCCAAGAGGAGCAAAGTAAACAGAAGTTCAGCATTACACTGCTATTTATTGTGGTAAGCATAGAAATGGTGATGGAAGCTATTGCTGAACAAGTAGATAATGGAACATATGCTATAAGAGCTTCAGTGTTAGTGGGAGAAAAGTAAAATGAAATCTAATTTCTGACTCAAGTATAATAAGGAGTTTCTCCAGCTTAACAAGAAGCAAACCAGGAAGACATTAAAGATGGTGCTATTGGACATCTGCTAGTGTGATGGGCACTCTTCTTCTCCTCTCATACCTGCAGTGTTCTCCCCCATGCCCTGGGGAGTGCTCTAGTTTTAAGGATACAAGAGGTGGGCTGTGGGGTTAAATCTCCCCTCCTGGTTTGCTGACAGAAGCAAATATATTGGTGAAATGACAGCACTGGATACCACCCACTAACTCTACACAACATGTTGTTTATATTTCGTTAGAACTCTAGGGTTTGAAGATCATTCCAGAGGTAGTGCTTACATTAAAGTAGGACCTACTACAAGACTCTCTTAACAGCTGAAAACCATATGATCCAGGCTGTATTGGAATTACCTGAGAGAGTTACAACCGGGATCATGTATATATACCTATTTTGCAGGAAGGCTGAACTTGGTACTAATGAAGCATTTAGCATCTTGAAGATCTCTTTGTATTTTCAAGACAGCAAATATGTTGTGAATATGCATGTGGTCAAGGCTTGCTGAAGCCAAAGGAACATCTGAAAAATATTTTAAGGCCTTGTGATTGGAATTCAGTACCTTGCAGTGATCCCTCACAACCCCATAGTTTGTGTTAGATTAATTTGCATCATTGACCCATAGTGCAAAGCAGAGGAAGCCAGAGGCTTCCATGTCAGTGGTGTGGTGAATATACTGTGGGTATTATTTCAGACTTTAAGGGACATAACTAAGGTGCTGAACTCTATTCTCAAAGTAGGTCAGTACCTTTGATAGATTCTTTAAAGTCTGGATCAGTCTAAGGGCAGATTCACCACACCACTGACATGAAAGTATCTTGTAACCCTGGTGCACAATCTGGATTGCCTAAATACAGATCTCCCCACCCCTCATCCCTTTAACACAGCATATGTACTGTTTTTAGAATCTCACTGGTGTTGCAATGTAAAAACACTATTCTTGGGGCAGTTAGAGATATGTTGCAGTCAAATAATCAAAATATATCTTGTATCAGGTAGTACTTTGCCCCTGGAAAGAAGAAAAATATGTGAGAGTCTCATCAAGCTGAGATATTTTTTCAAATGGCAAATAACTTCAGGCACGGCCATATACTGAATAATCATTGCTTCTTAATTGGGCAATTTTACTTTGTAACTTTTGTCCACTGAGAAACACTGAACCAATCACATTTGTGTTTTTTTCCTCTGCTAATATTTGTTAGTTTTTTAGAAAAAAAAGTCCTTGAAATGGAAGACAAGCACACACTCCAGCTACAGTCAATAAAGGATGAAAAAGATAAACTTCAGTCACTCGTTTCCAGCCAGAACGCCATCATTGAAGAACTAAAGAAACAACTGGTTACTGCCACAGCTAACAACTCTCTTCTTCAGAAACAGCAGCATGATCTGAGGGAGACAGTGCAGAACCTATTTTCTATGATTTCGACACCAATTCGTAAGTGAACACACAAACTTTTAGTGAAAAAAATGTCATTTTGGTCCATATTTTCCTCTGCATTCCCCTCAAATTAGATCAGCTTTTTTCTCAACATATAAAGTATAATTAAACTGAGCATGCATAAGCATAGGTCAGTTTTATCCCCTATCCATCTGGGTGTAAAGAAAAGGCACCAGGGTGACAAAGCCACCCTAAGTTTGGCACCACTGCGAGAACTGGTTTGTCTACTTTTGTGTGTGGTTGTAAAGATTTCATACCATAGTAATTCTGAGAATGGGTCATCTAGAGGGCCACAACAGTCTCTGGTCTGGTGACAGTGTAATCACAGAGGAATAAGATCTGCCAAACACAATTCTAGTTGGTCTCTTCTTTCAGAATTAAATTAACCCTTGGAGGAGCCAGAAGGTCTTGGCACTTATATAATACTAGAAATAAAGATGCCAACAAAAACACTTCCCATTCCCTCCGTTTTGAGAATCTGAGGAATTTCTCTTGCATGTCTCTACTGAGAAGCATGACAGAAATAAATCTACCCAACACTCTCAGAAGCAGAGAGGGAAGCCATTTTGTTATTATTTAAAGATTTCCTTGAAAAGATATATAGTAGTAATCTAAGTTACACGAAATCTCTTTACTAAGAATAAACTCATTCTCTGAATGGAGTAGCTCATGTAGTAGAAACAACAGCATTGAATGTACATGAATAAGGAGTAACAGCAAGTTTGCAGAAATGCAAAACAACAACCACCCTAAGGAAGGCAGTACAGGAACCCAAACTCACTGTGGCCTGAACAAACCCAGGAGGCAAAGAATGTTGCAGATGAAGGGAGGGCAGAGGATGAAAACAAGAGGCAGAGGAAATGTAATGGAGGATCTTGGAAGAAGAATATGGCAGGCTCAACAGCCAGCTGGCAGCCGAAAAGCAGCACACTGCATCCTAACCTTTTGTTGTTGGTCCTAATTGTATCTACAACTATTTAATCAACATTTCAAAAGATCTATATTTTTTTTCTTTCAGAAAAACCACAGCGCCCAATGTGGCCTGACAGGCCTAAAAATAGTCTCTTAACATTTCCAAAACTGTGCATGTTCCTGCTGATAGCAGTGCACAAACAAGTAAACAAACGCTGTTGGCTCTGGCACCCATGTGGAAAAAAACAAATCCTGAACGATTGCCAGAGTCAAGGGGGACACTTCTAAAAGTGTCAACTATCAAAGAAGTGTGGAAAAACAATTAAAAGCCTGGAAGCAAGCTCGTATTTTAAGCAAACATAATGTATCAACCCTGCCTGAACAGTAAACACTTTGCAAAGCTGAGGGAAAATCATTCATGAATGCACTCAGGGATGGAATAGTATAAGAGTGGTCAAACGTTAGAGGTTTATTTTCAGTCCAAGAGATCTTCTTACTGGGTTGTTCTCACTAAGGATGTACAACTAGGATGGCAGAGGGGGACTTCCTTCTTGTAGCAGTTCTTCCAGCCCTTTGAAAACGTTACAGAGGCCTAGGGAATCCCACAGAATAGGGTGAGTTATGGTGAGTGGAGTGCAATTCCTTGAATATTGGATGGATGAGCAGAGCTCTTCTGCCAGAGGAAGACAGAGCTTGAATGTTGTCATGTTGTTTGTTTTTAGCATCCAAGAATGCTTTGGTGGCTGGAGAAGAACAGCTTGGTTTCAAGGACTGTGCTGAAGCATTCAAATCAGGACTTACAACCAGTGGTATCTACACATTAACAGTGCCTAATACAGGAGAGGAGAAAAAGGTATTATTGATTTTCTTCTTCTTTAAACTTAGATAGAATGAGATACTTTTTCCAGATCAAGAACCCCCTGAAAGAGAACTGAAATTCTTTTTTATACCCCATCTTCATGTAAATCAACATGGTAATGCTAAAAGGTCTTTTTAAAACCACCATGATGCACACATCCTTGGCTAATTGGTTTTGAACAAGTATATTAATTTTTCATAAATTCCTGTGATCATTTGCTGCTGATTTATTCAAAGTGAGAGCAATGGCATTCTTACAGGAAGAGCTTTGTAGAACTCAGCTTGTCAAATCATGCTCTGTTTTGGGCCCACTCCATATCAGACATGGCACCAATAATTGTGATATAGATATAATGACCAATCATTTTTTAGGACAGGGACAGGCAAAGTATGGATGCAGTTCTCAGCATTCCTCATCATGGGCAATGTTGGCTAGGGCTGGTAGAAGCTGCAGTCCAACAATGCCTGGTATTTAAAGTCCTACAGGATCTGGGTCCAGGTTACCCATGGGATCATCTGCTCCTGTATAATCCATCCTACATACTCTGGTCCTCTGGGGGACATTTACTTCAACCAGCTAGGATTAGGCTGACAACTGTAAACTAGAGGACTCGTTCTTTTTCTTTTTGACCTGCTGGAAGAGATTTAACAGCTGAATACACTGTCCAAATTTAAAACAGCAGTAAAAATCAGTTTCTTCCAGAGGCCCATCCAGATGATTTTAAATTGTGAGTTTTAACAATGAATTTTAAATATGTATTGATAGTTTTAATTAGATATTTGTATTATTTGTTTCTTTAAAGTTGATATTATGCATTTTAGCATAACATCATGTTTTTAATTGATGTTCTGTTTTAACTGATGTATGTTATATGTTAATCTGTTGTCCTGCACCTCAATCCATGGGGAGAGGTGGGTAAAAAATAACAACAACAACAACTATTACTACCCCTCCTCCTATTGCTATGATCTTGAAGGTATACTTTGCACTCTCTTTGTTTAGGGACACACAATGGATTGTACGATTGCCCAGTCCCTTCACAGTACCCCACGCCTTTTACAAATTATTCCCTTGACCACGGCTTAAGGAACAACCATTCCCAAACTGTCACTGAGGAATAAACTAATCAAAAGAAAATTATTAAGGGGTGTTAGCAGAAAAATCCCTTTCCTTGTTTGCACTGCAGATAATCACAATATCCAGCCACTAAAAAGACAAATAGTCAATTTTACAGCTGAAACATTTTCCCCCTCTATTTGGCAATCCTGCTCAATTTTATATATAGCTTTAATACTCCTTCAGTAGTTTTCAAGCCACCCAATGAGCTTTAGATAGAATCTGTCAGCTATGCATATTTCAAACTGTCCTCAGGTTTCTACCTACCACAATTTTACTATTTTCTGGTAAAAACAAATTTGTTTTAAAGAATTTGCCCCCAAACAAGGTTATTGTTAGGTCAGCAATTAGGCAGTATGAGTGATGATACTATTTTTATTCCCAGACCTGCTGGATAGAGTACAGTGATTATAGTGTTTAGACTTCTTCATAATGCATGTTATTTGCAGAAGGAGAAGTTTACCAGATTATCACAGCCTTAAGAGCACAATCCATCAAACACTATTACTGCAGAGTTCATTTCAATGCGCCTTGTACGGAGCCCTATGTAACACCCCTGGAAAACTGAAGTTTTGCAAAGGGAGTCTTGGTGGATTTCACTCATCCGGAAGCCACAGAATTATTGCCATTACCTTGATAGAGAAAATGTTGATGACATTTTGTCTGAAAGAGCTAGGCTCTCAAATGAGTCTTTCAAACTGCCATATAATTCAGCTGTTATTGAGGTTATTTTTCATTACATTCTGAGCAGAGAAACAGAATTACCTTTTATTTGCCAGACTGTGGCTGTTCGTGTTTTGATCTTTTCCTGTTAATGCCTGCTCTGGCCTCTCCAGAGATGTATAAACATTGTCTGTACAATGTACATTACTGATCTTGTTTTTTCCTTCACAAGCCTTCATTATAGAAAGTGCAACATAAAACTGACTTGCTTACTTTCTTGTTCAAGATTTACCATCACGCACTTTTGAAGTGATCTCATTTTTCTTTCTTTGTAAAATAAAAAAATAGTAATTCAGTTCCATATTATATTTAGATTTTACACAGAACTTCTTGAGAAATTGCTTCAGGCAGGCCAATGGGACATGGCGCCTGCCCAACACACACAATAGCAGATTCCCCTTGCCACATCACAATAGCCACACATTTAAGAAGCTGTTTGCTCTGAGCCATGGAGAGCTATTGCTTGAGAAACAGGAGGCCAAAGTCTCACTGGACGCGTGGTTCCGTAAATTACGGCTTTCGTCTTGTATTTTGTGAAATCTATATAGAGTATAATTTTAAAAAATGAGTCGGTGCAGTTGAATAACTCTGTGAATTATATGGTAGTTTAACATTTCATGGCAACATCCATTTGAAAAATTCAGGAGATGTTCTCTTCTTTCCAGAGCTTAAATTATGCCCTCTAGTAGTCAAAACGTCTAAATCTATCTTGTTCAGGAAAGTGAAGAGTTATACCAAATAATCTCCTGAATGTTTCATTATGATTAGTCATGCCTTTTTATGCTCCCTTCTATTATACTTTGAATCCAACCCTTGATTATACAGGCTTCTGTCCATGAATGATGCTTCCTCGTTTTCAGCTATATGTAGCTCTCCCTCAGGACAACAGAGAAAAGACTTCAAAAACAAAAAACAGAAATGTTTTGGAAACCAAAAATTGGCAGCAAGTTGGAAGATCTGCTGGCAAGCAGCTTTAGACATTTGTAACCACTTCTGGAATACGTTTTAATTGCAACACAGATTAGTTAGATAAACAGGCTCCAATCTATCGCATCCCTATGCGCAACATGAGGCTGTGCACAAGGATCTTCTTTATCAGATCTCTGGTTCTGTTAAATTAAAAACAGCAACAACAACAAACAACAACGACCTGATCAGCCTAAAATGATTGCCACTTAAACTTCCAAAGGGATGACCAGTAGACATCTGAGTAAATGCATAAGCAAACACCATCAATGCACTAACAACAGAGTTCAAGCCTTGCTGTATTCACTTTGCTGGATAATGGCAATAATGTTTTGTTACCAGGCTGGGTATCTTACAGTGCTTTTCCAACCCCAGCTTCAGAGGCATATATATTTGTTGTTGTTTTTTCTATAATATTAGATACAATGAACAGGATGAAGTGTAAGCAAACTCTTTGCTTGATGTGTTCTTACAGGCATATTGTGAGATGGAAACCAGTGGGGGAGGCTGGACAGTAATTCAGCGACGCTCAGATGGCAGTGTAGACTTTGACCAAACATGGGCTGAGTACAAAACGGTAAGACAGAATGACTTTATACAGGGGTGGGGAAACTTTGTCTCTTCAGAAATTTTGGATTTCAAATGCCCAAAGCCCCTTAGAGTCAATGGTAAGGAACTGTGTCCAAACTGTTGGGGAGGAAGGTACCCCATACCTAACATAAGATCATAACAAATTAAGTTCTTTATTCTTTATCCATTCAGCTTCTAATGCACTTCTGAATAATCTTGACTAAACTCTGGCACTTTTTGCTTCACAATTTTACTGATGTCATCCCATCAATTTGGGGTTTTAATGTCGTTCCCAGCCTGGGTATCCAGAATCCACTTGAACAGCCAAGAGGCTGAACCTGGGCCCCCTGTATGTAAGCCATAGGTTCAGGATGCTTAAGATGACCTACATTTCTTTGACATATATAGTATTGTTATGCATGCCCCAGTGATGAGTATGTTGTTTTATTCTGAACAGTGTTAATCATATCTAGGAATATTTGCATTTATGTACAAATATGCAGGTTGAGCAGAGGTGGAAGCTCCTAACATCAATGGCTAAGCAGATTGTGTTCCCCCTGATTTCTCAGGGAATACCACCATATCAATCTTGAAAATATCTGCTATCATCTGATTTTAGAAACTAAGGAGAATCACACCTGTTACTATTAGGATTGTTAATACTAAGGATTATCAGGCCTCTTAGTACTAGTAATAACACAGTGGTTTCCTTCAGGTAAAAGTGTAATAATTTTACCTGTTTATGGGGAGACTGGTATGAGAGATTTTTGCTTTTTGAAATCTAAATTTATTTTTCTCCATATGTTGGCTGTTAACATACAGCTGGTTAATTTATGGTGTCTTTTAAAAGATGGCCATATCTACCTGCAGCTTCTTCTGCCTTTACATTTGTATTTGTTGAACTCTTCTTCTCAAAAATTGGAAAAATCCAGGAACTATGGAGCTGCAATACTGCTGAGATGACAAGTTTACAGCCATAACTATTTTTTTCTTTAAAAAGGCATAAATAAATGAAAGAAAAACAAAACTAATTCAAGTTTTCTATTTGGATGACAGGGATTTGGGAATCCTTCAGGAGAATACTGGTTGGGAAATGAGCTGGTTTTTCAACTAACAAACCAGAAACAGTATGCTCTTAAAATATACTTGAAAGACTGGGAAGGAAATGAAGCATATTCCTTATATGAACATTTTTATCTAGCAAATGAAGAACAAAAATACAGGTAAATTGACATAACTTAGGATTTCTTAGAAATTAATATACTCTGTGTGTGTGTGTGTGTGTGTGTGTGTGTGTATGAGAGAGGGAGAAGGAGAGGGAGAATATTCAGGAAACATGGAGTGAGAAATAACTACTTGGGCTATGGACTACTGCATGCTTATGCATAATTTGCATAAGGAAGAATTCTAGAAATGTAGAGAGGAAGCTGTTCCCCTGGAGAATTCTTAAATTATGTGCACCCCAGATTAGCTACACTATGCAACATAGCCTTCTACAAACTGACACAGAAGTCACTCCTACTTGGCAGATTTTGATGTACCAAAAAGGCAGCAAATTACTGGTTATTTAATTACAATGATTGCATTTTTTTTTTACTGAAAGAAATGGGAAACAGATAATGGTGGAGTAATAATTTGCCTGGCATTCAATATTATACATCTTAACTTTGGAAGTAGGGCCTGTTACAGTTCGGATGACAGAATGTCTGAAGCCCTTATCCAGCTGAATTCAACAAAAATTACTTTGTAGTATGTGGACAGACAACTGGAACCCTAAACTCCTTGGTTTTCTTTGAAAGGCTTGAGCACATATCTTTGCTTTGAGGGTGGAAAATACTGGGGAGAAGGCATTTTGAGCACAATAATTGTCATAGGAGGGACAGCTAAGCAGTTTCCTTCCTCCTATACCCTACAGGGGGTACTCCTATTACTCTGTTGAAAATGAGAAAGAAGAACCCAGTGACATCTTAAAATATATTATATTTGGCACAAGCGTTTGTGGATTGCAATGCACATCAGCACATGTAACACTCTACCAAGATTGCCCATTTTGAAAAAGTAATATGGGGGGGGGGATACACATTTTTCATCTTGTCCATGCCTTTGCTCTATGTTATGTGGAGTATTAGAGTTCTCTGAGATATTGATCTCTTTCCTTACTGCTTCTAACATGAAGTAATTTATGTCTGCATTTAAAACAAAAATAAATCAGGAGTATTATTTTATGTTAATTGTTTCCATCAATCCTGTTTTCCAGGACTACTGTTATCCTCAGTTTATTCATGTACCTTTTCCCGGAAAAGACTGGGGAAAGGGATGATTTACTGCTCTCCAAAGCAGAAACATGATTAATTTCCTTTCCTGGGTTCTCATTATATTAGGTGAAGTAAGAAAAGGTTGCAATCTAACCTGAATCTCTTAACTAGGATGTTACAAATATAAAATTTATCACTGGAGTGGAGGGGAACCTAAATTTCCCTTTATTTGCAACCTCAGTGAGAAAAAGATAGGCGTACCACTTGAAGCCAGGTAAATAGGCAATTCTCTGCCAGTGGTGAAGAGTCCCATGCTGCTCACCATGGAGTATCCTGGCACGCTTGTTCTCTGGGCATAAAGCTATTGTCAGTGGTGTTATTACTGGCAGTAAAAGGTGTCAGATCCTAAAATTTCCCAAGTTCCAATTATCCCTGGAACTATGGGATCCAAAAAGGATCTTGGATTAGGCTCCCTCTTTCCCATAGGCCAGTATAACTAATCAAGCGGCAGGGAAAATCTGGAACTGAACATGGAAGGCAAATGAAAAACCTCTCACACCCTGCGAGCCGGCAGGGCTTTGGAATTGGGCTGTGTGTGTGTGTGTGTGTGTGTGTGTGTGTGTGTGTGTTGGTGGGCAGATCTAACATTTCACTACCTCCAAGTCTACTTAGGAGCGACCTGTTAAGCATTTTGTGGGTCATAGCAGTATCCTAAAGAAAGTTGTAGATCTTTCATGACTAGGAAGCAAAAAACTGCTCTGACTCCAACCCAAATATTTCCTCATCTGGAAATAGTTGGGCTCTGCAGCAGGGATTCGTATTTTTGAAATTAAGGCATTATAATGTTTATAAAAGTAACCTTTGCAAAATGGGTCATTACTCTTGCCCATTTACATTATTAAAAAATAATTCTACAGACAAAAATGGCTGTCTGTAAGTATCATTCCTTTTGAAATGCAACCAAGTTTCTGAGCCATGAAATAGTGTGTTTAAAAACATGCTTGACTGATGAAACAGATATATTTTTACAGTCAACCTAACTGTTCAGCTATACTGAAATATTACTTAAGAACAATTTCTGTTTATCATTTCAAAAGCTTGAAATACAAAGCAGTAGAATAAACGCCAAACAAAACACTGAAACATTGATACAGATGAATTAAAATGAGGACTGACAAAGACATTCTACATAAAGTAACAATTCCTCTTTCTCTCATCCAAAAATATAAGGTCCATAAGCCTGTATATGCAAGGGTGTGTAACTGTAGAGTAAAGCTGTCCCTGCATTTTCCACCTGGGCTGCATGGATGCTGCCCCCAAGCAAGATGAAGAACCTTTGATATTCTAGTTGCTTTGAACTACAGCTCCCACAATCCATTCTGATTGGCTATGCTGGCTAAGGCTGTTGGGACTACAGTCTAACATATGGAAGACCAAGCTTTGCCAGCCCTGTTTTAAATAATGCATGTATATCTCACAGCAAGACCATCTTAGAGAAGCACACATCTTGTGCAGGATGGATGAAAGAGGGAGGGCATCTTCTATGATAGAACTGAAATCATTTACCTATATTAAAAATTAGTTACATGATAAGGCTACATTTTTCCCTGATAAAGTGCTGTTAGGCATTCTCATAATTGAGCAATTAAACATTAAATACATTTATGGAGTACATAAATGGATACATACTGAATACACACTAACACCGAAGCAGTAAAATCAGGGAAGATAAACTAAGTGATTTGCATTTTCTGTCTTCCTCTTCTCCAAAGATCTAAACTAATACACGCTGATGGGCATAATTAGAAAAAGAACATTTTGATTGCACACGTATTCAGTGCAATCTTTTTAGCCAAGCTGTGACTTTGACACAGATTTCAAGAGTGTTTGGAACTGGAGTCTTTGCGTGATTGAGGAGGCACCATCAGTAATTTCTAATACATAGATTTTCATCTATTGTTTTGACATTAGGATTCTGGAACACAGGCAATTACTTAGTTAATATTTATCTTCACATAAAAAAATCCATTCTACTTAAAAAACAACTCCCCCTGCCCCCAAAACCTAGTACAGCAACTCAGGAGCAAACAGGTTATTCCTTTTCCAGAACAACATATTCTGTTGACAACAAGTCCTTGGCAAATATTTTGCAAAAGACACAGAACTGTATCATTAACCAGGGAACTGAACAGGATACTTCCTGGAAAATACTTCCTCTCTAATGCAGAACCACAACAATTGCTTCAACGTGTATTTGCTTTTCTACAGGATCAACCTTAAAGGACTTACGGGTACAGCGGGCAAAATAAGCAGCATAAGCCAGCCAGGAAATGGTTTTAGCACAAAGGATGCAGACAATGACAAATGTATTTGCAAATGCTCACAAATGCTTACAGGAGGTAAGAGTAGCATTTTCTGCTCTTCCTATTTTCACACTTTTCCTATTTCTATTGGCACTTCATCAATCCGTAAAGCAAACAGTGGGTGAATTTTGTCATGCTAATTGAAATCAAGTTTGAAGAGATATGCTACTTCTACTTCACACACTTTGCTGCTTATTTTTGAATAAGTGTTAAATCAGATGTGGGATCGTTCACAATACTGGTACAACCACTCCAAACATTATGACTGATAGAATGCAGCCTTCCATATCTAGCGTAGATCAGATACATGGAGGCAGAAAAGATGTGAAAAAAGATGGGGGAATAAACAAAGTCTACTCATGAACTCCCCACCTCCTTTTGCCCCAGTCTAATGTAACCAGGTCATTAAGTGAAGAGACATGAAAACAAAGAATCAAAATCCATAGCTCAAAAAGATTTCAGGATGCTCTCTAAGATTAAGTTACTGTGATGTAACTCACATTAGGAAAAAAAAATACAGCTTAAAATTCTCCCAGGATTGCAAATTTTTCATTCCCCTTTCTTTTTTTACAACAGTTATGAGGTGAAAACTGCAGCCTTCAACAGTTTAATGTGCCATCCATATGCTAAACTGTTTTTAATCTTAACTATAGTTAGCGACAACAAGCCAACTTCATAAACTATGTTTTGAAGTTGGCTAATTTTCACTAATCATAGCTAATAGTCTCTCTAGGCTCAGATACATCAAGCTGGGACTATTCAAACCTCTCCTTCTAGCTGCTGTGAAGTGTGGGAGAAAAAGATAGGAAACATCCAAAGCAGCAGAGAGGCTAGCCCTAATTCTCCTACTGGCTGAATTAGCTCAATGAGGAACATCAACTAATGCAGTTGGAGTAATTCTGTGAGGGACCTCCACACCTGGGCTGTAACTCTTCAGTAAAATTCTGAAGAAAATACATATAGTCAAGGAACAATTATCATCTAAATTTTTCTGAATCCTTTCTGCTTTTCATTAATACAAAATATATACAAAATTATTATTTATCAGTCCCACATGAACATTAAGATTTGTACTATGGATTTTTTTAATGGCAAAACTTGAAATCTATGACCTGCTGATAACAGCATTAGATAGATACTGAAGATTACCAATAATACCTGCTCAGCATTCATATAAGCCAGTGGCAGACTGGATTATCAAAAACTTAGGCCCTGTTTTAGTTTGGATGGATCATTTGAAATGTCTTTTAAAATTCACTTTTTGAACTTATTTTTATGCACTTGTTATTTTATTCTTGTTAACAGCATAAACTCTTTCACAGACCTTCAGATAGGGACATTAGTGAATGTCCAGTGTACGGACTCAATCTGCTCAGTGCCTGCAGACTATGCAGGAACTATGGCAATATACATGCAGTTGATAGTGGGACCAGCACAAGCAGCACAGTGATAAGAACACCAAGGATGGCATTGTAATGATGTATGAAATGCCATTCTGGCTGGGCAGTTCTGGGAGTTGTAGTTCAACATTTCCAAGCATAGGAGATGCCTCACAGAAAAGAGGTGTTTTCTGTATAGCTCATGAACAGCTGTTGTTAGAAGGTCAATGTGGAGTCATGCCTCAACTAACAAATTAGACAGAAATCTGATGTTAGGAGACAATTTTAACACATATGGAGTATGTTGTGCACAAGTAAATATCCCATCTTCTTTTAGGATTCACTTTGATTTTTTTTTCTTTTAAACAGGATGGTGGTTTGATGCATGTGGTCCTTCCAATCTGAATGGTGTATACTATCCATTGCGACAGAACACAAACAAATTTAAAGGGATCAAGTGGTACTACTGGAAAGGAGCAGGCTATTCTCTCAAGGCCACGACTATGATGATCCGACCAACAGATTTCTGAATAATAATGCACTTTGTATAACATGCATAGTGAAATAACTCCAAAATACTTCACTTGACAAGTATTTAAATTTAAACAATCATAGATCAAACTTGACTGCTCTTCCTGCCTAGACAATATGCATAAATATGCTACAGGAATCAACCTGAGTCCTCAATTAAAAGCCACAGAAGTTTAACAGACTTAAATGACAAGCAACTAGAGATATCTTATGGAATAAAGATTGGCAGAAAGAAGGAGCCAGAAAGATGCTACCCAAGTTTAAGCACCACAATGTCTTGAACGATTATAATGTGTGAGCGTAACTGGAATTATGAAATGCATAGATCATCAGACAAAATGACTAAGCTTAAGAAGCATTATTTTATGCTTTATCACAGAACTCTAATTGCTTCCTTAAAATGAAGACACTCCAATGTAAACTATATCCTACTTCTTTCTCATGCCATAGTTGTAAGTATGTAGATAATATTTTGTTTTGTAATTAATTCCTGTATTCAGATTCTTACTATTTGTAATCACACATTCAGGGTTACTTGGTAGCACAGATCAGTAAATGTAATAAGCTTTTGTAACATATATCTCAACACTTTATAGTTCTTCTTTAAAAGTCCAGTACTGTGTATAATAGATCACTTTTTTTATTCCTTAAAATATCTTGTACTTGTATCAATATTTTAAGGCTGAAATATCCCTGCAGCTAATAGAGTTTTACTATGTGATTGCAATATAATTTGTAAAAAAATTGCACTATTTTTCTTTCTTAGTTTTACTGTGCTAAAATAATATTTGGTAATTAAAATTCCACAATATCTTAGATGCATTTTTAAAAACCCAGAAAGAAATAACTTTTACTTTCTCTAGCTGAAAATTAGTTATTGATTACAAGCTTCAAATCTGCACCAATGAGCATTCAGTCAGGAAGGAAAGAAAATAACTATCACGATCTGATCTCTGATGCTTCAAACAAATCATTATCCTCACTCCAAATTTTGCATGATAAATGTGAATTTTTTCCTGAATAGCCTAAAAAATAAGCTTTTGTTACTTACAGGAGCTGCAGGAAAATCTACTGAGAGCTCATATGGTTCTTCAGAAATCCAATGGCCATATTCTAGAGACCACAACACCTACAAAGTAAAAGGGAGAAAACTGTAAGAGCAGTATTCAAAAGCAGTACAACAGTACTTCTTGAATGTATTAGAAAAAAAATAGAAGCTGAGTAGACCTACCCCACCACATGCCCATTCTGGAATAGTATGATTTATACATGCCATGACAAAGAAAACATTGTACACCATATATTTTAGTCTAAAACATTTCTTAGAAGTGAAAGTTTCAGCTGAACAATACAAATTGAACAACTCTGTATAGGCAATGTGATGGGCATAAATCTGAAGCAAGGAACTGGACTATAATAAAAGTATAAACAAAAGATTTCCAAGTTTGTTTCTGGATGCAAAGTACTATTTCAGGTATGACACACCATGGCTTTTTTTGATTTTGGATAAAACAGTTGACAACCTGTGCTATACCACACAGCTTTCTGGAGATGCACTCATTTTCAGAAATTTGCTGCATAGCAATGGGAACTTTTTGGGAACATGGTAATGAGAACAGACATCAATTTGAGAATGAGAAAAAGCTGCCCAGTTCTTTGGATCCAGGCCAGCCTTTCCATATAAAAAGAGCTACATAACAGAATACGCAAACACATTACAAAAGTTTATTTTAGAACGTTTCAGGAGACACTCTGAAAATCTGAAGAAAGAGTTATGCTCATTTTATTGAAGTAAGTGAACACTGTAATACTGTAGCTGCATTCATTCAGGGAATGTGCCTTGTACCCATACAGAATGAACAGTGAGAGAGATTCTGTTTTCCCAGTGTAGTCCCTTAGACCTACCAAATTATGATCCCTTGAAGTTGGTTTGGGCGAAGTTCCAGGATAGTATAATGTGCTAAAGAAGCCAGTAGCCAGAGAAAAGATGGAAACCAGAAACCCTGCTCTGCTTGATATGAAGTGCCATCAACTTATGTCCGCAGTCTAAAATGGTGGGTCTAAAATGAATTAGCTTCAGGATGTGCTACTCCTGATAGAAATACAATGCAGTGCATAAGTGTCACAAAATGTGTCTCGCTATCAAATTTTTTTTTGCATCAATTACTTGCAGCTATTTGCAGGGCTGGTCCTAGATGTTTTGCTGTCTGAGGCAAAGGATGAGATGATGCCCTTCCCCTAATTCCATGTAGAGAGGCAACTGAACTGGAAGTTTAATTTTACTTCATTGTAGGGGGTGATCTTGAGGAGATCTTGAAGACAACAGGCTAGTTGGGAGAGGGGGCTGAAGAAGGTGCTTGACAAACCTGGCTATCCTCCATCAAAGAAGACTCATGAGGAGACTCGGGAGAAAAGCCAGGACTGCTATTGGGACAACACAAATAGTCCAGGCTCCCTTGCAGAAACTAGTACTCCTTTCTCAGCTGTAACTTCTCAGTAATTACAGTTGCTGTGACTGTTGTGTTCTATTTTCAGTGATATGTGAAATTTGATATGTGTAAAATGAAAGGAGAAACAACAAAAATCAAAACCATTCATTGTTAGATTGGTCAGTGGTCAGCAGCTGGGATGTTTATAACAATGATTTAACTGGTCCGTTCCCGGAAGGACCATTACAAAGGGGTTTTAACAAAAGATCAAAACAAGATCAGCTTAAAACTGTTTAATGACTTTTTCTACAGGAACAATATGATATCCTCTACAGTAACCTGCTTATATGTGTCATTTCCTCCACTGGCCTCCATTTAAAATAAGTAGTAGTTTCAGCATGTCTCTCCTTATTTTTCCACCAATAAAATATTTAACACTGTTATTGTCTGCTCACTGAGGGACAAATGTCATCACCACTATCAAGGCACTTGCCAAATGCCTCTAGGTACATAATAATCATTCTCAATTCTGACAAGTTAGTGGCCCAGATGCATAGTGCATGCTTTTGCTTTATGTAGCTCATGCAAATACAGAAATATTCCTTGTTTCTTTTAACACACACACACACACACAATTTCTAGACTCTTACTACTTTTTAAAAGCAGTCTAATTAATTCTGTAGTTCAGTGGGATCAGTTACTCTGAATGCAGAAGACCTCAGGTTCCATTCCTGGAATCTGTTGGTAAGGCTGGAGAAACTTCTTCCTAAATCTCAGAAGAGCACTAATTTCCATGTCAATGATACTGGACTAAACGTACCAATAATTTGATCAGAGCTTAGAAAAAAAATCACTTTTGTGGACCAGAATTCTCAGCTTAGCCAGTGGATCCTGGGAGCTGTAGTCCAACTCCACAAGGAGACTATTCCAAGCTTTAGGGCCCTTTTTGCACCTTACCTTTTAACGCTGCTGCAGTGTGAGGCTCACGTGAGAAGCCTGGGCAGGAAGGCTCTTGCAAGCCTCCTGCTTCAGCTCCGCAGCTCCTTCCTGCTCACGCGACAGCCTCGCCCACGTCCCTTCCTTCCTTCCACAGTGCAGCCTGGGAGTTGGAGGCTGCACTGAGGAGAGGACGCGTGACTGGCCCGGCTCCAGAGGCTCCGCATGGCAGGTGAGTGTGGCCCAGGCCCCTGAACGCAAGCGCGGGTCATTTTCGGCTAAAAACCGAAAATAAAAAAATGCGTATGCATCCAGCTCTTGAGCGTTGCGTAAATGGGAGTGCACCATGCAGACCGCTCCTCACATTTATGCGACGCTCAAGGGGCCTCTCGCTTGCAAAATGCTGTGCGAAAAGGGCCCAGGTCTGACTCACCATATAGCAGCTTCCTACTCCTCATCACCCTTCAGATCAAGTTTTCCAGAAAAGAAAGAGGCAATGCCATTTCCCATTTTTACATACATTAATTCCATACATTTTTCAGGAGAACACATATCTTCTGTGCTGCACTCCACCTAGGGTCATACTCAACCCCTGGCCCTCAAAGTTATTCCATCACACTCTGTCCAGCTCCTCAAATTTTTGATTTTAAGAGTTTGCAGTTCATATCTTGACCAATGGAGCATTTAAGGGCGCAGTAGGCAACTGTTTTTTGATGTCACGAAAGAGGAGCAAAAAGTTAGTTCCTTACATTTATTATTGCTCTACTGTTCTTCCCAGAAAAGGGAAGAGTTGCTTTGGCCTCATTTGCCAAAATAACTTGACTGGCCTTCAGCATTATGCAGTAAGATTCAGAGGAAGTGAGTGGGGGGGCTTCATTTGCTGCTTGGCCACAGGCAGCAAAATGTATTACACCTGTCTCACACATGGCAAGAATGTAACTTCCCTTTGCTGAAACATTCTAGGTGGTCTGCCCATTTTCACTAATTTTGCTGTTGTTGTTAGGAGCCTTCAAGTCAACCCCAACTTATGATGACCCTACTATAAGGATCTCTTGGCAATATTTATTCAGAGAAGGTTCTGTCGTTGCCTTCCTCTAAGCCCAAGAGAATAGGATTTGCCCATGGTCATCCAGTGACTGACAGGAGATTTGAACACTTGCCTCCCAGAGTCCTACTCCAACACTCTAGTCCACACTATACCACACTGGCTCTCTAAATTTACCCACTATAAATTTAGCTATCATATATTACTCCCCTATTTTCCTATCCCCATGTCTTTTTCCATATTTTTAAAATGTTCTAAGATAATTTACAGAAAAAAACCTGTAAAGCCTTGTCTCGAGATCAGGCAAAACTTATACTAGTTGCATTAAAGTGCTGTTTGACCAAGGACAATTTATTTCAATACTAGCATATTTACCTGGCATTGCCCAGGGTTTTTATTTTCCTCTTAAGAACTCACCAAACTGTCTCTTCCATTTCCCATAACTTTGCTCCATATTTCCCGGTGCAATCTATATTCAGAGTTATTTACATACACAGTTTGGGTTCCTGAGGGAGTATATTGTCCTCCTCCTTGCTGCTACACTTCATGTCCATAGCAACCGGCCTATTCCAGTACCTGTAATTTTTCCCCAGTCCCCAGTCCAATCTGTGTTGTCTGATGACATTGATGTACTGGCTTTTTTTTTTCCTTTCTGTTGAATTTGTGCAATGGTTTTACGTTTTTCTGGAAGCATTTTTTGTTTTAAATTTCAATGTTAAGATTCCTTACATATGGAACCGATACAGTCTACTGTGTGAGGTGAGAAGACCTTGTAACTATGGCCATTTCCACCCTACACTGTTGTAGTGCTATTATTCCACTTTCAACATCCTGTGGAATTCTGGGGTTTGTAGTTTACTGAGGGTCTCTGGCTGAGAATTCTTAAGTGCCCCTCCTTAAACTACAAATCCCAGGATTTCATAGGAAGTTGAAAGTTGAATAACAACACTATGACATTGTAGTGTGGAAATGGGCTATGTTGTCTATGTCACTTTAATTTTTCTCACATATGCCTCCCAAAAGTTTTCTGGCATCCTTAATGATGGTAGGGGTCATCTCCATAGCAACTGGCTTGAGGCCCAAGAGCTCTTGGCTGAGAATTCTAAAGGCCCCTCCCTAAACTGCCAAGCCCAGGATTCCATGGAATCTTCACAGCCAGCCAATCATATGAGGTCTTCTCACCTCACACAGCCAATCATATGCTGATGCGGACAAACAGACAAACGCCCAGACAAACATTGACTTTTATATAGTAGATAATTGGATAAATTATAATCCATCTGTTACATAATTCCTCTGGCATTAAAGACCTTCCTGTTTCTGCAGCTGTACTTGCTTCTGGAAAATCTCTGGATAGGGAGAGTTCAGTGTCTTCTACCTAATTTTATTTCTTTGAACATCAGTATGGGTGAGCTAAGCTTACCATTCACTTGAATGCCTGTGTTATTCCTGTCTCGGTTTTTGTACTAACAATGAAGTGAACACGTATTTATTTAGGGAATTTATTTTTATGTTTGGCACGGGGGCATATAATACTGCAACCAGCTGTAAAACAGTGAGTTTGAAACCTAAATGAGTAAAACACACAGACTCATGGTGTGTGTGTGTGTGTGTGTGTGTGTGTGTGTGTGTGTAGTTTCAGTCCAAGGTCAACCAATTCTTCTGGACCAAAAGATACTGCAAAAAATCCTAGCCCGTTGTGGGATTCAATAAAATCGCAGGCAAGAGTTCCACTCTGTTTTGTGTGGATTTACCTTTTCTCTTTTCCCTTCAGTAAATCTGCTCACAGGGCCTAAATACCTAAAGGCACCAGATCCTGTCTGATCTTGGAAGCTAAGCAGGATCACCCCTGGTTAGTACTTGGTTGAGAGACTGCCAATGAATACCAAGTGCTGTTGGCTTTATTTCAGAGGAAGGAACTGGAAAAACCACCTCTGAATATTCCTTGCCTAAAAATACCCTATAAAATCCATGCAGTCCTCATAAATCAACAGTAGATTTGAAGGTACATGCATACACAAATCTGCTGCTGAGGACTGGGTGACATTCCAGCATGGCATTTGGAGAGAAACAGCGGAAACTGAAAACCAAACTCCCATACAAGAATAGAAATGTCTGTTGCCTGCAAAAAGGGTTTCTCTGGACCCTGCTCAAAGCAATTCTTTAACAGTAGCCTTAATAAACTGCCATAAGTTTTAAATAAAGATCATGCTGAGCTAAATACATGTTTTCAGAGTAAACACATTTAATGAATGGCATGTGTTATCTATGTCTTATTGATTCAGTGGGTCTATTCTAATTCAGATTAATAATTTGATTTGCCTTTTGGTTTGATTTTCTGCCCCCCTTTTTTTAGTATGAACAGAAAACAACCATGTAGCCATCCTTAATTTCATTTCCTTTTGATCTCCAAAATTAGCAAACTAAAAACTTAGCTGTACCCTATGTACAAACAACTCCTTTTATGGGCAAAATAATTACTCAGCCTATGACAGTTCTGCAGAAATATAACTCCTGATTCTTAAAAAAAATAATTCAAAATAAACATGGTAAGAATGTGCTTTCTTATTGCTGATCTGCTCTAAAGGGCCTGCTTGCTTTCATTCAATTTACCTGTTGCATTTTTTAAATTCTCTATTATATGGATCATTAATCTTGGTATTTTGTTCATTTGCATAACATGCAGCTGTTGCATAATCTTACCTTACCTTGTTGCATAATCTTATCCTACCAATATTTCATAAGGCTCAATGACATCACTACTGTCTAAGACAACTATGTATAGGCTGGGTATCTGCCATTAAGTGTGTATTTATCCCATGAGATCACACCTGCAAAGTTTTCCTACACATGCTATCTGGTTAAAACAATCTATTTAACATTATGAGTTAGATAACTTTTCTGTGTAGCTCTCTGTTTCAAAATTTATTGAAGTCTTTCCAATACATTGATATGTTTACTTGAAATAAACAAGTATTATAAATGTATGCATTCATTCCACTTCACCCATTAATTCACTTATACACACTCAAGCTATCGTGATAGTAAACAATCTTGAGACACTTTGCATAACGTGGATCATTTGTTCTTTTCCAACTAGCTAAAAATTATTTGATTTGCCATGAATGAAGAAAGCATATGGGCAATCGCTTGTCTTACTCACCCATTCATAACAGACAATCCAACAGCCATGAGCAATCCCCATGAGCACATTTAAGGTACGACGCGGGCTTCCTGCGATAACATGACTTGTATTTTTGCACACTTCATCTGAAAATAGAAAGCCTCCCAATTTTTTTACCACTTGAATAACTGCATTCTGCTTCCTTTAAAGAGAGACAGAGAAAAGGCCATCATATTATAGCTTTGTGTACCTATACAGAATCTTCTCAGAATGACAAGTTTTAATGTACAAAATAAACAATTACACATTAGTGATAACACCATATTATTAAGTACTAAATTAATCACATGGTTATATAAACTCTGAAGCACTCTAAATTTGATCACTAAATCTAATTTTGTCTCCTCTCGGGCTATAATTCTAAGCACAACTGCAAGAGAATTCTAAGGCCATTTCCACACTACACTGTTCTACCACTATTATTCTACTTTCAACATCCTGTGGAATTCTGGGATTTGTAGTTTACTGAGGCCAAAGAGCTCTCTGGGTAAGAATTCTAAAGGCCCGTCCCTAAACTGCCAACCTCAGGATTCCACAGGATGTTGAAAGTGGAATAAAAGCACTGTAAGTGTAATGTGGAAATGGCCTTAGGCAGAAAGTCCTACTTCTGAGTAAATATGCATAGCTTGGCAGCTTTCAGTTTTGTTCTTCCAGAACAGTTAGCTGTTCATTCATGCAGCTAACAGGAGATCCAACTGATATATTTCCACTGATAGTTTTTTTCAGCAGAAAAGAGAAGGTGGTGATCTTTTTTTAAAAAAACACTGCCTGCTATTCAGCTCCCACATCAACACCCACACTGGCCTGAGGGTCCCCTAATTTTCTGAAGTGAATTTGAGGGAGACTGCAGGAAGTAGGAGAAATCAGTAAACTCTGTCTCCCTTCTTGTTCTATTGACAGACAATTCTGCTTGGTCAAAGAACTTTCTATCAATGGAGTCACACTAAGAGGATACATCCCCATTATTTTTGAGAGTTTAGAGATCTTGGGGGGGGAGAGAGAGAAAGGCAACCCTTCACACACTCTCAAAAGAAAACAAGGTGAGATCTGGAAAAAAATAGTAAAGTATTTGAGATGTTCAAGACATTGCCACAAGGTACATGGACAGTGCAAAATTGCAATCTGATGTATTTTACGTACATTTCTTTGACAATTTCTTTGGGAAAATTTTTTCCAGATGAACAGAATATTTTTGTTCACTATATCTGAGAAAATGGATTGCAATCCACAGGAGTTCATGATGAATAAATGTTAGAAGTGCCATGAGACTTCTTTTTTCCCCTCCCTCCCCACTTTTTACACTGGAACACACTAACAGTATAAATGGAAAATTAAAGGTTATCTGATGTTCTTTGTCCTTTAAGTACCTATGGAAAAGTCTACCTGTGTATGAAAAGATATCTGTCTAATAGCACAGATCTTAGTTTATATAACTGCACATTCCCACTCATATTACATACTAAAAAAATGTAAGCTTTGAATGGTAGTTTTGTTACTTATAGCTTGTCAGAAATGCAGCTCTTATTCTCCTTCTAGTCAATCACATGTGGCCCTTAAGATTAGAGCCTCCAAGGAATTGTTGTTTAATATGGTACACAACAGGGCAGCCTGTACATATTCAGCTCCAAGATTTACACAGACCAGAATGTCATCATAATATGCAATACTTACTCAGAAGACATGCTTGTCATGACTAATGTTCGAAATGGCTAGAGATTTATGGAAGGAAGATAAGAGAGAATTATGACATTTTTTCCCCCATAGATATGTACAGTTTCATCAAAACGCTAAACTATATTAATGTTTTTGCAGGTAGGTTTATATGATATGGTGTATGAAGGCTGTATCTAATAATATATCAAATAATCATTGGATTTGATTTTGTTTTCTATTTAACCAGATCTCAGGTAGGCATCCATCTTGTCCAAAAGACTGAATACTACAGCAGATTCAAAAAAAAATATTGAGCTTTCTGAATGGATAGATTGGACTTTCAGTCTTATTCAGGCATCCCTTGCTTTACGTGAGTAGGAGCTCAGGATATTCTGCCTTTTGTTCCTTCCCTCTCTGTGCTGGCAGGGAAGATCTGAAAAGATGTAACTGCATGCAAATACAGTGCTCCATGCAATTGGAAGCCTCAGCTTAACAGGCTTCTGATAGCACTGAACTCTGCAATTGTGCTCAGTTGTTTCTTTTTAATATATGGGACGAAGGGGAAGGGACTGGCACATGTATCCGCTGCTCTCTTTACTCACATACAACAATAAAGGCTGGAACAGTTCATAGGTGTCTATAATGTAGTACCTTATCACATATGGGTAACTTGGGATGCATGACTAAGCACCACTCTTGTACTACTGGCAAGGCACACACAAAACCATGACCCCCACCTGTCATGAGACCTGTATGGAATGTGAGTGTTCCACCATACATGGGAGAAAATCCTGACTGATCCAAGATCCCATGCCATATAGACAAGTGGGTGGGCACGTTTCAGATCGTGCTAGCTAATGTCACCTTGTAACCCTCAAATGAATGCTTTTAGGATGCCTATGAGCATCATGAACCCAAACCACAACTACGCAAACATAATGTGTCACAAAGATCCAATACAATTCCTTCCTTCCTTGGTCCAGAATAATGGGGTTCCTCAATATTGTGTTGCTGGCCTAGTTTCTTCAGATATTGAGATTATATCTTTGCATAATAACCTCTGAATCTGTTCGGCCTGAGCTTGCCTGTTTTACATTTAACTATATAAATACACTAGTGTGGCTTTTCCTCTGTTTCATGTGGATGTGATAGATCATTTCATGGTGGATTGCTACAGATAATGCCCCCATTTAGAAGGCTCATCAAGGGAGTTTATCCTTTTATAGCAGGGCTGAGACAAGCAGCTTGTGAACTGTATGCTTGCCCCTTGTCCACAAAATTGGTGATGCTGCAGCAAAATTCATTAACGTAGTATTAGTGTTAATAACAAAAAGAATGGTTTTTTGCAAAGAAAATTTATGCTGGGAATGGATACCTTGTTTTAGAGGAAAATTGTGTTTCTTGGAGGCCTCCAAAAATATGATTCTCCTCTAAAACAAGGCACACATTGCTTATTCAACTTGTTTTACCATAGAACATGATTTGGAGAAACAGACAATAGGGTTTTACCACTTTCAATAGCTGCCACACTGCTGAATGTTTTCATTGGTGACTCATGGTAGGATTGTTGTTGTTGCGTGTTTTCAAGTTGTTTCCAACTTATGGTAACCCTAAAGTGAACCTATAATGGGGTTTTCTGGGGCTGAGAGTGTGTGACATGCTCGAGGTCACCCAGTGGGTGTCCATGGCTGGGTGGGGAATTGAATCCCAGTCTCTAGGGTCTAGTCCAGTGCTGAAACCACTACACCACACTTGCTCTCTGTGGTGGGATACAGGAGGACAAAATAGGCTTTAAGACTTGCTGAAGTTGCCCACTCTGATTTAAAGTGGCACATACTATTCACTTTTCTAGCCTGTCTGCTCTGAATTAAGTCATTGCCATAAATCTTATTGTTAATGCAAAACAGTGTAGACTGGCTGAATCAATTGCTGGATGGTAAGTCAACACTTGAGTAGATCACCACTTGAGTAGATCTACTGTAATTGGGGCTAGCAATGGAGTCATACCATTCTATTAATTTTTCTCTGTTTCGCCACCACCTTCTTAGGCTCAGGGAACAAGGGAAAGGCCCTTCTCAGGGGCTGCTCTGACTTTGGGACAGCATTCCTAGAATGGCTAGGATGGCTCTCTCATTGCTCTTCTTCTACTGGCAAGTCAAAACATTCTTATACTGTAAGACTTTTAGAAACAGCTTGAGACAGGGAGTGAGATGGGCTTTGAATGGTATACTGTGCTCTTTTGTGGTTTATATATAGTCTTTTTTATGAATACTACTGATATTAAATTTATAAATTGTTTAGCTGTCTTTTAAATAACTGTTATATTTATACTTTCATTGAGGTTTTTGTATAGTTTGGAATCTATACTTTTTAAGTACATTGTAAGCTACTTTGAATCCCACGATTGGGAAAAAAGTAGAATATAAATGAATCAGTCAAACAAACAATAGATACAACATGGGTGGGCAAGTTTCATGGGTCAAATTTCCCATTCCAGGATGTATTGTGGGCAACCCTACCAAAAAATGAAACCAGAAGTAGCTGGAAGTACAGTTGTCCCTCTACACTTGCAGGTTCGACCCTTTACAGATTTGATTATTTGGTAGATTATTTGCTGGTGCCTCTGCTGCTGCCCTACATAATTTTTAATAGGGACTCTAATAAAACTGATGCCCATCTTGAGTTATGCTAAGTCAGGCTTAGTCAGTAGTCAAATCTGGGGTTCCTGGGAGGAAATGAGGGTGGCTGGGCCTGGCTGATCATGTGTTCCCTGCATGCACAGGGGGTGGGCAGGCAGAGAGGGGGATGGGATGGGACAGGGGAGGAGGGAGGGAGGGAGGGCACACATATTTCCTCATGCATTCACTCACATAGGCAGGGGAGGAAAGAGATGGAACAAGGAGCAGGAAGAAGAAGGGCACGTGTGTGCATTCCTTCACTTATGCCTTTCATGGAGGGGGAAAGACAATGGGACAGGGGAAAGGGGGAGGGGAGATATGTTCCCTTGTGCACTCACTCACTTGGGCAGGGGAGTAAGGGGACAGGACAAGGGAGTACGAGAAAGGACGGCATGTGTGTGCTTTCCCTTGCTCATTCTCAAGTAGGAGGGGTGAATAGGATGAAGGAAGCAGGGTTAGTGGTGCAGGGGTCTGCAGAATGGATGGTGGGTGCAGGTTGGGGAGGGAAGGAAGAGAGAGCAGGGCAAGCAGGTGGGATGCTGGCGATGGCAAGGGCAGTGGGAAGGGGCCATGGCAGCTGCTCTTATGGTAGTGGCACTCCCTCCATCCTTCCCAGAGACCATGTACCACTCAACCTTCAAGCTCCCGCTCCCTCATCCCATCCCTTTCCCCCATCCACACAAGCATGGGGCTGGGCCTAGCCACTCCACCAGTACAGGTAGATTTTTTGTGTGTTGGAGGGGGGAGATATTCATGGTTTTTCCATTTTTGTAGGGGTCCTGTACCCCATGAATGTGGAGAGCTGAATGTACACTTCAAGTTTCATTACAACAAAACAAAACTGAGGTATGTGAGTGGAAGTGAGCCTTTTCCTTTGTTTTGTAAGAGAACTGAGAGTTCAGGAAGCTTTCTACATGCAGCCCAAGTGTTGGTTCACCCATGGTATAGCTGGTGCTGAACAGGGGCGGGGGGATGAAATGATATGCACTTCGACATGTTTGCTTCTCAATGCATCAGGGCACATCTTGGCTAGCTGGGCTCACCTTTTTTATTTTCTCAGTATTCTTTACTTTCCCATTAGGCTCTTTCACTGGGTCACGCAAAAGGTCAGAAGAACCATCTTTGACATTAGAAACCTTGTCATCACCTAGAAGCCAAATCCATTCAGAATTAATTTGCAACAGGAATAAAATATAATGCAGTGCTCTGTAAACGGTCTCAGTTAAGAGAGTAATTGGACATTTATCTATAGCATGTGATTTTCTCAACATAAACATTTTTCAAAATGTGATAACCCTTCTTCATGCTGCACAGAAAGGTCTGTTTGTAATTTACTTCATGCCCTGCATCTTTCCCAGAATAGTATTTGGGATCTGTAAACTATTTATAAGGGGAAAAAATGTATATGTGCATGCTTACATCAGTCTGAGCTCTTTCTCCAAAACCATGAAACCTAAGCACCTGAAAAACTGCATCCATACAAACTGGAGGTTAGGCATACACAAAGTGATTTGGTTTTTGAAAAACACTAAATAATTAATTTAATTTAATTAATTGGAATGTATGTTTGAAATCTATAGTATTATCTTCAGTTAGGAGGCACACAGGCTTGCAGTCAGCACTGTCTGAAGTTAGTGGGGACAATCCAAGGAACAACGTTATAGGCTATTCCCTTCCATGGCTACGAAGTGGGCAGATCCCCTTCCTCAGAGGTATAGAGTGTATCACAGCAGCTGCGAGAGCCTTATGTGGGGCAAACACAACACACCTATAACTTTGGCAGCTGCTTGAAGTCTTGTGTGTATCAAATCTAAGGGATTTTCTAATCCTTAAGAAGACAAGTACTTTACCTAGTATTATACAAAATGTCTTTCATCTTTGAAAGTATACATTAGGAAGTCACTTTTAGCGGATTGAAAAATACACCAGATTTAGAGATCTTCCACATACACTATGGCAACAGTTTAATATTATAAGAATTGTCTTTAAACAGGCCTGAAATGGTCTTTAAATATATTTTAAAACCCTTCATGGTACAAATACATACCTCTCCAACTTAGACATAAGTCCACTGAATTCCCTTCAACATCTATTTTAATGTACAAGACTGCTACCTTAATCTTGTTTTCAGTTTGCTACCTAACCATTATTTGTGACGTGACTTTACAACATGATTTAAAGCCTCCACAAAATGCTTATAATTTCCCCCAATGTTGGTATTATTTATTAAAATATTAATTTCATAAGTATTTGTATATTTTTCTTTCCATGCTAATCTGTTTCAAGTTAAGCACTGGTTTGCAGAAGAATTAATATCCAAGCCACCCCATGAGAGGCCTGTCATCTTTTAATGCTAGTTATGATAACAGACTAGAAAAGGGCTGCATGTTCTGCTCTCCAGCATTTTAGAAATACCTCTGTTCAGCGGACTGCATCACTGAAAAGATAGGTTTGCTTGGGGGCAGCATTGGGAGATGTAGCTACAGAAAAGTACACTTCCTTATGAAGGATCTCAGCAGATGTTTCAGTGCAACTGCTACGAAATCCATAGTTGGCAGGCAGTACAATAAAGACTGACGCTACTGAACACTGTTTCAAGGAGTTATAATCTATAGTCCAGTTTCAAGTGTGTCACTTTTTAATCACTGTGCTACAAAGTAAGGTCAAGTTCATGAGGTTAGCTCATGCATACAGACTTTGATTTCTTAGATTTTTTTCACAGTTCTGGCTATTGCATTTATTACCTAAATACCTTAATTTTGAGCCAAGCAGATGGCCATCTGAACACAGTTGCTCACCACCTTCAAATAATACTAAGATATCAGCTTAAATGTTTTATGATACCATAATCAGTTGTTAAAGAAACTCCCTGAGTACATCAAATTATAACTCCTGGAGTCCAGAAATTCCTCATCAGGGGGTTAGCTATAAAGCTAACTCAGGCAGCCAGCAGGGAAATCCTAATGTACTAAGCCAGTGGTCCTTAATCTGGGGGCCGGTGACTCCCGGGGATCCACAGAGGCCTTATGGGGGAGGGGGCTGTGGAGCCCTGCCACTGGCCACCAACAGCAGCAACAGGAATGTGGCATTGGGGGTGTGGGTGCCAAAACTGCTCCTTCATTTGCAAACGAAGGAGCAGTTTGGGCACATGCACACATTTGCTGCTGTGTCCTATGTCAGGGATTCAGCAGCAAGTGGTATAGGCACTGAGGAACACAGCAGCAGGTGCGTGTGCATGCCCAAACTGCTCCCTCGTTTGCAAATGAGGGAACAGTTTTGGTACCTGCAGCACCTGCCCACTGCCAAGTCCCTGATGAAAGAGACAAGGTGGAAGGTGTGTGCACCTAAACTGCTCCCTCATTTGCAAACAAGGGAGCAGTTTGGACAGCTTCCCCCGCTGCCACACACATATCCTTGCAAACAAGGGAGCAGTTTGGACACCCCCCTGCTGCCACACACATATCCTTGCAAACAATGGAGCAGTTTGGGCACCCCTCACATATCCACTGCTGCTGCTCTGGCAAAAGGAACATGTTGGAGGCATGCGTGTGCACCCAAACTATGACTCTGGACACCAGAGTCTGAATCCCCACTTAACCATGGAAACCTAGTGGGTGACCTCAGGCATGTCATATTTGCTCAGCCCCCCACCAAAAAAAAAAGAAAAAAAAGGCAGAGGTAACAAAGTTACCATGAAAACCATCATGACAGGTTCACATTAGGATCACTATAAGTCAGTTTTCAAAGGGGAGAGACATGATGGGTAGAAAAACCCACTACTTGCCAGCACTTTGTTATTGTGTGCCTTCAAGCCACTTCTGGCTTATAGCAACCCTAAGCTGAACCTATCACAGTTTTTTTGGGGCGGTGGGGGGGCAAGATTTCTTCAGAGGAGGTTTGCCTTTGCCTTCCTCTGAGGATAAGAGAATGTGACTTGCCCAGGGTCACCTAGCATCTGAGCAGGGATTTGAATCCTAGTCTCTGGAAGCCTTAAATAAATAAATATTTGAATATTTAAATCTAAATGTAAATATTTCAATCTTGAGTTAAATCTTGGGGGTCCCCTGCAATAACTTACATTTACACAGAGTCTCCAGTACAGAAAAGGTTACCACTGTACTGCACTCCAAGGGTGGGCAACTTGTCTCCATCAAGACTTCAGACAGCAAAGTCCCACCAGCCCTAGACAACAGAGCCAATAGTGACAGATGCTAGGCCTTACAATCCAACAAGATCTGGAGTGCCATGAATTGCTCAACCCGGCTCTATAGTAAGAGTAATGCCTCACAGCACAGAGAAGCAGTGTAGCTCTTTAAAAATCTTGCCAGGGTGAATCTTGTACAGCACATAGTCATGTTCTAGGTTGAGTGCAAAGGGGTGGTACAGATCCCAAATTTCTTGCTGCACACCCCTTATAAAATCCATAGGCAACAACAACAACAAAAATCTTATACATGAAAAAACAACAACAGTCAGCTGGCTGTTAGAAATGTAACCATAAATATGCAAATCCCTGTGATTTTTTTGTCTAATTTACATGTTCCATATGCAGCTCTTTATGACCATTTCCCATAACCACTCTGTCAAGTTTGTAAGAAGAGGGTAGAGCAGAAGAAACTTTAAATACTAGAGAGGGATTTAGAACAAATGAAGTTCTAGGACAGTAAGCACTCCTTAATGGAAAACTGTAGTGTTTATCCATGGCAATGGCATGACAGTAAGCATGCATTCACTACTTAATTTCTGAAATGGACCACTGGGAGTATACTAGCGAAGGATCAGACTGCTGCTTACCAACCATCAAACAGAAACATGAGATCACTTCATGCCAAAAGTCAGGAATGCCCAAAGATGAGATGAGGTCAGTAGTAGCTGGGGTCTCATGTCAGTAGGGCAGTAAATCTGCTCTGGGTTTAGAACAGTTTTAAAGCAGGGAGGTCCCAAGATGCTGAAACTATTTCGGGGAGGACTTTGCAGGACCTTGGATAGCTTCTTTAAAATCTTTACTGAAACCTGGATTCACTACGCTACTGACATGGAAGCCACAACTCGCTACTGGATCAGGCATCTTCCTATCTCTCTTAATGAGATACAGCTGACACCTTCTAAATAGCAGCAGTCAGGAGCCCTGAGAGTTCTTTGGAAAGAAGTTGCATCATGAATTCTTCCCATGGAACCTAATGTTTGCAGCATTACTGAAATGATATGAGAAGAAAACCTACCACAGTGACACTACTCCTGATAAAGTAATACCAGAAAGACCAGATCTAAATGATGCCAGTTGTCTCTGGTATATCTGAGTTTGTAATGTATATATGAGGGCCTAAAAGAAAAACTCAACTTTAGATGTTGAGCTGTAATTAAACATGGATTTACTGTAATATTCCATGAAAGCATGACAGATCAATTATGCAGCTTGGATAATTTACCAGTATTACATTGAGCTCAGACAAGTTACTTTTTTGGACTTCATGATGGCTGGAGGATTCTGAAGGTCATAGTTCCCCAAAAAACATTTCCGAGATCTGATATTACAGTTCTTGAAATATTCAAAACTACAGATTAGAATTAGAAATCTTTTAAATTTCAGTGTCCTGCCTTCAGAATCCAAAGCCTATATAACATGTCTTCAGTGAGATACTATTCAGCCCTGGTTTAGAAACTTTGGGAAGGTTGCCTAGAAAGTAGCTGGTGAACAGGAGATTTTAAAGAGAGAATCATCTACAAGACTGTATCTCTACTAAGATATTGCTAAAAGCATAACAATTTAAGAGTGCTATGGTAATTTATGATCAATATAACAGGACCTCTTACAACAAGGTGCAGCCAGTTTTACATTATTGTTTAATGTTATTATTCTGTGAAGGTATATGAGCTACTTTGTCGATCAAGGCAATCATCCACACAAAATGACTTCAGGTTTCTGCTTAATGGATAATGTTTTCTCCACTGGGCCCAAAAGAGAACCAGATAAAAGTTACACATGCTCACTATACAGTCCACTAGCACACAATTTCAATAATTCTACAGAGTTTATCTACACTTTTTTTTATCCAAGGGAGCCAGATTGCTGCATTAACTAGAGAAAAGCACAGTATGCTGTAAAAAGCCGAGTAGAAATATTCAACAATTTTATTTGACAGGATTTAGAAACAAATATATAAACATTTGATAGAAAAGGAAATTCCCACATACAAGAAATGGATAAGTGCAACATATGAATTAGGTTTAAGGCAGATGGCTTAGAAAAGGCATTGGGCTGTATCCAAAGTAATAATAAACTCTGCAAGTAATAAACTCCTGTTAGCAGCCGTCACTTTCATCTAACCATCGGAAATCCCTTCGTCTTTGCCAGCTTCCCACATCTCAAATCATCCACTTAACAAGAGCCTCTGGACTAGGAGCGTGAATCATGCAGCCTGTGAGTCGCATGTGAGCCAAGAGATACGTAGTGCAGTCTGGGACTGCCACAAGCCCTTCAAAGCCCATAGAACAGCCCAAATTTCTCAGCCAAAAAAATTGCTTTCAGATTTGAAAAAAAAATAAATCCCTGCCATTCAAAAATGCTCCTGAATGTTCTACAATGTTGTTTTGGGAAGATCCCTAAATCTGAAACAGCAAACCTCCAAATGGTTTCAAATGCCAAGACGTTGAAGTGACATCACTTCTGTTTCTTGAATTGGAACTGCAATGGCACAGCCCTACAGAGCTCCAAGGGAGGCAAAAATGATGCTGTGAATCCATCCAGATCCTACAGAATGCCCACCTTCTGTCCTAGACTGCTGGTGGAGCATTTAGAATGTAGAAGGAAAGGACAGAGATGTCAGCTTGTCCAATTCACTGAACTCCCCATCCAGTTCTGAGTTACTAAATATGCCACAATTTTACTCACTCACTCATTCTTAAATAAAACATGTAGGTATTCTCATCTGCGCTGATGAGAATAGATGCCATCATCTTTGTCACTGATAAATTTACATTCAGTTTTGATGTTAATGAGTCAAAGCTGTCAATTAGCATATGCAATGTCAAAGTGGTTTTTTTTCTCTCAGCTGTAAGTCTGAGAAGTGAATTTGCCTGATTTTTTTACTTCCCATTTAATAGCTTCAGGTTTACTCAGGCCATAATCTCACTATTCTGTACAGACTAATTCTACTCAAATTTTCTCAGAAATAAATTTAACTGAAACCAATGGAGTTTTTCTTTTTCAGTTTATGATTCCCACATATGTTTCTTTCCAAATAAGCCCCAAAACCACTCTGCAAAACTTTCTTCTGAGTAAATCAGGTCATATTGTAAGAGTGTTTAGAATTGCAGGCCTTTAGGGCAAACCAATGTATATACTAAATCTTTCTGTCTTTGAAATGCCAGGCAATCAACAATTATGATTTGCAGAGGCACAGTGAACAGCTTCCAGTTTTAAAGACTAAAAAAGATATAGCTGCCAACAATACCTATTTAAAATGTCACCATAAAAATATTGTGGTGGCCTGCTATATAGCAAAGGAGGCATGATTTGTTTTTCAGAAAAATGCAGCCTACTTCATACTAGAACAAATCATTACTGAATGTGTACAACTATCTACAATAAAGAAATGAAAAGAACAAACACAGCAGACATTCACCTCAATAAGTGAAATAATTCATGTTGATAATATGGAATTATGTTCAAGATTATTTGAACTACATTTTTAGGAGTCCTGTTTCATCCACGTAATAACTCTCTTCAGTGGCCATGGTCTAAACTTTTATAAAATCTTCCATTGCCAAAGCCTATTTAAATGCAAATTTACATTTTCACTATAGCCTCTAGCACTGTGAAATTACTAAATCAGATTTTCCATGCAAGGAATTCCCTCTACATTCTATTTTTCTTTAAATTACAGAACCATATAAACTTTACATGTATATTCTAATCAACATAAAAATCTCATGCCCTACTCAAAATTGTTACAAAAATATCTCCAGGTACTCAAAATATATATCTAAACATAAGCATCTCAGGAATTCATAGGAGAATTCAATCTGTCTTGAAACATGTTCACTGATATAGGAAGTCTATGCTAGGTTCCCATGTTTTACCATGTTTAACAGTGATACACGCTGAAATTAAAATTAAGTTTTTGCATACATTCCAAGTGATATTATTCTAAACTTTCTGCATTTTAGATTTTATACAAGTCAATCATACTGTTTCCCTGTTTAAAACATGACTTGAAAAACTAGAATGAATTGATTTAGTGCGTTTTGCAAACATCAGTACTGATTTATGTTGTATACAATTTTTATTAATGACAAGTTTAAATGTTACACTTGCCTCTGTGAGTTTGAACAGAATATCACTGTGCCCAATGTCCAAATTCTTGTTTTTAATGTTAATAGCCTCAAATAGATTTACTCACATAAAGCTAGTCTTGCATCTGAATGTCCCAACTACTCATGCAACAATGCAGTCCTTTATACATGGTTTGAGCTTCCTTCATTTTATATACAGAAGAATTACAGGGACATGAATTTTCAAGTTGCACGGTTCTTAGGATGTCTGCTAATTCACTTATAACTATTTCCTTATGTTGAACATGAGAGGTATTTTGGAATTTGTTCTATGAATCTGAAAACTTGTAGGTACCTAGTGAACACACAATCAGGTTAGAAACGCATTTATGGAGTACTGGTTATTTAAAAGCTTGCCACTAGACAACTGTGTGTGAAATTCCCCCCCCCCCCGTTTGTTTCCCATATTTTGGGCTCTGAAATTATATCCTCATACAGCTTTTTCCCCTCCAATAAAAATACTGACAAAGCATACAGTATTTTCTTTCTTGCAATTCCTAACTGTACTTTAGAATGCTGGTCTTCAAATGCTTTTTAAATTGTTCAGTGTTATCTCCCAGGGTGTTCATATTTCTGAAGCAACTTACCAGTTTTGGGAGAGCATCTATTTACAGTAATCTTTTCCTGAATACTGAGATTTAGAAGAGAGTCTGTTTCCTTTCTATCTCTTTGTTTCTTTGATATATAATTTAGAGTTGAACTTTCCTTATTTTGAGGCATTATAGGTACCATGCAGTCTCTACTCGCAGCACTCTCATAAATTTCAGTCACTCTTTTTCTCTTTCTGCTGTAATCTGCACTGATTTTACTAGGCCCTGGTTTACTTTTTGATAAACTGTATTTGCAAACCATTCCATCAGGACTCTGTGATGTTTGCAGGCATGGAAAAGGAAGACTAATTCTTACTTTAGTTTTATTAAAGTTAGATGGTGAAAAATAATCCTCAAAAGAAGTATCTTGGTCTTTGGTAGTTTTCACAGGACTAAGCATTGCTTGAAAAAAGTCATTACAAGACTCTCTCTTAAATAATATTGAGGTGTTCCCTCTAAGACTTGACCTCCTTCTAGGTTTCTTTTGTTCTTTGGAAGAACAATCAGTTATTATTGGAGAAAGAGTTACATTAATGGAAGGCAAATTGATTTCTGAATTTAAGTGGTTGCTGCTGACCTCTTCAGCAACTTTCAAATTGATCATTCTTTCTGAAGAAACTCTGTAATCCAAATTATTTGCCTGAGAAAGGTGATTTCCAACTAGAGTTGTAAAGCAATCATTCTTCCCACTGTGTTTTTGTGTGGATGACATTTCACATCTTGCCTTTTCAACAACACACTCATCTTCAAAGCTGTTAGGCAGAATTAGTTTTTTTCTCAAATGTTTGTCATTAGTTTGTTCTAGGTTTGTGCGTTTGAAGTCATCTGTAGATAATGGAGAGCTCCATAATGCAGCTGTGGAAATATCCATAGCACTTTCAACTTCAGACATCAATTCATTTGACTCCTTCACAGGATTCTTTGTGTCAAAATTTTCCAACACATTAGCTAAACTTGAGTTTAAAGGGTCACAGCTCTCTCCTAAAAAAAACAAACAAAAACTATTTAAAACCTAAAACAAACATCATCTCAACTGTTAAAAAAATTGAGATAAAATTAATCACAACACTATTTAATCCTATATCTATTATCACCAGTTTAAGAGACAGTTTTTTGGTGATGCTAAAGAAATGTCACTTCTATGTACAAAAAACAAAACAAAACAAAAAAACAAACCTCCTCCACTGTGTATTAAACAGAAATATAGATCAAGATCATCATATGCCAGCATAAATAAAATGGATCCCACAGTTGTGGAACTCACTGAACACAATGGTTGCCAGAACTTTGCACTTATTCATGATACTCCCCACTCACCAAGTAAAAAGTGAGAGATGGTGGTGAGTGTGTTTGAGTAAAGACCAGTTTTGCTAAGGATCATAATTAGGTGACCACTGAGAAAGCACAACTCTCTGTATAATGGTTTCCTTGCTAGCATAGTATCCCAATGGGATTCCAGCCCCCACAGACATCCATGGAGGAATAGAATATATATAGCTGTCAATAGGACCAGAATACACATGATTTTCCTCCAGAGATACAGTATGTATATACGACTAGAACTTTGATACAATGATGTCAGTTTTGATACACATACTACGTGCATGCAGCTTTTTGCAACTGAAGTAGAGTGGTACCCAGGAAAACATGGATACCTCTGAGTTTCACTGAATTCAAACTAGTTTAAGCAGTTAAACATTATATATTTTAAATGGGAGTTATAAACATCTAATTCTCTATTATACATAGTAGCCTGTTTTGCATGTGATAGAGAATGCACTCTTGAACTGCAATTCCAGGCAGGCCAGTACAAGCAATGATAGCGGTGGCATTCCAACAATGATAGAGAGCCACACAGTCCAATCGCAATAGCAGTTACACTCTGTAAGTGGTTTACAATGTGTTTAGCTAATTGCCCTGAACAAGCTGGGTGCCCCTTTTACCGATCTACAGAAGGATGGAAGGCTGAGTCAACCTGGAGCCCTGCAGGATCAAACTCACAACGCTGTGGCTGCAGTACCAGCATTAAACCACTGCACCACCAGGGCTCTTATTCCACTTCCTTGTGCTAACCCACATCTTACTGTTTATTCCAGAACCATCTAAGATCATATGAGACAGACATCACTTCAAATATTTTTCAATGAGCACTATTGTCATATATTTCTTTGATATTTTTCTTTGAAAAATATCATATCCTCACTCTGTATTTCATCTGAAGAAGTGAGTTTATATCCACAAAAGCTCATGGAAAAATGTAAGTGAGATAATCTTAAAGGTGGTGTCACAGTTTTCTTTTCTTGCTTTCCCATCCTTCCTCCTTTTTATATCTTAAATATTATTCTCTTTAAACTATAGTAATGTGAGAGACAATTTATATTTATCCTTCAAAATTTTAAGCATGAAGTGTAAAAAAAGAAATCTAGATTTTTCTTTATGTAGATATGCATTTAATTTAGTGAGTGCAACCCTTTCTCTTTTTTCCTGATGACAATTCACAAGTTGCACTGGTAGGAAAGGGAATCTGTTCATGCAATGCCAGAACAGAACTGGGATTAGACACCTCAGACATTTGTGAAGCTTAAAAAAAAGAAAAGCAAAGCAAATTATTAGGGTTTTATTACTAAGTAATACAAAAAGACAAATTCAACTTTAGCTTTCAAAGCAAGAGTGAGGAACCTGGGGACCACCAGAAGAACCAGACTCCAACTTCCATCAGCCCTAATCAGAATGGCCAAAAGCCAAAGGATGATGAAAGCCGCAATTTAACCACACTTGCTGGGTTTTAAATCTATGACATGGAAGGGATGCACTGCAAAATAGAGTTACTCTAAATACTAATGTGTAGATATACACTCAATCTCCCTAACACTTCTCTAAGGGCAAAATTCCATAGGCTCCTGTATCTTTGACATAGTGTAGCTGTGATTAGCATTCAGCTCATAAGGATACTGCAACTATGTCCCAGCAGAGAGTTTGGGGCAGCTTAAAGAAGTGGACATGAACACTGGAGGTAAGGCATTCCCATATAATATACTGTATGGTGGCCCCTGCACTTTTGCGAGGGTTCGGGGTGTAGAACTCTCATAAACGGGGAAAAACTATGAATAATTCCCACTGTTCCCCCTCCCATTCCTTTCTGGGGCTTCCTCCTTCCTGTTCCTATGCAAAATAGAAGGGAATGGGAGGGGTGCGGGAAGCCTTGTGTGAGCCTCCCTTTCCGCCTCTGGAGCTCCCCTCTTCCCATTCCCATGCAAAATGGAATGGAACGGGGTGTGGAGGAAGCCTCACGCATGCCTTCCTTTCCCCCTTTGGAGCTCCCCACTTCCTTTTCCCATGCAAAACATAAGGGAATGGAGGGTGGAGGAGCCTTCCCTTCCCCCTCTAGAACTCTCCCTCCCATTCCTATGCATTTTTCTCCTGAGCAGAGGACTAGCATCAAGGCAAAATGGAAGGGAAGCGGGGTGGGGGAAGCCTCATGTGAGTTCTCTGCGCTGGGGCAAAATGCATAGGAATGGGAGGGGGAACTCCAGAGGGGAAAGGAAGGCTCACTGAACCCATTTCAGATAGGTCAAAACAATTTTGAGCAGTACCTTGAACGGAATTTTGCCAAGCCTGAGAACAAATAACAACAAATAAAAAGGAAAAATATTTCTGTCATTTTACAAATTGCGATCAACATTTATCATTATACCTGTAAGAGAAAGATTTTCCCGCTTCTCTTTCATGTCCTTTAATCTTCTCTCCATTGCACTGCACTGATACTTTATTTTACTTGCTGGGCTGTATGCTAGTGAACCATTATCTTCAAATATTAAAACTGGTGTATCTGCTTCTGAAAAGTGAAGAAATTATTATGAGAAACAGACAAGTTTTTAGGAAGACCGTTTCAACAGCTGACAAATATAAGCATATAAGTAATGTTTTCAAAAGCAAGTGGAACTTGCAACACATTGTAGTGCAGGGTGGAGAAAGCGCAGACTGTACATAGACATCAGAGTTATTTCTGAACATCCACAAGGCCTCCTCAGAACTCTCCATTTTTCAAAAACCCTCAAGGGCGTGCCACCCAGAATGTTTACAGAAACAATTTCACCATGATTTGGGCTCTTTATGAGTTGTTTTAAGACTAGGACAGAACTTTTCAACCTGGAAGTAAATTGGACATTGACTTCCAGTTTATTTTGTGATTGAAAAAGGACCTCTTCTGGGCCGAAGGGGGAAAAAAAGCCTAGAAGACTTCAAAAACATGGTGGTACAGCCCTCAGGGTGCCTAGAGGGATCACAGGATCTTTTAAAAGGATTTTTTTTTTTTTTGGAGAAAATCTAAAACATAAAAAATAAAGTAGGGTTGCAGCCATACATAGCCTCCCAAACCCTGGCAGTTGCCCACTCCTGTTGGAGCATATCAGCACCTTCCTGTTTATGGTTTCAGTTTACCAATTTGACTGCCCTTCCTATATTCTCCTCAGCCCACCACTGATACCCAACATTCCACAGAACAAAGGTTGGAAGCCACAGTGGGATGCATTACATAAATCTAGCCGCAAAATTGACCAAAAATCACAAGTGGATATCACTTCTGGTTGTGACTTGTGGAGACAGCAGCTACTTTGTGGCAGATTGCAAAAGCAAATCTCCTGCTCCCTGTCCTGGATTTCAACTGGATTTTCCCCTTAGTGTTTAAGCACTATATTTAAACATAACACATTTTAAGCAACCTTAAGAGTAAGTAGGGTTTCAAACAGATGTTATGCGATGTACAATATTCTACAACAGTCCACTGTATCCCACAGCACAATATTCTACAATATTTCACTGTGTTCCGCAGTCCAAATAGATTGAGAAAGTGAGGATTAGCGCAGAAGGATCTTTCATACTGATTCAGAAATATATTGGAGGGGTATAAGTGTCAAATCTGGTTCTGCGCATGGGAGGCAATGTGCTTTTTGCTGCCTCCAGACAGAACCCCAACAGAAGAAGAGGCTTGTCAATACCACACATCAGGAGCTCATTTTGCTGTACAGGATGAACACAGCTGAGCACCCCCTGCCTCCACCAAGGGGAACGAAAGGACTTTGCTTGATCTCTAATCTGTCCCTCTATTGAACTGTGGGAGCAAAGGGAAGGTCCTTACCAAGAAAGATTTGGGAACTGTGCACACAGGAAAAGGCAAGTATTCTTTCTTTATTCTTTTGCAGCCCTTACTTCTTCTTCAAAAAAGAATCAATTAATTGGAAGAAGGAAGGGAAAGGGGACTGAAGAACAAAAGTCTTTCACTCCCTTCCTTTTATCTGTCCATAGTTCGCCTCCTTTTACAAATTTCACAGAGATCCCCACTTGTTGACATTAGTCTGGAAACACAGTTGCAGAATGGCACCTTAATTCTATCCTCAAGATTCACAGTCTATTGGGATTATTTTTAAGTGCAAAGGTTTTAAAAAATTAACAATGTGAACAAATCATATACTTGCCTATTGTTGCTTTTTGTACTTCTAACTCTTTAGCCATAATTTCCAACCTTTTTTGTAGTTTTCTATCATTTTCAGGAGTTTTTTCAATGAAATCTTTGGGCTGCATGCATTTGTGCTGCCAAACAAAAAGATTCATAGCACTGGTTCATAAATCTTGCAATAACAATTCACATTTGACACAGGAGCTAAGAAACAGAAATGTTATCCCCAATTCTACTACTTCTGTAAATTCAACAACAAAAAAGCAAAAAAAAAAAAGGAAAAACACACACACACACACACATATATATCCTAAGTTTGAATTTTGAATATACAACAAAATAAAGTTAAACAGAAAAATCCACAAAAGCAAAGTGGTAAATGATCAACTGATCTTATTATCTTAAAAAATAGATGCTGTTCAGTATTTCCCCAAATTGTCTTCCCACATACTTTCCCCTTGAGCTATGGAAAAAAGATCTGCTATACAGAAGTTCAAAGAAGACATGTGATGAGTCTAACACAAATGGGCTTCCATTTAAATAGCGTCAAATTTCATTTTACTGACCCAAAGCAGCACATTAGTATAAGACTGTAATTATGCACACTTGAGGGAAGAGACTGCAGTTCTTGGGCTAATTTCAAATCCCCTTTGCAAGCTAGCAATTTAAATTTCTTGAAAGAGAACCACTCCTCATTTTCAGAGAAGTGGAGTACGCTGCACTAGAAGAATGCTGCACGGACAACTCTTATTCAGACACCCAGAGAAGCTCACCAGACTTTCCACAGATATGAGAACAGGAGATAAATTGGAAAAGGGCAAGTTTTAAATACTCTGATACCCAATTGTGCTTACATATTTTGGATTGAATCCTACTGCTAGTCTCAACCAGAACAGGCCCAATTAATTACATATGTGTTGACTCACCCTTCAACAACTGATTCACTGGGTATGCTGTAGTTAGAACCATCGGGAAGAATCTAGCCTTTATACTAAATGCTACTAAAATAAACATTTTGGTTTTGTTGGGAAAAAAATCCTAGTTTCAAAAGGAGTTGGGTTGTAGGTAAGAAATACCAGATTATTTATTTATGTATTTATTCATATTTATTAAAAATATTACAACACATTTTTACCAGAGAACTAAGTATGGCTGCACGGCAGTCATACTTGAAGTACAGCTTATAGATATGTTGGCTCTGTTTACAGAGGATTTGAGACTACCAATTTAGACAGATTTGTAATAACAAATTAAAGTGCACACTTGAGACCAAGAAGAGACAACAGATTTCAAGTGACATACAGACCTTTTTAATAAATGGAGGTAACCCTTCATTACTATTTTTTGCAGGGAAGAGTGACTCATCAACATGTGCTCCAATTTCTCGGCACCTGAGCAGAACAAATTAAGTTATTAAATTCATTTCTTTGGTGTAGATCTGTACAGATTCATTGCTGACAATAGTGCTGTACTTGAGAACAAATTAGTATTGCAAACTGCTTCTGCTCATTCTGATAGTCAAAGTTAACTATCTTTAGGCCAGTTTTCATCTATTCCTCCTGCAATATCCAAAATCTCTGTGCTCCATATCAGGTCATCAAATGAACCACTTGATTGCCTGTAAAAGTCACATATGAAATGCCACAGTTTCTATTTTGATTCATCTGAATTAAGATAGAGCACAGAACTGTAAAAAGCTAGTAATTTAGACACAAGATAGGAAGGGAACAGAGAATCTTTAAGGACAGAGGTCACATTCCTAAGTTTTGCTGGCAGCCAGAATCCAAGACAAAGCCCTCTGGCACGTCTTAAATGTCATTCAGATCAGTCACTTTGTTTTACATTCTGAGAAGCAAAGGCCTTCATGCCCCCTTCCCTTTTTATGAAAGTATTGGAATTTTAGTATGAAAGACTATATATCAAGCCATTCCTAAATCTGATAGTTCTCTGACTCATTTCCTCAATCCTGAAAACTCAAGAATACACAATCATCCAGTTGCCTACAGCAACTTTTCCTGTACACTAATGGCTGTGTTCCAAACATATGCCAAGAGCTCACAATCCTCTACGACATGCCTGATCTAATGAATCAACCAAAACAATTTTTAAAAAATGCATGTAGTAGATTGTAACAGAAAACAAGACAATCTAAGTGCAATCATGTTTATTTCCTAATCAGTTTCTTCCCCAGGAATGTAGCTTTAGGAACAAGTCATCCTGCCATTTATATAAAAATGTAAAAATCTAATTTGCACATAATTTCATAATACATTAAGTGACTCTAATATTTTATAAGAACATAGCTGGGTAGGCTTGTCACCCAAGTCATGTACATGTGTGTGAATTTTAGGAATAAACTTTATGATACCTATATTTTTGTAAACTGAATTTTGTGTGAATAAAGATTTGAACACTTCATTTGTAGCATTGAACTAACAGTTCCCTAATTCCAGGTTTATTATGTTACCGGAGACCAGTGTTTTTCCCTCCCCATTCCAGGAACTGTGCCTTTCAGGCTATCTGTTGGGAGGGAGGACGGGGAGGCAGCAATTATTTTTTCTGAGCGTGCTAAGGACAGATGCTAAATTTGAGCCTAACAGATACAGTTTTTTCCTTTTTTTTCTTTCCTAGAAACTAGCCAGACTGGCAGCCAATGGTTCAGGGATTAACACTGGTCTAAGGACTACCACTTTAAGTAGTACTAGATTTCTGCTTAAGTTTATTAAGGAGAAACATGAAACTGGAGGCCAACTTTGCTGAAGATGGTTTGCTCCTAACCATTATACATCCTAATAGCGAATTCATTGTCTAAAAGAATGTAGCCAAAAATAGTACCATTCAAAAACAAGGGCGAACTATCAACACATTCAGGAAAACCCAAGATGTGCAAACAGAAAAAAAATAATCTTTAGAACACTGAGGACAGATCAACTGGCCATGCTTGGTGGGCAGAGAATAAATGCTGACTGCCTGTAGAGGAACAGCAATGGGAAGACAGGGAATAGAACACGGAATCCTGGAAAAGAGAATGGCTGGCATCTTGAAAAGAACCACTCCACACTGCAAAGTTATCTTGCAAGTCTATCTGTACGCATTGATAGCACACGTAGGTGCTGAATTGTAATTATTATGCAACAAAAATAAGAAAGAAGGAATATCAATAAGCTTGGAAGAACTGCAAGCTTTGAGAAAGCTGCAAAGTGTATTTACAGAAACAAGCAAAAACACATTAAGTGGGAGAAAACCTCCCAAACCAGACTATCATAGATTATACCTGCTCAAGCACCATCGAATTCTGACTGGCTATTGGAGGTGGGCAGGGGGAGTGGAAAACTGGACAAGAAATGAAATGGAGTATACTAGAAAAGAACATGATCAGCTGGTTTGAGCACTGAACAAGCGCACATCTCACAGTGCAACATTTTGTTGCAGGCTGCACTTGTGACCAGATCTGATATGCAATTTCTAGTGTAACACTGGATGTGTTCTCATAGGCCTTCAGTTTTCACACAGCAATACTCAGGCAGTCTTGGCCATCACCTCTTTAGTAATGAAAGTGCACCTTCAAATATCTCAGAAGCCTGTGCAAGAAAGTGATTCCACATCAAGTTATTAATACATAGAAAAGTGTTTTCTTTCGGTAGAATGTATGATTTTAGTGACACCTAGTGATCTTATAGTTGTAAAGCACATCCATTATAACTATATTATAGACATCTGGCATATTTCAATAATGGGGATGAAAATGTATGTTTTTGTCAGAACACTAGTTACATTTTCCGTCTGTGCTATGACACTAAATTTCAAAACTAAAATGATTTGTGAAAATAGTACAGGTCAGCCAACTTTTTCTTTCTAGTTTTTGTTGTTGTTGTGAATCTCCGTAACTGCTGTGATAATGAAAACTTCTTCATCAGTGTCACCCATCAGCACTTTGATGATGACACACCAATCATGAAGCATGAAACAAATTAAAAGGTCAGCTATCTAAGTGCGAAGTTGGCACAGACGTTCACCAGTCCCTCAACAATGAAGATTAAGATTAGCCTCCTGAACATTATATAAGAGGAATTAACATTTGTCAAGGGAATTAAATGAAAAAAAGTTATATTTTTCACTATAGCCACAATATCCTACTTATATTTTTAAAAAAATCATATTTCTAATGCTCTCCAGCAGATTTCTTTTGTAATTTACGTTAAATCTAGGTCAACTATATGTTGTTCTTATTTGTCACCAAGTTAACCTTGACTTACGACAGTCCTATGAATGAGAGACTCCCAATAATACCAGCCACCAACTGCCTGGGTCAGGTCTTACAAACTCAGGACTGTGGCTCTATTGACTGAATCAACTCAGCTGGAACTATGTTGTTGTGTGCCTTCAAGTCCATTTCTAACTTATGGAGACCCTAAGGCAACCTTTCTGGGGGCTGAGTGTGTTTGACACGCCCAAGGCCACGCAGGAGGTTTCCATGGCCATGTGGGGAACTGCATCCTGGTCTCCAGGGTGGTCAAGCCATTACACTACACTGGCTCTCACCTGTAGTGTGGTCTCCCTCTTTTCCTACCACATTCCATTTTACCAAGCATTATCATCCTTTGCAATGAGTCACACTGTCTCACGATATATCCAAAACACAACATCTTCAGTTTAGTCATATTCGCTTCTAATGGGAATTCAGGTTTGATTTGCTCTAAATTCCACTCATTTGTCTCTTTAGGCGTCCCTGATATCTTCTCCAGCACCACTTTTGAAATGAGTTGATCTTCTTCCTGTCAGCTTTTTTCACTGTGCAGCCATCACATCCAAACTGGAAATGCTATGGCTTGGTGATTCTGACTGTTGACCATGTACGAATATGTCAAGATGCACTATACAGTAACAAAACAATAGGGTCTTACAGTGTATGAAAGTCTTTGTGTATTGTTGTAAAAAATAAGCAAGAAGAAATATAATTATATACTGTTTGATATTGCAAAAATGTGAAGGAACAAGCTGAATAATATACTGTGAACATCACAGTATTACCTATTCCAAAATCAAAAATAAAGACTGATATTCCTTAAAATGTAAGCCGACAATCCAGCATTATAAGAATATATGACAATAAACAGTCTAGTGAAAAAGAAAAGACTTTAAGAGATTATTTATTTAGGATTGTTCCGTTCTTGTACATTCATGTATTTCTGAAGATATTCTTTCGATTCATATAAGAGTTGTGAGGGTAGTTTGTTCAGAATTAGCTTGATTCTATTTGTTACCATCTACATACTTCTTTTAATATTTGGTTTGTCCTTTTCCTTACTGTTGCTGTACTGAGGCACTGCTTCCATCTACCCCATTACTCTCTTTAACATCCAGTACTGCACTAACTGGCAGCAAGTCTCTGATGTGTCATGCAGCCACATTACCCAAAATAGTTTTAGCTAGCCATATCATGAAAGTGAACTTAGGATCTGTCACAAACAAAGCATATGTGCTGCCTATGAATTATGGATCCCTACAACATATGCTTCCTTTGGGATACTCTGTTTGGAACCCGTTATAATTGTGGCCAGCTGTTCTCACCTGTAATTATTTTATTCAAATATGAAATTTCCATGCTGATGGCACTAGCATCTTCCAACATGATTTTTTTCTGGCACATGTCAAGAATATATTAATACTTACTTTTCTACCCAAAGTACTGACACTAATTTAATCCCAGCCTTCTGTGCTCTATTCCATGTAGATGAGAATCCATCTTTAAAAACCACATGAGTCACTTGTTTGTTGAAGCTCTTGGAAACCTACAGAATATAAAAGAAAGAACATAAAATATCTAAAAACTTTTCCTCGAAACTAAGTTTATCAGTTCTATCAAAAAGTAATAGAATTTTTACAGATTGCTTAGTCAGAGAATTAGCAGCTTTCAAAATAATCTTGCAATCTTGTTTTCATTGCTTTCTTTACAACTGTGAGAAAACAAGGGTTATTACTCCTCAGCAAGCAAGTTGCTGTAAATTTGGGTCACAGTCCAACAGAAATGTTCAATTTCATTAACATCCTCTGTTAGGAGCACTGCTTAAAATGATCAACCCTGTTACAGTGGGGCCTCCTTACCTGCGACCTCCAGATCTGTGATTTTGAGTGACCACAGAGTGTCACGTCCTATACATAAAATGCCAGTGACATGCATGTGGATGTACTGAAATGTGTCCTCATGCATGTCCCCTTAGACTCTGAAAGACCTGTAGCCATCAGGGGAAAGAGCTAAGAAGGATGCAATCTAGCAATAAATAACCAGCTAAGAAGACAAGGGACTGAGATGAAAGGTGATAGAAATTCTAACAGCTTAATGAGAACATGTGTTATATTATCCAGAACAATGCAATGTCACTCTAAGTCCTTCTAAAACAGTGGTTCCCAAAGTTTTTTGGGTTGCCACCCCCTTGGCTTCCAGGCCACATCCCTAGCACCCCCCCCCAATGAACACATACCTATTTCTTGGTATTAGGTCTCCTGCAAATTCAAAACAACTAATCTAGTAAAAAAAAAATCATGCTTTTCTACTGTCACCACTGCCCCCCTCACCCCTGAAGCTTAAGGGACTTGTGCACATGAAATCAATAACTTGATGCTCCAACATTAACAAGACACAAAGCTGTGGAGAGACTTGAGGCTGCAGAGAGAAGAGGCAGCAATTAAACTGAAGTAGTTCATAGGCAAGCCAAATTAATGAGACGAATGGCTTGAGATCAATTATGCTTCCTACCACATCAGAAAACATACAACCAAAAGACACCACTGAAGACACAAGGCGGCAGAGAGAAGCGAGGGTCTGTGAAATTGAAGGAGGCATGGAGTCGCATCAAGCACTACACTTGGATTCCCATCATGTCACAGAGCCCCACATTTCCCAGAAAGTAGGCAAGCCACTCGCTTCCTCATGTGGCAGCATCAAGTTACCGAATTCCATGAACACAAGCCACATAAGCTTTGGAGATGGTGTTGGCAAAGTGCACTGCAAAGAAAGGGAAGCATTCTTCATGATCCCACTTTCTCCTTGTGTGGCAGCACTGAGTTCTTAACATGTATGTGCAGAAATACCTTAAACTTCAGGAAAGAGGTGTGGTGGCATTGGAAAAGTGTGCTGCAAGGGAAAACAAGCCTTCTTCATGATCCCATTTCCTCCCCATGTTGCAACACTGAATTATAGCCTTCCATGTGCACAAGTCCCTTTGCGGGGGAGGGGTGGGCAGTGGAAACCACACTGCTAGGCAAGTACTGTAAAGCTTTTGTAAAAAAAATAAACTAAAATAAATGCTTACTTGGTTCTGATGTTCCCCTGCTGCCCCCTTTTTCCTCACCACCCACTGGTTCTTTCCACCGCTCCCGGGGGGCAATGTCATTCACTTTGGGAACAACTGCTCTAAAGTAATCATATTTTATTATTTTATTTTTTATTATTATTTTTATTTATTTTATTATTTAAGGTGAATAAAATTTCTGGTTGAAAAGTGAAAAAATATTTTCGAAAAAGATTACTTAACATACAGAGTAGACTCTCTAAACTGCAAAGTGTAGTAATTTATAACAAAACCTACAACTCTGGATATATTTGAGCAAGTTTTTATTTATCATCCTATCCTCTGAACCAAAAGCTGCTGCCACCAAGGCTACCTAAAGCAAGAGTTTAATTAAACCACTCTCTCATAACAGTCTACGATTTAAGATAAACATTTTGTAGCATGAAAAAAATCTTCTCATATTTAAAAGTTTAAGTTTTTTTAAAAAAGATTTCATAACAATGCAATTATTGCATAATAAAGATGCATATGTGCAAGAACTCGTGTTATCAATAATCAAAAAGGCTAAAATACCATTGTACAAATAGAATTCAAAACATGCGTAGCAATTCTCAGCAGGAACGTTTGTTTTTATATATCTTGGCTAAGTTCTTATTGCTAGGCAGCTGTCCCCAATACAAAGCCTTGGGGTATTGATACTGTCCTGTATCATGTTGAATGATTTTGACATTAGGACCCTGGAGGCTATGAGCAACATCCCTTTGTCTCACAGCTAAGATGGACTCCCTTTATAGCTCAGCAGCAGTGGAACAGAAACAGGGCATGGGATTTGTGGAATTATGATCTTAAAAAATTGTGGACATATATTCCATATTTTCCACTGAATGTTAATGAAGTCATGATGTTATATTATCACTGAACATCTGTGCTGGTGATTTACAAAGAATGAGAGTATTCTTAAATGCGGAGAAAGTCATATGACAAGAAACAAAGAAAAAGGAAATAGAAGCAGGGATAAACAACAAAAGAACATGAAAAAAGACACACTTAAGTGAAGTTACATTAAAATAGTGGGTTAGGGATTATGCCAAAGATTTCACAAAATACTAGCTCTAACTTGGTGCATTTGCGCATGTACTGATATTGCAATGTTCACATCAGGAAAGTAAATGGATAACAGCAAAATAACAAGTGAATCTGGAAGTTCAAATTGATAAACTGTTAGCATATAATATGCCAGATATAACAGGTGCTAAGAAAAAGAAAGTTTTGATTATAAATGTGGCAGTCCTTGGGGAAGAAAGAATTGAAGACACAGAGATTGATAATACTATGGAATATTGAGATCTATAAACCAAAATTCGGTATTTTGACCAATCAACTATGATTCTAGTAATGATAAGGACCATGGAAGGAATTCCAAACAGCCTGACAAAATAACTGAATTATATTGTTATAGGTAGGATCACATAGCACAATTACAAAAAATAATTTTACTTGGAACAAAAACACATTATCTGATGATGCCTCTCAGATTCCTAAATTTTTGGATAAAATCCAAATCACTCATGGCCCAAAATATGAGTCAGTAGTATGTGATAGGACTATGAATATAGGTGGAGTGTCCCTTACTCAAAAATTTGAAATGCTCCAAAATGCCAAACTTCTGAAAAGTGGAACCCAATCTCCCCTATGTAGGGAGCATGTGGGAATTATGCAGGTACGCTTGGGACTGCGCACACATACTATTTGTAAAGTCTCTCAGTTGGCTTGGCACCTTTTTTCCCCTCAGCTTGCTTTGGACTACATGTGCAATCCCGAGAGAGCCTCCATAAATCCCTCATGTTGCCTACAGAAAGAAAGCAAGAGAACTGTCAGAAGAGCAGACTCTGCATTGAAAGAACAGTATATAATTCACAGCAATTATATAATGGTATATAAACAACAATTTACAGGTGTATAATTTACAATAACTTAAATTTACAATTTAAAGTGTATTTGAAACATAAATGAATTTCCTCTTCAAAACTGGCTCTCATTTCCAAGATCACTCATTACGTATATGCAAACATTCCAAAATCTGAAGCAATTCAAAATCTGAAAAACTTATGGTCTCAAGTATTTGGATAAGGGGTACTCAACTTCTACAACCAGCTGCAGATTAAAATAGAACATTGAGCTTCCTTTACAAATTATTACTCACTTTTGCTCCCATATCAAGAAGTTGTTGGGTAAAAGCTTGTGAATAGTTTTCTGTTCTGCTGGATGACCATACTTCAACATATGCTGTAACACCTAGGGAAGAAATAAAAAAAGAGAGAAATTTAAATAGTGAGAGGAAGGTCAATAGTCACTTTGAACTATTAAATTCTCAGTCGCTTCCATGTTATGGTTTGTTTAAATCAGTTAAACTATCTCTCACTATGACGTTCATGTATGCCTTCTCAATTTGTTTCAGAGAGATTTTTCTTCGACATCTAAACTATGAACAGGTCTAACATGGTACACATACATACCTAAACCAATGCCACTACCTCCATGCCAGCCAGCCAATCTAGTATTCCATATATTTCAGTTTTAAAGTCAGTGACAATCACTTACTGCCATACAAGGCTACTCTTCCCTAGTAAGCCCGTAAGACCAATGTATGACTAAGCTGCATTTTTCTGTTCTAAGCAGAGCACTTTAGCGGAAAGCACGTATTTAAAATAAAAGCATGAATTCCATTCATAACCAGACAGATGGCTAAACTTTTCTTCTAATTTGGTATGCATGACTTCTAGTACCAACTCTGCACTCTTTCCCAACATCTCTCTACTGCATATGTCTTCCATTTCTTGCTTAGGTGGCTGTGATGCAGGGACTGCCTTTAATTATATCCTTACAAAGGAAGTTTTTTTTCCTGCTGTTTTTGCTTCTGAATAACTACAATACATGTCACCATGACTCTCATTTTACAGCTGGCATAATTTTTATGTCATACTGCAGACTACCTCTAAAATACAGTGCAACAGCAACCCAGAATCAGTGGTGATGTGTGCAGCTCCTTCTCTTTGGATGGAAGTGCCAGAAGGACAACATCTGTGAAGATCTCCTGAGGACCCCAGGAAAGTCAGACCCCTGCTAGCTAGGAAAAGTAGCTGTACGTGTTATGGTTGATCCCCAAGTCTCCTAAAATGGAAATAGTTTTGTTGGGGGGGGGGCAGGACTGAAAAGGTGGGTTTGGGGTGGCATTTTGGTCATTGTGCATTCAGTCAACTATTCCAACTTGCACAATGACCAAAATAACTATTGTGAAAGCATAAATTGGAGTTGTGCTATCCCCGTTCTCCAACAAGATTCCAGCCGTATCTCCATAAATGGCTCTGCAAAATGACTTAATGCACACGTCTCAGACTCATGTGTGCACTAGGACAACCACCCATCAGCCTTGGAGTTCTCTGAATTTGGAAGCCTTTGCAGCTTGAATGCATGAAAGTAATCCCTTCAGTGTAGCATTAGTACAAGTAGTTTCCATCTGGGTAGTGGGTGCACAGGTCCACGTATTACTCCGTTCCACTACGGGTAGATCAATTCGAAGCAACTGGGCTTATGGGCTGGTTTACCATTCAGCAATTGACTGAACTGATCCACTGTCGCTGGGACTCCAAACTGGATTTAGACTACAGCCTGCGATCCTATGCACACTTTCTTCCAGGCACTCGAGTCGGGGACTGAAGGCTTTCCACATATTGCAGATCACCCGCTCCGCCCCTGACAGCTCGGACTCGCGCTCGGAAGGCCTCAACCGGGGGCCTCGGAGAGCCTCAGCGAGCCGGAGAAACGGACAGCAGAGCGGCAACGTCGAGGGTGGGGGCATTCAGTCGTCCGGGTGCCCCCCAAGAAGGCATTTTCCGGCACGGGGTTAAAGGGGTCACTTCCTTCTCTCCTTTCCCCGCCCCCCACACAGGGGACCGGCCCCGTACCTGCTAGAATAAAACGGCCGCCGCGAACCTCCATAGTAAACAGAAGACAGCAGCCAGGCACGCGCCACGGTTTAAACCAAGGCTTCCGATCACGTGGCCACCCAGAGCGCGGGCTTCCGGCTCCTTTCCTGTTCCGCTCTCGCCGAGTGGGAACCATAGAGTTAACAGAAGCGGTCCGGAGGTGGGCCGCCCTCGGGTTGGCCGCCGCATCTCCCCGCGGGGTCGGTTCTTGGCTGAAGCGGCCCAGGGAGGATGAGGTGCGGCGAGGCGAGGCGTCCGGCCTGTTATTTTTTGCTCTCGCCCTTTCAGTCCTCAAAACTGACATTTTAAACGCGAAGTGGGAACAAACGTTGAAATAGGGCGGCGTCAGGTTTACTCGTTCTCGAAAAGAACAACGTTGTGTTCATTTTTGCGCGAACGCTTCCACATTATGCCCGGTGTTTCGCGCACTTTGGTCCCGCAGGTGGTTGGTTTGGGCTCCAGTTCCCAGAATTCCTGACAGTGGACCGAGCTGCCGTGGGCTTCTGGGAGTTGAAGTTTACAAAAACAAATTAGCGGAGTAAAGTTTGTGAGCCCTCGTGGAATTATATTACTGAATCATAGTGCTGTAATTCTACTTTAATGGCAGCGATTCAATGGTACTTTGGGGAGTGGTGTTTATAATTGTCAGCCACGATTGCTACAGTGCTTGTGGTCAAAACTACAAAGCCCAGGATTGCATAGGATGCAGGCATGGCAATTAAAGCAGAATCATAGTATCTGTATAGTACTATTAATTACGAAAATTCTGCTTCTGCTTGGAGGTTTGAATTAAGTCCGTATCTACGTGGTGAAAAATCAAAGGCCATTTCTGCACTAGACTGTTATAGCGCTATTATTGCACTTTCAACATCCCTAAGCTGCAACTCCAGGATTCCATAGGATGTTGAAAGTGGAATAATAGCGCTATAACAATCTGGTGCAGAAATGGCCAGAGTACACTTTTAATGGTGTTCTGCGCATGTCTTGATCCCTATTTACCTAATGGAAACGTTCACTTGATTCTTTGTTGCTGTTGTTTTCTATTTTGACATTTCAGTTGCTAAAAATGTTAGTACTGCCTTCTGGTGATGGTGGGATTGTGTGCTACTGTGAGGTGGAAAGCAGACTGTGGCACACACCATGAACAGACAATATAAAAAATTAAGTAATGCTAAAGAAGACAACTAAATTAATCATCTTGTTAAAATACAACTGAATAGCTTCCCTGTGGAATTTAAACATTATGTAAAAATATATTTGCACCATTAAACCTAATTGGCCAGGAGCCAGAAGAACTCTGGACAGAAGCCAAAGACATTGTCAGGAAAGAATGCAAAAAGACTCTCTGCAGCCAAAAAGAAAGAGAAACCTTATTGGATGTCAGATAAACTTTAATAAGAGTTAAGGACAGAGGAGAAGCAAAACTGAAAAGGCACAGAAAGAGAGTCAGAATCTTGAATGCAACTTTTCAGTAACTTGTGTACATTAACAAAGAGAACTATAATAATGTAGAGAAATAGAAGGTAACAACAAAAATGGTAGAATAAGAGACCTAGTCTGCAAGATCTGAAAAACCAAAGGGAAGTTTGAACAAAGAATAAGGATGCTACATTTGAGGGGAAAAACACTACATGATCAAGAAGAAACAAAAAGACGATGGAAACGATACACTGAAGAAGTGTATCAAAGATGAAAGAATGACAGATTCATTCATGGAAGAAGCATTTGAAGATGAACTCACAATTTTGTAAGGTGAAGTGGAACTTGCACTCAAAGAACATGGGAGAAATAAGTCACCAAGAATAGATGGCATACTAATAGAATTGTTTAAAGCTGCAGAAACAAAATCCACTCAAATTCTATCAGAAATCCACCACCAAGTATGGAAAACAAAACAGTGGTTCACAGATTGGAAACAATATAGTTTCAGTCCCCAAGAAAGAGGACACCAGGGAGTGCAATAAAACTGCCAGACCATTGTATTAACCTATCATTGCTAACAAAGGGCTTTTTTACACTACACTGCTATAGTGCTATTTTTCCACTTTCAACCTCCTATGGAATCCTGGGGTTTGCAGTTTAGGGAGGATCCTTTAGAATTCTCAGCCAGAGAGCTCTTTGGCCTCAGTAAACTACAAACCCCAGAATTCCACAGAATGTTGAAAGTGGAATAATAGCGCTATAATAGTTTAGGGCAGAAAGGCCAAAAATGATGCTCAAAATTTTACAAAGACTCTTACTAAATATGGAGTGGGAAATGCCAGACGCTCAAGCTGGGTTCAGAAAAAAAGAGGCACTAGGGATTGTACTGCAAACATATGTTGGACAATGAAGTGAACAAAATAATTTCAGAAGAAAACCAGCGTGTGATTTATAGATTGTAGTAAAGCTTTTGACTGTGTAGATCATGAAAAATTTTGGGTTACTGTGACACGGGCTTTACTTCTTTCTCTCCCAGATTGGTATGGCAGTTCCCCAATCTGATAAGCTGTCCTGTCTTTTCCACACAGCTCTACCTTCCCACTTATAACACCAACTTTGTGTTAAAGGGTGAGGCCTTTAAATGATTATTCAGAATCCCTTAATAGTTCTTAGGTGGCGTGTGTTTTCTGTCTTACTTTAAATACTGTATAGCAATCAGCCAAGTCTGTATTTATAAAAATAAAGGGTAATATTTATTAAAATAACATACAGAACAAAGTATTGGAGTTCATGAGCAGGTCAAAAAGAGTACTATGAGACAGTTCTCTTCTATCTTTAAACTCTCATATAATCATATGTATCATAAACAGCCCTTTGGCTACACTTTCACCAAAGGCTCAACATCCAATCTAGTCACACTTTCTGACCAGATTCTATAATGGCTTAATTACTCTTCTGCCTCTCTTCCCTCACAGTCACTCTGCCTGGCTAAAGGACTCTACTCTCCAGATCTCTCACTGAAAGAGTGCCAAATGACAATCAATGTTTGCCTTTATATATCTTTTCCTCTCAGCCACTAGCCCCTTCCACACACTCCTGGGCTGGGTTTCTCTCCCAAGGAGCTATTCTGGTTGCCTGTCAGCTTGTTTCTAGGCAGCTCTGGCACTCTGGATAGCCACACTCCCAGAACTCTGTCACAGTTGCTCTTAAGGAAATGGGTATTTCACAACTTTTGATTGTCCTGTTTAACTTGTACACTGTGCATATTATATGTAAAGCTGGTTTAGGCTTGGAGGCAGGAGGTGTGAAAACTGGAGGAAGGAACACCAACAATTTAAGATGTGCAGATGAAACCATGGTACCAGCAGTGAATAGCAGAGACTTGGAACAACTATTGAAAAAAGTAAAGGAAGAAAATGCAAAGGTAGGGTTACAGCTGACTATTAAGAAAACAGAAATAATGACCAAAGATAGCTTACATAATTTTAAAACAGATAATGAAGACATTGAAATAGTTCAAGTTTTTCCATACCTTGGCTCAGTCATTAATCAGAATGGAGACTCCTGTCAAGAAATCAGAAGACTAGGCCTTAGAAAGGCAGTTATTAAGGAACTACACAAGATTCTGAACTGTCAAGATATATCATTGAATTTTAAAGTTAGGATTGTCCATGCCATTGTATTTCCAATTTCAGTGTATGGTTATGAAAGCTGGACAGTGAAGAAAGTTGACAGGAAGGAAATAAGCTCATTTGAAATTTGGTACTAGAGGAGAATTATATGGATATCCTGGACTGCTAAAAAAGACAAATGAATGGGTCCTAGAGCAGATCAAGCCTGAAGTGTCACTAGAAGCAAGTTCACCAAACGGAGGCAGTTGTACTTTGTATCATGAGAAGACATGGCTCACTAGAAAAGACAATAAGCTTGGTAAGGTAGAAGGCAGTAAGAATGAGGAAGACTGCATTATAAATGGACAGACTCAGTCAAGGAAGACTGTCAGGAACTGATTTCACACGCGCAGAATAAACATGCAAAACAAGCTTTATTCAGGAGTGAGATGCTGGTACAAAGACTTCAGTGATTCGAACAGAAGCAAATCATTATAGCTTTCCCCTTAGTTCCCACGTGAAGCAATTAAAACTGACCTTGAGAGGCAGACCAGAGTCTGTCTCTATCTGGTGTGAACCAAGTCTTGTTTACTTAACGATGTTCCCTGGAATGTGTGCTTACTAGCAAGCTGCTGCATGTTTACCTATATGTTTTTACTACATATCCCATAATAAATGCTTTCCCCCAACTAAATATGGAGGGCTGTCCAACATCCTGCCCATCCCGAGAAAAAGAGAGGGAAAAAAAACATGAGGGGAAGAGGGGAAGGGAGGGGGAATGAAGGATGGACAAGGGAAAGTTTGGGGTACATTACAGAGAGATACATCATAAAATATACTGCAGAAGGAAGCATAATAGTCCAGGATACAGGAACAGCGGTTCAGCCAGGACAATTAGTTGGTGAACAGGAACTCGAAGGAACTGGTTTCAGTAAGCTGGAATGGAAAACGAGGTGGACAAATTTTAGAGAGGCAGGCAATTCAAGTTCAAAAGTAACATCATTAACAGCACGTCTGATTGGAAATGGTCCAAGGTATTTAGGGGACAGTTTTTTGGAAGGGGATGAAGTGACAATGTTCTTGGATGAAAGGTAGACAAGATCACCAGGTTTATAATCCGAGTTGGGCCGCCTCTTTCAGTGAAGCATTTGTGTGATGTTTTAGATTTTTTAAGAGATTGGCAAACAGAGTTCCAAGTGGAAGAGATTTTTGTAATCCAAGAGGAGAATATGTGAGGAGCAGAGTCAGGAAGTTTGATTGGCATTGCTGGAAAAGGTTTGGGGTGCTCCCAGAGACGACCTCAAAGGGAGCTTTGCCAGTGGAAGAATGGAGGGCAGAGTTGTAAGCAAACTCCAAAGTAAAAGGAGGCCCAATTATGGTTTAGTTAATGAAACAGTGTAGTCAGTGGTCTCAACCTGGGGTCCCCAGATTTTTTGGACTTCAGCTCCAGAAGCCCTGAGCATTGACCATAGTGGCTAGGGCTTCTGGGAGCTGAACACAACTCTGGGCAGTTGATGTAGTACTGTTCAAGGGTTTGGTTGGTGTATTCAGTTTGTCCATCTGTCTGAGGATGATAGGCACTGCTGAGTTTCTGGGTGACACCCAGGGCTTTGAGTAGAGCAGTCCAGAATTTAGAAGTAAAAATAGGTTCTCTGTCAGAAATGATTGTGGAGGGCAAGCCGTGAAGCCTCCAAATGTTTGAAATGAACAAGTCATCCAATTTTTCAGCAGTAGGCACCTTTTTTAAAGAGACAAAGTGAGATTGTTTGGAGAAATGATCAGTGACCACCCAAATGGTACAAAAACCACAGGAGGAGGGGAGACCAACAATGAAATCCCAAGCAATCACTTCCCAAGAGGCTGAAGGAGTGGGAAGTGGTTGAAGAAATCCGTGTGTTTAGAGGTGTTTGATTTGCAAGTGTTACAAATGGAACAGTTTTTTATATAGTCTTGAACCTGTTTTGTAAGTCCGGGCCAGTAGAAAAGTTTTCTAATGGAGTGTGGAGTTTTAAAAAATCCAGAGTGGCCAGCAGGCTTGGAATCGTGGTGTCTGTGAAGGATTTTGGAATGACAAGGAGGTGGTACATAAATCTTAGTTCTGAAAAAAGCTAACCGTCAGTCCAAATAACGGAGTCTTTGTGAGAGCTGAGCCAAGTATCATTTTTGTAGGAAGTTATGAGTGCTTTGTGAAAAGCAGAATCAAGTGGGGTGGTAGCGGTCACGCGTGCCTTTTGTTGAGCACGTGTAGTTACTTGTAATCCAAAAATGTCTGGGGAAAATAGAGACTTGTAAGTGGGAGTTGTAGCTGTGTGGAAGTTCTGTTCATGGCAGGGAAGGCTTGAAAGAGGATCAGCCAGAGTGTTGGTTTTGCCAGGTTTAAATGCAATTTTGAATCTGAAACTCTGGAAGAATTCAGCCCAGTGAGCCTGTTTAGGAGTTAATTTTCTGGCATTTTTTTAATGCTTCGAGATTACGATGGTCAGTCCAAACTTGAAAAGGAACGCTAGCGCCTTCATGTAAATGCCGCCAAGCAGAAAGAGCAAAGTGTATCGCTTTGGTTTCCTTTTCCCAGATAGGCCAATTGAGCTGTGCGGGAGAAAATTTCTTAGAAATGAAGTCACAGGGTTTTAAATTGCCATCAGAGTTTTTTTGTAGCAGCACAGCACCCATAGCAATCAGAGGCATCAGTTTGAATTATAAATTCCTTAGAGGTGTCAAAGAATAAAAGTAGTGGCTCTGAAGTAAATTTTGTCTTGAGAGCATCAAATGCAGCTTGGCAGTCATTAGTCCAATTAGTTCCGTTGCTTTGGCCAGGTCTAGAATTTTTTGGTTTTTTTAAAAGGTTGGTTAGAGGTAAGGAAATGGTTGCAAAGTCCTCTATAGAGTTGTGGTAGAAGTTGGCAAAACCGAGGAATTGTTGTAATTGTTTTTTTGTTTTGGGCACAGGCCAATTTATTATCGCCTCAATCTTGGCAGGATCCATGTTCAAGGTATTTTGATGTATGAGGTAGCCCAAGTAATCAAAAATCTGAGTGTCAAACTCACACTTAAAGAGATTTACAACAAGTTCATGATCTATAAGTCTCATAAGTACCATTTGTACTAAGCTTATGTGTTTCTCCAAAGTTTCAGCCTAAATTAAAATGTCATTCAGGTAAACTACAACTCTCTCATAGAGTAGGCCTTGTAGTATGGAATTTAGGAACATTTGGAAGACAGCAGGGCCAGATTGTAACCCAAAGGGCAACACAGTCCATTGATAATTGCCTAGGGGGGTTGAGAATGTAGTTAACCATTCACTATCAGGATCCATACGGATTCTGTGGAAAGCTTCTTTGAGGTCCAGTTTGGTAAAGTATTTGCCCTTTATCAGTTGATTGAGAACATCTTTGATTAGAGGGATCGGGTAACAATTGGGCAGGACTGCTTGATGTATGAGATTATAATTAATGATGAGTCTAGGTTCTTAATCTGGGTCTTTTCTCTCGCGGAAAAATATTGGACTAGTGGTTGGAGTGGATGATGGTTTTATAAATCCTCGTTGAAGATTTTTATTCAGAAATTTCTTTAAAGCCACTAGTTCTTGTTTGTTCATGGGATATATCTTTGGCTTTGGAATTTTGGAATCTATTAATTTAAGTTTGCAATCAAAGTCTCTGTGTGGGGGTAAGTTGTCTGCTTCATGTTGTTCAAAAGCCCTTTGCAAGTCACGGTAATGTGAGGGAATCTTTTGGAGCTCCTCAAGGGTTAATGAGAGAGCAGGGAGGGGAGTGACTGTTTTGGGCGTCTGGTTTATCGCAATCGCTTGCTTTATCAGGCCATTTGTCCAGTCAATCTGGGGGTTATGTTTTCTTAGCTAGTCAAACCCCAGCACAACCTGAAAATTTATAACTTTAGGTACTAAGAAACACATTTTCCCCTTAAAGTGTCCTACTCAAAGTGGGATAGGCTGTGTTTTTTCAATCATTGGCCCCCCTGCCATGGGAGATCCATCCATCTGAGTTAACTTGATGGCCTTTTTCAAAGGTTTGAATTGCACATCAAGTTCCTTTGCCAAAGTGGGGTGCATTAGACATCTAGTACACCCCGAGTCAACCAGCAACCTGCAGATCCGTACCCTGCCATCTTTCCCTGTCAAAGTCACTGTCACAAAAACATGTTTATTCTGGGTAGTACTCACATTCACAGACTCAGCGGAATCCCAGTCCTCGCTTCCAGACTCCGAGGAAGACAGAGGGCTGTCATTTTCATCACAGGCCCCCTCATCTGTCCCTCCCAAGCTATGCTTGCTAGCTGCTTTCGGGACATCGGCTTTGCTGGAAGGAGGCCTGGCAGAGGGTGGTTTTGCCTTTGTTTCAGCAGGTTTCTTTGGCCCAGTGCAATCGCTGGTGATGTGGCCCCTTTTTCCACATTGGAAGCAACTTCCTTCTCTGAGGCGTTTTTTCTTCTCCTTGCTACTCAGGAATGTAGATTTATGCTGCCTAGGCGTATGGGGTTCAGCATCTTGAACCTGTCTCTGGTGGGTGAGTTGAACAGTTTCCAAAATGCTTTCAACTTCCCCTGCCCGCTCATCCACCCGAGCAGACTGTTGGGATCACCTTGGGTCAGGCACCTGTCAAGGATGACAGGGTTCAGATCATCTCGATAAAATTGCATAAGAACTTCACTTCTCCGTTCAGGAACCTTTGCTGCCAATTTTCTGAATTCTCTGGAATATTCTCCCACAGTTCCTTTCCCCTGTCATAGTTTTTTCAGTTGATATCTGGCTTTCTCTTGGAAGAACGGATCTTCAAATCTTTCCCTGAGTTGGTTCATGAAGAGTTGCAGGTCAGCAGTCTCAGGGGTTTGGAAGTCATACAGGTTCACGATCCAATCTGCCGCTTCGCCCTTAAGATGCTGACTTAGGTATCTGATTCTGGCAGCATCGTCTGGAAAGCTATTCCCATAATCAATCATGTAATTAGATGTCATGTTTAGAAAATACGATGTCGTAGGTGATCTTTAGCTCTCTGAAGGGTCTGGGGCCCACGGGGGCTGCTAGCAATCCAGGTGGGGCAGGCACAGCAGCCGCAGCTTGAGCTTGGTTTCTAGCTGGTGTTCTTCCAATTTGTGGGACCAGCAATTTCCAGTCGTGTAGCTGAGCTCTTAACTGGAAAATTTCATCTCTTTGTTTGTCCACTTCATCTTCTTTGGCTCGGAGTTCTTCTAGCAGGTCCATTTCGCATACTGATGTGTCCCCTCTGGTTGCTCTGCAACGGTGACACCTGCTAGTTTCAGGTCTCTCTCCCCAGGCCCAAGTCTGTCCTCTAACTGGGGTGCTTTCAGGGAGAGAAGGTCTAATCTTAAGCTTTACATTCAAAGCTCAGGCAAGCCGAGTTTCATCTGTGACAACCTGTTCCTCATCCGTAGGGAAGGTGGTCTTTTCTTCCTCCTCACTGATTTGATGCACATTGGTAATTTTTATGGTTCAAATCACTCTGTCAGGAACTGATTTCACACGCACAGAATAAACATGCAAAACAAGTTTTATTCAGGAGTGAGATGCTGGTACAAAGATTTCAGTGATTCGAACTGAAGGAAATATGCAGAATCATTATAGCTTTCCCCTTAGTTCCCATGCGAAGCAATTAAAACTGATCTTGAGAGGCAGACCAGAGTCTGTCTCTATTGGTGCGAACTAAGTCTTGTTTATTTAACGATGTTCCCTGGAATGTGTGGTTACTAGCAAGCAGCTGTGTGTTTACCTATACGTTTCTACTACATATCCTATAATAAATGCTTTTCCCCAACTAAATATGGAGGGCTACCCGACAAAGACCCATCTCTGAATCTACAGATCCTTAGCAAGGTGGCTGATGATACAAGTGATCTGGAGGTCTCTCATCCATAGAGTTGCCAGAAGTTGATGGTTAATTTGTCAGCAGTTAACAATAACAATGATAAAACCTTGTTTAGAGCTTCTTAATCTATCAGATGGGGAGCTGGCAGGGTTTTTTACTCTTCAAAGTGCCAGATATTGGCACCATATTTGTGCCCATTGACTACAACTGTTTCTTTCTTTCTTGGAACCTTGCTGCAGACTGACAGTCAATAAAGTATGGCCTGGCACCAGTTCCTGGGCCACCACTTTAGTTGGCTTGCTACATCAATTGAAGCAGAGTTCCATAAAAGGGGAGAAGATACTGAAAATGCTGTATCCTTCCTACCCAAGCAGCCTAATTCTTTTTGATAGGTGGATATCCAAGCAGAGTCTATGATGTTTGGGCTGGTTGTTTTGAGTGAAGGTAGTCCTTAGAGTAACCTGGACTCACCATTTAGGATCTCAAAGGCCAATAGCAGCTTAACATAGGCCTTAACACAGCATGTGTAGCTGAACCGTACAATATCCCATGTTCTTACCACCTAGCACCAACCAGTAGTTGAATAGCCACTTTTTGTATTAGCTAAAGTTTCCAAACTCCTTAAAGGGAACCTTATCTAGAGTGCCTAACAATAATCCAGATGCCATGTTGCTATATAAGAGCAATGACTGAGAATTATTGAAGCAAAGTCCAGATGGGATTTCAGCTGGCATACCAGTTTAAGTTAGTAAAAAGTACTTCTGGCCACCAATAGTACCACTTGAGCTTCCTAAGTTAGCACTGAATCTCATTTTTCATGCTTGGTCCTTCAATGAGTATGTAAACCACCATCCACTGTAGATGCTTTTCCACTGAAGTTGCCTTCCCCCAACCTAGATTTTTTCAGGTGGACTCCAAAGCCCATAATGGGAGTCAAACATTACTGGATACTGTTAGGTTGGGAACAGCTGCCCCAAAGCATGAGATCACATCTTACAACCTGTGAAATTAAGCTTTGTTACTGCTCTGCATTTTTCTGTTACGTCCCCACTACATGTAGAACTGTTTATCATCCTTCAAGCACTTGTTAATTAAAGGTTAATGAAGACTGATGTTAAAGGTTACTAAGGAATAATGTGTTTATTTCAGCTAGAGCAGTGGTTCTCAACCTGTGGGTCCCCAGATGTTCATGGACTTCAGCTCCCAGAAGCCCTGAGCATTGACCATAGTGGCTGGGGCTTCTGGGAGCTGTAGTCCACGAACATCTGGGGACCCACAAGTTGAGAACCACTGAGCTAGAGTAAATGGCCAGCTAAAAAGATCAATCAGTGTTACCAAGAGTGGAGAATTCTTAAGCAGAAATGTTTTGAGTGCCTCTGAGCATTTATATTGTTGTTATGTGACTTGAAGCAATTTCTAAATTATGGCGACCCTAAAGTAAACTTATTGTAGGGTTTTCTTGGTGAGAGTTGTTCAGAGGGGCTTTACTTTTACCATCCTCTTGGTCTGAGGGAATGTGACTCGTCCAAGGTTACCCAGTGGGTTTCATGGCTGAATGGGGATTTCAACCCTGGTGTCCGGATCTGTAGTCTAGTGCTCAAACCACTACATCTGCCCAACACCAAGCATATGTAGAACATATTTCTGCACTGTATTCCTTCTTCCTTTCCCCTCCCAATCAAGAATCGCAGTCTGCAAAGATACATGACATAGCATGTGTTTTCCAGGCAGCAGCTGGTGTCCCAAGTTCAATTCATGGAATCACCAGTTTAAAAGATTGGTATCTAATAGGCTCACTATTATCTGCACCTATCTTACTATACCTTAATACTTGTCTGTTACATCTCTTAGCTTTGAAGTGTAATGGAACAAAGGGACACTTGCACCCAGTCATTTCATATGTTTCACATGACACCCATCCTGTGCAAGGAAGAATCAAAGCAGACGAAAGACCTTTGAATACATGATCATTAAAGTGGCTAAAAACATCTCCTCTGTTAGGCTGCTCTTGTTGATCTGATCCACTGTGGCCAAATCCTTAAGACCTTCTGATTCTCTCATGTTTTAACTTAAGAAAAATGGGATGATAAGAAATGGATAGACCAATTGTATGCGAAGGTTGCTACATTCTGGACCCTAAAATCTGGGGCTTAATTTGCATATTAAAATATGCAAATTATTTATGCATATTATTTATGTATTATGCAAATGAAACACATGTATCATTGTCCTTTCTGCCACAATGTCTCATTCTTCATACCTTTTATTATTGTAACTACTGTTTTGGGAGAAGTAATTGAGTGAAGTAGATTTGGACTTTAAACAGACCATGTGATTTTGGGCCATCATTATCTTTTAAAGCTGCTCTGGAAACTAAGCACAAACTTACAAACCAGACATCTTTCCTTGCACTGTGCTTTGCCTTTTACCTACTTCTCTTGCTCTTTGCACTGCTGTTCTTCCTTTTCCTCTTTCTTGTCTCACCTCATACCACCAGAATGCCTCCCTCCCCTACTCTGCAACTGCACCTCTCTTCTTCTTTGCTTTATTCAGTAATTTTACCATGTTTCTCTTGTACTTCAGTGCTTGCATTTCCCATCGCCTTCCTCCTTGTCTTACCTTGGGCTACCACTCCACTGTCTCTTCCACCTTCCAGCACATTATGCTTACCTCTCTTGCTCCTTGCACCCTCCCACTGCACCTCTCTGTTCCTTCCCTCCTTTTCCTTCTGTGATCCTGCTTAACACCTTTGCTGTGCCTCTGTTCTCTGTTTCATGCACTTTCCCACTTGCTTGTCTCACCGTACCTTCCCTCCTCCCTTCACTCCCTCCTCTACTGTCACTTCATGCTGTCATGTGTCTTGTCTTGTACCTTGCACTACTGCACTTCTGTGACAAATCCCCTTTAAGTTCTGATCCTTAGAATCCTGCCACTCATCCTGCCCTTTTTCTTCTCGCACTGAATCTCTTATTTGGACTGTCCCTCAGGATGACCCCTTAAACATGGACCCTGACTGTGTTGTTGTTTGGGTTCTTTGTGGTAGGTGTGGCCTGACTCCTTATCAAGCTTGAAAGAGACAGCCAGAGACTTACTTTAAAAAAAAAAAAAAGAATGACAACTGTAGATTTATTAAAACTCCATGACAACAATACATTAACTCTTGAATATGCTATTCTTACATGGTTCCCTCAATACTAGAGTCAATTCTCCTTCCTGCCTAACTGTCCTGTCTCTCTGAAATCCACGCAGGTCTCTGTCAACTCCAAAACCCTGTCTGCTTCAACTGAAAATGCTATCTGCTTTCCCAGAGACAGCCTCTATGCTTTTCACCCACAGCTGTTCCTTCACAGCGTTCCCTGAGCTATGAATGGCTGCCCTCAACCAGATCAGCCCAGCACCTCCTTCATAACCTCTTACCATCTGTCCCTTTCTCTTAGCTTCCTTTGCCTTCTTCCTCTGCCATGGGGTTTCCCCCATCTCTGCTGCCCAAGATCCTTTGAATGCAAGATCCCAAGGCTCTGAGCCTAAAACTTTTCCCTATGCAAAACATGTGCTTTGGTTTGTGGATATTGACACTATCACATTAGGCCATGAGGTGGTGGCGGCAGAGGTAACCTCTCTCCCATTCAAAGCTTTTTTTGTCACATAAATTATAAATGGAAGGCCTTGCCTGCTGGCAAAAGGAAAAGAGAAAAGGGCCAACTGAACCTCCTTGGAGAGGCAATTCCATAACCTGGGAGCAGTTAGTGAGAAGGCTCTCTTCTGTGCCCCCATCAAATATGTCTGTGATGGTAGTGGGACTGAGAGAAAGACTTTCCCTCAAAACTTGGGCAGGCTTATACAGGGACATAGAGTCTTTCAGATAGTGTAGATCCAAGCCATACTGGGCTTTAATGATCATGGCCAGCACTTTTAATTCTGCCCACAAACAGACTGATAACCAGTAAAGCTGTTTCAACAGCGGGGTTACAAGATTCTTCCATGCAGCCCCAGTCAATAGCCTGACTACAGCATTTTGGACCTGCTGAAGTTTCTGAGCAGTTTCCAAAGTATGTGCTAACTTACCATTCAACAATTGATTCAATGGGTCTGCTCTATATGGGACTATCCAACAGGATTCCAGCCAAGAAGTCCCACTGTTTTGGAATGGATGTTTCAGGTTTTTTTTTAAAAGAATCTACCAAAAAATTACAAATTTGACTATTGAAGAAACCAAAACAGTTTCCTCTGTCAAGGACCTTTGAGCTTTTAGCTCTGAAAAGTCTGGCTTCCAGTCCTTCAGTTTTTAACCTATAAACACTAAGGCAATTTCCACACGGGTTAAAAAAACGGTGCAGTGCGTCCTCCACGGAGGACGTCTGCACCTTGGAGTGGACTGGGTCCAGACTACTTAGCGTAGATCCACACCTCAGTCTGCTCTGGAGTGACCCCAAGTGGTCCTCCAGTATGTTTTTGAAAAACCTGGTTTTTCAGGTTTTTCAAAATGCCAGCGCGTGCCATTGCATGCCTGCTCTCCAATGCAGATTCGCAGGCTCACACCAATGCGAGCCTGCGATCTGCAGAGGGCAGGCTTTAGGCTGGTGAGCTTCAGCGGTTGGTCGTGCTCCATGACCAACTGGAAGCCGCCATTTTGGATGCCGGAGCAGTGCGGATCTGCGATCATGCACTGCTCTTTCTCGCCCTGGACCGGACCGGACCCAAAGAAGATCCGGTGAGTAGCGGCAGGGAGTGATTCCCTTGCTGCGTGCAGAAATGGCCTAAATTAGAATTACCACTTTTTTTTTCTCTGAGAGGCTCCTAATCTTTAACAGCTGTATGACAAGCAAGTAAAATATGCTTTTTTTCCATGCTAGAAGTAGCCGTACCTACTGAATTTGACTGGTACAAATGGGGAAACATTTTGTTTCTGTTCATTGTGGAAGAATTTATGAAAATTTGCACAAGTTTTCATAGCTGAGCTGAAAAGAATTCTTTTTTTTTAAAAAAAAGGAATCTGAACATAGCATCCCACATTTTTCAGGAATGCTTGAGTTCGGTCTTCCTGAATGGCAGACAGTTGGACTAGACGTACTTGTAGCTTCCTCTACCTGCAAGATTATACAATTCTAGATTTCACTTTCTAACTTTAAGCAGAAGTGCTTGGGTCATGCTTTTGCAGTTTAAACCAACAAAGTTACAATTTAATAGACTAATTTCTGGCTTATGTAAAGTGAAACAAGAGAAACAATATTAAGCAGCGTGTTTTCACAAATCGTTCTCTTCTAGTTGCTGCAAGTATCATTTGTGGCCAAGTGTGGAAGGTGCATCATACACAATAGATGGCGCTATAAGGCAAGAATTGCAGAGATTTACTCTGTGCTAAAAAAGATCTACAATCCATTCTGTTTTTGCCAGAAGTATGTAACAGATTTATATATGAGGACTGCCTGTGGTGTTGTATCCTACCTTATGCTCCTTATTTCTTTGCTTGAATGTTGCACATCAGTGAAAAATCCCTTGCTTTTTAAAGTCTAATTTTATAAAACAACACAATTCAAATGAGAAATGGCCACTTTCATTTTCTTTACTGTTGGATGGGAAAAGGTCTTTTATTTCAATATTTTAGTAAGTAGTTAAATGATGATACAGAATCATGTGCTGAGCGTGTTTATTTGTAACATTCACTGATGTTTATTAAGAGCACAGTTTATTCCTCTCATGGGTCACCTTAACGAGGTAAGAAAAGCCTGCTAGCAGTCTCCAAGACCTGGGCAGCCTTACAATACTAATCATTTGCCTCTGGATCATTCTGATATAGTCCTACATAATTCTATGCAATTTAAAATGGTGATGATTAAAGGCTAAAATTTAAAGTATTTTTTTTTAAAAAGGCATTGGTAACCTTTTCAAATGCAAATGGACTATACTTAAGCTATGTGACTTTTTAATGGTAATGGCTGCAGAAAAAAAAAGCAGGACACATGGTATTTATATTTCTCTGGATGTAGTGCTCCAGTTTTGTTCTCTCTTGCTGGCCTATAATTTAACAAATCACCCCTTCTGGATTTGACTCAGCAGCAGGTTTATTTTTGAGTACTTGGAATGCTGATAATAGGATAGTGTCATAGCCTTACTAGTTGGGTCACACTGTAGAAATACAGTTCTTTGGCACAGCATTTCCCTAAGAGTCAAAATAACACTGGGTGTTGGTGCATTTAGGGGTCAGGAGAAGAATACCACTGGAGTGGGAACCCTCCAGATGTTGTTGGGCTGCCTTCCCAGTGGCCCTAGCTAGCATAGCCATGGGTGAGAAATGCTGGGAAGTATAGTTCAACAATGCCTAGAGGGCAGCAGCCTTTCCATCCCTGGGACAGGGAGAACGTGAATGTTGGCCTGTCAGAAGTGGATGCACAACAAGAGTGAGAAAAAGGCTAAATTCTCTCAGGATGGAGACAAGGCTCACCTTTTTTTGCAGCTGATCTGCACATAATCCTAATTGCTTCCTGTAGTGATCTTTAATAATCTGCATTTTGGCCTCCAGTGAAATTGTGTCCCTGTAAAGAACTCTGAAAGTCTCCTAGTGTAATAGAATCTGGTTTACATGACAGCTGAGTTTTCAGCCTCTTTCCCAGATGTCTCTAAATGCATATTTACGGCTCTACCTTAAGTGTGGGAAATAGCTTTAGAGTCCCAGCTTTATGAATTAATTTATTGCTCTTTCATTCTATGAGTGGCTGTACAAATACGCTTTTCAACTCAAATATCCTGGTAGATGTGCATTTTCTCTTGTACCTGGGATCGGATATTGTTCTGAATATAACTTCAAGAACATGCAGCACACATAATGATATTTTTGGGGAGTGGGGGGATTCACATTCACATTCAAAGGCTTGGACTCAAAGGACATCCACACAAGGTTCCTCATGGGGCAAAAAACATTCCAACCTCCTCCTCACTTCACCCTCTTGCATGCTGCCCTAAAGTCAGTTGTTGGGACAAAATCGCAGCTGGGAGGAGGACAAATTGGCAGGATCTGGGAGCTTCTCTAGCATTAGCAGAAGTGCCTTCCTCTTTTGCCCAAAGTGTTGTCTGGAGCTTATCAGGTGGATTTTCTACCAAAAGCTGTTTTCAATTCCAGGGCTCAAGTCTGTGATACACACATTCATCCTTGAGTGCCTTTTATTCAGTTATATCACCATCTTGGACTAAGGGAAGGGCTTTCTAAGGCATAACAAAGGAGTGGGAATCTTTTGACCCTCTAAATATTTTGGACTGCAACTCCCAGCATTCCTCACCATTGGCTAAGCTAATAGGGGTAGCTGCAAGTTGCAGTTCAATACCTGGAGGGCCCAGTGATTTCCACCCTTGGCATAAGGCAAAACTTCTACACAGGTTCAAGCTCTAAATAATTTTTCCCATCTCCACTCCCAGCTTCCCCCAACTTTTTTTTTTATTACCCTCAAAATGAATTGGAGTGTCATTAATTGTACAGACAAATGCAATTCTGCTGGGAAAAAAAACCCTCCTTTCCACCCTACCCCAATACTTCTTACATTATTTTCTGATCTAGACTTGAGTTTGGAAAGTCACCTAGAAACTTAAAAGGATATACAGCTAGCAATTTTTCTAATAGTTTTCTTTTATGCTACAGCATACTGCTTTTGTCCTCTTCTCCCACCTCAAAAGTAGGTTATCTGGCCAACAGAGATAAAGATCTTGTTTAGTAAATTCAGGGGTAACCAAAATGATTCACATGTAAAGATTAAAGGCTCTTGCTTCTGAATATAAAAAACTGTAAAAATGAGCAAAGTTATAAACTTTGATGGTGTTTATTTCTTTTTTTATCATTTTTATGTAAACAGCCATACTAATGGGGCATGGTTTTAAAACAGAGTATTTAAAGAATGCTTCCTTAGACTTTATTTCCTCCTCATATTTTGTAAACTCTGATTTATTTTAGACTTTTGCTTGCTAAGGATGGTATGCCTTTTCCCTCAGAAGAGTATCTCCATGTTTGTGACACATACAAGGAACATACATTTTAAAAAAATGTGCAGCCGTAATTTTGTCCCATGGTTCCAAGTTTATTTATTTAGACCAGGAGTGCAAATCAAGTGGCACTCCAAATGTTGTGGGTGTACAACTCTCATAAGCCCTAGCAAGCATAGCCAATGGTAAGGAACAGTGGAAGTTGCTATCCAAAAACCTGGGAAGGGGCCACATGACTTAACTCTTTAGAGAGGCCTCCATCATTTATACATTTTAGGAAGATTCCAAGCAACATTGTTGTTGATCTGTTTAGGGACATGATGCTACATAAATGGTGTCATATTTAAATTAATTAATTTATAACTCCTACTCATTTCTGGAAGATTCCTCTTTGTTATAGTTAAGCCTGTAGATTTAACTGATGAGTGATCTACAGTGGATGACCCAGGAAAGAAGAACTTTGCAAAACTCTGACTAGAAAGCAGGGGTGGCGAGTGGCTCTGTCTCTGGGAAAGTTGCTGTTAAATCTGGGGAGGATATAGAAGTAACAGTGGTGAAATCAATAGTAGATTTGCCACTTCCATGGCAGCAGATCTGACAGATGCCCCTGCAATGAAGAATTTCTTGTCTCACATGCCCTGCAGATAGTTTGAAGCATGAGCCTTGAAAGGCCAAATCGTTGGTAACAAATCAAACTGTACAGGGTCAAATTCTTCCCAGGGTTTAGATAGAGAGCCCTTTTACACTAGACAGTTGTGACAATTTGATTCCACTTTAACTGCTGTGGATTCATAGGGAGGCACTAAAGGAGCTCTCTGGCTGAGAATTCTAAATACTGCACCCTAAACTGCCAGTCCCAGGATTATGTTGGATGGAACCATGGCAGTTATAGTGGAATCACAATGCTGTAACTGTGTAGTATGAAAAGGCCCATCCCTGGATATGCTGTGCTCACATTTACAGATAAAATATCTGTGGATTTTGAATTGCCGTTTTGCAAGGACCAATTTTGGTCAAACCCAAATGAGGCTTTTCTCTCACAGATGTATTCATGAGAATATTGCTTTATGAGCAGTATTGTGAGAAAAGAAAAATTAAATTCAGAGATGTTCTGTTTGTGTTGCAGCTGTACAGCATCTTTCACAAGTGTGGAAACTGCTGCAGAAGCAACTTCTAGCTGGGATGACATGAACCATTAAGCAAGTGTGCAACAATAGTGATTGTTGGCTTCCCACCCTTGACTTACTGAAATGGCTTGAGAAAGAGTGATGCGATATTAAATATTATGTTATTCCTCTCAGTGCTAGGAACTGTGAGAGCTGGAGTAGCAAGAACAGACCCAGTCATCCTAGGACACTTGTTGCCCCACTTATGCGGATATGTTTTGGAGCTCCAATTAATATTCCCAATAAGATTTTTTTTCTTTATATATAGAGCACTAATGATGAGTATCTCCTTCCATTAACAAGTTACCACTGGAAACAACCAACATAGAACATTGCATGACATAAAGCAGAAAAGCATTTTTCAAACAAGCATTGGAAAATAAAGGCATTTACCAGTTCTCCTGCACACTGCAAATGTTGAATTATGAAGATTTTATCATTGAATTCAATTCTTTTGAAGGAGTTAGCTAATTATTATTTCTTTTTCTAAAATTAGAATAATAAACTAGGAGAAGTTGACCTTTCAGAATGACGGATACATAAAGATTAGGATCCCTGTTTTGAATCTCCTCTACCCATCACTAAGGGAGAACACTGGATTCAGCTTCTTCCCAAAATAGGGGATTAATGCTGTCAGACATGATTGTTGGATGAGATGTTTTGCTTTAGTGCACAGTATCAGATCCAAAACTGTGGCAGGCAGAAATCTGTTTCCAAGTGTGATTCTTTCTTGATATGGACATCTATATTCCCAACTAGTTGTAGTGTTCAATGTGTCTTTCCATTTAACATTCACTTTTTAAAAAACATATAAATAGCTTCCACTGGGGAGCTGCTACTTATTGAGATCTGAGAAGATGGCGAGGGATAAAGTAACTCAAGCCTTCCCTTCTCTGCTGTGGTCCTGTGGAAATCTCTCTTCTGAAGTTGCTGTTCGCATGAGGAAGGCCTCCTGTGTTGGCCTTTTAGGAAATCTTCCTCTGTTGCATAAGTGCCTATTGTGGAGCTGGCAACAGTAGCATGGTTGCAGCAAATATTTCAACAACCCAATGGAAGAAAAGTTGGAGATGTCTTGATTACAACTGCTGATCATGGCATGGACTTTTCTTGGGGTCAACATAAGATGGGCAGTAATAGGATGGATCCTGTACTGAGAAGTGTGCACTGTGGAGAACAAATGGAAATAGAGAAAGAGGTTCATAGAACCTTCCCTTATGACTGAATGTTCAAAGGGGGACCATGGAACTACATAAGGTAGCCCACCTACCTTTTGGCATACCTGTTAGGTTACCATACTTTATACCCCCTGTCCTGCTGGATAACAAAATTGGTGAGAAATATCATTTTCCAATGAAACTAGACACTTATGGCTTGAAAACATGTGGTAGAAGGACACTGTCTACAAGCATGTGGAATGTCAGATGACCTCAGCATGGCCAGGTCATAAGTTCAAGAGGGTTAGATGGAAACCTCTGATGCTAATGGGTTTAGAACAGTGGTTCTCAACCTTCCTAATGCCGTGACCCTTTAATACAGTTCCTCATGTTGTGGTGACCCCCAACCATAAAATTATTTATTTATTATTTACAATGCCTCCCCCCTCGGCAAAGACCGCCTCGCCGGCCAGGAACGGGGGGGGGGCGGGTAGGGAAGGAAAGAGGAGCTGTGCGTCTCTCCTGAGAAAAAACTCTGAGAACCGCCCCCGGCTCTGTTTCTACTTTGCTCTCATTTCTTCTGGGGGGGCAGTGTGGGAAAAGTTTCCAGAGTGTCAACCCTGGCTGTGGGGGGAGGAATCCCAGCACCTTTGTCTTTTGCGCCGGGCGCAGCTCGCCCCCCGGATTGGCGCCACCTTGCAGCCCCCGGGCCTTCTGCAGCGCCCCCCTCTGTAGTGAGTGGGGCAGGGGCAGGGGCCGTGGTGAGGAGGGGACCTGCCCCGTGCTGCCGCCGCCCCCCCAAGCTGGCCCTTCAGACGGGAGGTTCTCCTGGTAGCGGAGAAGGGAAGCGATTTCAGTCCCTTCTGAACAGGGGGCAGGAGGACGCGAGCGCCTGGCTCGTGCTTGCGCACCACCACTCCTGGGCGTTTTCTGCATGTTACCTTATCGCGGAGGTGGGGGGTGCCATTCGTGCAACCAGGTTCTTGGGCAAGGTGCTCTCTTTGCTCTCCTTCACCCCACAGCTGGCTTCCTGGTCACGTGACCGCCCCGCCCCTTCCTTCCCCAGCACAGACTACAGCTCCCAGGCAGCATATTAAAGCAAAGGTGCATGTCCATTCGCTATTCCTTTTCCTCCCTACCCCAGATATGAGAAAAGGCGCCCCGCACTAAGAAACCTGAGTGGGTCTCTTCCCTGTTTCTTCCATGGATTTGTTCAGCCAAACTCCAACAGCGGCGACCCTCACCTTCACTACAGGACATTCCCTCCCTCCCTCCCTTAAAGGGAGCACGGCTGCTTGGACGCTCTCACTCCCACCTCCCATGGGCGCCCTTTCCTTCCTCCTTTCGTCCCTCTGAGGGCTCGGGAGTGGGGTGCGATACCCGCTGTAGCCCCTCGACCATGCTACACCTGCGAGACCCTCTCGATCTCCCCACCTCTGTCTCCCCGCCCTGCAGGGAAAGACGGGGAAACGGCCCCACACGCACCCAGCACGCCTCCTCTCCCCTCCTCCCAGTGCGGGGTCTCCTCTCCCCACTTCCACCTTCACGATCTGGCTCCACGCCCTCTCCTCTCGGTCTCCCCACCTCCACCTTCCCGCCTGGCAGGGAAAGATGGGGAAACGTCCCCCACGCACCCAGCACGCCTCCTCCCAGCACGGGGTCTCCTCTCCCCACCTCCACCTCCACGCTCCGGCTTCACGCTCTCTTCTCTTGGTCTGCCCACCTCCGCCTCCACGCTCCGGCTCCATGCTCTCTTCTCTTGGTCTCCCCACCTCTACCTCCATGCTCCAGCTCCACGCTCTCTCCTCTTGCTCTCCCGACCTCCAGTTCCTACAATGCCTCCCCACCCGGCAGGGAAAGACAGGGAAATGTCCCCATACATGCCCAGAATGCCTCTTCTCCCGTCCTCCCAGCGTGGGGTCTCAGAAACAGCGCTCCCATTGGCTGTGAGGCTGCCTTTTTTCAAAAGGGAGCGGGGTGGGATAGAGGAGCGGCGACTCCTGTGAAATGGTCATTCGACCCCCAAAGGGGTCGCGACCCACAGGTTGAGAACCACTGGTTTAGAATAATCCTCTCAATGACCTGACCTCCACATGCAATAGAAGGCAAAACTGCCCAGCTAAAGCAATCAATCACCCCTGCTGTGAGCATATCCTACAGAGACCTTTCCTATTTAACTTACACAACCATGATATTAGGACACTGTCATGACTTCCACCAGTGCTTTGTCAGCTAAAGCTAAGACAATCAGCCCATTCTGGACCCTTTTTGTCCATTTGTGGGCAGGCAATTACTGCTTTGTTCACACACTCTTCTTCAGGGTAGGAAATAAGGGATAATAACCCCAGCTACAGCCCAGGTAATTTGTAGCACATAGCACGTTGGGCATCATGCTACACTCCAGACCCCCATTCCCCCATGTTGCCCTCAAACTTCTGTTTGAACCACTCTGCTTTGATCTTCTGCTTCAGGACCAGTAAATATCACTCATTCCACGTAAAATATCTCTCTATCCAACCTTTCTTGTCTTTCCCTTCAGTAGCCTTGTATGGTTCGTGAGATTGCTTGATTTCTTCTGTGTGTGTATTCAATTCCAATAAAATACTCTTTTAACTTTTAACTGGGCTCATCTCTACAGTTAGTACTGGTATACACAGGTGAAAAGATCCTGCTGTTACCCTCCTCTCATCGGCCTCCTTTGAGATAATAATTCCCTAAATCTTAAGGAAATGCTGGCACTACTGTTGGACCTCAAGGTCCCCAACCTTTTAAAGTAACAGTTGAGCAGACTTCTTGCTTTTGGCACAGCTAGCTGCCACACACTCTATCTCTTGAGCATATGGACCACCTTGCAAATGCAGAACACACATAGATAAGCATGTAGACATGTATAGCTCTGCAAAATGGGGTACCCAGGGTGATTCCTTATATGCACTTGCACATACACCCATCCAGTGTACATGGAGATCCTCTATTGACTTATTATGATTGTATGGAACAAGGTAGGACTGCTAGGTGAAGTATGAAGCCTGCCTAATCCATGAAGCCAAGCGAACACTTATGCATATTTTATTTCTGGCTTTTGCTAGCTTAGATCATGAGGCAAATGGCAGTGCAGTCCAGTGCTGGTTGATTTCCATACCTAACGTAATGACTGGCAGGTTTGTTAAATGTGCTTGAAAAAGATTGAGAAGATGAACTTCTGGTCCCATGTTGTTCAGTGTCAAAACTCAACTATTAGAAGTCTAGGATTTCAGCTAATGAGTTAGCTACCTAAGCCCAGTTATCTAATTTAATTGCTGGCACAATGGATTTTTGTACTACTGAGGTCATTACTCCTTAACTGACAGATTCTTCATATTCTGATACATGCAGATATATGTATACATGCAGAGAGATTGCTGAGTTACTATTCATTAGGAAGTACCTGTCTATCACTGGCAGTGAGGACAGCAGGTTCTTATCATACCACATGTGTTAATTGGCTCATCTACTACCAGAATTTTTGTGTTATTAGCAACTGTCCACTCAGCAGTCATTTGGAGCAGGGCATTCATTGTTGTGGCACCTACTGTGTGGTGTGTTCTTCCATCAGAATTTTGACATGCTTTGACTGTCCATAGTTTTTAATGCATGTTAAGAAGATCTTAGCATGAGCAAGCCTTTGCTGTTAAATCAAACCTGATGTCTACTTCTTGGATTTTGAAAGCAATTTATGATTGTGTTTGGCATACTGAATACTGTGTATGTTTCAAATTTTATTGATCTTTATTGAACTTTACTGCTTTGGAATTTTGATATGTAAGTGGTATGTAAATATTTGTAAACAAGCTATTTGGGAAGTGGGTAGTGTAATGTCTGTACTTTCTGGATTTAGTTTCTTTCTGATCATACTGTTCACAGTCTCACTGCCAACTTTGTGCACTGGATTTTTATTATCTGAATCTGATACAGTATGCATTGTTTAAAGTACATTGCTAGAGAAATAACAACAAATTGTGGTACTTTTCTAGATTGCAATGCCACAACCCTTTTAGTAATCCAAAAAGTAATGTTTCTAATCTTTGATTATTATTATAGGAAATAATATGTATGAGGAGAAGGGAAGTTGGATTGGGATCCATTCGAAGCTTCTGCAAGTCTATAAAGACTGCTGAGATGATCAAAACAAGTTGGACTGAGAATGAAAAAGTCGAAGCCTAGCCAGGCGGCTTCTTCTATTATGGAGATATAATGAAAAGCTGATTGCTTACAATAGCTCATTCTAACAGTGGCCAAAGAAATGGCCACAAGCTGTTCTGGAATGAGAAGAACCATTTTAGAAAAGGAGGCATAGGGGAACAATGGTGATAATAGGAAGCATGCATTCACATAGTGGCCTAAATACCCTAAAGGCACCAGATCCCATCTGATTTTGAAAGCTAAGCCGGATCAGCCCTGATTAATACTTGGATGGGAGACTGCCAATGAATACCTGGTGCTGGAGGCTATATTTCAGAGGAAGGAACTGGCAAAAGCACCTCTGAGTATTCCTTGCCTAAGAAAACCCTATGAAATTCATGGGGTCACCATAAGTCAACAGGTGACTTGAAAGCACAATACAAATGGCACATGTGTGTGCACATATTGTATATGTGTGTGAGAGAGACAAGAAAGTGGCAGCAGCTGTCCAAGGCCTCAATAAAGATTTCTCCTAGCATGACAAGACTGGTTTAAGTAAACTAAAGTAAATAAGGTTTATTGAAAGAACTCCACCTGATAATAGGACACTTACTTAGGATGTTATAGGAATCTTCTTACATTCTCAGGTGAGAGCTGAAAGACAAATAATGGGCAGGCAAGAAATAAAGTGATTCCTAAGGGCATCAGTTTCCACCACAGCTGGGGATGGGGTAAAGAAACAAAAGAAAACACGCAAGCCACCCTAACCAGGTAGTTGTGCTACTTTTTTTCCCCTTCAGGCTTTCTTGATCTTTTGTGCAAAACATTGTCTTTGCTTCCAGCAACACTCCCAACAACAAATGCATTTCTGTGCTATCAGGTTAAAGGCATCCAAAGGAAAGCTTATTGTTTGGATGTGTCATGTTTGACATCTGAGGATATTTTAGGAAGAATGACCTAACCTTGAGTAAGCTGACTTAACAGTCTACACACACTACTAGGATATACCTTTGAAAATCCTGTTATTTAAATCTGTACTAGAATACTTTATTTATGTAATACTGTGAGATTTAAAGAACATTTTACTTCTGACTTTGAGCCTCTGAACTGAATGAAAGATCTTATGCAAAGCTAGGTTTATTATTATTTAATTTATGTAATTTATGTATCCTTTTTTATTTTTCATCTGGCTCGTCTTCTTTGAGTTATTGCTTTTATTAATTTTTACTAAAATGAATGATTGCAGAGGTTTTCCATCTTTTGATCACAGCTTACCAAGGCTTTTCTTCCACAGATCACAAAAGAAGTCAACTTCCCACCGACACTCATGAATAGAATCCCTTTTTACTCAAAGATATATATACACAAAATATTTATTTCAACAAAGAGAACATAAAGAAAATGTTTAGTCCTTTCTGAACTCAACTATCTTTAAGACGTTTGAATACAGAAAATTATCTTTTTGGAAACAAATAAAATTTAGCTCTGATTTCTTGTATAGGAGAACACATTTAAGGTAAGTTTTTTGGGGGGAAGAGGAGGTAAGAGGGCAGGAGGCAAACAGCAGGCAGTTTTTGGATGAGTGCCCATGAACCCATGTGATACAGTAGTTAGACTGCTGGATTTAGGTTAGAATGAGCTGGATTCAAATCTGTGCACAGCCATGGGGTAGCACTGGGTTGTGAGCTTAAAACTTCCCTGCAGGATTGCTGTGAATATAAAATGGAAGAACCTCATCTATACTGGCTTTTTTAAAAGAAAGAAAGAAAGAAAGAAAGAAAGAAAGAAAGAAAGAAAGAAAGAAAGATAGGATACAAGCGTGCAATATGCACAATTTTCTCCACTCTCTGGCTTTCTCATTCCATAGGATTTAGGCCATAGTCTTTCAACAGTCTGGACCTAAGCTGTATCAAACAAACATGCACTTGTGGAATACGAAAAGAGTTGATATGGATGGGAAAAACTTGATTAATTGATTGCCATTTTTCTGTAACAAATAAACTTGTTATGATTAATTGTTTGAAAGAAACACAAATAGAATAAATTATATGAGTGCTGGTTTGGATTTTTCAGAATAATACACAGGGATTTATACAGATGTATCAGCCTGCTTATTTCTGCAGAGTCCTGAAGTAGGGAATGGTAGAACACTTAATTTTTAAAGATGAAACAGACAGTATCCTTACATCAATGTCCCTCAGAAAACCATTTCTCTAGAACACAGTAGGTCGGGAACAGAGAAGGGGGGTTACTTCCAACATTCACCACCTAATTGCCTGATAGGAATATAGTGACAGTGAACTACCTCCAAAGAAGGAGACTTCACCACACTCCATGGAATATGCTGCCTCGGAGTGTGGTAGAGTCGCCTTCTTTGGAGGTTTTAAGCAAAGGCCATCTGTTGGGAGTGCTTTGAAGGGTGTTCCTGCATGGCAGAGGGCTGGACTGGATGGGTTCTGTGGTCTCTTCCAGTTCTATGATTCTACGATTCTAGTATTGGTAATAATTAGAGAGCGAGCGTTGGATGGTGGTTTGAGCATTGGACTATGACCCTGGAGACAAGCTTTCTATTCCCCACTTGGCCATGGAAACCAACTGGGGGACCTTAGGAGTCTCATACACTCTCAGCCTCAGAAAACCCCATGATAGGTTTACATCAGAGTCACCATAAGTCAGAAATGACCTGAAGGAATACAACAACAGTAATTAGCAAAATTTTGGAAAATTGGTTTTGGCCTACAATGCTGGCTGGAAGATTCATTGAGCTTCAGTCTAATAAAGTATTCTTTCAGTGCTCTGGAAATACTCAGAATGGTTCACTTGGGAATTGAAATCTAAAGGACCCTAAATTTAGGTGTTCCTAAGTAATTTGAAATGATGGCTAACCATATAATTGTAGCATAGTTCTGATGCTAGGTGACAATAATTATAGAGAGAGCTATTTCTGGGATTTAAGCCAAAGAAGCCTTTGCCTCCTTAAAAAATGAAGCCTTGTTCAGGAATTCACCTCTTCACACCTCACACCATGCAATTAGAACTGAGAAGAGAATAAGGCCACACTCATAGATTCACCACTTCCATTGCATCCTTAGTGTTCAGTTCTGTTATTTTCCCGCCTCAGTATCACTTGAAGTGTAAGAACAGATGGAGTCTTTACCCATGAGATCATCTGCTCCCAGTTAGGCATACCAGTTGCTCCTTGAATGAGCAGGCCAGGGTGTCAGCCCAAAGGATTGCTGATGAACATCCACAACTCTGATGTTTCAAGCAGCAAGCAGGTGCAACAATGTGAAAAAAGATACTTAAGCTGATTTATTGAAACTTCAGAGTTTCAAATCACTGGCATGGCTCTCCCTTTCAGAAAGTCAACATGCGTGGACAGAATGCAGTGGAAATAGTAACGGATATGTGGAGGGCTAATGCATTTGTTCTGTTCCCAATTTTTTGTGTTACTTTATTCACATTAAGAACCCTTGAACAGGACTGTAGCTTTGTTCTAGGATTTATAGCATGGTTTAGAGTTATGTTCCCTAATAAAGAGGCAAAGGACAGTAGTGCTACTAGGACTGGAACACTGCGAACAGATCACTGGGACCGCAGCCCCAGAGGGCTGCCAAATCCCAAATGTGCATGTCATTAAAGAAAACTCTGAAAAAGTTCTTCTACCGGTATTCCTTCCCTTGTACAGGGACACATTTTCATTTTCTTTTCACCGTCATTCTTTCTGCCTTCCCAGATGCACACTCCTCCCTTTATCAGGCAAAATCATAATTTATTTCTCTCTTTAAAGTTTAACTTTTTTTTTGGTGGGAGGAGAGAAATCTTTTAGACACACCGTGAAAGAAATTGCTGCACCTTCATTTCTCCATAAAATTTCTTGGCTGAGCCTGAATGCTGAATTGTGACTGCAGAGGAGAAGAGGAGAGCAAGAAGAGAAACTGCCCAGGGAAGGCATAGATATCTTGCCCAAGGCTCACACAGTCCTTGCAGTGCCACTCACTGGACGGAAAAAAAAAATCCCTTCAGGTCAATACCAGTTTGTTGGCAGCCAAGGCTTGCCCAAGGCTCACACAATCCTTGCAGTGCCACTCACTGGACAGAAAAAAAATCTCTTCGGATGAATACCAGTTTGTTGGCAGCTGATAGGTACATTGCAGACAGGATCCAAAGATCGATGAAACTAGAATGATGAGCTCACAGAGCTTTAGACATTGTTCTTCTCAAGTAGTACCCACCACTGAACAGTGCATACCTAACTGCTTTTGAAACAGAGACTTTTAAAAGCAATTTGTGATATGACATGGTGCTGATGGTGAGTAGGGCCAATTGTTTAAACAATAGGGGAGTAAAAAAATCCATAAATACTCTTAATGTCTATTCTATGAATCTCATACTACTTATCCAACATTGTCTTTCTTACCACCGTATACAAAGCCCAAGGTCTCTTAGTCCTTATCCTGGTAAAATTTAAGTTCATGTAAAATCATGTTCCCAAATGTGACAGTGAACTACTAGACTTCAAATCTTTATTTGATAAAAATCAAGTAAGATAAAAGACCCAACTTTCTTGCTTTTTAAAGCAAGAAAGTCCTATAATGGGTGCAAGACTAACGTTCTTTCTGTTAATCAGCCTTTGAATCAAACTACGCAATGCTTTTACTAATGGCCAGAAAGTAATACTGGTAAAATAGATTCATGCCTTCTTTTTATCTCCTGTCTTGTTCTGTCCATGGGGTTCATCCTTCCAATTTAATTTAGTATCATAGAACATCTCCCTGAAGTTCAGAATCTGAAATTACTTCAAAGGAACCTTCTTCATCAGTATAACCATTTTGGGCTTATTCTGAGATTTATTTTTAAAAAAGTACATCTGTATTATTTGATCTTATTTTAAAGAGGGTGTAACAGAAAGGTATGGTATGATATTTGAGACCAAGTCCATTTAGCTAGGCTTTGAAGGGCCACCTCAAATATGATGACGTTCTAATGAAGGAAGTTTTTTTTGGTGGGGGGGAGTATGTGCACACATGTGACAAAATGAGGTAGTTATGGAGGTTCTCCTTTAGAAACTTAAACTTAAACTCCTTTAGAAACTCCTTGGGTTGTGTGAGAGGACATTTCCAGTGGCAGCCAGAAGAAATGCTTTAGCAAGTATGAATTGAGCCATCTAGTTTGATGGACTGACTGTAGGGTTGTGTAAGGAACCCAGTATAATATCAAGGTGTTTGCATTGTTTCCTTTTCAGGTATAATTTATGCAGAGAAATCCTCATGTTGATGGATGGCTGTCAATATCTCTGGGGAAAAAAGCAGAGTTTAAAAACATTCATAGAAAAATTCATATACTTAGAAAGTGTGCTACACACACTACTTAAATATGTTTTTATCAATGGGGGAACGTGTTCAATGTGTGGAATGTGTGCATTTCTTCTTTCAGCAAGCCTGCTGCCACTTTTATTTACTCCCATTTGAATGCTACCAGAGAGACTTCTGTAGGCAGCTCCCTACAGGGCACCTGTCAGTTAAGATGGGTGCCTGTAGAACACAAGTTGTATTTGCAAGTATAATCCAAAATCTTCACACCCACGTACAGTAACTGATCGATCTGCATATTAATTTATAATAGATGGATTCATATGGATGAATCATGGATGAATCTCATGGTAAGCCCAATGGCACAAAATATGTAACATGGGCTAATAAATACATCAACATATACTCAGATTACTTAGGCATGTGTACATTATAACACAGTGGGTGGGAAGAAAACCATAAAATACTCAGCCACTTTGACCTGGAAGAATTTTAATTATCTGAAATAACAAAGAGTTGTTCAACATGTTGTAAGTCTTTTCTGATATATACAAATAACAACACACTTGACTGGCCCAACAGTTGCATCATTATTCTTGTTTTCATTAGCTATTTTTTAAAAATTGGTTTTAATTTATGTTTAGTTGAATGATATTTTTAACTTTTGTATCTGGTATATTTTAGCTATGTTTCTTTTAATTGTTGTAAGCTGCCCTAGAGCTTCCTAAATATCCTAAAGGCAACAGATCCCATCTGATCTTGGAACCTAAGCAGGGCCAAGCCTGGTTAGTACTTGGATAGAAGACAGTCAACGAATGCCAAGTGCTGTAGGCTATATTTCAGAGGAAGGAATGGGCAAAACCACCTCTGAGTATCACTTGCCTAAGAAAACCCTAGGAAATTCATAAGTCAATAGGTGACTTGAAGGCACATGCACACATACATACAAGCTGCCTTGAGTCCCAGACTGTCAAAAAGGTAGGATAATAAATAAAGAAAGAAAGGAAGAAAGAAGGAAAAGATAAAATGAAAGATGTTTCCTCCCAGCACATACAATATATAATTTACCTCTTCTGATCAGAGTTACTGTAGAGATGACTTGCGCAGCATGCAGAAGTGGGGATCCTGGAATCATCCAGATATTGTTGAACTCAAAATTCCCCCAGTCTGAGCCATATAACCAATGGTCAGAGATGATGGGAGGTGTAGTCCAGCAACTCAATTTTGTGGATTGTTCAGATCATCCCCATTTATATAACACCATCACTGTGCATGGTGCTTTATAAGTAAAAGACCAGTTAAAACAACCTCATTCCCTCCCTTCAGGCTTACAATCTAATTAAGACATGACATAAAAGGAAAAGGGAGATGGCAGTGTGGGAGGGGGGGAAGTCCTGCAGATACTGCCTCTTCTTCTCTCCCTCCAAAGCCACAGCAGTGGCAAATAATGGGAAAGACTCTCAGAACTTTTGAACTGCTCAGCTAAAATGCTCTAAAAGCTATGACCCTTTTCTAGAGCAAATATGAGGCCAAGCCCCCCATCTTGCATTACTCGCACAAACCAGTTCATAATGTAACTTATACAGTACCCTTCATAGTACAAGACTGCTTCCAGTATTGTCTTTTCTGAATGTTGATGCTTATATTTCTAAAATATTGAACAAGGAAGCTTGTTAATACAGGTTTCTGTGGGAGGCAACTGAAAGAGGTCAATCCACTTTTCTGCACTAATTGAAGGATGGTGGCAATCCAGTTGGTTAGGAGCAATGCTGTAGCAGCGACAGCCTAAAAGGAATAAGCACTTGAGTGGGTAATTGAGCATGGCAATGAACCAGGTTGGCGGCTGGGCCCAGCAGGGGACCTCTTGGCTTGCTTTTATGCTTATTTTATTTAGCATTCTCCAAAGGCTTTGTATAAAAGAAAAAAAAAACAGCCCCAAACAATCCTGATGCATTGCATGAATTAATTTCTAGGTGACAGTTGCAATAATCTTTTATAACTTGAAACACAAGAATAATACAGATGGGCTGAAAGGTTTGACAAATGAATAGATGACAAGCTCAGTTTGTTGGCACATGGACCAGTTTTTTTTTAATGGCAAGGATTGAAATATTCTCTCAGGAGAAGCTATTAAGCATATAGACATCAAAACTTAAGACTATTTCATACATACACATTCTTAGAACTTCAAAGTAACTTATTACAAACAAGTAGTTACTTGTAATTAATTATCTGTTTCTAATAATGAAAGAACAACTGCCTTGTAACTGTAATTTAATGAGGTATAAGTTTGCTCCTGAGAGCCAGTATGGTGTAGTAGAGTGAGTGTTGAACTAGGGCCATTTCTGCCCTACACTATTATAGTGCTATTATTCTACTTTTGATATCCTGTGGAATTCTGGAGTTTGTAATTTACTGAGACCAAAGAGCTCTCTGGCTGAGAATTCTAAGTGCCTCTCCCTCAACTGCGAACCCCAGATTCCATAGGACATTGAAAGTGGAATAATAGCACTATAACAGTGTAGTGCAAAAATGGCCCAGGCCTTTGAGACACCAAAGTGTGGATCCTCACTTGGCCATGGAAGCCCACCAGGTGACCTTGAGCAAGTCACATTTTTCTCAGCCTCAGAGGAAGGCAATAGCAAACCTCCGCTGAATAAACCTTGCCAAGAAAAACTCATGATAGATTTGTCTTAGGGTCACCATAGATCAGAAAAGACTTGAACAGACACAAGAAGAAATTCACTCTTTTAGATGAATAACTCTATTTTTGGTTACTTTTAGAATTCTGAGGGTGACATCTCAGAAAATAGTGGAGAAAAATGTCACATGATTCATGTGCCGGCTTTTGTTGTGTCATATGCTGCTGCCTCATACCTTGTTGTGGATCTTGAGGCAAGAACAAGGCAGCTGGAAGTGGAATGTATTTTGTACCACAAGCCAGCAGCATTCTTTAAAAAGCAACCTAAAAGATGGCAATTTCAGTTGCTTTTCAGTAAAATGGCAAGTAAACTTACTTCAAATTTGCTATTATTACAGTAACCACTTTTACCCCTCAGAACTATAACTAAATAATCACTTTTTACTTTTGTTTAAAAAACCTTTTTATTGAAAATTATCCCACCATGACACTATCTTTCCACAGTGGTGGGACTGCATGCTCCTGTGAGGCAAGAGATTATGTTGACGGTAGCGGAGCTGCTGGTAGAGTAAGAGCAGGTTGTTTATCTGTACCTGTACCTATGACTTTGAGTGGTCATCTGTGCCCTCACATAATGGGTTTTGTGCCTGCTCAGAGAGTTCCATCAGAATGTTCCAGAGCTAAATAGCTTGGTGGGAACGCCATTCTCTTCTGTGTACTGCATGTGATCCATCCTGCCAAGCTACCATCTCCTCAGTTTTGAAGTCCACCAAACAGTAGGGATCTGGAAGAGAGGAAGTAGGGTGAGTTTGTATGAGGGTACCGATGACCACTCAAATAACCACAGCTCAGGTAAGCAACCTGTTCTGCTTTGTGGTCTCTGTGCCTCACACAATGGATGATTAAAAACCTTACCCAAAGAAGGAAGGACAGGTCAGTAAAGAAATGAAGGTACAATGGCCTCTCAAAATGAGCATCCTTTTTAGCTCTACAGTTCAATCTGTAATGGTGAATAAAAGTAGATGGTTGAGACCAAGTAGCAGTCTTGCACAATTCTGATGAAGGAATTCCCCATAGGGCAGCTGAAGATGACAAAACGGTCCTAGTGGAATGATCTCTCAAAGATCCAGGCAGCAGCTGCTTAGCAACCTTGTAAGAGATGCGAATTGTCTCGACGATCCATTTTGAGAGTCTTTGGGCTGACAAACTTGTCATCTTTCTGCCTTCCACCATAGCAGATGAACAAACTATTGGACCAGCGAAAAGGGGAAGTCCTTTGTATATAAAAGCCCAAAACATGATAAATGTCTAAGGAGTGCAGCAACTTCTCCAACAGCATAGTAGGTTGTGGGTAAAAGGTAGGTAACACAATATCTTGTGAAAGATGAAACTCTGAAACCACCTTAGGAAGAAAGAAAATATCATGATAAAGGACTACTTTATCTCTGTAAAATACTAGGAAGTGTTTCTCATAACACAACATCGGCAGTTCATCAGATTGGTGAGTGATGTTACCACCATTAGGAAAACAATTTTGAGAGTGAGAAGATGCTCATCCACAGTTACCAAAATTTCAAAGGGATGGCACAGCAACTGAAATGGAACCAGAGACAACGACCATGGAGGTGAAGGGGCAGGAATGGGAAGATGAAGGTGAGTCAATCCTCTCAAAAATTTCTTCACCACTGAATCAGCAAACAAGGTACATGTTGATCTGTCAAATGGCTGATAGGCAATTATCTCTGCCAAGTAGATTTTCAGAGATGAAAATGATAGGCTCTGTTCCTTCAGGGAGAGAAGAACATGAAGAACTGTTGAAGTTGTAGCCTATACAGAAGTCTCTGAATGAATATCTGCAAAGTCACAAAATATTTTCCATTTGTAAAGATAGGACCTCTTCATAGAGTCCATATGTGCAGCCTGAAACATTGCCTGAAGCCTAGGACAGTCTATGATGTTATTCTTCATGTGGGCAGGTGAAGCAAGGGAATATCTGGGTGAAGGACATAGCCATTGGAGTGAGACAGCAGGATCATCATGTAAGGGAGAGTGATGCATTCACTGTGGGATATTGCTGGAAGCAGACCAAACCACAATTGTCTGGGCCAGAAGGAAGCTATGAGAATGGCATCCAAATGATCCCTGATGAGCTTGGCTATTACCCTGCTGAGCAGTGGAAAAGCTGGAAACAGGTACAGGAGACAACCCATATATTGAAAAAGAATGCATCCCCCAGCAGACCTCTGAGAGTTCCTGCCCAGGAACAAAATCATTGGCATTTGTGGTTGGCGCTCGTTGTGAGGAGATCTATCTGAGGAGTTCCCCAGCATGCTGTGATTGAAAGATAGACCTGCTGAGACAGTGACCACTTATGTTGGAGATCTCTTCTGTGAGCAAAGAGAGGGAATTGAATCAAAGGGAGAGGGGGAGAAGAAAAGTGGGTGAAAGTGTTATTCCAAAATGTGGGTGACTCAGGGGTCCACCTGAGATGCCAGCACCTACACATGACAATGGGAATGAATTAGCTCAAATTAGGAGCCCTGTAAGAGGGGTGCTAACCTAGTGAGATCTTTCCACCAATGTTTATGAGGTCCTGTCAGGAAAGAACCAGCCAGAGATTCCAGAATAAGTTAAAATGTGTTTTATTGAAGAATTCAGTCATGCACACAAAAGATCCAAACACTCACACACTTGCACACAAGCTAACAGAAGAATAAAAGGAGGAAAGTTGTTGATAGAGGAGTTTGTAGGAAATAGATTATAATTACTGATCCAGAGAACAGTGAAGAAGGCAGCAATGTAGCTTAGACTTACACCTAAAGACAGTACTCAATCAGAAATCAGAGCAACAATGTGACATTCAGCAAATGAGATACTGCATTGAACTGCTCAAAATGGAAAATTTTATACCCAAAATCTACCTGCAGGGCATGGGTATGAATGGCTGTCTGGCTGAGCAAACAATGGAGGTTACCACATGGACAGTGGGGTCCAGACAGAGTTAATGGTCTTAGTGTTAGGTGACAAAGAGTTAATGGTTGTTGTAATAGCTCTGTAATTGTGAACAGGTAAGGGAACAATACCGGGAAATCTAAGTGCACTGAAAAAGGACTAAAACAATCAGTGTTTTGGTAGGAACTTACGTCTGTTATTTTGTAGAAACAGAGACATTATAGCTTGAGCTTAAGCCTATTATCTTTTGAGTTGCTTAGTAATCTGCCTGACAATGATCTCGGTTATGCCTGGAAGGGATCTTCCGACCTGCTTTGCATTCACATGTGTTCAGTCAGTAATTTTCCTCTGCCCAGCTTGATCTTCGAGTCACCTCAGGTTCCGTTTTATATCAATGCCAATTAACGTATTTTGCTAATTAAATAATATTTCGCCAGTTAAACCATATCAAACCTAGGAGGTGTGCAGGTGAATAACAACAGAAGTATACAGAGTTTTTTCTTTTAGAAAAAAATAGAGGAGAATAACGGAGAAAGAAAAACTAAGTGCACAAGGCAGGATGGAAAAAATACAAAAAAAGGAGAGGCTATTCAACAGTGGAACAAGGCAGTAGGAGTGACTTGAATGGCAGATGGGAAGAAACTGAAGAAATGGTAGCTTGGCGGGCTGGATCATGAGCAGTACACAGGAGGGGACAGGGGTCCTCCAAGTTACTCAGCTCTGGAACATTCCAGTGGAGGTCTCTGCACAGGCACAAAACCCACTGTGTGAGGCACAGAGACCATGAAAAAGAGTTAAAATTAGAATTAAAAATTGTAACAATAACCAATTTTGCCCCTCAGAACTATAACTGTAAATAGTTACTTTTTACTTTTTTTACTTTTTATTAAAAAGACTACTGTAAAACCATTTAAACCACAAAAAGGAAAAAGATGGAAGTATAAAAGAACTCTCCTTTAAAAGATCAATCTGCCACAACCGGTTGGCAGCTAAAGATCTGTATAAATAGATAGTTCTTTCACTGCTGGTGGAAAGCTAGCAGGGGTGGGGTCGATCCGTCTGCCTCTGCATGAGAATTTCACAACCTGGAAGCAGCTACCAAGAAGGGTCTCTCTCTTGGGAAACATACCTGTGACAATGATGGAACTAAGAGAAAATCCTTTCCCCAAGATCTTAAATGACAAGGAGGCTCATATGAGGGGGTATGATCTTTCAAATAATCTGGACCCAAGCCATCAAGGGCTCCATCAGCACTCAAAATTCTGTCTGGAGATAGCCAGTGAACCTGTTGCAGTAGTGGAGTATGTGTTCTATGTAACCAGACCTAGTCAGCAATCTGCAACTGCTGGACTTTCCATACAGTTTCCCAAGGCAGCCCAATGTAAAGTGCATTTCAATAACCCAAACTGGTTGTAATCAAGGCATGTATTGCCATAGCCAAATCTGACATTCCCAGAAATGGGGGCAGGGGGCTTTAGCTGTGTAAATACACTCCTGGTCATCAAAACCTGGACATTTAGACTCACACTTGAATCCCAGAGTACACACAAAGAGAGGAAATTTAATGTGCAATTTAACCTCATCCAGTACATGCTGAGTTCCTGTTCCCTGATTTGCCTTTCATCGAAACAGGAGCACATCTCTCTCGCCCAGATTAAGCTTCAGTTTGTTACCCTCATCCGGTCTATTACTTCTCAGTAGACACTAACTTAGCACTAAAACAGCTTCTTTGAAATTAGGTGGAAAGGAGAAATAGAGCTGGGTGTCATCAGCTTAATGGTTATAAGACTTTGCATATATTTTCTAAAAAGAATTATGGTACTTTGCCATTGGTGCCTTTGGACACACAGTGTAACTCCTCAATACAATATAATAAAACTTCAGATAACTAGGAAGAATCTTTGCAAACTGTTCTTGAATTTGCCAGCCAATTATGATGGCCTGGATCACTTTGTTCCCTGCACTTAACTACAGTGCACTCTCTTTACCTGTGACTTCCATATTTGTGACTTCCAGGTCAGACACAGTATTGCATCCCTATACCTAAAATGGTGGCAACATGCATGTGGATGTGCTGAAGCATCTGCGTGCATGTCGCTGCCATTGAATATAATAAGATGCGAGCATTTGTGAATTTCTCTATTCTTGGAGGTTCCTGGAATAGAATCCCCTCAAATACAGAGGCTGCACTATACTCCATATTTTGAGGAAACCCATAAACTTACCATACAATCACCTGCAGGAGCATGCATACCCCAAAACCTATGAATTCACAACCCAGCAAAACCACATGAAACATAGAAGCCATGGAAAGTTTTAAATGTGCTTCCTATCTGCACAATTGTGGTTACTCTTGGCCCTTTCCGCATGACACTCTTATAACGTGATTATTCCACTTTCAACCTCCTAGGGAATCCTGGAGTTTGCAGCTTCAGGAGGGGCTGGCTGGCCCCTCCTGAAGCTGCAAACCCCAGGATTCCCTAGGAAGTTGAAAGTGGAATAATCGCTCTATAAGATTGTCATGCAGAAAGAGCCTTTGTCTCATAATGACAGAACACATGAACAGTGTTCTGGTTCTGCACAGAGGTTCTGCAACAAATCAATCCTGCTCCTTTACACAGCTCCCATTCAAATATAAGCCCACCAGAGTCTCCATACATTCTCACAAATGATCACATGGGGGCCAGGATTGTGTGAACTGAAACTTGAAGGAACTGACTCAGTTGAAAAATGTGGTGTCTGAAGCAATGAAAAGAAAATTTTAAAAGATTTCTCTGTCAATTATATGCAAGCCAGGAGCTGACTCTGGAGCTATTTAAGTAAGCATAATGCCTATGCCTTTGTGAGCTAGCTCTGAATATACAGTAATCAAATAGGGAGAAAGCAAGTGATGCAGATACGTGTGTGCATCAGCCAAGTCAATCACAAAGATCCAGTGGCAATGGTTAGGCAGCAGAAGGCTCTGGTTATCTCTTCAATGCAGTGAGATAGCAGCAAACTGCTTCTAGGTAGTAGAATCAGAGATCTCAGGGGAAAAATTAGTTGGATCTAAAAGAGAGTTGCCACACATTTTCCTTTTCTCAGAAATGTCTTCTTTTTCAGAGCTACATTTTTTGTCCAGGCAGATTTTTAAAATGCCTGCTACTGCTTTGCCTCCTGCCTGCCTGCCAATACTGCCTCCTCATCACTGACTCAACAGCTCCATCAAGAGCACCACGAGGAGAGGAGATGGAGACCAGCACAGCAGAGTATGGAGCGTAGGGTGGGGTGGGGTGGGGTGGGGTGGGGTGGGGTGGGGTGGGGTGGAGGAAGAAAGTGAGACTGACTTGGTTGGGGGGTGAGAGAGATGAGAGACAGACAGAGGGAGAAGTCAAGCCAGGCAGCTGAGAGAGAGGTGGCTGTGGCTACTTTTGGCCAAAGGGGACTGATGAAGCAAAGTGGCTTGGTAGAGGAGGTGTGATGATACTCAGAAGAAATAGGGAAGGAGGAAAATGAAGGCAAAGTTGGTTTTATTTAAATACAACGAAGGCAAGGAATATTTCTAATAGCAATCATGCCTTAATCCAGCCACATCATAGGCTATGAGAAACCGATTTCATATTGGACACTTGATTAATTAAATCAGGTAGGCTTTGGGAGAAGAAAAGTTTAATGAGTTTAAAATCAGGTGGTAATTGTTCTTGACATTTATCACTAAGGTAAAAGATGCATTTAAAGTGCCATTACAATGGGAAATGGAGAGAAGGTATAGATTTCATTACTTATTGATTACAGTCATTTACATCCTGCCTTTAAGGATATAAATCAGTGGTTCTCAACCTGTGGGTCCCCAGATGTGTTTGGACTTCAGCTCCCAGAAACCCCAGCCACTATGGTCAATGCTCAGGGCTTCTGGGAGTTGAAGTTTTTGAACATCTGGGGACCCACAGGTTGAGAACCACTGATATAAATGCTTCCAAGATGGCATACAAGTTTTTTTTTAAAAAAGGGATCAGGGTATTTCCCACAGGGCAGGTCACATTAAATGGCCGTGTTCATGGTGAGAAATCCTCCAGAAGCAGGCTTGAAGGTGGTGTTTCCCCATCTCCCTCCTTCTTTCTTCTTTAAATAACTACACCCGCAGTGGACAGTCACAAAAATTAGGAGATATACGTTGTTTCTACTGAAGATAGTAAGATAGACAGACAGACAGACAGACAGACAGACAGATTATCGTCTGCAAGCACAGCAATTTCATTGTGGGGAGAAGAAGCCTACATTAATTTCTAATAATATATGAGGTGCCAAGAGGTTCACTTTTATTTTAATATTTAATATTTAATTTCATTTATTTTTATTTCATTTTTATTTATTTTAATATTTAATTTCATTTTTAAAATATCTATTAAAAGCTGAGGTACTGCCTGGCAGCAACACATTATACAATTTTCTTTTTGTTGGAAAGGGTATTCCAGGTGACTGGCTTACCAGATTACATGGTAAGTCAGCTACCACTTTCAACTGGCTGGTTGCCTTCATCCTGAGTCTGTGTTAGATATCTAGATCAGCAGCTGTTGCTTCTAGACAAAGTTGAATGTGGGACCTTTTCTTGCCTTGGAAATTAAGTCCTAGTATTACGGTATCTCAGAGTACAATGGCTTTAATGATCCCAGTCATAAACTGCCCTTGAATATGACTACAGTAGATAATTTTGATTATTCAGATAGGTTTTGTGTTTCCAGGAGAAAGGTACACACATCTGATAAACTTGATATTTACAGTTCAACAGTTTGAAATTTTATGTAGTTTCTCCGAATGCATTGCTATGAACTCACAAAACTCTACTACTAATTATTATAAGCTTTGCTCAACATTCTTTTTTCTTGGCTAAATATAAATCTGTCTAGGGGAGTGACCATATGTTGAGTGATTTCACACATCCCTTTATAAAAGCAAGATTATACTCTTCAGTATTTTTTCTAATACTTAATCCACTGTGGTTTTAAATATTCTGATTAATATTTTCCTGGGGGCCCACTGAACAATGCAAAAGAGTTCTTTATTAGAGAACTTTTCAGGTCTCAGTCCTACATTTTCCTTTTCTCGTTTCCCTATAATTACTAATTATGCTCCATTGGATATAACCTAACCTTTTGGTCTTTCCTCTTGGTATTATTGATATGTTTCTGTGGTTGATATAGATGGTTTCCATAAACCCCTTACTTGCAGATTAACTATGGGTGTCTAATTCCTAATTTGTCCCTCTGGTCCTTAATCACTTTCACTGTAGATCTCTAAACGCTGTCCATTTGATTAACATCTGTCTGCTATTATTATAATTTGTATAATTTGGATTATGACTGCAATCAGAAGTCTTTTTTAAAAAAATTCAAACCACAAACCAAGCTGACTAAAGCAGTCAATGTTCTAATTTGATCCCCATGCACATTTTTTTTCAAAAATGAGATGGCAAAGGGAGCCTTCCCATTCTTAAGCTGCATAACACTGTTTTTATGAACCTGTTTCTTATGTATCATATAGCAGCATGTTCAACTAGCTATAAAGGAACACTGTTTGTTTCCTGTTTGACTGTATGCTATCTTTATATATTTCTTTCTTTATATGACACTTTTCCCTCTTGGAGCTCAAGGAAGCATATGTCGCTTTCTGCCCATGCCCCACCCCATCCTAAATTTGAGAACAATCCTCCGAGGAAGGTTAAGTTAAGAGATAATGGCTGGCCCAAAATGGTTTTGTGACTAAGTAGGATTAGCCAACATGGTGTAGTGGTCTGAGCATTGGGCTATGGCCCTTTTCGCACCTTACCTCATTCTAGTGTTGTCACAAGGGGATCATGTGAGAAGCCTCTTGCGAGAGGCATTCACGTCCCCTCTGCTTCCCCTCCATACCAGCTCTGTGCTCTGTGCTCCATCCCTTCCTTCTGCAGCGTAGCCGGGTACTTTCCCGGGCTGCACTGAGGGAAAAAGCACGATGTCCACATGTCTGGAGGCTCCACACATAAGGTAAGTGCAGGTGGGGCATGGGAGGGACGCACGATCGTGCATCGTTTCCAGGAACGAGTCAAAAATGATATACTGTGCAATCACCGCAGAATGGCCTTGGGAGCATCATGCGATTGCGAGGACATCATGTGGAACGGTCCTTGCAATCCCATAGTGCTCCTGAGGCCGTTTCGTAACAGGACTGGCGTGCAAAAAGGGCCTATGACTCTGGGGACCAGGGTTTGAACCCCTGCTCAGCAATGGAAAGCCAAAGGATGATGTTGGGCAAGTCATATTCTCTCAGCCTCAGAGGAAGGCAAAGGCAAACCTCTTCAGGACAAATCTTATGAAGAAAACCCCATGATAGGTCCCCCTTAGGGTCACCATAAATTTGAACTGACTTGAAGGCACATAACAACAAAGATTGGAAACTGGTTCTCTCGAATTCAACTCAGATGCTCTCAACTATTGAACCACATTGATTCTCACAGTTTCCATCAGGAGGAGTACTCCCATGGCTCCCACCAAGAAATGAAGGTGAGAGGATGAAGGTGAGAGGGGTGGGGTATCTCTGCCTCTCAGCTTATTGAGTTATTTAAAAGTTACTTTTTAAACTACAACTCTCAGAATTCTCTAGCCAACTTTTCTCTCTGATAATAACACCATAAAGTCATTAGTGATAATATGTTATTCGCAGACTTTGGTTTTGTGTCACATACAGGAACATAGAGAAATGTCAGGTCAGATTATTTGTCCTTCTAGCCCAGTTTGGTCTTTTCTGACTTGCTGTGTTTCTCTTGGGTCTTTGGTAGGTTTTCTTTTCTTTTCATAGAATCATAGAAATGTAGAGTTGGAAGAGACCACACAGGCCATCCAGTCCAACCCCTTTTCTTTTCTTTTCTTTTCTTTTCTTTTCTTTTCTTTTCTTTTCTTTTCTTTTCTTTTCTTTTCTTTTCTTTTCTTTTCACAGGAGCTAGCGAGGATTGGATTTGGGATTTTCTATATGCAAAACAAATATTCCACAATTAAGGCTTCTATATGACATTGTATACTTTCTCCTTCCCCAAAAGGCAGTAACGTAATAAAACCTTTTCTTTTCCTTTTCTTTTCTGTTCAGACAAGCATTATTAAGTCTCTACCTTTGTTAATATAGTAATCTATATGCTTTAATCCTGCTAAGATATGGATCTTTTTCTCAAAGTTGGGGGTGCCAAAATAAAACCCATCACAAGTTTCAGCATTCTGCTTGGAGAGAATTGGAGTCTCATGGGACCCAAGACTTGGCAAGATTTTCTGTTCATACATTGACTGGTCAGTAACCTTTGCTCTGGACTAATGATAATTGTCAGGTAGGTGGTACTTCCACTGTTATGATGTCTAGGCAGTACATCTAGGTAGGCTGGAACAGAGGGGAAAATGCTAATAGAATGGGATGGACAGATGGAATGGGTAGAAAACAGAAAGCAGGGCTCAAACATTCTTAAGAGTAAGTTTAATTGAACATATACAAACTGTATGCATTCATTTTATTGCTGAATTAGGCTTACATTGTATACCAATGGCTACTATCTACATATGTACCACCAGCAGTGTAGTGGAAACTGAGGCCATTTCCACATGGGGTATTTAAAACAGTGCAGTGTGTCCTCCACGGAGGACGTCTGCACCTTGGAGCGGACTGGGTTTGGACTATTTACCGTAGATCCGCACCTCAGTCCGCTCCAGAATGACCCCAAGTGGTCCTCCAGCATGCTTTTGAAAGACCTGATTTTTCCGGTCTTTCAAAAGCACGGAGCGTGCCACTGCAAGCCTGCTCCCTTGTGCAGATTCTCAGGCTCGCACCAATGCGAACCTGTGATCTACCAAGGGTGGGCTTTAGGCTGGCGAGCTTCACCAGTTGGTCAATACCCACAACCAACCGGAAGCCGCCATTTTGGACGCTGGAGCAGTGCAGAGCGATGACCACGCACTGCTCCTCCTCACCCCGGACCGGACTGCCAGAAGATCTGGTAAGTAGTGGCATGGGGCGATTCCATCGCCCCGTGCGGAAATGGCCTGAGTCTGTTGTGATAGTGGCACATGGTTTAACTCCATCAGAAGACTCATAGCATTCTGTCTCATAGCACTGCCCCCAAACTGTTTTATCATTTTAGCAGATGCTTATTTACAAGTATTTATTGGTCTTTGGAAGTCCCTTATAATCTGAGGCCCTAAGCTTTAGCTTTTGCATATATATGCCACTATCACAACAGTACATGTACATGTTTAAGGCCATTTCTGCCCTACATTGCTCTAGTACTATTATTCCACTTTCAACCTTGTGTGGAATCTTGGGGTCTGCAGTTTAGGGAGGGGCCCTTAGAATTCTCAGCCAGAGAGCTCTTTGGCCTCAGTAAACTACAAACTCCAGAATTCCACAGGATGTTGAAAGTGGAATAATAGCACTAGAACAGTGTAGGGCAGAAATGGCCTAAGACTCAGGCATGGAGTATTAATTGCTAAGTCTGACATGAGCCCCTGGTTTCCTTTGTGCCACTGCATGCTCTCACTTAAACTTTTTACTCCCGAGGAAGCTCTGAAGAGACCTCCCTTAGAGTGTTATGCCCAATCTGAGGTCCTTGTGTTTGGTCTCAGCCATTATTCTCCTTGGCTTCTGTTGAGCTGGGGTTTCTTGTGATGCAAGGCCTTCTACAAGGTTCAGAAAATCATTCTCCTGGGGCTAAACCCCATTTTCACTGGGGGACTCTTCAACCAGGTGCATGACAGACAGAGCCAGTGTCTTATCATGCAAAAGACTTTTGATGCAGACCTGAATGCCTAAACCAAGCCCAAGGCATTTTCCAATTTACAACAAACTGTCTATAACAGTTTACAAAAAATATTTCTCATCCTTGCTGTTGAAAAAAAATGGCCAACTGCCATAAAATTTTTTGCATTTGGGCAATTTTTTGGCAAACAAACAAACAAACAAACAAACAAACAAACAAACAATTGTTAAAAAAACATTTTGTACAGTAAGCAGTGGCTTTTGCACAAAATGCACCATTTCCTGGGCAAAAATATAGCACAAACCCTTTTTGTGTCAAAGAAATATTCACAAAGAAGACTTGAAATGCACAGAACCATAAAAAAAATATATGCAACACTTATAATTTCATCCAGCAAGGAAAATGTTTGAAATTCTTTATTCTTGGATGCAAGAACAAAAAGTCCAAGATTTATATCCCTAGTTAGTTAATTAGGATGAAGTTCTTCTGTGCTTGCTTCGTCTCCACCCCCTTTCTGTTTCTACTTGGCTTCTTTCTTAAATCCAGTGCCTTCCCCAGCCCTGTGCAATTGTTGCCTTAGTGGCTTCTTGGGACACTTTTTAGAGTTTCCATAAAGGCCTGTTATTTATGTGGTGTGAATAATGCATGAATCCATCCCTTTCTGAGTGTGATATTGTGTTCCCTATACCATCATTCATTAATCTATAAGGTAGAAACACTCTGAGCAGGTCGATGTGGTTAAAGATAATTAACAATTGATTAGTACCTAGGAGCCAAACGAATAGACACAGTTTTTTCCCAGTGACCTGGGGTGGCAAATTATTAGATGAAAAAAAGACTCTTCTTGAAGATCAGACTTTTCACTCTTATTGAGATAATTTCTTTATTACTGTTGATTGGTATCTATCTAGCCATTTGTATGAGAAGAGACAGAATTTTGCATTTAGTGCATATTGCCCTCTTATAGGAGCAGGCTTAGTGTAGCAATTTGAGTGTAGGATTAGCTCTCTAGTAGACCCAGGTTCAAATCCCCACTTAGCTCTGGAAATCTGCTGGATGATCTTGAGAAATACATACTCTCTTGCCCTAAGGGGAAGACAATGGCAAGCTCCCTCTGAATAGATCTTGCCACGAAAACCATATGACAAGGTTTGCCATTATCTTCCTCTTAGGGTAAGAATGTATGTTTTTCTCAATGTCACCTAGTGAATTTCCAGGGCTAAGTGGGGATTTGAACCTGGGTCTATTAGAGAGCTAATCTAACACTCCATAGGTTGGAGTCAACTTGAAAGCACATAGCAACAACAAACTTTCTTATAATGCACTGCATGTATGCCAGTGAAGTTTGCCTGAAAAGTGCATGAAGGATGGAAGGATGGGGGCTGTGCCACGCAAAAGGCAAGCATGGACTAAGTGCTTTTAGCAGTATGGCTTGTGCCACAGATGGTGACTTGTGGCCTTCAGAAGTTGTTGAACTGCAAATCCCATCAGCCTTACCATTGGCTATGCTGACTAAGTAGAAAGGAGTTGCTGTCCAACAGCATCAGAAGAGCCCATCCCTGGTCTAGAGAAACACCTTTGAATTCCTTGTACATCCTTGATGGGTACATCTGAAAACTGAGTGATACAGTTGTTGTTAGCATTTAAAGACAGTCTAGTGCAGTGGAATTGAGGTCCTGCCTCACTTTTCTGTATATGGGGCTCATCCTGCCACAAGTTCTGAATAAACTATATACTTCAAACACATCTGATGAAACCAACCAAGGTTGTGGTTTCAGGCCTCTTGTACTCTTTCTGAAAAATCAAATTGTCAAGTGAAATGTATTTTTTAGTATCAGATAGAAGGAAATGAGAGAAAAATTCTGGACATGTGAAAGAAACTCCTTTGTACAGCACATAGTTATAGAATTTGCTACCAGTAGATACAATGATGGCCACCAAGTATACAACACTCAAAGTAGATTAGAAAAATATATATATGGAGGATTAGGTTGTTAGTAGCTACTAGTCTTGAAAACATCATTTGCTACCTGGTTTCTGGGAACTTCTTTTAAGCCCATATCTTACTGTAAGCTTAGAAAAGTTATCCCGCCCCCCGCATTTCCTAGTTTTCCTCAGCAAATTTATCCTGTCACCATAAGGGCTTTTAGATTCTGAGAGCTGCATCCCAAGAACAGTGGTTCTCAACCTGTGGGTCCCCAGATGTTCGTGGACTTCAGCTCCCAGAAGCCCCAGCCACTATGGTCAATGCTCAGGGCTTCTGGGAGTTGAAGTCCACAAACATCTGGGGACCCACAGGTTGAGAACCACTGCCCAAGAAAGTACTTTTCTGAGCTGGTCTTTGTTGGCCTTCCGTAAGGATATGTTTGCCCACTAGGAAAGAGAATGTTGCACTAGAGGGAATTGATATTAGGGACTAGGTATTTTTTTCCAGGCAAATTACAGTGGAATTCCACATAATTTTAGGGCATTTATCCAGGAACACAAAAGGGGATAGTATCTTTGCATGTTACATCATTCTCTTCTTTCCCTGCTTCTGCTGCTGTCTTTGTTAGAGTTTTTCATGCAGCACCACAGAGGCTCACATGAAGTAAACAGGATGGAAGGAGGGAGAAGCAGGAAACAGACGTCCGTGGCACTACTGTGCTGCCTTGTGGTACAGCCCATGTGTACTAGAAGGCAGGCCTGCTGTTGAGTCCGAGAAAAAGAGAGAGGGAATGCACTCATGAGAGCCAGTGTTGCGTAGTGGTTTGAGTGTTGAACTAGGACACTAGCAGACTAGATTTTGAATCTTTACATGGCCATGGAAACCATTGGGTGACCTTGGGCAAGTCACATCCTCTCAGTCTCAGAGGAAGGCAAAGGCAATCCCTTTCTGAACAAATCCTGCCAAGAAAACCCTATGATAGGTTCACCTTAAGGTCACCAGAAGCTGTAAAATGACTTGGAGGCACACAACAACGCCAAATGTACACATGAACAAAATGCTGCGGTGGAAGGAGACAGAGAGAGAGAGAGATGGAAACAGGGAAACAGGGTAAAGGGTAAAGTATGAATAGATGAGGCATAAAAGAGAAGATATTGAGAAATCTTAGAACAGTGAAATAGATCAGAGAGACTAGGTAAGGAGTTCAAAGGAAATGAGAATCCAAAGAGGGAGCTCGACATTGCTGACAATGCTGGGCAAAATAAATTTAAGAGATGAGAGGGAGGGAGAAGAAGGGGGAGGGAGAAAAAGGGAGAGGAAGAGAGAAACTGAGCAGATGGGAAGCAATGGAGGGGAAGGGAGGATTCAAAGATAGTCTGACCCCCCTTCCTTGAAATCATAGAATTTTTTTTAATGTCTTGATTTGTATACAACATAATTAATTTTCAATATATTAAGAAATGTATTTTTGGACAGAAATAAAGAACAGTATGTTAAAAAAATATTCTCACACATGTAAGTTTTTACACATGTACATTCAACTTGTAAGTCTTAAAAAATATTTCTAGGAAATATTTCTAGGAAATAAAACTGCTGCTCAAACAAGTCATTTCAACCACTTTTGCTACTCAACAACTATTATTAAATTAAATTGTATTTTCTTTCAGGCTTAAGGGGGATTTCAGTATACTTTTAATTCAAAATATTGCCCTCTCCATTTCACTGAGGATTAAAAATATTATAGGTCCACTTAAGAAATCATACATAAAGGATAGTGTGCTTAATTATTAATTTCAACATCAGGTGTATTAACAGGAGCAAGTGAATATAGGACTCTTTGACTAGATTATCATTTTTTGAAAAGAAATAAGTGGATTTAAAATGAAAAATTAGCTGACTTATCCGTCTTCTTTGAACTGCTGACACAACAGCAACAGCTGCTGTTCCAGACATTAAATAAGAGTTGGAGTAGCCATAGGAATTCATTTTTGGCTCAGATAACAAGGTATCCTGGTACATGTTCAAATTAGCTGCAACCCTTCTGTCTAAGAAAGGGGAAAAGCTGCTAATGCCACCACACAGTAAGAATGGGCATATGTGCATCCAATGTGGAACAGCATCAGAGCATGGTCTTATTCTGTTATTTGAGAACTGCAAGCTATTTCTCAAAAAATAATTAATATATCATATCTCTTAGCTTTTTATTGTTAGTTATTGTTGTTGGTGAGGGCTGGGAGTTGGTGTATGTGTTATTTGTAGTTGAAAGTTTTTGTTGCTTTCATCCTTTCTGTATGTATGATTATTTTTTATTTTCACTCAGTTTTAGCTTGTATGTGGTTAAAAAAATAGGGTTTACCAAAACAGATGCATCTGTTTCCTCTTCTCACAAACAAAAAAGCAGGAAGTGAGGTGAACTAAACTTGTGAATGGGTTGGTCTAGCTTTCTTCTGGTAAGATTTTTGGTGCAGGAACATAATATACCTTTAAACGCCAATACAGAATTAAGGTAAAGGTGATAGATGTTCCATTTGTAAAATAAATTTAATCAAGGTAAGTTTTTTTTGAAGATTTTTTTAGTGTAAATGTAATATAACATGATTTTCCCACTAACTTTCTTATCTCTGGGCTGGCCTTTGGTCTGATCCAGCCTAATTCCTCTTCTGTGTCTGACTTATTCCATTCTAGTAAAAATGTTAACTGTTTTAGCTTTTTGGAAAAAAAATATTTCTCCTTATCAACACTAGCAGAAACATTAAACCTCTTTTAATTCTTTTCAAGCATCTAAGATTTGAGACATGTATCTGTGACAAACCCTGGGGGCATAGCCAGCAGAGCCGCCCCAGGCAACAGAGGGGATTTAATCTGACTGGTTCTCTGACTAAAGAACCCAGGTTAGCCAGAGGGAGGGGCTAGGTGGATGAGTCAGCAGAACAGATAAATACCAGAAATAGGGTTAGAGAAAGAGTTCCTCCAGTGAGAGGAGAGATCGGCCTTTTCCACACGGGGTAAATAAAATGGGGCAGCGTGAGCCCACACGTTCAAGTGCGCTAGCTCATACATAATTGGCAAGCTCCACACTTTAATCCGCCCGGTTAAGTCGCCAACAGTCAGTGTGTGGGCTTTTTGAAAAACGGGGAAAAGGTGTTTTTTCCCCCTCATACCGTGCTGATTCGTGCATGATGTAATCAGAGGGCGGGCTGTGGGCGTGGACAGCTTCAGCAGTTGGAACGCGCCACGAGAAGCCTCCAAGCAGCAGCAGAAAAGCTTAAGCATTACCAATAAAAGGCCAATTGCCAGCGCCTCCTCGCGCGGTCTTTAGCCCATAGATGTACCAGTTCAACCAGCACAACTCCAAGAAGCCAGAATACAGCTAAAATGGGCCGTTCAACTTCAGGAAACACCTCTTCCTCCATCGCTCACAGGGAAAGATAAAAGCAGAAAATGGGTGCGAGAACCCACCAGAGACAGGGAGAGAAACTGCACTCCACCCAGCTATGGCGTGGAAAACCATTCCCCCGAGATAGGGTGTGAAAATAAAAAATCGACACAGTTTATTTTACGGCTAGCAGGAGGAATGGGAGGAGGGAGTCATTGTGGGAGGAACTGCGGGGCATGACGTGAGCACGCACGTTATGACACACGGGGCCATTTAAAAAAAAAGAGCTGCCAATCACATCCGCTGCGCGAATTCCATGGAACATGTGGAAATGGCAATAGACTGTTGTACAATATGTCCGCAGTAGCACGGACAAAAAACAAACAAACACCCGGAAACGTTGCAGCGCAAATTCCATGGAACATGTGGAAAGGGCCAGAGAGAGAGTTGAGAAAAGGCTTCAGTCAACCAGAAAGAGAGAGGTTGTCTGAAATTTAGTGTTGGTCTGCTCAAAAGTCTAAAGAGAAAAGACAGAGTAGAGACGAAACTAAGCCAAAGGCCTATCAACCTAGGGAAGTGTTTGCCTGTAAATATCTGGAAGTTCTTTTCTGTTTGAAAATATTGATTTGCCCAATACTTCCCTTGTTAGTTCTTTTAATAAAGATTTTATTCTATTTTTTTAAAATAAAAGCAGTGTTTCTTTAATTTAAAGTGTTTCTTTAATTTAATTAAATTTAATTAAATTTAAAGTGTTTCTTTAATTTAAGCTCATTTACACACGCTACCACAAGTGAAACATTCATTTGGGATAAACCTGGAAATGCTTTGCCCTATATCCACAAAGGTTGTGGGTTTAGGGAAAACAGAAGTGAGATTAAGTGTGGAGAGGGAGCCAGGGAGTGGTAATCCTGTAAAAGGGTGCTGCTTCTCCAGGGAGAAAGAACAAAAGCAGGCCTGGTCTGTCATAGCTCTGGCTAGCCCAGATCTCCATGTGACAGTATCCAGTTATGTCATTGGCCTGTTATGCTAGCAATGGGATGGGCAACCACTGGGGGCTGGGGGATGCATTGCCCCTTGGGAGACTTCAGAGGACTGTATCCCCACTAGTCTTGAAGAGGCCAAATTTTTGCCCTCAAATGTCTTCTGGGGGGAAATTTTGCCATGTTTTGGACCCCCATAGCCTTCTTTAGGTTCAAAGAAGGCCTTTTTTTAAAAAAAATAAAAATAAAAATAAAGGAATGATCCGAATATCAACTATTTGTTTTTTAAATAGTTGACCCTGGGGCCCACCTGTAGCCCCATCTCATGTTAGAGTTGTGCATTTTCTGAATTAATTTAAGGGTGATATCTATCCAATCCAGTTTTTATTGCACATTCATGTGCACAGAGATTGCGTGGCAAGTTGTACAAAAGATGGTGCAACCAGCTGCATAATCAGTACACAATTCAGTTGCCTAACTGTTTGTGCTATTGTTTTGCACAACTGCAAGAGCCTTTTGGCTGGCATGATCTAGAACAGCTGCTCTGGCGAGAATGATCATTCCACTAGTATTAAATTGGGTTTAGGCATGAAAGATTTCTAATTTGTAATAATTCTTTTGAGGATACTATGGTATATGTGGTATTCTGAACACATAAATACATTTTCATTTGTGTATTTCCTGCATATAAATAGCTCTGCCTCATCTCCACTCCAATTGTCATTTCAGAATGCAGAATACCTTCTGAGTTCTTTCCCAGTTTCTCTTTAAATTCCTTGGAGTTTTTAAACTGGGCAAAACCACACCAAGGTGCTACTGAAAATGGCTCACCTGTGTATGGTACTCCTCATAGCCACAGTAAATATAGGGACGTCACATCAAGTGATGTGACATCCACTTGAGAGTGAGATGTCTTTTTTGAACAGTATTCAACAGAGCCTGGGCATTTTATTTTAAATAGTTATATTTCCAAGAACTCCTCCTCCCACAAAACTATGGTTAGTTATCACCTTGGTTACCTTGTTTCCCAAAAATAACACAAACTGGTTCTCGCACATCACTTAAAAATCTGAATGCAGGAACCTGTTGCTCTGTAACACAAAACACATAGGCCCTTTTCGCATGCCTTTTTTTTTGCGTGAGCGCCCCTTGAGCACCGCGTGAATGGGAGTGTCGCTCCGTATGACGCACTCCCACTTGCATGATGCTCATGAGGCTAAAGCAGGGCGCGTGCGCATTTTCTTATTTTTGGCTGTAAGCCGAAAATACTGTGCGCTCGCACAATGCTCACAGTGCCCTCGCACATTTACCTGCGTGCAGTGCTTCAGCGAGCCAGGCCGGTCGCACTTCCTTTCCCCAGTGCAGCCTACAGCTCCCAGACTGCGCTGCGGAAGGAAGGCGGGGGTGCTAGCATGACGGTTGCGCTACGAGGAAGCCGATGTGGGAGGCAGAAGGGCTGTCGTGAGTGGTGAGTGTGAGCGGCTGCTCGCGCAAGCGCCGCTCGCCACTGCCGCGACGAGGCAAAGTGCGAAAAGGGCCATACTCCCATCCATCTTGTTATCGCCTCAACACCCACAATGGAGTGCAAGACACAGCACAACCCAGCTCTTGAACCATGTGATCTTCCTCTCCTATCATTTACTAAATCCACATCCCTGTAACTATAAAAGTTACACAACACAAGGTGATGTGGTGATGTTATACTATTGTTTTTCCAACAATGAATCCATTCCAAATGAGTAATGGCTTTTTACTAGTTATTAGTAAATAGTAACTCAAGTTCTATATCTGAGAAGAAAGGAAAGACACATACAGAGAGGATTAGCTCCCCTGTATCCTCTAACAGACTGTACGCATTGTGCACACACATCTATGTGGATCTTAATACTCTTCTAGAATATGAATGCATTAGTGTACTCTCTAACTTCTATGAACTCTTTGGCTTTTGTTCCACTTCCAAGCATGTTCAAGCAATGCTGCTGTTTAGCATCACTGAAATCAAAAAGATCTTTTCTTTTTACCTCAGGGAAAAACACAGTTGAAGCCATATGAGGAATCCAGCTTACTGTTTCTTTATGTTCTACCCTCACCATGTCTCATAAGCTGCAATTGTCTAAAGTCTCCGGAATCGTATAGATTTGGTCCCATTAACATCAAACAACAAACTGATCCTACTCTTTTTGAATCCTTTGGATTTTGTTTACCAAGTTGAATCATCACTTTTGAAAATCCCCTCCACTCCCGCTTCTGCGCAGTCCCATTGAAAATCACAGAGTAATCATATGCACATGAATAACTGTTTTCAGGATATATTCCATAAATCTTACTATCATTTACAATCTTTAGCAATTACTGATGGCCTTTAAGGCAGTACAAGGCTGAAAAAAGTCTCAGAGGATCATGAATAATGACTCTGCATTAGTGCAATGTATTCAGCGAAGATAACTGCCAGCAAGAAGAAGCCAATTTGGCTCAGGTCCAAATGGAGAATGCTATAATAGTTCATAAGCCTTGAGGGACGGGACAGCACCTGCAGGATTAACCTGCCAGATGCACACATTTCCAAATTTACTTTTTGACACTTCAAATGTTTTGGCTCTAGGCAGCCAATGAAATCAATGGTTGTTTTCCCACATAGGCCTCTCGTAGGCCTGAGACTTTGATTTATATTGGAAGAAGTAAAATATCTTTTTGCTTTACTAGTTTGTTAGCAGGCCTGTGCTGTTCATGAGACTCAGCTTTCCATGAGTATACAATGCACCATATCCATAGTTTTGGTGAGGAGCACCAAAAATACCAACAACAAACACAGTAAGAAGCCCCTCTCATTCACTGTATGCTCTCCAACATTTCACAGATGAAAACTGGGACACATGTGGCCAAACAACATTAGAATGTGGCCAAAATGGCAGAAAGTATTAACAAGGAAGGATATGTAAGTTAGGGGAGGCTGCAGCAGTTTCCTTTTGCCTGAACCTATGGGGAAGGACAAGATCCCACCTCTTTTCTTTCCCATGATGAGTTGAGTGCAAACTACTTTCCACATTTTGAGCTCAGTTTGCAACAACCAAAGTAAGCTGAGGACAAAGGGAAAAGTAAGTGGAGGAGAGAGAAACAGGGACATTTTAGAAGCAGCTGAAAATTGGGACACCAGAGGATTGATTAATTGAGATTGTCCCTGCCAAGTACGGATAATAGGAGGGAATGCTATTATGATAAATCCCTGTATTTATTGTAGCTCAACAATGCCACCTAGAACCCTAGATTGTGTGGTATATCAGAACTTTGCAGTGAAGCTTGAAGATCGTATGTCCCTGCCTTTTTCTCTGAATACACATTCCAAAGATAATCTGTTTTCCACAATGCTGTAGCTAATTGGTAGTGACCAACTCATTTGTAACAGACCACCCCCTGAAAGAGGAGATGCTTCATCAAAACAGAAGACAAAAGAAGATACAATTTTACACAAAATGTGCACATGCTGATTGTTAGGTGCAAAATTGAAATAATTACTGTAGATAAAAACCAAGAAATAATTACAACAATTTGAAGAGAATGACAATATTTTTCACCGTAAGTAGCAATGGATATTCTCAGAATAATCCCTCCCTGAAACTACAGAGTAAAACGAAAGTTCAAACAAGTGTGGAACAGCTGCATCCAGTAATTCTAAAGCAAAAAATGAAAAGTTGTTCTGTTGGGCTAACGAACAGTTGCTCTCCATTAAGGGGCAGGCTTTGACTGAGCTCTGATTTGTATAAACACATGGGACTTAAGTTTGGGACTGGATTTTCCAAAAAATATATACTTCAGTGGCCAACAATGTGTTTTCTCAGGCAGTTTTCTCAACCAGGAATTACTTTGTCTTTATATTTCAAATAGCCATATACTGAAGCTGTTGAGCAGACCTGCATAGAACTGACTTTTGGTCTGCATGCCTGAAAGTTGTTGCACTGGGACTTATCACCAAATAGAAGTGTCCACTTTGTTTTGGTCCTTCGGATTCTGTCCTTGGCCCCATCCTTCCCCTTAGCCCCACCCACTGCTGGAATACATGCCCCTGAGATACTTCCCCAAGTGAGATTTGACTCCAGGGCTGAAAAATTTTCCCTTCCTGTATCCTAGCAATTATGGCTTATTTTTCATCACCTCAATGAGTTAGGTCTTATCCCTTTCCTTTATTGTGTTTTAGCTGGTATAGCACCCCATCCGTAAAACAATTGGTTAATTAAGGCTGTTTACTTCAATTCCACTGATTTTAGTAATATCCCCTGTTCTTGAGCATAAGAGTACGTAGTTTGTTCACCTGTACCTTTCTTAATGAAGCACTGCATACCCTAAATCTGGGGTACTTGGTGTGCAGCTGGAGTGGCTCCTCTAAGTGACCAGTTATGTTGTCATCTTTATTTCCTGCTGATCACATACAATAAAAATGTTGGTTAATTAAGTCTGGTATTTATGGCCATTTCCGCACTAGACTTTTATAGTGCTATTATTCCACTTTCAACTTCCTATGGAATCCTGGGGTTTCTAGTTTACTGAGGCCAAAGAGCTCTCTGGCTGAGAATTATAAATGTTCCTCCCTAAACTGCAAACCCCAAGATTCCATAGGAGGTTGAAAATGGAATAATAGCACTATAACAGTGTAGTGCAGAAATGGCCCTGGTTACAGATGTCTTTAGAGCTGCCTTCTATGTGGACAATGCAGCTTATGGACAAAGGAGGACAATCCTAGATTATGAAGCCCAGAAGAGTTATAACACCACAGATGGAGTTTGTTCTAGAAATTCACTGCTTCTTGTTGTAGTGTGCCTTCAAGTTGTTTCCAACTTACGGCAATCTTAAGGCAAACTTATAATGGGATTTTCTTGGCAAGATTGCTCAGAAAATATCTGCCTTTGCCTTCCTCTGAGGTTGAGAGAGTGTGAGTTGCTCTAGAGCACCCAGTGGGCATTCATGGCTGAATGGGAATTCAAACTCTAGTCTCTCAGAACTCCAGTCTCCAAGACGAAACCGTTATGCCAGGCTCTCTTTCATTGCTGTACCCACATTTTACTGCTATCTAAACACAGCATCGCTAGGGAGTGGATACAGTCCGTAAGCATCACATTTCATCTTACCTAAATGCTGGTATGTATGTGCTTGTGTGGGAAGTACAAGTAAGGAAAAATTCAAGACAGTAGTTGGCACTCTAGACTACACAAATTGCAGCTGGATTGGGAAAAGAGAAACTCTGCCAAGAGCAAGTGGCAAGGGAGACCAGCACTGAAGAAGCAAAAAAGAGTTCCTGCTTACAAACTTGACTGGTTGACTTTGCCTAGAAAATAACTACAGATCTTGTAACCCTTAAGGACTCATTGCAGTGGTATCATGCATAACTAATATAGTTTGCAAAACACTGTGCCTCAGAAGCTTCAGCCTTGCAACTTTTTCCATCCCTCTGTAGTCTTTTGCTTGATTTGTAAACATTTTCCCTGCTTCCTCTGTCCTCTGTACTGCATCTCCTGTAGCTCATTAAATACCTCATCTGAAAATCCAGTGAGATTGTTTTTGAAGCAAGACAGTTGCACCATATTTCTTGAGTAAGCACAGTAATTTTTCAGACCAATAGCTTTGTCATCTTCTAAGAAATGTTTGCAGGTGACATATGTGGAGTATAAAAGTTCTTGGCAGTCCCATGCAGGGACCACTGTATTCATTTTATTTCTTGAGAGAGCATTAGCCTGACTATGCCCTGTATTTTGCCTGATTTGCTGGGTTTAGGTTAACTTTATGGAAGCAAGTGTGTGCTTTCATTATTTAATTCTCCTAAAACCATAAGAGTCACTGTTTACTGAGGTGTTATTTGTTACCTTTCCTTTAGAAATGTCCCCTTTGGCAAAATGATAAGAACTGAACAGATCCGTGTTTGTAAGAGACAGGTACACTAGATACCTCTTGGAGCTTTGAGGGATGTGTGTGGATGTGTGTATTTCCACCAAGATATTATAAAACTCTGACTAAAAGGTATCAGACAACATTGAGAAACACCCAGTGGATGAGATTTACAGTGTAATCCTATGCATGTTCAGGGGGATTTCTCTTTTGTAAATATGTTAAATACCACCAACATCCAATTCTCACTTTGGGATGTGCACTCTACAGCTCCAAAATGCACTTTTTTTTTTTTTTATCAGAACTCTTACAAGTGGCATGGTGGATGACTCCCAACCACAAGGATGGCCTGCAGTTTCAGTTTTCTGCAGTTTTCCTTACTGCAGCCTCATAAGACACTTTACCCCAGGAAAATGCAGGAAGACAGCAGAGCTCTCAGAGTCTTTCTCAGTCCCTTTCCACCCTCACTTCAGGCAGTGGTGAGGCTAAATTCACCAAATGTTCCTTCTTCGCTGCTTTTCTTCCCTCTACTAACTTCAGTCTGATCTTTTGCAGGAAGAAGAATAAATTGTTGTTCCTTCCCCCTGCGCATTCTTAGCATTATTGCAAGAAGATAGAAGCTACCCAAAATGCACCAAACTGAGAAGGAAGGAAAAGTTATTTTGCTATAACAGTTATCCTGCTATAACTTTTATTGAAGAAGATGAAGATCTTTGCCTGGATGTTTAACTGGCAGAACAAACCATGAGGCAGAGACTTCTCTTACTTCAGCTGTCTGACACATACTCCCTTTCATGCTGTTCCTTGGCATACGGTGAATTGCTTTGCTAGTGGCACAAATGAAACCAAAGAAGTACCCTGAATGTCCACCTATTTTGGATGCAAAGGTGCAAAACACGTCATGTTTCACACAGAGCCACCCCACCCCAATTGTCCCAGGTTTTGAATGTGAAAAGCAATGGCAAGTATCTGTTTGGAGGGATATGAATGGTATTTTAGAGCAATTTCGAGGGGCTTAGATAGGCTAAGTAGAGATGTTAAGGTGAAGTGCATATCAGGGGACAAGGCCCAAAGTAGGACTTGATGAGAGGCTGATTGGGCAACACCAGGAGTGTGGAATGGCAGGGGTGATTGTGAGACATCATGCTGAGGTACTGATGGAACAGCATTGACTGAAAAGAGGTCACATCTGGCCTGGTTTTGTTCCCTAGTTTATTGGTGGTGCTGGTTTGTTTGTTTTATACACCACCATTCTCCCAACATAGGTTTCAAGGTGGAGTATAACATTTTAGCAAACATGATATGGTCAAAATTCTTAGTACAAAAGTTAAAACACAACTAAACTAAACTTCAGTTTAAAAACACAAGTTCAAAAGGCAAATTAAAACAACATTAAAAAGACATTTAAAAATAATAAAATAAAACACTATACCTCCGCATTAGATGCTCTGTCTGCCATTCTGTTGTTTGTTGTTGTGTGCCTTCAAGTCATTTCTGACATATGGCGACCCTAAGGTAAATCTAGGTTTTCTGGGGCTGAGAGTATGTGATATGCCCAAGGTCACCTGGTGGGTTTCCATGGCCTGGTGAGGACTTGAGTCCAATGTTTAAACCAACCAGATCTCCTGAGGAAGACAGTTCCCCGTTTTGAGAGCAACCACTGAAATTACTCTCTCCCTCATTGTTAATAATAATTTGTTAGACATATCTCTGTAAAAGCAAACTACAACTCTGATTGCCAGGTGAGGCAAGTGACAAGACTTCTGTCCCTTTTCATTGGTTGTGTAGAAGGGGGAATTTCAGCAGGGCTTTCTTGCAAAAAACACCTGCTGAAATTCCCTCTTCCACACAACTGTTAAAGGTACAAGATCCTTGTCCTTTATTTTACCTCACAACCTTAACTGCAACTGGCATGCTTTCTACATTTTTATTAAAAAAACCCAAAATACCCATCAACACATGTCTGTATGGGTGCCTCCGTTGTGGGATCAGGTACTTTGTAAAGGGGAAAGGATGGGAATAATGATGAAGGATAAAGGATCGTAAGCTGGCACAAATTTCCAGTGTGGAGATGCAGTGATAAGAAGAGCTGCACTCATGGCTCCTCTGTTGGTCACACAGTTCTGAACTTCACAGGGGCCTCTATTAGAACCAAAAGCTTAGCAGCCCTCTTTCTCTGTGATGCCCTCTCAACTTATTGAAGAACTCCTGCTGTTCTGGAAAAGCTGTGACTATTTCAGATGAGTCCCTGTTCTTTTGATGGCTAGGCTCTGTTTTAGACTACTGGGAAAAGGCTGATATGTTCTGTTCAGGCTTCAAAGGTTGCACACCACCATCTTTTTAAGCTGATTAATATTATCCAAGAGTTAGCACTAACAATATTATGCTCCTACCTAATTGTAAAAATTTACTTGCATCCAGAATTTGACATGTAATTAATGCTAAAGCATGGTTCTATCTATCATGTTGATGTAAATTTGGCACTTAATTTTTTTTTTTTTGGTCAGATTATGCATGATTTTTGCCTTTGCACATTAAACTTTTGAGCAGAATATTAAGCAACGACCACATCAGCTGAATACAAACTCTGAAAAGAATTTCAAGCAGGCTGCCTTCTCCCAGAAATTATTATACATATATATCAAGCAAGCGGCTACAATATAATACAGTATGTTTCTGTTTCAGGAGTTACTCAGGCCCACAGTCTAGGACAATACAGCCTATGCCATTTTCTGAATTTAAAATTATCAGATTTATTCTAGGCCCATAAAGAGCTGATTCATTCCAGATTATTTCACTGTTTAGCCCAGCACTTCCTGCTGTAATTGGCACTGGCTGCAATTCTGCTGGTGATATGTGGTCATGTTATCTTGTGTTATGTGAGCACATTAGTTAATACATTATTGCACTATGAGGTATTCAGTACCTCTTTGTACTATGCCTTCTTTCTCATGCAGGCAGCTTTACAGTGCCAACAAATGCTCTTTTGGACATTTAACAACAGGAAAAGTGCAGGGCAGGCCATTTAGCGGTCAGGGAAAGGAAGGGGATATCTGGGCTATGCCATACTGCAGAAATACAGCTGTACCACTGTCAGCATGCCTCTGTCCTCCCCCAACCACAAGATGGCTGTAGGGGCAGATGCTGAGAACCTGACTTTCATAGGGGGAGGCAGAAAACAGGTCTCATAACTACACTCATAGAGCGCTATGGTCAACAAGCATAATACAGGGTCTTGACCACAGTCTGCCAGTGGTTATACTATCTGGGAAACTGTGGGAGCTACCATCCAAAAATGTAATATTTCCAAGTTATGATTCTAATGTGTGGGCATTAGATACTTCATGCATACCTCTGTCCTTTTCCAGTTTTTTTTTCAGGCAAATACTACCTTTTTTTCAGTTTAAATGTTAATCAGGGGTTAAGTAACTCATAGGGAATATTCTCTTTTAGAAAGCATAATTTTGCAAAGATTTGTGCTGTTGTAGCTTTATGTGAGAAGTCAATGCATAGATTCATGGTATGGATAGGAACAGCTCCCAAATCTTTGCAAAAGCATGGCTTTTCTCAACATTAAGCTAATATTTCTCCTTAACTTAGCACACTAGGTTTCTGAACTCATAAAAGCAAAGGTTCTGGACTTATTTCTATTAAATATTGATTGCACTGCATATTCTTCAGTGGTAATGTCCTGGAGACCTGGCCAAATGCCTACTTGAACTTAATGATTATCTTCCCACTTACTGTAAATCCTCCCTATAATTTCATCTGAGGCCAATATTTTCCCATGTTTTGCTTCTGTTCACTAACACTGCAATTGTATGCATGTCTGCTCACTGTGTTTAATGGGGCTTTCTCCCTGGGAAGAGTGTATCGGATGGCATACTAAATTGTAGAAAGCTACTTCTGCACAGCCGTATCCTGTGGTTCTTGTTTGGTTCTGTACTGAAAAATTACAGTCCTGCTCTTCTTTCTGGCTTGTTTTTACATTTATTTGGACAAAACAATGTTATTTTCATTTGTCATTGCATATTTGCAAATTTGTTTTTGCATATCTGCTATTATAATTTTCACTTTAACAACTGCACACAATGAATAAGGATCCAACCATAACTTTTCTTGCCATTTATCTCTTGCCTCATCAGTCTCAATTATGCCCCTCCACTAGTAATACAAGTTTCTTGCCACTCAAAGCTGGAGTAGAATCATAGAATCATAGAGTTGGAAGAGCCAACAGGGGCCATCCAGCCCAACCCTCTGCTATGCAGGAACCCACATCAAAGCACTCCCAACAGATGGCCATCCAGCCTCTGCTTAAAAATCTCCAAAGAAGGAGACTCTGGCACACTCCGAAGCAGCATATTCCACTGCTGGACAGCTCTGATAGTCAGGAAGTTCTTCCTGAGGTTCAGGTGGAATCTCCTTTCCTGCAGCTTGAATCCACCGCTTCTTGTTGAAGGCCCTTTCCACACCCTACCTTCTTCCGGCGCTGGGGTGCGGGGATCGTGCGAGAAACCTCTGGCAAGAGGTTCTTGCGTCCGGGGTCCTTCAGCTCTCTGCGAGCTGCCTGCTTGTGCAAGAGCCCTGCCTCTTCCTTCCACAGTGCAGCCTGGGACCTTCCCAGGCTGCACTGGGGCAGAAAGCATGACCGGCATGGCTCCGGTAAGTGTGCACAGGGCCCAGGAGAAATGCGCGATTGTGCACCATTTTCAGCTTCTAGCTGAAAATGAAAAGGTGCATGATTGGTGTCTGCCGGTCCCTGGAGTGTTGCGCAATTGTGAGTGCATCGTGTAGATTGCTCCTCACAATTGTGCGACACTCCAGGCGCCCTTTCGCATGGAAAATGCCATGCAGAAATGGCCCTAGTCTCTGGAGCAGCAGAAAACAAGCCCACTCCTTCCTCGATATGACATCCCTTCAAATATTGAAACATGGCTATCATGTCTCCTCTTAACCTTCTCTTCTGCAGACTAAACATACCCAGCTCCCTAAGCTACTCTTCATAATGCATGACTTCCAGACCCTTCACCATTTCATCAGACCCTTCACGAGACCCTTCACCTTCACTAGAATAGAAGCACTGCTATTCTGTACTCCCACTTTCTGTCTTGTTCAGTAAGAAAAAAATGAAGGTGACTGGGCTCTATGGAGAACAACATCAGTTTCACAGAATATTACCCTTAAAACAAGGCAAGACACCCAGAACATGGTCAACTATAGAGAGACCTTTGTGCCAGCCATTGTTGTCAATGAGTCTTACCATTGGAATGAGAGGTCTTCCTTGTGTATATATTTCTCTCTCTCCCTCTCTCTCTTTTTCTCTCTGTGCACACACACATTCTTGCACAATTGAATGCAAGAGGCAAACTGCCAGAGGCAGCACCTTTTTCTACCTAATCATTAGGCCCTAATGGGAGAGCTTGAACTCTGTTGTCTGGTATATCAGAGATAGATAAACTTGTTTTAGAACTTAAGAAGGAAGGATGTCATCAATAGATGGTGGAGGAATGCAAGCTCTTCAGCATTTCACAATGGAAAATAGTGATATTTATGCCCATTGGCAGTGGAGGGGAGGCTAGGGTTGGTATACATCAGGCAGATGGTGTGGCCAACACAGGCCTTTTCCGCACTTTGTTTTTAAAATGGGGCAGCGCGTCCTCCAGCAAGGACGTTTGCACTTGGGGGCGAATTGGGTCCAGACTACTTTCTGTAGTTTTGGACTTCAGCCTGCTCCGGAACGACCAGAACTGGTGGTTCTCCGTGCTATTGAAAGACTGCTTAAAACAGGTCTTTCAACAGCCTGGCGCGCCCCAGTCCGTCGCTGCGCTCCTGTGTTGATCTGCAGGCTTGCACCAGCGTGAGGCTGCAGATCTTCCGGGGGCGGGTTTCTGGCTGGCGAGCTTCTCCGGTTGGTGGAGAGCCTCCACCAACTGGAAGCCTCCATTTTGGCCCACAGAGCAGTGTGTAGCGCGGGCACGCACTGCTCCGGATCAGCGTGGATCGTCGGAGGGAGCGCGCCAGTCTGGTGAGTAACAGACTGCCCCGTTTTCTTCCCAAAGTGTGAAAAAGCCCACAGTCTAGACTCTACTCTGCCACAAGCAGGAACAAAAAAACATGCAAGCAAGTGAAGAACGTGCTGACGAAGTGAGGAGAGTCCTATGACAAATCAAATATATTAATGAAAGATAAGTCAAATATGTTAAACATACATAGATGTACTTTATTCCACAATTTAGGGGATACTCCCCCTTTCACAGCTACGGGATGCTGATCAAGTCAGGGTGCTGGTGGGAAAGGTAATGAGGCAGGCATAATGAACTGTGCCTTTCTCAGAGGTCACAGAGTGCGAACAGTCATTCCTCAGATCTTGGGCCATCTCAAGAAACATGTGATTATCTCCCTCCCCCAGAGCTTTGACTATGTTTCTACGCTTTGACTATTGTCATAAACAATTACATGGCTCTGTATCAGTGTATGCTTGCTCTAAGCACACTTTTTTCTTTCTAAATAAGTAATTATTTACCCTGTGCTAAGAACTTTGCTTCAATTATTACAAACATTTAAATTGTAATTAAATTGTAATGTTAATTGGGAGAGAAATTTATTATAATAACAATTACAATTAATGAATATAAACTTTTCTATATTTAAAAGAATGACAGGAAATGATCACAACCCCTGGTCTTCAAATTCACAACTTTTTCACAATGTTAACCTTGAACATACCTGAGACTGGGCTTTTGGAGTACACCAGATTATTTGTTGTTCTGAATGTGCAATGGCAACCCATCTTCTGTGAACGACAGTGTGGCTTTTAATGATGCAAGAGAATTTTGACTAAAACTCGGAGCAAATTCACTACCCCATCAACATAGAAGCTACCAGGTATCCCCGGCTGGAGGAGGAAGAGGGACAGTTCTATAGCACAGTCTAAATCCCCAGTCACGTGTTCAAGAAAGTGCTTCATCTACATCTCTGTTGGCCTCTGAACTAGTGGCAAAACATGACAATGAGCCAAATACGATTTAGTCTGCTTCAGAGAAACTCTGCTCTAACTCAGGCATCTCTTGAATCTCTCCAAAGCAGCCAGATTCAGTTCTGGGTTTAGGATTAATTTTGCTGTGTGCTCTCAGTAGAAACAAAGGCTATCCTATGCAGGATAATAAATACATATGCAGGACTTACTGCTCCAGATTACCTGATAGTATTAGTGTACCCAATGACACATGAATGATTTGAAGCACAATCTTGTCATAGTTATTGAAGTAACTCCCATCGTGTTTAAGTCAACAGGTGACTTGAAAGCACATATACACACACATAGTACTTACTCTATAGTAAGTGTAATCTGCCTGAAGGTAAGTGTGGCTTCAGGTATTTTACAGAAATAGTGTGTATATAGAGAAGAATGTGAGAATAACATAATCCCTTTGGTTGCAGTTTCTGTTGTGACTGAAGTAGGAAAGTATGTATATCCTTTATGGAAAAAATGAAGGACAGCAAAATCTTTCCATACTACTTTCATCTGCATTTGAGTCTGAATCCTTTGTAGTCGAACAGTTCAGTTAACAGACTTTCTGTTTCAGCAAATATATGCTCATTGATCCCTTGCCTATGAATGTTATTACACTGTTATACTAATGAAAGGAAATTCATCAGTACAAATCTTTGAGAATGGTATCCCGATTGAATATATTTCTATACATATCTAGGATCATGGACATTGGGAACTGGATATCACTGCTAGTTCACAATTAAAAAAACAGAAAATGAAGAAACAAGGACTGAAGATTCATGTAGGCTTTGCATAGCTTATACAGGAAAGACCAAGAAAATGTAACTATTAAGTGTATGTATAAGTGCATGTGACAGAGAGAGAGAGAGAGATTGAGAGAGAGAGAATGTGTGGGTAGTGGAGATCTATTTGGACAGTATTTAATAAATTGTTTGCTCTCCTTATTTCCTTACCAAGAAGAATAGTCCTTAAGAAAGGGCTGGAGGTTTTGCCACCTTAATAAAAGGCACAGCTTGTCACAAATGACAGTCCAAGCCTAGAACCAGATAATAGGTACTTCAGTGGTGCAATCAATCATATGTGAAGTTATCTTTAACCTGTCATTCCTTCAGTGAAACAATGGTTTGAGACCTACCATCTGTAGAGAGCGGGGATCCTATTTATAGAAAAAGGGGAAGTGCTAATGGATATTTTTCATTCTTAACAGAATATTCCACCTGCCCCCCCTTTTTTGCTGGCCACTTAATGCCAATGCATTTAAAAACTGACCTGTTTCTGATAAGATTAATCCTAGCAAAGCCACCAATTAAAGAAGGTATTTGTCAAAATGCTTGATGGGGGTAGCAGTTCATTATTTTTGCTGTTCCCTGTGCTATTGGGAACATAAGTTTTCTGAACAAGTCATTTTGAAAGTACTCTGTGTGATAGGGCAAAGACATTATAGATTGCCTCCAGTGACACTGTTAGCTGCATGCTTCCAGTTTAGAAAATGCATCCCTTAGCCTCATATCTGATTCATAGAATTCCCAGCTCATTTAAGCATTATGCATAATAGGTACACCTTAACAGCTAGGAGCTGTTTCTTTAGACAGGCTACTTTTGAAGTTGCTTATTGATTGAAAAGTTACTGATAGCCACATAAAACCTGATAATAGCATCCTTTTTGTCTTTCTGTCATTTGAGCCCTTAGAGGAAGCAGTCACCTTCTGTGAGATCTGGTGAGATGTGAAATGTCTGGAAGGGAATGAGTAAGTGAGGGAAGCTGGGATGCCATGTGTATTTCTCCTTTTACCTTCTCTACCCCAGTAATGTTTCATGGGCTATTAAACTTTGTCATGCTTCAGGGGACTGAGAAAAAGCAATGTGGGTCAGCAGATATTGGCCTCGTCTTCGTAGGTACAGGTTTGTATAATCGTTGTCAAGAAGTGGAATATCATTATTATTGCTACAACATCTTCCTTCCCACCTATTTCTTATTTTTCTTCCTTCTACTGAAAGAAAAGCAAGCAAGTAAGCAAGCAAACATTGTTCACTGTTAATGATCCTGCTTACCAAAATATTCCTGTCATTTCTGAATTCCTCATGAACTTGAGCCATCAAACATTCTGAAACACTCATAACCTTTAGATCTTCTGCCCAACCATTCCCCAACACTTTTTTTTTTGCTATGGACATCCTGCCCCTCAACATGCCCTTGACCATCTCCCCACACACTCCTTATTTGCAGCTGGACTTTACCAGTTGCTAGTGTTTACCCTCCCTTAATAATTTTCTCTCTTCAGAATTTAGATCTTCAAATATTTGGTCTGGCCAGTTGGTAAGCAGCTCCTCAAGCTTTCACCTTATCAGCCAAGTCTCCAGTTGCTCACTTAGAAGCTAATCTGCCAGTTGTAACAGCCTCTTATGGTTTACTGAGGACATTTTGCTCATCTATCATTTGGTATCTGTAATTATATATATATTCCTGAGTTTCTACACAATATTTTGAGAATGTTGTAAACCAGAGGACATAGTTAAATTGTTTTCAACATGAGCATAAACACAAATGTACAGACAAAACTGTGCAGGATTTCTCAGTGCTTTTGAACCCCTTTTAACAGTGCACATTGTGTTCATGATTATGAAATCAATATTCCACCAGGACAACCAGAAGGAGGACTCAGTTGTCCCCATGCATGAGGCTTGTCTTGTCCCAAAGATCTGTGGCAGGAAATTGATTTACATTACTCTTGGGAGGTTTTTCAATCAGTGTAGCACCTTTCCCCAGCCTGGCGCACACAGACATTTTGGGTTACTACACCTGTCATCCTGATGATCAACAATGCTGGCTTAGGTTAATGGAGATTGTAGCTCAAAGCAGCAGAGAGCACCAGGCTGGTGGAAGCTAAACTCTAGTCTCTGGCAGTCTGTTGGTGCAGTCAGTTGTCTGTAAAACTGCTCTGGGTGATCCAACATTGACTCTGGCTATGTATGCACTATACACTATGAATGCAAGGAGTCCTGAGACTGAACAGAAAGAGAGGTCTGTGTGTCAGAGTTGACATGCAACCCCTATCAGTGGCACTTTGTTGTGTGTCTTCAAGTCATTTTTCAGTTATGGCAACCATAAAGTTAACCTTTCACAGACGTTTTTGGGTTTTTTTTTGGCAAGATTCGCTCAGAAGGGGTTTAGCTTTGCCTTTTCTAAGGCTGAGAGAATGTGATTAGCCTAAAGTCACCCAGTGTCTCAGCATTTGAATCCTAGTCTCTAGAGGCCTTTAAAAAAATGAACATTTGTAAGTACATATTTAAATCTAAATTTAAGTATTTAAGTTGTAAGTTAAGTCTTGGATTTCTCCAGCAAAAAACATATATTTGAAGGGGGTCCCTAGTAAATAAAAGGTTAAGAACCACTGTCCTAGTCAACTGGACCTCCAATGGCAGTCTAACACAAACCATGGCCTTTGAGGAGATTAGTGTTGTCAGATGTTAGGGCTTGGCTCTGAGCCTCCAATATTCATGGGTTATCTGCAGGTGGGAAACAAGGGTTCAAATTCTTCAGTTTTGCTGGGCTCAGTTCCAAGCAAAAGGAGAAGACAAACAGCTCTAATTTGCAAGGATTAGCTAACTTTGCAACTGGCAAAAACTCTCCAGAAGTTCATTGTATTTGCTTAGTCTCTGGTTGCTACTTCATGCACAATTCTTAACACTATCACCAGGGGTGTCTTAGAGTTTCAGGATTTGTCCCAGAAATCTCAGGGCCTGGGACGATCCTCAGCCAGCAACTCTAGAGGTGGCAATGATCATGGCGGGCAAGTGGGTCGGCTTCTGTACAAGTCCACTATATTTCTTAGTTCAAATACCGAGGGCTGAACAATAGGTAAGGAAGAAAAAAAATGTTTGGTGGATTTTTGTTTTAAAAAAGTTTAATACATTTGTTAGCCAATGTCATTCCCAGCATATTTTGCAAAGTATTATTTGATCTTTGGAACTACAGACCCCAAAGTCTTATCTTTACAGAGTGGAAAGTAAGAAGTGCCCTCTATAAAGGTGGGTTTATAGTATCTGTAATATATCAGCATCTTTAACTTGCACTTTAACTTGAATATACCTATTTCCAGATTCATTTTTCAGAAAGCATCTCTCTCAATAACTGGGATTTCCAGTATGCCATTTACTGGTTTAACTTCTGACAAGAGGTTTTTTTCCCCCCAGATGAATTATATTGCTTCTAATAAGGTCATTTTCAATGGCACTAGCTTAGTTTTTAACAAGAAGTGAAAGCAAAAGTTGACACTTTGATAGATGTCAATACTACAGGGTGTTATATTTTTCTATTGCTTCCCATTTTGTAAGCAGCTGAACATGCTGTGATCACAGGTGCCAAGAGTTAAAAGAAAAAAAATGATATTTCTGTTTCTATGTGTGGCCACAGATGCAGTTTTTTGTTACCTTTTCTTGGAGGATAGCTTCCAAATCCCCAGATATCTCACTTATTCAAGTAAAATGTGTTTAGAGATATGAAAAGACTATAGCAAAAAGCATTTTGTGGCCAAGGATTATGCTTTCTCTAATGCCTTTCCCCAAAATACATGGAAAGATAATGAAGCAGGAGGTATTTAATAGTGATTTTTCAGCAGACAAACATGATGGAATTTGAAGGTGACAACTAGATCCAGTTCTAAACATGTTAACTCAGAAGGATATACCATTGATCAGAATAGTATTTACTTTCCAGTAAGTATGTTCCCACTTCAGTCTACTCTGAATGCACATTTTTTGGAGCATCATTGGTTAGATGTTTTATAGAATCATAGAACTGGGAAACTGGAGGGAGAGTTATCTATGCCAGCTCTTGCCAGCACAAGAAATCCATAGCTAAAACATGCCTAACAGATGCCTCTTGTTAAAAAACAAAAAACGGTGAATGAGGACACACTAGTAGCTGATGTCTTCTTCTGCACGGTTGAAAAGTTCTTACCACTAGCACCTTCTTCCTAAGAATGTAGATCATTAGAATCTAATGTTTTCTGGGGGTTTGATTTCTTGTAATTTGATCTTGTCATTTCTTAGAGCAGCAGAAAATGGGCTTGCTTTATTTTCTGTGTAACAGCCCTTCAAATACTAGACGTTGTTGTTAGCATCTAAAAAGGTGGTGAATTTTCTTTTTTTTCTTCCACTTCTTTTTATCTGATTTCCTTTCTCTCCATGCAATGGCAGCAACCTATTATTTCCTGGCATGGGCAGCTGGTGACTCCGGTGTCAGGGGTGTTGTGGATTTGCTTTAAATTTTAATTCAGACTCTAAAGGAGCCATCCAAAATGTTGAACTCAGCAGTTGGACAGCTTCTTCGGAGTTCAAACTAAAACCCAGAATGCATTTACCATTGGCTTCAGATCCCCTGCTGCCATTCTCTCTTGCTTTTTTATCCAGACACAATTTTTCTTGCACTTTTTAGGTTCACTTTATCTCTTGCCTTGACTCATGCCAGAGCTTTGAACGGTAAGACCTGGAGGTCATCATGCCAGGAACCTTTTAATAAAGTGAGATACCATGTTTCTTGGCTCCTATAATACCTACAGAAGTTACCACTTTCAGGTTTGTTTGGGGTTTTTTTTTTTGGTCAAAATGTCTTATTTTAGAAAAAGAGCTAAGCACTAAAACTAAATCAGCAATGCTTTATGAGTGTGTTTTACAGCTGTGGCTCTTGGTGTAGACAACATCATTTTAAAATTAATTTCAATTTATTTGTATTCTGGAAAGGTATCCAATACAATTTATTTAATAGTCTCAGTGTGCTAAATAGAGGAGATATAAAAGGAGTTAATTCAATAAATTAACAAAACATTTTCAAGACATGTATCTACACTTCAGGACATCAATTTTTAGCAAAATAATTCACCTCTCAGAGGTGAGTTGAAGCTGGAATTCTGTAAGTGACATACAGGAGGTCTTCGCAGGCCACCTGTTATATCAGCACATGTACTTCTTCAGTCTTTGTGCAAGAAGGTATGTAGTATCTTCTTTTGCAATACCTCCCCTTCACATGAAAAATCAAGTTAGCAGTGAAAGGTGTCATCCTCATGGCCAATCAGTGTCTGGGGGTAGGGGCAGGGGCTCTCAGGCACCACATGGCTGTGGTTGCATGTCAAGAAAAAAGGAACAACCGTTATCTTCCCAGAGGTCCAAGATGTATGAAGAAGGACTCAAAAGATTGGAAACAGTGGCCTCAATGCTTGTATAAAGTGATCAGTGGAAGAGTGGACAATAGGGATCTAGATAATGCCTGCAGCTTTTCCCTCTCTCTGCATCTTTCTTTCATCTAAGTGCTCAACCCTTTTGCTTTCTTCTTACCTGTTGAGGTCACTTTCCCCTTCTTCAAGAATTTAATTAGTGCCTTTGTTCTCTCTGTTTGGAGAGGGAGCAGCCCTGGGGACTGAACCCTAATAACGGCTGATAGTTTACCCTCATATATGATAGCCAGACTTTAGGGGTTCTTTTAGCCAAGTATAGGTTTGCTTCTTTTGCTCTTCTACCTTTCCTTTCCTGAGAGTGATCTCCTGAGGTAGTAAATGCAATTTCTTCTTTTTACATTACAAAAGCATCCCAAGAAATTACTTCTGTTTCTACCACAAGCTCATGTTGCACTATCCCTGCTGTACTCCCCATGATAAAATTATCAAATATTCCCACAGATGGCTCTTCCCTTTTCCTGGCTGCAAAACTGCACTCAGGTGGTGCAGGGAACTCACTGGCTGTTGGAATTGCACCCTGGTACCCCCAAGCTGCATTGAGAACCAGTGATAGTGGAAGCTCAGTGGACCTATGCTGAGGAATTGCACTCCACTAGCAATACCATTAGATCTCAACCTGAGCATGCAGTGCCTGCTTGTCAGCACATTGAGCTGTGATTGTGGATTGAGAAATGCACTGCAAATGCAGTGAAAGATATTTTAGTGGGGGAATTATTCCACAAGCTTTTGCACAAGGGGTAGCTGGAGACTTTGTGCAAGATAGTCTTAATGCAGTTTGAGGCATTGTGTAATAGCTTATGCAAAAATTCAACCGTGACTTGCAGAGAAGTATATTGTCAAAGTACAACTCTCTTGTTGTGCAAATATGTTGTACTAAGCTGGAAGAAAACCTTATAGTTACAAAAAAGGTGTTTACTGCCTATATAGAGAGCTCCCTATTTTAATGCAATGAGAAACAAAAATTCAGCATGTGGCAAAGGAAAATTCTCATGTGCTCAGCATGTACAGAAGTTTCTTTAATATAAGGTAACAGGAAGACCGTGTCCATGTCATACCCCTGTCCTAGGGCCCAGTCAAGACCCTTCCCAACAGTCACACCCCAGAGACATGAGAGAAGCAATACCTACAGAAGCCAGTGCAGGTGGAAAAGGGAGAGTCCAAGCATCTGCAGTGTTTATATAAGAAGGAATCATTAATCAGACAAAAGCTGGATAAGACTCTGAGCCCATATAACGAGAGGCCAGAATGGGAGGAGGCTGTTGTAGCCAACTGATCCTATTGGTGGAAGCAGTCTAACTTACCCCTGAATTCCTTGCTCGCGCTCCTACCACCCTTGAACTTCATCTCATCTATAGATTTTGCCATTGGACTCTCTCTGGACTTAGGGTAAACTCGGACTCTGTCATTCTCTCTCTCTGAATCTATTGCAAACTCAGACGGCAAAATGACTAAGACAAACTTCGTTTGCTAATTTCTGATAAAAGGCTAATTACACAGCTGGAAGGCTTGGCTGGCTGCCAGCACAAGACAACCTATTCGTTTATTATTTAAATTTCATATTTCAGTAAAGCACCTCCTTTTTTGTATTTACGAAGAATATTTGCTAATGTTAGCACATTGTTCTTTTTGCTACATTTTATTGTTGGCCTATAGATGAAAAATAAATAAATAAATGCAACATGAAATTCATTTCCAAAATCTGTGAATTGTTGAGGAAGTTGCCCTGATTAATTGAAGAGTGGATGACTCAACTCAACACACAACTTAACTCTTCATCATTTTATTCTCATAACAACCCTCAATGATGGGACATGAACCTGGATCTCCCAGCCCCAATCTTGTACTCTAACCTTTTTACTGGAATGGATCTTTATGATGAAGCTATGGCTGATAGGTGCCTTCTGAGAAGAACCATTACTTCACTAATGCACAGTAAATGAGACCTGTGCACAAGACATGGATCTGAAATGGAATCCCCTGTAAAAATAAATCATGTCTGCAGAGTTTGATCTTTCCTTCTCTAGGAAGGCAAAAGAATTGATTAGTCTTTTTTTAATTTGTGGTTTCTTTGCTTAATTATCTGTTCTTTGACTCTTTAAGATCACACTTGCTTACAAAGGTTTGCTTTACATGTAGTTTGGCTTCATCTTGTGAAGTGCAACTCCCCCCCAACACCTATATATCTGTACATCTACTATAACTTGCCTGATCCCCATGAATACCAGAGAGTCTTTGATCAAGTAATCAACAGCTGAGGCTTCAATGCTGTACATTCTTATCTGGAATTAAGTCCAGATTCTGAGTAGACATTTATAGAATTGTCCTGCAGTGGAGCATTTTGTAGCCAGCTCTATAGCTACTTTCAGAGAATATGTTGTTGTTATGTACCTTCAAGCTGTTTCTGAAATGGTGACCCTAAGACAACCCTATCATGAGATTTTCTGGGGCTGAGTGTGTGTGACATGCCCAAGGTGACCCAGTGGGTTTCCATGGCCAAGTGAGATATTGAACATTGGTCTCCAGGGTCATAGTCCAGCACTCAAAGTGCTGCACAATGCTGGCTTATTATATGCTAGCTAACATGTAATGGTAGATGAGTGGATGCCCACTTTGGCAACAGGACTGTTTCTCCCTCTCCTTCCTCTCTTGCAGTCTCCCCTCCACACACACATTCATATCTAGTCTGGAGAATCTACCAACCTCCAGAGCCAATTTTAGTTGAACATAGGAGCCACAAGGAAAGATGAATCAATTCTTCAAACAATGTCTGTTCTGTTGGCAGATGGATACTGTTGGATCTCGCACATTAGCAAAAGGGGAATACTTAGCAACTTCATTGCTTACAGTTAACTCTGATCTAAGAGTAGCTCCAAGAGATTTCATTTGGTTTCAAACCCATTTTTAGACAGACAACACTGATAGGATTAATTCTTGATTTCTGAGAGGTTTGTGTATAAAATTACCTTTAAAATTGACTTCAGCCACCCACTATCAATTCACTTTGTACTTCTCTGCTGTACTCCTTGAAATATCTTCAGAGCAGAACAAACACCGTCTGTCATCTGCTTATTCATGGAACTTGTCTATTCAATCTAATGCTTGACTCATCTGCCTCCAATTACAAAAATACATGTTTTCATGGCTACTGCTACATATTTTTTCTTCATTTCTTTTTCTTTTTTTTTCCATTGCATTAGCTGCCCTGTCAGAAGGTTTCAGTGTATCAAGCTTTTTCTGTTTCATTTCAATTGTGCATGTTTTCAATATCTAATTTACAACTGAAGCAATTATATTTGGATTTCACCCCCGCGGATCCTGAAAGTTTTGTTTTACTTCTGTTCTCTAATGTCACTCTAACAGTACATCTCCACCCACTTTCTGCTTCCCCTAAAGACGGACTAGACTGATTAAGGCTGTCCATTCTCTTTAATAACATACATTGCTTGTGAAAGAACCTGAAGTCTCAAATTTGTTATCTGAACCTCTAAAAGCCATTAGATTTCTGTCAGTCTTTCTCCTCCCCTTTCCTCAAGAGATCTTTCAGAGGTGTCATCACAATTCCAGTCCTCCAACCCCCGTGAAACCGAAAACAAGAGTAAGAGCTTTTTCTTCCTATGCCACAAGTGTTATTTGGAACTCAGAAATTCTTGTATTAAATAGGCATTTTATTACAGCTTAGCTTTTTGTTAAAAAGATGAAGTAGCCTGTTTAGGCTATATTGGCAGGGGTATAAGTAGGGAAGGAGGAATGAGGGCATTGGCCTAGTAAGAATTCTGCCCCCCTCCATGAAATTTACTTTCAGTACTCAAACTTACATCATTGCAGTATCTTCAAGCTTCAGTTTAGCATTTAGAAATACAGTTTAGGCATCCATAGAAAGGAAACAGACAAAGTTACCAGGGGAATGCGAACAAAGCAAGTGTAAGAGTTTTAGGTATGAACAGTTTTTAACATCTCACTCTCTGCTACACTTGAAATTTGGACACAGAAGAAAAATTTCATGAGAGGACAGAACTGTTATTAGGGGATGTCCTCATTCTACCACTCCCAAAAGTGATACCCCTACATATAAGTAATTAAGCACAAGTGGAGTTGGTGTAAATGTAAACAGTGCAAAACTTAATGCAATCATTCTCCATAGTGACAAACTGCAAAGGGTTGCCCTTGTTAGGAGAACAGGAATTCTGATTCCCTCCCCACAAAGCCAGGACCAAAGGTTGTACAATTTGACCCAGGATTAAGAAATGAAGAAGGAGAAAACTGATTGAATTTTATCAAGCCACACATTTTAGAAGCAGTCCAAAAAAGCAACTATATAATGAATATCATCTGATGGCCAATATAAGAATCAAATAGACTACATAATGGGAAGCAGAAGATGAAGAAGTTCCATTCTCTCTGCAAAAACAAGACCTGGAGTATATTGTAGCACAGACCATGAACTGCTAATATCAAAACTTAGAGTAAAGTAAAAGAAGAACACTAAACTAACCATTGTGCTAAAATGCAACCTGAAGAACATCTCCATAGAATTTAGAGATAATGTGAAAAATTGTTTAGCAGTATTAAGTCTAACTGACTGGGAGCCAGAAGAACCCTGGGCTAAAGCCAGGAACATTGTCAGAGAGTAATGCAAAACAGCACTATCTGCAGCCAAAAAGAAAGAGAAGTCTTTCAAGCAATCAAGGACAGATGCAGAAATCTAATTTAAACCAATTTAAACCAAGAGAAGGAATGCTATATGACCAGTATGGAACACATTACATTATCATGTAGAAATAAAAAGATAGTAGAAACAATACACTAAAAACTATACAAATGAGATGAAAGGATGACATATTATTTCAAGGAAGAACCATTTGAAGATGAACGCATAATTTTATAATATGAAGTGGAAGCTACACTCAGAACTCTTGGGGGAAATAAAGCACCAGGAACAGATGGTATAGTAATAGAGCTGCTTCAAGCTACAGAGACAGAATCTACTCTAGTTCTAACTAAAATCTGTTAACAAATATGGAAAACAAAAGACTGACCCACAGATTGGAAATAAATACATTTCAACCCCCAAGAAAGAGGATACCAGGGATTGCAGTAACCACAAGACGATTGCATTAATTTACCATGCAGCCAGAATGATGCTTATATTTCTGCAACAAATACTTTTACCATATATAGAGTGAGAAATGTCAGATTTTCTTGCTGGGTTCAGGAAAGAAATAGATGCTAGGGATCATATTGCAAACATATTTTGGATAATGGAACACACCAAACAATTTCAAAAGAAAATCAGCCCTGTGCTTCATAGATTATAGCAAAAGCTCTGATTGTGTACATCATAAAAAACTTTGGATTGCTCTTAAAGTACTGGGTCTGCTGCTACACTTAATTGCCATGTTTAACTTGTACATTGAATGTATTGTATGTAAAGCTGGGTTAGACTTGGAGGAAAGAGGGGTGAAAATATGAAGTAAGGAACACCAACAATGTGAGATATGAAGATGAAACCCTAGTACCTGCAGAAAATAGAAAAAGCTTCTCTCAGCTGGCAACTACTACTGCTTCAGTCAGTTATATTTGATGTCACTTTGGGTAGCCTCTTCCCATTTTCACATCCACACACTCTTTAAATAAAAAAACTAATAGAATAGAATAGAATAGAATAGATGCTATACTGTTCCTTATTAATTATTGAGATCACACACACATGAAAGAAAATCTTCTGGCACCTTAAAACAAACAGGAAACCCTGATGATTTCTTTCTCTCCACTCCTTTTTTCCCTTTCCCTCACTTTCCTGCCCCACCAGCAGTTTTGCAAAACAATGGGGAAAGATAGGGAATGATCTCTCCCTTCATCCTTCTTTTCTCTCCCCCACTCCTGAGACCATGTGTGGGTGTGTGCACACATGCATGTACACAGCACTGCAGATCCAACTTAAAACATGGGTGAATGGAACGAAAAGGAGAAGACTACAAGATTATAAAGCATCCGTTTTTTAAAACAAACCATCTTGCTGGTAGGGACAGAAAGACTTGGGAAAGAATGTATAAAAGCCTAAAACATCCTGAAATTACAAATGCGTTGTGTGGGTCTTTGAAACAAAGGCCCTTTCTGCATGAGGCAGTTAAAACGGACCAAGGTGTCCTGGCACGGAGGTCGTCCGCATCTTGGATCAGACTAGGTGCAGACTATTTCACTTAGTTCCGCACCTCAGTCTGATCCAACCCGCCTCCAACTGGTCCTCCCCCACGCTAAGTAAAGACTGGAAAAATCAGGTCTTTACATTTTCTGGAACGCGCCATTGCGTTCCTACTTACCTGTGCAGATTTGCAGGCTTGCACCAACGCGAGCCTGCGATCAGTGGAGGGTGGGCTGTGGGCGTGGGCAGCCTCAGCAGTTGGTCCACTCCCACGAAGACACCAGAAGCCACCATTTTGAGCCGGAAGCCACAGGAAGCTGCCATTTTGAGCTGGAGCAGTGCGGATCTACAGACCTCGCACTGCTCCGGTTCACCTTGCACCAATGGAGGAGCCCTGCGGAAGGGCTCAAGGGAAAGTCTGCGTTACTTCGGACCTAAGAAGAGCTGGTAAGTAATGGCATGGAACGATTAACTCGCCTTGTGTGGAAAGGGCCAAAGGCAGTAATGGCAGGAGCAAAAGCCCTGATCTGCTGATATATTTGGCCAGTCTGGATGAATGCTGGTTCACCACGTCTAACTATTTTCTTTAAAGCCCCAACCAAAAGGAAGTACAGTCCTTGGCAGTTGGCAGAGCTGAAACTTGGCCCATAGTCTTGTAGCAGTTTCCCATCCCTGATCTGGTCAAAATCCCTGCTTTATGTAAGCTCCAGCTATATTATCTCAGAGAGATGGCTATCTGGCCTCTGTGTAAATAGTGCCAATGAAAAAGGAATCCCCACTTCCCAACATGGTCCGTTCCCCTGCCAAATCACTCTTATTGTTAAGAATTGCATCTGGCTGTTAGTTAGGAGTTGGCAGGCTTCTGGTAGACTGATAATCCTCAGTGCACCTGCTTGGCTTCAGTAACATGTCCACATGTAGACCATTCACTGCACCCATCCATATTTTATTAGTTGAACCATAGTTTTTCATATTGTAGTAATGGAGAAGGAAGCACTCAGGTCAGAAGATTCCACTGTAGCAGGCATTCATTGCATACATAATGATATACAGGCTCTCTTTGCATTTTTCCAATAAACTATTCATGTGTCTTAATGTACTCAACTTCAAAAAGATTTTTTTTCATTAAATAAGGCCTGCAGAATAAAGCATCTATATTATAAAAATTTTAATATAGCATGGTGGGATTGGATCTGTCTGGAAGATCCATAACTCGAGCACTATCAAACGCATCTCAATTAGCCGGACCCGAGTGGTAGTAAGGACTTAAACCATTTATCTAGTACTGAGCCAGAGCCATTTCATGGTAATGTTGCTTGTCCCTGGCAGTATCCCAAGCTGAAGTAGGACAGGAGCCAAATCTTTACAGTTTGCTAAATGTATTTTATCCCATGTGCCATTTGTATTCACTTCTTACAAATCTGGGATATGTAAATCAGATGCTCTATATGGAAGCAAGGGTCAGAAATATAACACCAAGGGGAGCTGCTGTTGATCGTGTGACATACACATTATTCCAAAGGCTCATTTCTGTGCTTGTACTTGCTCTTCTACTAATAAATGTAACTGAAACTTAAAACTAATTTCTAAGGGGATGGTTCCCAAGATTCCGAAGGCTCAGCCACTCAATCAAAAAATCAAAAAGATTGGAAGGCATCATACACACTCAGATCATAATTAATTTGGGTTTCAGTTTGGTGTGAACATTGTGCAAATCAAAACAGTGATTAACAATGATTAATTTCTTAAAAGAAATTACAGTGAAATCCTATACAAGGGTGCACATGATTAAGCCCAGCAGAGACATTGTTAGGAGGAAAATGCCTGGCACCTGGAGCCACACCAGCACTTCCATTGTGAACTTCCAGGGCTCTCCATGAACCACTGTAAGATGGAGGATTGCCAAAGGCCCTGTTAACCATGGCTTCATCCTCAAGAACTGCAAATTGCCACACAAAATCCAAAGTAGGAAAAGAGAAAACAACAAACAGCTTCTTGGGTTATGTGTGTGTGTGTGTGTTCAGTAATCCCCATTTTTTTAAATCATCATCATCATCATCATCTTTATTTCCCGCCCCGCTTTTCTCCTCCAGGGGACTCAAAGCAGTTTACAAAACTTAAAAGAGAACATAGTTAAAACTATAGCATACAAAAGTTAAAAAACACGTTGAATAACAATACTGATTAAAACAATATTAAAATACATATTAAAAACAACATGCAAATTACAATAAAAATAGCCAGCACCTTTCTTCATACTAATTATGTACTAAACGCCTGCTGAAATAGGAATGTCCTCAGTTGTCTCCGGAAGGTAGGCAGGGAGGGTGCCAGTCTGACCTTTCTGGGAAGGGAGTTCCAGAGCCTGGGAGCAGCCACTGAAAAGGCCCTCTCCTGTGTTCCCACCAAATGCATCTGTGATGGTGGTGGGTCAGAGACAATTGCCTCTCCAGAAGATCTCAACACCGGATTTTTTTTTTTTTTTTGGAAAAAATGGATCTGGGTTTTGTGGGAATTTCTGGTGGATTCAGGGGCCATAAGATGGGGCCTCATGGGCCACCCTGCCCTTATTCCTGATTTATATGATTGCAGCCTTAATTACTATGCAATCATTAATGTTTATGCATTCCTAACAATTATTTAACATCGGGCTATGACACACCAAAAAAGGAATGGCAGAATAATGGAAAATAAGGCCAGTTTGTCTTCTTTTCTCATAAAATACCCTTTTTAAAATTAAATAAGGTTAAGTGTTAAACCTAAAGAATATTTAAAAAGTGCTTAAACATGATTTGAACGTCTCAGGTGGTTTAGTTTCTGTTTAGTAGCCAGATTATTGGCCATTGGTCACAGGAAAAAAAATGTCACTCTAGTACTGCATGATCTCTCAGTTAGTTTCTGGGCACAATTTTAAACAGAGCTTTGAAGAGTTACATTTTGGAATAGAGGTCCCAGAATCTCACAGTCAACAAGGCTGCTGGCCACTAGGAGTTCTAGTCCAAAAATGTAAATTTCCTAAGCAATCTTCTTGTGAAATAGTAATTCCAAAGGTCAACATCCACTTAACCGGGTGGACCTGTTCTTTACGGGTTTTGAGATGTGGTCTAGTTTCTGACCAGAAACAAACATTATCATTTTCTCTAAGCCAAAATGTGACTGAAACCAAGATGATGTTTGCATTAAGTATCATATCAAACCACCTGCCAAAATGAACTATTTACAGGCAGCCTCATGCTCAACTGAGAAACCATTCATTCTTCCATCACCAAAGCCTCTAAAATAACCCCTTTCAGGACATACTCTTAAGACCATCAATTTTCTCATACACACCACTGAAAAACATTTATTCATCACTGGGTGAGTAACTGCACATTTGTATTATTGTGGTAATTTTCAAGGCATCGTGAAGCAGAATAAATATATCCTTCAGTCTTTCTTTCTATCAGTTCAAAAAGTGTTCGCCATGATATCTCTTTACTGGCTTTTCAGTTTCTTTAGTATGTCCCATTTTTATGTTGTAATGACATAATCATGAATGGTCAAGGAAATATGTCACAAAATACAGTAACTCCTATGAAGTCTTGATCAAGGTTTGAAGAACACTCGCCTCCACACCCACCCCAAGATGCACACACACAGAGCCTGCTTTTGATAGTAGGTCTGATGACATGAACAAAGTAAAGCTACCATGGCATCGGTGCCTCTAACATGAACTGATTTAAATAAAACTAAAGTATTTGAGCATTATGCTTCTATAACTGAAATTGTGAATTGTGAATTCACACAATTTAAAACTTTGCTTTAAAAGAGAAGGACCTGAATCCTCTATGCACTACACTGCTAAGGCTAAGTAACCGTGGTAGTGATGTAGCAGTGAATCTCACCTTGAACCTCTCATCTGCAATTTTCAGTCAGTAGCTGCTGTGATCAGTGGGGGTCTGTTCCCGTCTTGTCATCTTTTCGCACTACAATGTTATAGTGCTATTATTCCACTTTCAACATCCTGTGGAATCCTGGGGTTTGTAGTTTAGGGAGGGGCATTTAGAATTCTCAGCCAGAGAGCTCTTTGGCCTCACTAAACTACAAACTCCAGAATTCCACAGGATGTTGAAAGTGGAATAATAGCACTATAAGTGTGTAGTGCAGAAAGGTGCTTGCTCAGGAAGTGGCTTACAAATGTTCCCACCCCCTTGTTTGAGCAAGGGAGAAACAAGGTCTTTGTCACAATTACTCCTTGCACCAGAGATTGCTCACATGGGATGGTGGTAAGAAAATCAGTCAGCGACTTAATCAGTGACAGAGGAACAGACCAACATCAATTGCAGCAGCTGCTGACCAGTAAATGGGGACTGGGAGCATTTAATAGGCCATTTCTGCATGGAGTATTTGAAACAGTGCAGTCCGTCCTCCAGGGAGGACGTCTGCACCTGGGAGCGGACTGGGTCCGGACTACTTAATGTAGATCCGCACCTCAGCCTGCTCCAGAATGACCCCAAGTGGTCGTCCAGCATGCTTTTGAAAGACCAGAAAAATCAGGTCTTTCAAAAGCATGGAGCGTGCCACTGCGAGCCTGCTCCCTTGTGCAGATTCGCAGGCTCGCACCAATGTGAGCCTGCGATCTGCCGGGGCGGGCTTTAGGCTGGCGAGTTTCAGCGGTTGGTTGAGACCTTCGACCAACCAGAAGCCACCATTTTTGACACTGGAGCAGTGCGGAGTGACGAGCACACACTGCTCCGGAGCAGCCTGGACCGGATTGGGGAGCCAGAAGATCCGGTAAGTAGTGGCGCGGGGCGATTCCCTCGCCCCGTGCAGAAATGGGCATAGTTCCCATGTATCACCTAAATGATCCTCTATCCTCTCACTTACCCCTTCATAACTTCTTGTTCTTGTTGTGTGCCTTCAAGTTGTTTCCAACTGATGGTGATCTTAAGGTGAATCTATTGCATGGGATTTTCTGGGCTGACAGTAGCTGATGCTTCCAAAGTCACCCAGTGGGTTTCCATGGCTAAGCAGGGAATCAAGCTCTGGTCTCCAGGGTTGTAGTCTAAAGGTCAAACTGCCACACCACGCTGTGTAGTAGTAACTATCCAATAAGATGCCGGCGAACATATTTATTTATTTAATATCCCACCTTTCTCCCAAAACTAAAGCTCAAGGGGGATCAAAACAAGACTGAGATTTTAGGGGGAAAAAAATCACAAATCAAAATATGACCCCCCCCACCCATCTATAATATTAAAACATGGGTCCCACTGGCCAAGCAGAAAATCGATCTGTTCCAGCATTCAATATTTTTCCATGCCAACGTCTTTTAGATCAGTTAGTTCACTCCAATAACAATGTAACAAAGAGGAGACTATTCCAAAGGCACAGCAAGGCAGGAGTGTTGACCATGAGCTTAAAAAGATCATGTATGAAAATATGTTAGTGCAGCAACAGGGATCCTTTGGTTTTTAAGTCTGGTTGAACTACTGTGTGTGTGTGTGTGTCTGCACATGTATGAAGCGTAAATTCAAGTCACAGCAAGAGAACCAAGGTAAAATCAAAGTGAAGTTTTGGTGAGGGAAAGTCCAAGCAAAGGAACCAGCCCTACTGGATGGCCAGTCTGGGATGCTCAGGCTGGATAGTATGGGTGGAGGAAATATTGGCAAACATATTGGCTAGCAAAATGTGGGCTAGACAGTGCTACTCTTAGGCCCTTTTTGCACAGCATTTTCCATGCGAAAGAGGGCCTGGAGCATCGCACGATTGTGAGGAGTGATCTGCACGACGCACTCACAATCATGTGATGCTCCAGGCGCTGGTGTGCACCTTTTCATTTTCGGCTAGAAGTCGAAAATGGTGCGCAATCGCACATTGCTCCTGGGCCCCGTGTGCACTTACCTGGCGTGCGGAGCCTCCTGAGCCACACTGGTCATGCTTCCTGCCCCAGCACAGCCTGGGAAACTCCCAGGCTGTGCTGCAGAAGGAAGAGGGGGGCTCTCACACGAGCAGGCAGCTCGTGCGGAGCTGAAGGACCCCAGACGCGAGAGCCTCTCCCCGGAGGCTGCTCGCGCGATCCCCGCACTCCAGCGCCAGAAAAAGATAAGGTGCAGAAAGGGCCTTAGGTGGATTTGTAATTGGCTAGCTGACCAAATCCAAAGGGTGCTAACCAATGGCATCTGTTCATGCTGGAGAGAAGTGACTAGCAGGGTGTCACAGGGTTCTGTCCCAGTGTTATTCAACAACTTTATCAGTAACGTGGATGAAGAAATAGAGAGCATGCTGATCAAATTTGCAGATGAAACCAAATTGGGAGGGGTTGCTAATACTCCAGAGGACAGGATCAAAATTCAAAATAACCTTAACAGACTAGATTGCTGGGCCAAAGCTAGCAAAATGAATTTCAACAGAGAGAAATGTAAGATTCTTCACTTAGGCAGAAAAAATGAAATGCACAAATATAGGAATGGAGACACCTGGCTGGACAACAGTATGTGCGAAAGGATTTGGGAGTCTTAGGAGACCACAAGCTGAACATGGGTTAGCAGTGTGATGCAGCAGTCAAGAAAGCCAAAGCAATTCTTAGTTGCATCAATGAGAGTATAGTATCTAGATAAAGGAAACTAATAGTACCACTGTATTCTGTTTTGGTCAGACCTCATCAGGAATAGTGTGTCCAGTTTTGGGCACCTCATTTCAAGAAAGATATTGACAAGCTAGAATGTGTCCAAAGGGGGGGCCACCAAAATGGTGAAGGATCTGGAAGCCATGCCCTATGAGGAGAATGTTAGGGAGCTGGGTATGTTTAGTCTGCAGAAGCGAAGGTTAAGAGGGGATATGATAGCCCTGTTTAAATATCTGAAAGGATGTCATATCAAAGAGGGAATGGGCTTGTTTTCCACTGCTCCAAAAACTAGGACAACAAGCAATGGATTTGAACTACAGCAAAAGAGATTCCACCAGAGCTGTCCGGCAGTGGAACATGCTGCTTTGGAGTGTGGTGGGGTCTCCTTCTTTGGAGGTTTTTAAACAGAGGCTGGATGGCCATCTGTTGGGAGTGCTTTGATGTGTGTTCCTGCATAGCAGGTGTTTGGACTGGATGGCCCCTGGGGTCTCCTCCAATTTTATTATTCTATGATTCTATGATTCAAATCACTAGCAAAAAGTGTCCCTCCCCTGCCAAGAATTAAAAAACTCTGGTGAGGAGAATTCTGGCTATAGCAAGATTCCTTATCATTGGGACTTCTGCAAATTTTGCATTTTTTTCTGTGTTTTTTTTTGTTGTTGTCCAAAATCTAGAATTTTCTGCACAGGAAATTTGGTTTTGTACAGAAAGGATTTTTTCTGTAAAAATCTTGCTCCCTGTGCAGGAAATGCCATTTAAACCCTCACATTAACTCTCCTGCACAGAAAATTCATTTTTTAAAAATGGCAAAAATTTTTTTTAAAAAAAATCACAAGTTTTATCTTGCACAGACTGACTGCAGTTTCTGAGGAGTTATCTTGCAATCAGGAGAAAATTGTGTGAGTTATTTGCTCTCACTGGTGATAAAAAAAATCAAAAGGATTACATCCACGTTGGACCGCCATATAGAATATGCTCAGATGTTGCTCAGCAATAAGCAACCAGATTAAGCCTGGCTCCACCTCTGCCTCACCAGTTCATGGAGCCCGGTCTGCTTCAGTAGTTGTGGGGAGCACAGGGGAGATTATAGCTCTGTTGCAGCTTTTGGGCTAAAGTCCAGGTATGAAAACAGGACCTCCTCTTTCCAGAGGGTGCTGGTCAAATGGGCTTCCCCTGCATTGGAGCTTTTGGGACAGTGGGGGCATCTGGGTTCAGTTCAGAGGGGACATTCCTCTTCCACTACAGTACTTCCTTTGAGAACACAGGCTCATCCTCCAGAGATATGGGCTGGAATCTTATTGGTGTCACACATATGACGAAGTTCCCTTACACTTGTAGTATTTGGGCTATTGTGCAATGGATATATTCAGCTTCATGGCAGTGTAAGGGGAATTCTTACAACTGTAAACATACCAGAAGCATTTGCACATTTTTGGATGGTGAGTACAGGTGGCCCTCCATATTTGCAGATTCTGTATCCACAGGCTCAACCAACCATGGCCTGAAAATATAAAAAAAAATAAAATGAAAAAGTAGGTGGGAACATCAGTCAACTGCTTCCCGATTGACAAGGAAACAGACCCCCATTCATCATAGTGGCTACTGACCAGTAACTTGGGCTTGTGGGAGTTTCATGGTCCTTACATATCCTCTAAAATGGGGAATATATAGGGATGGTGAATATGAACCAGTCATGAATGCATAACTCTAGACTGCATAACTTTAGGTTATGTATTCATAACTAATCGCCTAAGTGAATTCAGGCTGATATGTTGTGTATCTCATCACTGCTTGTGCATTCTGTAAAAGAAACTAATGGCAACCTATTGCACCGTATTATGAAAACAACAAAGAAAAACAGATTTATTTAATTTAAAAACAAATGTCAGTGATAAGCAAGAAATAAAGGGGGGCCAATCTGGCATGCTAGACTTTTGGAAATTGAGTGACTAGTTAGGAAAAATCTAGATCATGTTGTGGTTTGTGCTGAGGGTAAATAAGATCAAAATCTGACACAGATGGATGTGCTGGGGCAACTTGGATTTATTTTCCACCAAAAAAGAAAAATCCATTATTCTTTTCCCATTAACAACAGTTATAGAAAATCCCAAGCTTCCATTTGTTAGCAAAAGTTACATCTCTGGTTAAGTGTAATTTATTGCAAGACTCAACTGACTCCACTAGAAGCTCAGATACTTGTTCCTCCAGATGTGGAAATGCAAGAACTGTCTGACCTGTGCGCAAATAGTTTTTGGAGTTTTCATTATATTTCTTCATCGGTACTGATGAAAGCATTCTAGTGGCATTTTTTTAACAAGTTGCTTCACGTACCTTTGCCCTACATTACTTGACTTATAAAACCACAAACTGATTTGGAAGGACCATTCATGCAATCATCAAAATTGCCTTTGAAATGCTTTTCCTCCCTTCCACTTTCCCTCTGTGCCACTTTCTCCTTCCCACAATTTTTTTCCCTCTCAAAAAGGCTCACAATTTTACCTCAATAAAAGCTATTTGATTTCTTGGTTCTCCTGCTTTGTTATTCAGTTTGCTTCTTTCTGAAAAATCAGTTCTCTGGAGTATTTTATTTTTATTTTCACTTATAATAGAAAAGGAAAATAAGAAGAGATATAACAAGGATGAAGGTAGGATCCCTCCCCCCCCTTTTTTTTTTTACTGAACAAAATTCTTTTGGTATAAATATAAGCAAATTCCCAACTGGACAAAGCACCTCACCAGGCAGATTGGAAATATGGCTCATCTTTCAGCTGCTATGTGTTACTTTTTGACAAAAACTTTTGCATTCATTGTTCTCTCTCTCTCTGAAAGGGATGGCTCCATATCTGGGTTGTATTTGGCTCTTTTTGAAATCAATGAATTTTGAGTTAAGTCATGACTGTTTCACTGATTTTGAAGAATCCTAAACCATTCCAGAATGTCAGGGAATCTCTCTTGAGAGGAGAAAAGAGGAGTTTTTCCATAGAGGGTTATTACGATTTTGTTCAGAGGCTATAGGCTGAAACTGGGAAAGCTTGAGATTATTTAATTAGGCCTTTCCCAATGTGGTACCCTCCAGATGTGTTGGTTTCTGTTACCACCGTGTACTGGCCTGAACTTTGGTGAACCAAAGATATCATTTTGATATCACAATTTGGCCCTGCTTTGCCACCAGCCAAGTGTTTGTGAGGCCACTGTACAAGCGTGAAGCTAGGCATGGCTACTATTTGTTGCTCCCACCAAACCAAGCCAGAAATAGCCAGGACTGCTTTAGGGGACCTCCCGAAACAAACACCCTCATTACCAGTGTGCAATAAACAAAGAGACCCTCTGCCCTGAGAGGGCCCCCTGGCGAGCTAAGTGCTTAACTGCCGAGCTAGCCGCATCTACATACTAGCCATACTATTGTCAATTTGGAACATAATCATGTAAATTCTGACCTTTCGGAGGCATTGTTTCCAACCCAAAACTTATTGTTTTTGCCCAAGACCAGACTAGCCTATGGTCGTTCTTTCCCCCATAAAAGTCCCGATTTACCAGGCAGTAGCTGCTTCAAGCAACCGCGGTCTATTCCCATGTTGATCAAGAAGCAGCAGACTGATAGCCCTATTCCTACTCTTGCAAGGATTCTTTGGTGCAAGGGGGAATTGCGACAGGATCATATTTCTGACCATTGTACCAGAGATTGCTCCCAGGAGGGAGTGGGACTGTTAGTCAGCTGCTTCTTGAGTGACAGGAGAACAGACCCTTGTTGATCACAGTGGCTGCTGCTCCATATGTGGTGATGAAGGGTGGAGGTTGGACTGGGAGTCACTGCATTGCTATGTAACTATGGTGGTTATGCATTCATAACTGCCCAAGTAGTCTTTCAAATGAGAACCAGCCCAGCGTAGCAGACTGTGACCCTGAAGACTAGGATACAATTCCTTGCTCAGTCATGGAAACCCACTGGGTGACCGGGGGCATGTCAGAAAACCCCATGATAGGTTTGCCTTAGGGTCACCGTAAGTTGGAAACAACTTGAAGGCACACAACAAGAACAAGAATAGATCCACAGAATAAAAAAGAACTCAGTAAAAAAGCAGATATGTAAATTCAGTTCACTCAATGGATCTACTCTAGTTGGAACTAGCTACCAAATTTCTGCCTGGGATGGGAATCCTGTGGCCCAACAGATGTTGCCCTACAGATCCTATCAGCCCCAGCCAACATTGCCAATGGTAAGGAATGCTGGGAATTGAAGCCCAACAACTTTTGGAAAAGTACATGATTCCCATCCCTGATTTAGTTTGCTGCTCTTCTTTTTCTACCTCACCCTCAAAGGCGTCTGAATTTTATTATTATTTTTTAATCATATAGAAGTGAAAGGCTTAGTGTGAGAGGACTAAGCAAATATGCTGAGAAGGGGAATTTCATTGCCTTGGTAAGTTGCTGAAAAGGCTATTATCTGTGTATCTATTTGTTTAACCTCAGATGTCAGAACACATAGCAAGGCTTAAGACTTGAAAGAGTTGGGAAGGTTCTAGAGTTCATAAGATATCATTAACCACAGTATTTTATCCCCAGGGAGTGCTACTTCCCTTCGCTGATGATCAAGATACTTCCTTACTTATGTTCTGTGACGGTACTGTTTTTCTTCTGTCTATAGGAAGACTCACTATGATAATTTTTAGGTATCCTTCTGATACGTACACATTCTTTACTAGTGGAAATGTGTGTCTACCCTGCAACAGCATGAAGTATGGTAGATAACTACAGAACAATCGATTTTTATTAAAGTGTTTGCATTCGGGCTTCACTTCAGTCAACAAAATGTCTTGGACTTTCAGTGTGCTCGAAATGGAGTCATTTACAGAGAGGACTCATTCATATTTGGTGCCATGCGCAGAAGTTAGAGCTAGGAAAATTTCCTCTTTGGGCTGTAGCTCCCAGAAAACCTCATAGGGTAGAAAGATTCTTGGATGTCTAGTTTTTAACAAAGGTATAACTTGTCCAATCATTGATAAAGGTCAATTCCTATAAAGAGAGTGGGATTCTGCCTGATAGTAAATGTCTCTCACATGCAAACTCCATTTGCTAATCTTGGATATGTGAGCATATGCTAGGGTTACCCCTTGGAAACTGAAATATGCTCAGTGACAACTATGTATCCCTCCAGATGTGGTTGGACTGCCTAGCACTTCTCACCATTAGCTATGCTGGCTAGGGCTGATAGATTATGTAGTCCAACAACATTTTGAAGTCATATGATTTCCAAGTCTTCTGTTCACACATCTTCAGTAATGAAAATAATTTCCAGATCTTAGTTTGCAGATGAGTGTTGCTTAAAATTAAATCCCGAGAGAAAGGGACATTCATTGTTGAAATCAACACAAAAAAGGAACATTTTTACAACTTGCTAACTTGCCCTGAGGTTATGACTGAAAACTTTGAAAAATGGGTACTACAATATAGGCTCTTTGGGCACATCCAAATCTTTAGCTTCTGCTTTTGCTTTACAAATATGCCTCAAGCAACTGCTTCACCCATGATTCTGATTTAATTATTTATTTAAATATTTATATGTTGTCTTTTATCTGAAGATCCCCAGGGGCTAACAGTAAAATCAATTTAAAACAATAAATAATTACAAAAGTTTTAAAATGTTTTAAAAAATGCTAAATAGTTTTTCCAGTTGGTTAACCAAATTCTTCTATGAGTAACATGTTATAGTATTTAGAATTCTAATCTCTATTTCCCTAGCAGTTGTAGCCTACCAGAAATTAGAATAGTGGACTCCAGGGCTCCAGACACATTGATTGTTTATAAGAGGATCACATCCATATTCCTGGGATCTCTGGCCTGAAGTGTGTATGGTAAGAAAGTGGGGCAGATGGTGAATCTGCTCTGGATTCTAGTCCAAACATTAAAGGACCTATCCAAAGTGCTGAACTTTATCCCCCAGACAGATTCATTACCTTGAAGAACACCTTTAAACTTCAGATTACAGCCCAGGGTGGATTCAGTGCTCCACAGCAGTGATATTAAGACTGAGAACTGGATAATCATAGGCTTCTAAGGCATTGTTACTGTGGTTTATAATCTGAGCCCAGGGCTTACTAAATATAATTTGATATCTAAAGATTGGCCATTCCAAACTGCTCCCCTTCACATGCTTGCGAGGCCCCCAGACAAGCATAAGCACAGACACATCCGAACAGGCTGAAAAATACAAGACAAATCCAGGCAGGCCAGTAATTTTCTGGCATGCAGCTTCAGGAGACCTCCAGGCAAGTACACTTTAAAACTACATTAAGTATGCACCAAGCATACAAAAGATTCTCTGCTCCGAAGAGGCAGCTTGATGAGATTAGCACTTCTGAATAGGCAACTGTCAAGCATTCCCTATTTGCATACTGTCTGCGCTATTGACAGCACCGTCAAAATCCAATCGTTCTAAGTACTGACCTTTCGGAGGCTTTGTCTCCAACCCAAAACCCATTGTTTTCCATGGGAATGGACTACCCTACAGGCACATTTTCCCCTATAAGAACCCTTGATTTTGAGCGCTTCACTGGATCGCTCCTGGCTTCCATCCCTCCTTGCTGCCGCTCTGTTTGTCGGACCTTCCCCTCAGCTTCCACGTGCTGAGAATCTCCGCTCCTACAGACTTTCTTCTGGCTACCTGGCCTACAGGATCAGGTGTAGTATTTCCCCTGAAAAATCCCTCTCAAAATCCTCTATCAATTTCCTTTCTTTACTTTCTTAGGTCTGTATGAGTAGTATGTAAGTGCGCAGTGACTGTCTTTTAAATAAAAAAAATAATAATTTTAATTTCATTTTGCTTGGTTTTTGACTTGGCCTGACCCTGTAAACATTGGGTTCAAGATCTTGCTACGTTGCCCTGCCTCTTGCATTGCTTTAGCTTGTGCTCTTTAGCTTGTGCTCCCCATTATTTTGAGCACATTGAGGTGTCCCCCTCGGGACCCCCAGAAATCAGGGTAACAGCATCCTTTATCATTCTCCATTCTTTTCCTGGGAATATACTTTACAAAATGCTGCTGAGCTGAGCTGCTGCTGAACTGCTGCTGAGAATACTATAAGTTCAAGTAACAGAACTGTAAAACATGAATTATAATAAGCTTTGCTTGGGAGAATCTCCTGATTACCTCCTCTGTTTCAGAGGTGTGACCCTTCAGATGTTATTAAACTATAATTCCCACCATCCCTCTCCCCTTGCTAGGATTGATGAGAATAAGCATCCAACAAGATCTTGAGGGCCAAGAATTTCCCACTCCCATTATATTGTTTGATCTGAAACACTTAATTTACCTTTTTCCCCTCAGTGCACTTAGGAACACGGCCTTAAAGTATGTAGAAAACTGTGCTAAGATCAGCTTTTTGCCACATTTTCCTTCAAATTATGGCATATAAGCAAATAAATTCACCGCGGCTTGGCTAGGAGTGCAAAGGGCTAGTTCATAAGTGGCAGAAGACTGCCTCAGATGAAACACACACAAGTGCATTTCCTCACGAGAAGCTTAAATTTGCTGTCATGGGCTTCTTGAAAATACATAAAATAAATGCAATTCGGAATGTGTGTGGCTGCTTAGAGTCCTCTGCCCTAGGACATACTTTTGAATCAGTTACTATCTTTTGCTGAGGCAGTTTCTTGATGCTGTTGGAAAATCCCGTTATAACTTCATAATAAGATTTTAGTAATGTCTTTGTAGCTGCGCTGCTAGTCTGAGCCAAAAATCATTCCCTTTCCATTGCATTTCCTATGGCTAATGCAGGGTATGAGCATACCAGAGCTCTTCATAATATCCCTTGCCTCTCCTCTCCCCCTGCCATTCTACATAGCCTAATCCCTCCTCTTATATGCTTCTTGCTTCAATTTCCAATCCTCCCTCCCCCACAACTTACAGTATAATATTCCCCTGCTAGGCTGATGGCACTCACCTCCCTCCCACTTCCCTCATGCTTCAGCTGCAGCCCATGTTTTTGTCGCAGTGTCTGGCAGAGAATCAGGTCTGAACACCTCCGTTTCAAAGTGAGGCTGAACAAGACTGAAGTAAAGCTAATTATCTCATGACACATTTCACAAGCTCCCTTCTGTCACCATATACTTTAATAGACTTTTATTTTTATTTTGCTTCTGCTCAGCTTAAGGTCTTGGGTTTCATTTCAGGTCAATATTTTGATTTTTTTAAATTAAAAACTGTCTAAAAATAACATATATGGGCAGGTGTGTGTGTGTGTCTGTGTGTATGTATGTGTAAAATAACATTGCTGGATACAACTATCTTGGCTCTTGTCTTAGCAAGTAACTTCAATGGATGCTTTCACAGCATAATTTTTTGCGTGGCTACTAAAGAGTAAGTCCCACGGAGCTCAAGCAGGACTGCTACTGTTCCATCTTTTTCACATCTAGGGGTTGGCATAGTTCCCATGGCAAGAAGGACAAATGCCCCCATCCCCAAGTCTGAACATGAACATAATTTTCTCAAACAAGCAGCAGTTGGAAGCAGGAGGCCTTTGTGAGTGGCCAAGGGACATTTTCTGTACATAGTGTATGTCTGAAACTGTCCAGAAATATTAGTGTCAGTGATGAAGTCTCACTGGGGAGAAATTAAAATTCACCAGTTTCCAAACTCTTCCTCAAAATGTACTTCTCTTCCAAATTTTGAAATGATGTATTTCAATGAAATAATGCCTGATAGTGTTACCCTGTGACTTGAGGGTCCCGTGAGGGGTGCCCAAATAACCAAAACCAACACAAACAAGATGGAGAAATTAGCTAGAGCACTCTCTTAGCTAGTGAGAGGCAGGGTAACTTAGTGGGAATCTTTTACCCTATGTATACAGGTTCAGGTCAGTGAGCAGTCAGACAGTTTAAATTAGCAATGATATTTATTAAACAGATAGCAAATATTAAGAAAACACAACCTCACAGCTAACTGAGAAATAGGAAATAAGAGTTGTGGGGGAACGGGTGATACGTCACCTATCTTGCAGTCCTGGAGAAGTCCAATGGAGGGGAGGAAACTCAGCACAGCGGCCGAGGGGAGCTCACAGAACAAAGCGACGGCAAGGCTCGATGGTACTCCAGAGCGGTCCGAACGCAAGTCCGAAGAGCTCTTGGAACTGGGGTTTTTCAGTAGGGAAGGTATGACTGTGGGCTAGTCTGGTCTTGGGTGAAAACAATGAGTTTTGAGCTCGAGGCAATGTCTCCGAAAGGTCAGAATTTGCATGATTGAGTTAAGGTCCGAATTGACAATAGTATGGCCAGTATGCAAATGCAGCTAGCTTGGCAGTTAAGCACTTAGTTCGTCAAGATGCCTGCTTGGGGCAGAGGTCTCTTTGTTTTAACGTGCATTTGTAATGAAGGTGTTTGTTATGGGAGGTCTCCTAAAGCATATCTGGCAGTTTCTGGCATGCCTTAATATAAACAGGAATGAGTCAGCATATGATAGCCATACCTAGCTCAGTGCTTGTTCGGAGGCCTCCACAAACACGTGGGTGGGGTGGCAAAGCAGGGCCAAATTGTGATATCAAAATGATATCTTTGGTTTGCCAAAGGCCAGGCTAGTACATGGTGGTAACAATAGTTCAGTTGCTGCAGTGGCCAGGATTGCATTTACACACTTAAATGCGCCTGTACCTAAAAGTCTGATCTGGTGATACAGAGTTTAGTTATATCTCATTTGGTTTACTGTAATCCAGTCTAGAAGGGCCTGAACCAAAGAGGTACAGCAAGACTGGAGATGGTTATAGGGAGCAAACAACTCTCCTCTAACAACACTGGTCACCAGTCTGTTTCTGGACAGAATTCACAGTGCTGGTTATGACCTATAAAGCCCTGAACAGCTTGGGTTGAAGCTGTCTGAGTCTGCCCGGTGTTTCCAATCTTCAGGCAGGACTTTCTTCTCAGTGCCACCACTTTTATAGGTCTGTGTGATGGAAATTTAGGAGATAATCTTCTTGGTGGCCATTCCCAGGCTATAGAATTCCCCCAGGAGACTAGACTGGCTCCCTCCACATCATCCTTCATTTGGCAGGTGAACAGATGAGGAATGTGTTTTACATTGCTCTTTTTTTCTATTGACAGTTTAGTTATATTTTAACTTTCTATATGTTTTTACTTATAAATGCTTTTATCTGTTTTAATTTTTGTAAGGTTTCTATGAAGGGTCAAAGCTGGGATGCAAAGATAATGACAGCAGCAACTGCTGTATATAGAGATGCAATTCAGGGTAGGTCCAAAAATGGTCTTGTTTATGAGCCCCATGGATGCAAACAATGGTATGAGACCCTGGGATTTATTGTGGCTCTTCTATTTGTTTGTTTCTCCATCAGTGGCTTCTTCCCTTTTCTATTAGGGAGAAAGAGGAGTTTCAGCTAGTTTCCATCAAAGGAACCAATATATTTTCTGAAATGGATATACTACTGTTGATGTGTTCATTGGATAATTATTTTTTTAAAAAAAATGTCACCTACCAACTGCTACGAATGATTTGTTAGTTTTGCATTAATAGAGCAGCCCAGTAATAATTTTTTAGGCCAGATGGTTGCTGAGAAAGAACTTTATTCTGTATTAATTTATAACATTGTTTTTACCCAGAAGGAAAATGTATTGCTTAAGTTGTCCTTTTCATATATGTAAATGGCTAAAATTATTTTCAAATGGAAGAAGAAATGGGAAAATCTCACCACCTAGTAAACTATTTGGAATGCTTAAGGATTTCAGAAACATAATATGGAAGGGAATACAAACACACACACACACACACACACACACACACATTCACATACAGCATACCTTCCCCCAAGGACTGAGAGTTGTAGTAGTAATATTCTATAATTGGTAGTACAACTCTCATGGGATTTAAACCTGGCTCTTCTTAGTTCTAGTATAGCACTCTAACCCTTATACATTCTTCTCATATATAATTTTGTGGTTCATAATTGTATATTAGTTACAGTTGATAAATCAATTCAAATTGTGTGTGATTTAGGGGTTGTAATCATCCAGAGGCTGGATTGAAATTCCTAGTATTTGTGACTACTGTCTATGTTGGCTGGACCCTGTTGGCATTATAAACCAAAATCATCAGGAAGGCCATGTGATTCCCACCCCAAGATATGTGAGGACTTCTGTGGCATAGTGGTCAGCGTGTTTACCTAGAACTAGAGAGATTCAGATTGAAATCTCCGTGCAGCATAGAGTTCGCTTGGCCCCCTTAGACCAGTCAGTGTTTCTCAGCGAAAACTAACCCACGATATGTTTGTGAAGATAAAATAGAAGAGAAGGGAAACATACATGCTGTCTTTAGATTCTTTGAAGACTGTGTGACATAGAATTGCAATTGTTATTGTTCTGTGCTTCAAATAGTTTCTGACTTATGGTGACCCTAACATGGGGTTTCTTGGCAGAATTTGTTCAGAGGTGGTTTTCTTATGCCGTCTTCTGAAGCTGAGAGAATGTGATTTGCCCAGTTGTTTCTATGGCTGAGCAGGGATTCGATTCTTGGTCTCCCAAGTCATAGTCCAATACTCAAACTACTACACTATACTGGCTCTCAAAACTGTGACAGATATATAAAAATGAATCTCTAGATGAAGCATATCGAGAAAAACTAAGTAATCTGAGTTGGTATAGTTTAGGTATGTGAATACCAACAGTTCTTCCCTGCTGTGAAATTAAGATGAAGGGCCAAATGATATGTGACTCTGATCATGTCTTTAAACAAACATCCTCCAACTACTTGGCTTTATTCTGCAGTAAGAAAAGCTGTTGTGCCCTACAAAATGCTCATGATTTAGCTCTAACCTCCATGCCAGTTTTTGTTGTTGTTGTTGTTGAAAAATTGCCTGCTCTTTTTGTCCCCAAAGCATTATGGCTGCAAACAACACCTTCAAGAGAAAGAGAAATCAGGCAGGAGGCAATTTCTCCAGGAAAACTGGCATTTGAGGACCCAAGAAACAACTGACGCCTCAGGCAGCAACTGCTTTTCATTCCTCTGCATTAAAAGTACTTTGCTCAAAACTTTTGTCTCCTGTGACACCATTTTGCAAATTTTCCAGCAATTGTGTAATTGCATGTGCTGATTTTTTCTTTTTTTTTTGGTTACTTTCAGCTGCTTTAGGAGATACAGCCTATCTTTCCCCTTGGGAAAATCTATGGAGACAGCACTCCATAGATCCCCATCTCCAGTAAAAGCATAGATTAGGGGTGAACACTTTTAGTACAAAATTTCTGCAAATTTCATTCAACAATGGCAGAAGAGCTCGGGATGCAAATCATCTATCTATCTATCTATCTATCTATCTATCTATCTATCTATCTATCTATCATCTATCTATCTATCTATCTATCTATCTATCTATCTATCTATCTATCTATCTATCTATCTATCATGATCTGGCCATTCTTCAACTGACTGCTTTGTGAAGAAGTCACATTGCTGAGAATGAAAGCGTACTAGGAACTAAATAGCAATAAAAGTTGAAAAATTTGAAAGATTTCAAAAACCAAATTGTTGATTTGGATTAATTTTAATTCACATGTATATGCCTACATTAAATACGAATGGGTCTCTTCCATAGTTACTCTTCTTTCCCAGTTTGCTGCAGCAAAAATAAGAGTGCTGGTGAATTTGAGTGGTAGGTGCCATAGGATATAACATGGGGATAAAGCAAGGTTGTGCATGATGGCCCAAAAGTGGAAGTGGGAGGCCCCATTCAGAAGTGTTGCTCAGATATTGTAACAATGAACGATTGAACAAAACTATGCCTTTTATCTCTGACTCTAATGCAGCCTGCGCCCAGTGTTGTCATTTGGCTTTCATGTAGCATTGCTGAGTCAGGATCACCCCAGGCTTTGAGATTTCAGGACCTCAAAGTGAAAACTAGGGATGGCTTCTGGTGATATCATGGGGGGAAAATCCCAGTGATGCTATGGGATGATCTCTGATGATGTCATTAAGCATCAACCATGAACATGCCATTTGAATAAAAAACAACAGGGTTTAACAAATGACAAGATATTTTTCTGGTTATTTTTTCAAATTTTGCTTTAAACAGAAAAGCAGACTCTCCTCAATTCTGTTTTTAACATTTTGCAAACGCTGATTTTAACACATGGGAGTTATAGTTTAACCATATAAACCTCTCCAAACAACCAAAAAAAAAATAAAAAAATCCCTCCTCCTTAATCTACCATTAATGAGTTCCTTTCATTATCCAGTCCTCCTTACTGGCCTCACTTTTTCTCTTTTTTACACCATAAGATGCATGTCTCCTCCTAGAGAGCCAGGGAAGATGGTAGGCTGGATCCAGAAATTTTATGTCAAACCCAGAGGATGTGAAACCCCTAGAAGGTGTCTTGTTTCAGGCAGGACTGACTCCAGGGTCCAAAACCTCATATAGCAGGGCCTAAGCATGAAAAGCAGCAGTTCTGGAAAGGGTAATGCTCAGACGTTAAGGGGCCAACTAAAAATTAAGCAGGACACATAACAGCAATCTGGGAACTGAATCACACACTTGCTAGAGTAAAGGAAGGGAAGATTAGTTAGAGCTAATGGCATACGTTGTTTCCAGCAACCTTTCTTGCTTAGAACAGAGACTTATAAAGCTATTTCTGAGGGATCCATTCAGGCCTCAGATGCAGGCATTTTAGCCAAGTGTTTTTTTCAGAAGAAGGTCCCTCCTGCAAAGGCCTTCTTCTCTGGCCATTTCCGCACGAGGGAATTAAAATGGCACAGTGCATCCTCTCACGGAGGTCGTCTGCACCTTGGAGCAGATCAGGTCTGGATTACTTACCTCAGATCCGCACCTCAGTCCGCTCTGAAACACCCCCAACTGGTCCTCCAGTGAGCTTTTTAAAGAACAATAGAAAACTGTTCTTTAATGTTTTGGGGCGCGCCATTGCGTTCCTGCTCACTTGTGCAGATTTTCAGGCTCGCACCAATGCAAGTCTGTGATCTGCAGAGGGTGGGCTTTAGGTGTGGCGAGCTTCGCTGTTGGTTGGGACTCACGAACAACCAGAAGCCACCATTTTGGAAGCCGGAGCAGTGCGGATCTAAGACCTCGCACTGCTCCGATTCACCCTGCACAAGACGAGGAGCCCTGTGGAAGGGCTTAAGGGACAGTCCACGCTGGTCCGTGCCCAGAAGATCCGGTAAGTACCGGCACGGAGCGATTCCCTTGCCTTGTGCGGAAATGGCCTCTGTCAGTTGGTCACCCAGGAAGCCTCTAGCTTAATTAGCAAGCTTTTGGATCATGGATAAGAGTATATAACCTTTTGACCCTCACGTGGATATCTTCCTTTTCAGAGTGAGGTTCCATCATCTTTTTCCCATGATGACCCAGGTTAGCTGGAATGAATGGCCCTTCAACAGCTGCTGGCCCACGGAATGACAGCAGGGACATGAAAGATGATGTAGGACAGAGGCAAGGACCCTCACCAGATATGGACCCAGGTGACTTTCTGTGATAAATCTGGTGGACTGAGTGACAGTAGGGATAGGTTTAAATCGCTTGCTACCTTCAAGTATCCCTTTCATATTTCTCTATACACAGAGAGAGGCACAGAGCTCCGTGCCTCTCTTGGGCACAGCACAAGGGACTTGGTCAATGCTCATTGCTTCAATCATCACACAAGTTACACCTGCTTTGTGCATCACTTTCCTGTCCTGATCGCAAAGAGTGCACAAAGGCAGAATCCACTTTGACAACTGGAGACAATGGGGCTGAGATGGAACTTGGAGAAGCACTCTTCAAGGTGCTGATGGAGCTGCTCACCTGTTTTGAATGCTGCTTGCCATTCTGAGGCCACTTCCACACTACACTTTTGTACTACTATTATTCCACTTTCAACATCCTATGGAATCCCGGGATTTGCAGTTTAGGTCGGGGCCTTTAGAATTCTAAGCCAGGGAGCTCTTTGGCCTCAGTAAACTACACACTCCAGAATTCCACAGGACATTGAAAGTGGAAAAGAGCACTAGAACAGTGTAGTGAGGAAATGGCCTGAGTAAGACAGCAGGGCACAGGGTGCGAAATAGAATCTGCATTGCTATTTCAACTCGCCACCAGCCTTGTTGGCATGTAGGTGGAAGGGGGAAGGTCCACCAGACCCTCTGACTCAGGGGTAGAGATTAAACCTTGCAAAGCAAGGCTCCCTCAGCACTTTCTTTTGAGGGGTTAGGGTCAGGTGGTATCACTGACTGTCATTTCAGATCAATGGTCAATAGAGAGATTGCCTAACACTAGGAGAAATGGCAAAACCTGTAGAGGGAGAAGCTTAGGAGAGGAAGGCATAGTCCAGGAGGAAACCTCTGTGAGCTGGAATGGGATAACTCCCTTTTGACATCAGGCCTGATCCCATCCCTGGTTCATGGCATTATTGGACTCAAAGCATCCCTTACTGAAGCACACTGAAAAGGAAATCTTTTATTCATAACAACCATGAAAAATGGGACTGATATTAATACTACAGCAACAGGAAACATTGGATTAAAACAAAGTTACAATACATGTTTGAAAGTTAAGCTTGTTTTTCAGCAAGCAAATAACAGAAAAGCATAAAAATGAAAACCTAATCTTGTATAGCCTTTTTTCCTGCTTCTTTTTATAAATCCAGTGGGCAACTTTTCTTTTAATTCTCTGCTTCAGATGCATAATGCATAATACTAATTGGCATGGTCTGTATGCCTCCCCTTTAGTTTCCCATGATGTATATAATATTCCACAACTGGTCTTTTGTTTCAGTGTTCAGTAGTTTTAGCTTGTGAGTTCATTGGACTCTGTTGCTTTCCTAGTATGTCACACAGTGCATGATTAATGCTTAATAAATATTACTTTTTGTAATGGATGCTAGGAAATTAGTTTTCTGTACTGTATCTAATTGTTTCTATCATTTGCCATGTAGCTTTCAAGATTATCATTAAACATTTTCCATATTCATCAGAGAGTGTTTGTTGCTTCCCTCCCTAGGATCGTTCATGATCAAGAATGTTTATTAATCTGTGCAGTCAAATAAAAGTCCTACTCATAATGAGAACTTTATTTGCACACCTGTTTTCCTAATGCTTCTTTTTTTGCCTGCATGCAAATAAATGCCAAGTGAATAAAACTTGGAGTGGTTTCCTATCAACATCTGCCGCTAACAGAAAATCCTAATGTGTCTGAAATTGATCTTAACATTTCCCAGCAGCCCAACTACACCAGTCTCAAAAAGGCATTGAAAACACAGCAGTTCTGTTTTATTACAAATAAGATGAACTATATGGAGGTGTCACAGCCTGAGGAAGTTAGTTGCCCTTGCACCCCCAGCCTAATATGGTCAACTTTGCCTAGAAGGTGTGTTTCTCCAATATCTTGGTCAGAGTCCTGCCTACTCTGAGACCTTTTAAAACTGGATCTGCTAGGTACCGAACCTAGGAGATTTTGCAACAAGATGTGTGCTATCCGTTATAAACTTCAGTATATAGCAACCAAACCAAGAGGGATCCAAATGATGGAGGAGGAAAAGGGGCACAGAGAATAGATGTAGTGGGGAGGGAATGGGGATAAGGTCCTCATAGAATATTAACTTCAGTAGATATGAAATGCACTGAATAATATCACCCATTCTATGGGATTTTCAATAATTCCTGATACACCCTCCAAGCAAACTAGAATCTCGATATTTTTCTGTATTCCAAATATTTTGCTGAACTCCTTTTCCCTGCATGGCCTGACTTTGCGTTGTTCGTGTATTTTAGTTGCAAGTCATGCATTTCCTTGGTCTCATAGTTCAGGAGGTAAGTATATTAGTGCCTGGGAAGGCTTTGGGTTAGTGGGGACCTATGGCATAGTACTTTCTAATAATCTTCTTCAATGTCAGTCCTTAATGGGTCCTATTGAATTTAAGTGGTAGAGGAATGACAACAGCGGAGGTGCTTTAATAAACAGCAGTAGTTTAGACCTAGGCCGTTTCCACACTACACTTTTATAGTACTATTATTCCACTTTCAACATCCTGTGGAATTCTGGGGTTTGTAGTTTACTGAGGCCAAAGAGCTCTTTGGCTGAGCATTCTAAATGCCCCTTCCTGAACTGCAACCCCCAGGATTCCATAGGATGCTGAAAGTGGAATAATAGCACTCTAACGGTATAGTGTGGAAATGGCCCCAGTGTTTACACTTATAATACTAGGAGTTTCCCTACGGCATTCTTGAATTGGTGCAGCTCCAAGCTCCTGTAGTGCTTACTGGACCACAAGAGAAAGGGAATAAGATACAGATGTCTAGGGCAGGTCTGCTGAAGTCCCAGCAGACACTGGAATAAACTAGATTTGGGAAAGTTACCTGAAAGAAACAAAACAAAGCTGTGATCCTGAGAATCCCCATAACTTTTCAGAGCTCTGGAATACAGCTACTTCAGTTCACCAAAGTGAACACATAACTCTCCAACTGTCTCAATTTTGCAAGAACACTCAGGATAAATTATCTGACATCTTCTCTTTCAACTGCTTTTAAAATGTCCTGGTTTATCTCCCTTTCTCCTTCTTTTGCCTTTTATCTTCAGCTTACTTCACTTGCTGCAAATTGAGTTGAAAGTGAAAAAAGTGGTTCTGCTAAATTAATTCAAGGGGGAAGTAAAGGGTCAGGCAGAGTCTTGCCCCCTCCCAGTGGCCTCAGGCAAAAGCAAACAGCTGCAGCTTCTCTTAGTTTGTATATTCTTCCTCATTACAATTTTTTTTTTCTGTCTTGAATGCACTCTGATATTACTTGGCCACATATGATTTTCAGTTCTCATCTGTGAAATATTGGAGGGTATGTGAACACAGTCAACCAATGGCTCATGGTTCAAGCAGAAGGGGTTCCTCACACTGGCCCTTTTCACACTGCATTTGCCATGCGAAAGGGTGCCTGGAGTGTCGCACAATTGTGAGGAGCGATCTGCACAATCCATTCACAATTGGATGACGCTCCAGAGTAGGGCAGGTGCCACTCGTGCACTTTTTCATTTTCAGCTTTCAGCCCCAAATGGTGAGCGATTGTGCATTGCTCCAGGGCCCCATGCATACTTGCCGTGTTTGCGGAGCCTCCGGAACTGCAGCAGTCGCACTTCCTGCCCCAGCGCAGCCTGGGAAACTCCCAGGCTGAGCTGCGGAAGGAAGAGGTGGGAGCAGGCAGCTCGTGTGGAGCTGAAGCAGCAGGGACATGAGATCCTTTGGCTGGAGGCTGTTCGCGCAATCCCCGCACCCCAGCACCGAAAAAGGTAAGGTGCAGAAAGGGCCATTGTGGGGTAAAGTTCTGTCTCATCCACTTGGACCACTGACCTCCAGAGACATGAGGGATATATGATTATTAACAGTGGGTTTGACAAACACAATATTTTGCTGCGTGTCCTGGAGTGCAGACATAAAGGATAGCAGTCAAGCATGCTGCTTAGCCGTAATACATAGCTGTTGTGGAGTTACATCTAGCTTGTGTAATCTCTATTCCATATCAGTTCCTGGGTTTTCTTCCTCATCTCCAGGTTAATTTGTCTTCTTCTCATCTCCTTCATGCAGGACAACTTTTTCCAAGTCCAGCATTTCAGTATTTCTAAGTTAATGGGCCAATACTTAGCACAGATTAAATTTTACAATGTTGTGCCATTGCTTAGGTCTGAAATAAAGAAATGTAGAACTTAAAAATTGAGTCAAAGGACTATGATTTTCAGCCAACAGCCTAGTATAGACGTGGTTTCAGAGCAGATACACTGTTACTAATCTTTTTTTCTTGCCAGCAATTAGGATTTGTTCATCTCTGAAGAAAGAGCAAAATGTGTATCTGTTGGAGTGGTCATAGAGAGTAGTAAATCAATCAAAGCTGAATCAGTCAAAGTTCATGAGTCATGATCAGGCCTACACAGTTTTGTGACTCACCATACTGAATACAACCAACCACTGAGGTATCCATCCAACATCACCAATAAGAAATTCAGGCCTAGCATGAAACAGTGAGGTGGAATAGCATGAAATAGTGATAGTGATAAACCACTAAGCTAGTGAAAGATTTCCAGCATCTTGGCTCAGTTATAAATCAAAATAAGGACTGCAGTCAAGAAATCAGAAGAAGACTAGGACTTGGAAGGGCAGCTATGAAGGAACTAGACAAGATCCTCAAGTGTAAAGATATATAATTGAATACCAAAGTCAAGATTGCCCATGCCATTGTATTTCCAATTTCTATGTATAGTTGTGAAAGCTGGACAGTGAAGAAAGTTGATATTTGAAATGTCATGCTGGAGTAGAGTTCTACAAATACTCTGGACTGTCAAAAAGACAAACAAATGGATGCTAGAGCAAATAGAGCTTCAATTCTCCCTAGAAGCCAAGATCACTAAACTGAGATTGTTGTACTTTGGCCATATCATGAGAAGACATGACTCACTAAAAAAGACAATGAAGTTTGGCAAAGGCAGAAAGCAGTCGGAAAAAGAATTGCCTCATTACTGGTGGGTAAAGTCAATCAAAGAAGCCACAGCCCTGAGTCTGCACAACCTGAGCAGGCTTTGACTTGGAAGTCTCTCCTTCATTGGGTAGCCATAAGTCAAAGTAAATTGGATGACAGTTAACAACAAGCGTGAGCATGTGGTGATCAGTTAGACATGGTCAACTAAGAAGATTGGTGTGCAAATTTAGAAGCTTTTTATTATAATTGAAGGAGGAACAGAAACATCTCTCACCACAGTGAGGAAAATAGCAACCTGCTTAATCGCTATCCAGATGTGAACTGTTGCTGGGTGGCTCTGAAACCTCCTGAAGGTGCTTCCTTCTTATGATTCTTGATCTTTACTGAAACTGAATCAGACAGCCCTTCGAATAGTGGATTGCCTTCTTCCAAATAAGGTACACTGCCACCCTATTGAATGCCATAAAACTCCTGTTTTGGCTGACTGCATGAGACTTTAGAAGCAGGACTGGGAGTTAAATTGTGTGACCTGAACAGCCACAGTCAATGGTCAATGGGAATGGAGTTATGTCTGATGCATTTCAAGTCATGCAATCTGTGGCCCTTTTCGCACGGCATTTTCCATGCAAAGAGGGCCTGGAGTATCACACGATTGTGAGGAGCAATCTGAATGACGCACTCGGAATCGTGCGACACTCCAGGGGCTGGCATGCGCTGACCGGGCACCTTTTCATTTTCGGCTAGAAGCCGAAAGTGGTGTGCAATCACACATTGCTCCCAGGCCCCGCACGCACTTACCTGGCATGTGGAGCCTCCGGAGCCGCGCCGGTTGCGCTTCCTGCCCCAGTGCAGCCTGGAAAGGCCCAGGCTGCACTGTGGAAGGAAGAGGCGGGGCTCTCACATGAGCAGGCAGCTTGTGTGGAGTCAAAGGACCCTGGACGTGAGAGCCTGTCGCCGGAGGCTGCTCGCGTGATCCTCGCACCCCAGCGCTGGAAAAAGGTGAGGTGTGGAAAGGGCCTGTATCATGATGATGCATCCAAAGTATTGCAAAGGGAAGTATTGCTAATGGGAAATATTGCTGATGTGGCGCTTGTTGTATTTTTCTGCTGTCATTATATTTGCATGGAAAGTCAAATTAGATATTAAAAGGAAGGTATATTCTCGCTGCTTAAGTTTTCTCTCACACAATGGGGTTCACCCATCAAACTTGCAAATTAATCCTGTATTTACCTTCCAATGACCAATAATGAAAAAAAGCATGATAAATGCAAGAAAGTCAGATGAGGGTAATCATATGCCATGACAAACAAAAATCTTTCACTACTTGAGGGGGCATATTTCCAAATAAGCAGTCATCATAACACATAATTTCAACCTGAGAATGACAACATTGATTTCAAATACCCAATACCAAATTATTTTAACAAATATGCTCTATGTCAGTTTTGTATGATAAAATGAAATAACCAAGGCTATTTTGGACATAGGACATGCTCATGAATTTACCTAGACTTGCTTGGATGGTGTTGAGGATTTCACTTATAATTTCAATGGGATATAATTTTGTGTGGTAGTGGGCACAATTTGTAAAATTTGTTTCACAGTAAGTTCTATACGGTTCTGTACCAAAAGAAAGAAAGAAAAGCCACACTTTGTAGATTGGTGCTCAACTTTTGTAAGGCCTAGCTTTGGGGGTCCCCGATATAAGTATGGCTTGGAATGGGCACCATATCTAATTGGCATCATATTTAATTGACACTTTAATTGGCACTGATATCAAAATCCAATTTGAAGGTGACCGGGAAGTCAAACCAAAAGAGGAAGAAACCTGACTGTAAACATGAGGCCACAGGCAGGTCAGCCTAAAACACTCTCTTGGTATAACCTAGGTCAATTATCAGGTAAATCACTGCTGTTCCAGAGAATAATAGAAGGTGGAATTTCCTGAAGAATGCCATTGTGAGAAGCACACCAGGACACTGATTGACAGATACCTATCTCTTGTACACCTGGACTCCTTCCTCTTTCCTGTCGCATCCGCAATAGACATCTATTACAATACCCATCATGTCTTTGTCAATCAAGCACTAAGCCCATCAACAGACAAAAGACCTATTGTCCACAACAGGTTCCCTTTGTCTTGCATCTGTAATCTTCACTGGCACAGGCCATTTTCAGGGTACAAATACCCCTGATTTCAGGATACCCAGTGCAGTCTCTTAAAGGTCTACCCATCACTCTTTCCGTCTGGGTTCTGAATGAGAACTGTCCTTAGTTCCTACTTAAACCAAAACACATTTCTTCTCTTCTCTACTCTTCTGGACTGGTAATTATAAATCCCTCAAAACCCCTCAGCCTCTCTATACATAATTTTCCCTCCCTTTCTCCTTCAGTTAGCTCTTGTGTGAATGTTTGACTGTTTGTATTTTGTATGCATGCGTGAGTGAATTTCCCCCAATAAAAGCACATTTTTAGCTTACTTTTGAATCTTTGGCTGATTCTTTTCCTGTGTGAGCCCAAAAACATTGGTAGCAAAATCTCGCTAAGTTGCCTCCCTCTCATTAGCCTCCTGATTTTGAGCTAATTAATTCCCCCTCTTTGCAAGGAGGTACTCACACTGAGGGTTGGCCCTTGTGGCACCCATGTTTTGTAAATGCTTAAGATGCCAGCCTTGGTTAAAATATGGCCAAAGACAGTTTATAAATAGGAATGCTAGAGCGATAAAATATAATAAATCACAAGATCAGAAGTACTTGTTCAGGAGGTATCTGAAGTGGTTGATGTCTTGGATTCAAAAGGTTACTACAATGTTTTTGTTTGGATTAGCAAACACACAATATTTGATGATTCTGTGATTAAGCATGTGGATTTGTGTAGCTCAGTGTAGCAGACAGACAAATGGACAGATGGAGAATCACTTTAAATTGCAAGATACATGGAATTGTAAAATAGAGATGTTCTCCCCTAACATATCTGGTAACATTATTTTTCTTATTTTAGTAAGTTCATTACTAAAGGCAGAGATCTTTTGGAAGGAATTTGTGTTGCACTCGAAATTTAAATTAATGACCCGCCCCCCAGCATTCTAATTATGTCAAAGACTTTCTGAGATAGGGTATGTGCACTATGGAGTAAAATGTCTACTGTAACAAAATTTACTGCAATATTCTATTATAACAGAATCAACAAAAAGTGTTCTAGTACCTTAAAGACTAATAAACTTGTTATGGCATCAGATTTCATGTTATCAAGGATTGTGGTCCATCTTCCTGTTGTCCCTGGAAGCTTGATTATTTATTTGTTTATTTGTTTGTTCATTTATTCATTCATTCACTCACTCACTCACTCATTCTTTCTCCCAGTAAGGGACTCAATGTGGCTTACCAAAAAATTTAAAACAAAGTCTAGCCAAAGTCTTATAAAAACAATTAAACAAGCAATTCTTTTAAAAAAGCCCATAGTTAAAACAGCTTAAAACATGTTTAAACTATGTATTTTTTAGAAATGGACAAAAGTACAGCATGCCACATTTGAAACCCTATTCTGCCTTATAATTTAAGTAGTACTTAAAAGAAAAGGCCCTTGCCTACATTGGTGGAGAGACAACAGAGGAAGGGCCAACCAAACCATGAACTCACCAACCATGCCTGTGATGGAGGTGAGACTGAAAGAAAGCCCTCCATCAAAAATATTAAAACTCATGCCAGCTCATGTAGGAAGATACAGTCTTTTATATACTCTGGACTCAAGCCATAACCAGCACTTTGAATTCAGTTAGTGGTATGGCTGCAGCATTTTGGACCTGCTGAAGTTTACAAACAGTTTCCAAAGGTAGCCCACACAGAGTATGTTACAGTAATCCAAATGGGATATAATCAAGTCATGTGACATGGTAGGCACTTTTGACAATTCAAGGAATGGGTACAACTGGTGCACTAGTTTTCACTGTGCAAACACAGTGATGAGTGCTGAGGGATGAGGACTGCTCTGCTTAAAACACCACACTAAGAAACCAACAGGAATGAAAGGAGACAATTTTTATTGGTTACTGCTATTGATAAAGTTGATACATACACGGGTCTGGATCCAAGCACTGACCAGCCTGCCTGCTGATCAATGAATTTGACCATCCAGCCCACTGCTGGGACCACTAGGATGACAGGCCAGGGATCTAACTGGGCAGGCTCCCATTCATGCTCCCCCTGCCACCAGGGGGGTGGAGGAAAAGGTGTCTACCCTTGAGCCAGGCATGATCTCTTCTATACTGCACCCCTCGAGCCCCTTAAAGGGAATACCATTCCTACCAGTGCCCATGTTAAACTGGAAATTCAAGTCCTGAGTCCAGGACCCATGCTAACTTCCCTGAAAAGTTGCGACTAGTTGACAAGACAAATACATAGATGGCAACACCCATGTGTACTCATGCAGTATGAGTAGAGGGTGGGTGAGTGGGTAATGTTTGAAGCATGACTGCCTGCTCATTTGAAGGAGCATTAGATATAAATCTGTCACTGCCTGGATTGAAACCTGCATCCAAATCACTCCAGCCAAGTAGTTCAAACTGGTGTTCCCACTTCTACCAAACACTGTGTGAGCTGCTCAGGCCTCTGGGATGAAAACCCTTATGAACTACCATGACAAGGGACTACCAGTGCTCTACTACTACCCTGACCAGCAAAATCATGACATGGACATGGTAAGTCACACAGCACTCGTCTGGCCACTGCCAAAACCTATGCATCCAGATTCAGAGTTTAGCACAGGAATATGCTCAAACTGCACATGTGAATTTTCTTGGTATCTGACCTTATGCTTCCCCTTATCCAGGGGGAGATTGGAGCTCTCATTATCTTTCTGCTTGGGGGCAAAGGTCTTTTTTATGAGAAAGCATTTTGGTTATGGAACTGAATTGTCATGGAATAGAGTGAACAGAGAAAAACTTCAAATGATGCATATATCCTAGGACAAATGAATTGCCATATGCCCCTGTGTTATCTATAGGGGACTCAAACTTTATTGAATTATTTCTGAAAATTTTGTATGATAAGACAGGCTAAAGTTCCATGAATTCTCCAGACACAGGAATCAATGGTCATCACAGGATAATTGTGGAAAGGGTTGCCCTTCTCAGTAGGCTCAGGCAAAAGCAGACTGCTGCAGTGTCATGCTCTAGTCCCAGGACTCCGGCACAAACACAGACAGGATCCTCCCCAACAGACAGATATGAACAGGACAAAACTTACTGCAGCCCAGCGTAGATAAGAAAGAGAGAGCCCATAAGAATCAGAGCGTTTAACACATTAATTGGGCAAGCAGCTGGGGAAGGCTGTTAGACAATAAAGACAAAGGTGGGGTAGGGAGAAATTGTCTGGGAGGGATAGGGATGCTGGGAGCTACGCAAAACCATGATAGCACTTCCTTCCTGACCACTGAGCTCTGGCCAAAAAGGCTGTACCAGAGTCAAGTTTACAAAAGCCCAAATATAGCAGAGATTGGTCATACAGCTGTGGAAGCGTGACTAGCAGAGAATATCTTAGCAGCAATGCACTGTAGCCAGGAAAAACTCACCCACGCCACTTGTTGTCTTCCATCAAGGAGGCAATTTATTCTTGAGTTACAATATATACATATTTACAAGAATCTCCAGAAGGCATTCCAGCATTCATCAGCTTGCTCTTTCTGGCAGAGCCTCCGGCATACATGTTCAGGCACCGTGTGTGCTTGTTGGCTAGGACTCAGCTACATTTATACACACACCTAGCTGATGCAATCCTGGCCAACCTTTGCATTCTCCCCATATCTGATACAACTTTCTCCCCTGATTGCCCATCAGCATGACTCAGCATGACTCAGCTAGAGTCACATGGTTTTTCACAGGTGCACTTAACAATTTACATCACAAAGTATTTTCTTTGGACTACAGGTTTTGTCCAACCTTTTCTAACAGAAACCTGTTGCAGGCAACTGGTATTACTGGTGAAAGCAGAACGTTCTTCATTTGGATCCTTGGCTTGTGCTCCTGGAAAACCTTGACCTTCACTTCATGTGCTGATTACATGGCTAAATACTCCCTTTAACTGACACTCTGAATTTATTACTGACTTACAGTTCTGAAACAAACAAGCAAGCAAACAAGCACAGTAACTGACTTATAAGCTCTTGTAAACCTTGTCTCTGGCTGCTACTACAGATGCTATTGGACAACTGTGAACCGCAGCTGGCTTTCTGGACAGGACGTGCAGTCTCTTCTAGCTTATGATTTCTCCCTCATTAATAAATGTTGCCATCTTGTCCATGCTCTGATGTTACTTCAACCCATGTGAGCTGGTTTCATCTGTTAAATGTTTGAGGGTATGTCTTTCAGAGTTCTCCAGGTAGGGCCAGGAAAGCATCTTGTCTCAAATCCTGGAGAGCTATAGTTGCCAGTCAGAGTTCACATTGGATGGAGTAGGAGTGTGATTCTGCATAATGCAGTCTCCAAATGTTTCTCAGCAAATTCTTACTTTCCCTTCATTTGTTTCATTCATTTGCAAGCCAGATGTTTCAAAGGTAAGGAGCTATTTGGAGAAGGACAACAACTCAGCAGAGGATCACAGCTTTGCATGTAAAAAGTCCTGGGTTAATTCCCAAGCATCTTCAATTACAGTAATAAAATCAGGTCATAGGTGATGGGAAAGAAATCTGACTGTACCTCTGTCTAGCTGTTATCAAGTTGACTAGACTATGGGCAAAGAAGGATAAAGTGTGGACTGAAGGCTATATGCGATCTTCAAGGTTATTTTTCAGGCTACCAAAAGCTGTCCAGATCTCCTGCCCCATATATATTTTTGCAGAAATATTTTGAAAAAGAGTCTCAAAAATAAGATTCTCAAAAATATCTCCCCACCATGGTTTACTTCCTGGATGAAAGTAAAGGCCAAAGAGAAGACTAAAGCACAATAAAATTCCCCACGCACCCTCTCCCAGGTGGCACACTTATCATTTCCAGCTAGAAGACTAAAAAAGTCAGAGTGGTCCTCGACACTAACATTTTCTCCCCAGCAATGGATGGTTTCCCTCACACATCTCATCACTATGTTCCCCCAAGTGAGAGGCGCTCCAAATAGCACCAAATGGACAATTGTGCCTCCTAAATGGTATGATTGGCCATTTCATTCCACCATCCCACCTCATTTTTGACCCATAAAGCCATATTTTCCTATGCGGAACTGGAGCCCTGGGGCTGCATACAATCGAAAGGACACACTTGACCCAAAACTGCAGTAGATGCAAGTTACTGTGTGCTGAGCATATGAAATAAAGAGCTTAGCTATCATGACAGAAATTCACAAATGGAACTAAAGAAAAAAGAGATTTCTATTTTACAGTATCAATAAGCTATTAAACATTATATATTTAAAAAGATGAGAACCAGATTCTGAAACTCAATCTCTTATTAACATTATGTGTCATTATTTAACATTAATCTTAAATAGGCAGAAATGGCCATTGTGGCAGTACATTTGGAACAGTTCTGTAAAGTAGTGTCACTGTGGCCTAAATACCCTAAAGGCATCAGATCCTGTCTGATCTTGGAAGCTAAGCAGCTTCAGCTCTGGCTAGTACTTGCATGAGAGACTACCAGTGAATACTAGGTGCTGCAGGCTATATTTCAGAGGAAGGAACCAGAAAAACCACCTTTGAGTATTCTTTGCCTAAGAAAACTCTATGAAGTTCATAAAGTTACCATAAATTGACAGGTGACTTGAAGGTACATGCACATACATCTTTCAGGATCACTTCTGTATCTAGAAAATGGGTTTACAGCATGAGAACCATGAGTCCACACCTAGCAGGGAACCGGAAACTTGCTGTAGTTCTGGTTTTATCCTTTTTGTCTCCTATTAAAGCTAGTTGACTATGGAGTAGAGTCCTTAGTTATAACTAAGAATAACAACATTTGGAGTTCATTGAAATAGAGAATTCCTGGCAAAGAGGGAATGGAGTTGGGAGTAGTTACCTATGGAAAGCAAAGACATTTTAATCTTGTGCTCATAGAGTAAACCAGCATTTTAAGGGAAATGACACTAACAAAGAAGACAAATAAAGGATTGTATTTTTTATTCTCACATTCAATGCCTGTTCCATTTAGTTTCCCTTTTTCTGCTCCTAGTAGCACCTTCAAAAGTGCAGGGATAGTAATACATCTGTATAGAGAAACTATTCTGTAGAGAACATACCTTTTGTCTCCTCAGATGCAGAGACTTAAAAGTGATCCTATCCTCACTCAACAGAAATCAAATTAAAGCTCATTGGGGCAGAGGCCAATCCTCTTGTATGGTCTTGTAGTAATAGAGATACTTTAAATCGGGGTAGGAAACTGAGGACGTTGGGATTGAATCTGGTCCTCTGGGATTCTCTAGAAAGCCATAACTCTTTCCCACTGACATTGCTGTTTGATGCCTTCCCATTTTTTTCATTCACCAGCTTTTTCCGTTGTAAAAGATGGAAATACCTGTTACAAGGCTTAATTACTGACAATATAAGTGTTAAGCCAAAATATTCTGATATTTTTAACCTAGCCCTTTTGTCTTGGCTCCATCCACTGGAATACCAATCCAAAAGAATGTCTCTGAATTGAAATTGAAATTGAAATTGAAAGAGGGTTTTCCTCTGTGGCCTAATACCACCATTTCCTCTTGGTGGAGGTGCCATCTTTTTGACCCATGGTGATTCCTTCAACACAATGGAACTTTCAGCCTAGGGCTGCTTCAAGTACTGAAGTGAGCCAAACTCAGATAAGATCCATCCTGCTTGCCCATTTAGGTTTCAGTAAGATACAAAATATATTTTGCAATATGCACTCAATTAACTCAGCAGCAGTGAGAAGAGAGGATGGTGTAGAATCTTGCTTTTCCCAGTAGGATCAAGCAAAAGCAGACTGCTGCAGTCTCTCCTAGCTTGTTTATTCTTCCTTATTAATAACTTTTGCCATCTTGACTGCACACTGATGTTTCTTGGTCACACATGTCCCTGTTTCTATTTATGAAATTTTGGAAGATCTGATAATGTAATCAAGAAATATGATACTACTGGTGACAGCTGGTGGCTTTCATGTCAGTGAAGTGGTGAATCCATTCTGGGTTTTTGGCTGAACTTTAAAGGAGCTATCCAACATGCCAAACCATATCCCTAGGATAAGTTTAGCAACTTGGATAACCAGTTTAGCACCTTGGGTAATTCTTCTGAAATTTGAACTGAAAACTGGAACAGATTCACTGCTCACCTTACATGAAAACTATAAGCTGGGATATGAAGACCTGCTTAGTCATGTCATATTTCTCCTCCTTGCTGCTGGTGATGCTTAGCTAGGTGCTGCCTTTTCTGTTGCATGCCTCCCTTTCTGTTTCATTGTGTATTCAAGGCAAATACCTTAACATTTAATATTATGTTGAATGGCATAATGATCAGAGCTTCCCAGAAGCATTTATAGCTCAAGGTTAAGTGCCTTTTTGTTCAGCATTACTTTAAAATAAGCACCACAAACAACACATTTGCTGCCTTTCCACAGGAAACCCATTAATTTACAGCTAATCATTTTCAACTTGCAACTTGTCTTAGCTGCACAATGGTGAAAATATGATTACCTTGTCTTTAATGATAATAAAGGTCTCCATATGGCAAATCCTCCTGCCCAACAGCAGTGGCTGCTCTATTCCATCTTTCCAAGCCTGAACTGTTGACTTGCAACAAGAAGCTGCAGTCCATCAAACCTTGCTCCCTTGGAAGCCTCAGTGATGAGACTGCCTTTGATGAATGGAAATCTATGTAGCAGCCCATAAAAGGTGACTTTTTAAAAGGCAACTAACCTGGTGTCATAAAGGAAAATCTTCTTTGGGTGATCTCACATTATTGCTATAGATACAACCACTCTAGAGTTATGCTTTGGACCCATCAGCAAAACTACTAAGCCACTTTGATTTCACTCCAGTTCAGACCTCAGATTAGAGGCCAAAGAGAAGTGGGTGGGTGTGGGTTGTATTAATAAAATCCATGTGTTTGACTCTCCTAATTTTAGCCAGATTGTGTCCTCTGTAATTTTCTAGCATAGAATCCGAAGTAAGGGACATCCAGATCTTCTTTGATACCCTGTAGATGAAGCCTCAAACAGAGGTGGATCTGATTTCACTGTCTGACTGAGGAAAACTGGGAGACATGATGGAAAGACCCAGGCAAAGGGACTGTGGAGCCTTTGAACAGGGTTGGAGGCCCATCACAGGAAGCAGAGGAGTAAGCTCACGCACTACCACCTCATTTAATCTTCCAACTCCTGGGGATCCACAGACAACTCCCTTGTGCAAGAGGTAATTTTACAATAGTATTTTGTTAACAGGAACAAATGGTTTGCTATATGCTGCAGATGCATTCCCTTGGAAGAGAAGGAGCACATATTGAACAACATCGGAAAAAACCTGGACTAGTCGTAAATTTAGCAGGTTTGTGCAAGAACAACTGTTAAAAGGATTATACAGTACACGTCACATAAGCATATAGATAAGAAGGAATGTTTATTTCTTGAGAAAATTATAACATTCTGAAATCTACATTGTGTCAAAATGTTCTTTCATCAGCCCTGCACTGTCAAAATGTGTTTTACTAGAGGTCACATCATCTACCACCCAGGGACACTGGCTCTGATACCTATCTCCATGTTTTAAGGCATCAGTGGGAGGAATGTGGCTCATGGGCAGCATGAAGTCCATGAACCCCAGTTTTGCAGCTTCTTAAGCCCAATGACAGTCTCCAAATCTCCTCCTCTTATAATTTTTTTGGTGCAGTTTTCAGTCATTTGCTCTTGAACATGCAAAAGCTCTCTAGCACCACATAGAAACCCATCAAATACATCTAACTTTCATCAGATTCCTTCTCAAAATGGCTATGGGAAATGATGCAATGTCACTTCCAGTTGCCATTTTGGGAAATATTGTGATAAAAGTAAAGGTATTTGGAAACACTATTGGGGTGTGTATGACCCATGGTGGGGTTAGAAGGTGGAATATTGGGCCCTGGACTGAATGCAGTTTTCCAACTTTGTTGTAAAGTAGCATGTCTTTAAATACAAATTGCTATGGGGCAACAACAAGGGAGGCTCCTGCTTTCATGTCTTCTTGATGGGCTTTTTGGAAATATTTGGTTTCCTAACAGACATGAAGCAGAGCTCTTCTCAGAAGGTGATTTAAACAATAAATCACCTAATTTGCAATCTAAAGTCACTCTTTTCTTCATATTACTAGCTCTGGTTGAGCTGTGCAAAATACCTTAAGATGGAAAGAAAAGAACCGTTCCAAACTCACAGGATTCATGTACTTCTACCCATCCCTGGGAGCAGGTAGGAGAAGTAAGAGAGACAAAATTGACCGTGTGAAGCTGCCTCAAGATAAACAAACTTTCTCTTATTTAGCAGATAACATCTTGTTGATTTCATTTGTTTTTACAGCAGTGGGTATAAAACTTACATTTGACCAAAATGCTGAAATCAAGAACTGCCTGCATCACGGCTGCTGTTGAAATGCCATTTGTAAGCAACAAATCAGCAAGTGGTAACATATTCAAGTTCAATACTCTCACTCCATAGTAAGTGTGTTAATATATAAAACACCAATAACCACCCCACTGGGAAATTCAGGAGTCCAATAAAAGACATAAACAGATAGCACTTATTTCAAGAAACTGTTCTGTTTTTCCTTTCTATAGTCTTGGATGCATCTGTGCTTTGTAGGTTGGCCATATTACTGTGCTGTTACATGGCCACGTTGGGCCTTTTTAATTGGCATGTGATTTCTGCTCACTGCCCAATGGAGAAGTATCAACGTTATGCACTGTTTCCTTTCTCTGAGCCGTTAAACTTGTGTTGAGAAAGGACTATTAACTTGTACATTTGAAACTGTTTGATTCTACTCATTTACTGAGGTGCCTCCACCCCACATTGCTGGTGATTGCAGTCTGGGTGAAAACTATTCAGGCTGTAGCCAAATGTATTCTGTAGAGACAACCTAGCATGATTCTATTACCTGAACTGCAGTGGATAGAGGGAGAATAGAACTGGATCTTCCACATCAGGGCTAGGGGATGTATGGCCCTCCAGATGTTGTTGGACCATGAGGCTTTGCTCAATGGTGACAAATTATGGGAGTGACATCTGAAGGCCCATGTGTTCTCCCACCTTTGTCTATACCCTTAACAGTAGGCCCTTTCTGCAGTCCCCTGCAATGGGGACAAGAGATGGATGGAACTGTGACATTTCTGCATGACGTTGCCATAGGCCCTTTCCTCATGGGGGGGGCGAAACGGGGCCGTGCATGCAGGGGCAGAGCTTACTCACGAGCGGGTTGCTCCGTCCCTGTGGAGAGTGCGGATCCGCCGTTCTAAACGGCGCCGAATTTCGGCGGCGCTTGGTGGCGTTTGGCTGTGCTTGGCTGCGCCCAAAATGGCGGCCGGCAGCTTCCGGCGGTGCTCCGCCAATCAGGACAGTGCACCAGCCGGAAGCCCGCCCCCGGGCAGATCTGCAGGGACGCGCTACCTCGTCTCTGCAGTTCTTCACCAGGGGCTGCCATGGGGCAGCGCGGGTGAGTTTTATAAAAACCACTTGTGAAGGTGGTTTTTATAAAACTCGCAGCACCACCCCCGCGGCTGCGCTAGAGCAGTTTGAGGTCTAGAACCTCACTTTTTTTAACTGCTCTAGTGCACTGCAATGCAATGTGCATGATTTCAGTGCCTATACCACAGCCAAATCAAATAGATCATTTGTTAGCAGAAATCAATTTTCTAAATCAATGCTGGTGAGGCAGAAAAAATATTTTCTGAAGGATTGCTGCTTGCGTATCTGTTAAAAAAAATGTAGACAAATATCCTCAAAGTGCACTACATACTTAGAAGTTCAAGTGGTGGAGGCTTTAAAGGAATTTTCCCTAGGTGAAGAAGACCTCCAAGAGAGGTCGCCCTAGCGTGGGCAATATGCCCTTGTGGAAATGGCCATGGTCCTGTCCTTCTCTCGTCCCCAGGTCAGGTCCCCAGGCAGTGCAATCATTGATTAAATCATTAACGGGTTGTCCTTGACTCACTATCACTCCACCATCTTGGATTCACTTGTCTCAGAAGCATCAGAAGCACAATGGCTGCATTTCCTGCCCCAGCACAGCCTGGGAAAGTACCCAGCATGGCCATCACACTCCCTTCCACAGGGAGCCAGCTGGTGCAGTACTCCTATCATGCTCACCTCCTCCCCACTGGGCAACTTCGAGAAAAGGTAGGGTGTGGAAAGGGCCTTAGTTGGCCAGCTCAGATCCAGATCTCTGTGGGGTGCCAAAATGAGAACGTGTGTCCTACAGAAACCTTGTATCAGGTGAATTAAAATATTTGAAGTTTCTTCTTGAACTTCCTCTCTTACATTCTTGGTTGTAGTTGATCAAAACCTCACCAATGTGGCATAATGTGTAGGATGTTCGGTGTTGAGATGAAGGATGGTTCAGTACTTTTCAGTTGGGAAAGTGTCATAAAGAAGATAATAGAATGCAATCGGTTTCCTGCAGAAGCTCCTTTGAAGGAATGGGAGTTGTTCAAGGGGATGATGATGCATTTGTGAAAGCATCATTAATTTCAAGGAGATTGCATAAGCCATGGTCCTAGCAGACTGCACTCCTAGTATATCATGGAAGATATGAATTAGGTGGATGCCCTTTTTTTGCTCTGAGTAAATAACAGGTGATCCACTATGTATCATTTCTTTATCTTGGCAATCAACTCCAGCAGACTGTTTTGTATCTATTTCAAAGCCCCTTTTTTTGTAGGGAATGAAAAACTTTGTACAATCGAGACATTGTGTGGCCACCCTGTCTGCTTTTGAGATGTGTTTTTTGAGATCTATGTCCTTTTCAGCTGTGAACAAAGCCTAGAGAATATGTCACTGCAATGCAATCTTTCACAAGCTTTTATCAAAGCCATGTGTGGAGGTTTTCCTTTCCTCTCCAGATCTGTTCTCTTTGTGTGTGTAGCTATGCTACTCATCTCAGGGAACAAAACAGAATAGAAAAAAAAAAATCCTGTATTGATGAAACCGTCACTTTTAAGATGAAGGGATTTCATGCACGGTAATTAAGGCAGGCAAATTCCTTCATTTATGGAATAGTGCTAAGAAATCTGGGTCCATTTTTATATTTATTTTTTGCCTAATGCAAAGTTGCAGTATTTGTTGTATTAGTATTCGTTGTTGTACGCATTAGTTTTTTCCCAAAGTTTGGGAAAATTAATTTGTGAATTATAATTCCCAACTTTTCGCCCATTAGCATGGCTACTTGCCATGTTGGTGGAGGATGCTGGGAATTTCAGTTTAAAAAGGTAAGTGTAATGTAATAAAAATGTAACAAAATTTTAAAAACCAATTGAAGATACTTTTTTTTTAAAGAAGTAAGTGTAACAACTAGAAACTGGTGTGTGTATGGAGGGGTTCGGAAGGAAAATTCAGAATTCAAGAAAAAGCAGAATTCTTATTTGGATGAAAATGACCTCATTTTGCCACCCCCTCCACTCCTGGGACAATGATAATGGAGGGAAAGACTCTTGCCCCATAATCAGAGGCATATCTAGCGTGGGGCAACTGGGACGTGTGCCCTGCATACCAATGCCAGAAGTCACAAAAAAACTGAACCTCTCCACCCTCCTGGCTTGGCCCACCACTGCCCATCCGCCCACCCCAACTGGGGTCTTCCTCAGCCCAGGGCAGCAGCAGTGGAAGAAGCAGCTCCTAGGGGTGCAACTTCCACACTTGCCCTAGGTCCTGTTGAACCTAGATATGCCACTGCCCACAATGCTAGTGAGTTTTGGAGCTGTCAGCACAGCATAGTAGGAAAGGATGTTTTTGCTTGGTTGCTTTGGGCAGATTGCAGGGCAAAATAAAGACATTTTGATGCTGAGGCAAGGATAAAATGGTGACCTTCCCCTTCCATATACAGATGCCAAGTGGCGTAAACATTCATGTTTCTTCAGCACTGATGATGAGACGGCACCCACATGATCACTGAAGGCAGGAAGTTACCTTAAAGGGCACGGTGCAAGCTTCATACTGCACATTATTTGAGTCCAACACCTTGTTGCTGTCTGTCAGCATCTGTTGCCAGAGGTGAATGCCTCACTCTGCCCAATGGTAGTATTGGCTCTGTCAAATTGTGTAGACAGTGGCAAAGAAAAGGCATCAAAAATAGAGAAAAGAAGATAAGGAGCTCTCTCTCTCTCTCTCTCTCTCTCCCTCCCTCTTCCTCCTCCTCAGTAAATGTCTTTGCAGCCCCTGAAATGACCACATTTCATAGAAAAAAAAAAGATTCTTGCACAAATTTGGCACAACATGATTTCTAGCAGCTTACTCATTGCAGCACCTACTTGAGCTAACCCTCCCTTTCTAAATAAAGCTCTCTGCCTCCCCCACTCCAAAACTCAACCTACACTTGTCAAGTCTCCCAGTTTTGGTAGGAAGGTTTTGATGATAATAGTTAAAACTGAAACCTATGAGAATAGATTTCTATATTATATTTTCATACTCCACTGCTCATGTGTGGGTATGTGTGGATGAGTGTTTGATAATCTATCACTGTCTTGCAAATGTTTTCTTCTAGAGTGATGAAGTGGGAGAATGACACCAACATCTCCATCCAAAGACATATACTGAAAAGGGAAATATTACATAACTGCAGTCAGCGCTCAGAAGTAAAATAAAGGAATAAGTTATTTGTAATTAATTCATGGAAAGCCAGCACAATGTAGCAGTTTAAGTTTTGGATTAGGACTCCAGGAGAACAGCGTCAAAATCCCCACTCAGGCATGGTCACCCATTGAGTGACCTTGGGCAAGTCACACTATCTCATGTTCAGAGAAAGGCAATGGCAAACCTCTTTTGAACAAGAAAAGCCTGTGACAAGTCTGCATTAGAGTTGCCTTAAATCACACTCAACTTGAAGTCACACAACAACAACACCAACAACAATATAATTCTCTTCCCCAATAATGAAGGTATAATAGTGCAGTGATAACTAAAGGAATGACAGTGTCACTTCTTTGGCAGTATAGCTGGAATTATGTACTTACTTTTATAGTTATGGAGGTGTCTTTCCTAAATAGTAGAGAAGGATGTTCACATGCTTGATGTGCTGTCTAGTGTTGTGTCTTCCACTTAGCTGTGGGTGTTAACATAAAAATGTGATTTTTTAAAATCAAAAGACAGCAGTTTGTCACATCTGTCTGTCTATCTATCTATCTATCTATCTATCTATCTATCTATCTATCTATCTATCTATCATCTATCTGTACAGAGAGGGGAGGGAAGATAAACACTAGTAGTAGGCATTTTAATTACTTCTAAGTAACAAGGGAGCAAAGAGCTTCTTTTATAAAGTGTACCATATTTGCTGGCATATGACACAATTTTTCCCCTGAAAAATACTGTTTGAAAATCGGGTGTGTCTTATACACCTGTGCATATTATCTGCAGCTAAATACAGTAATTATAGTAGTAGCTAATGAACTTGGAACTGTAATAGTAACCAAATACTTTCTAACAGTAACTTTCCAAAGTCTGTTTGTTGTAATTTCTATAGTGCAATATATATATGTCTTTGTATATGTGTCATGACCATAGGTCTCAATCATCCCTTAACACAGTGGTTCTCAAACCTGTGGGTCCCCAGATGTTTGTGGACTTCAGCTCCCAGAAGCCCCAGCCACTATGCTCAATGCTCAGGGCTTCTGGGAGCTGAAGTCCAAACACACCTGGGGACCCACAGGTTGAGAACCACTGCCTTAACAGATGTGTGTGTGTGCCAATTATTTTTTAATACAGAATATGTCTAACCTTGCACGCTCCTACATCATGCTCCTTCATCACATAGCTATTATGTCATTTGGGAATGAAGAATAAAATGGGGAATAGCAGTGGCTTACCACTTAGGGTTGTTGTGAGGGTGGACCTGAAGTTGAAATAAGAGCAGCAGTTTTAAAAGCAGCAGTGTGGATTTTGCCATGTGGTTGCATGGGTTTTTGCAAGTTGGAAGAGAGCATAGCAGCTCCTAGCCTTCAGATGCTGTTACCTCTGAAGCTATAATACATTTCGTCCCTTATAGTTCCTTATAGATGATTTACAGCTCTTGAATTTCTCTTTTTTTCCTTTGTAACATCCTACAAAGAGACTTCAATTTTTAAGGCAATATCCTGGCTTGTCATAAAAAGGAACCTTTGGAATGAGAAACTCCTTATTATCTCCAACTGTACAGCAGCAGCAGCAGCAACAGCAGTAATAAATGAACATGGAGTTATAAGTTTGAGCTTTGCGTACAGTTCCACACTGATAAGTGGCTCTATTTCTGTGGTGTTAGATTAAACCCCCCCCCACTCATATCACTCTGTAAATATCTTTTTGATGGAAAAGATAGAGTGGTCTTTCACTCAATGAAGCCAAGATGGCAAATATTAACAAAGTTATGCAGCATTTTCATGGTGCACCTAAATTACAGAATATTTACATGTCAAACAAAACCACCCCTCAGTTAGGAGGAGGATGGGTATATCTAAGAAATAGTTTGATACATGGAGGATGACCATATCAACGAAATGTTTCGGTATGTGGAGATGATGTCAAATTTTGTATCTTCACCCTAATTTCTAGAAGTGACATATGAGGATTCATCCTCTTGAATCTCAGTTTAAGAACTTGCTTGACCAGTGGAACGCCAAGCAATGGCCCCATAGTAAATGAGCCATTACAGATTTGGTATCACAACCAGAGCTTTTGTCTCACCCAGAATTACCTCAAGTGCAACATTTTCCTGTGGGGTCAGGTGAGATGCGGCTGCTGACAGTCAAGTGAGGAGAAATGATGTGGGAAACCATGATTCAAGAGACCTATGGAGCTATTCCTGAAGAGTGAGGAGGCTGTTTCAGGCAGCAAATACTGGGTGTCATGAAAGGGTAGCAAATAGTTACTTATGTATTTCACTGTTACTGTATGTTTATTGCCAGGGATGGGACAAACACTTCTGAGAACTTTTCCTTACATGTGCCAAAATAATGTTCACCTCAGTTTGGATGTGTCATTGGAAACCTCATTTGCTGCTCTGTCTCACCTAAGCGAACATCTTGAACCAGCCCTGCAACCATGCAGTTTACTTCAGGAGTGTATATAGTCTTTAACGTGAATAGAAACTCAAGTACAGTGTGTGCCTGTTCCCCCTAAATAATCAGTTCTTAAAGGCCTACTGAAAGAGAAGTATCCTCACCAGGCTGCAAAAAGAAAGCAAGGATGGTTTCTGGGAAGGGAGTTCAAGAGTTTGGGAGCAGCCACTGAGAAATCCCTCTTCTGTGTTCCCACCAAATATACTTGTGAGAGTGATAGGACAGAGAGAAGAGCCCCCCTAGAAGATCTCAAAACATGGGCATGTTAATATGGGTAGGTGAAGTGTTCTAGTTCTTTTACTCCAGGCCTCAAGTCAAGTTTCAAGTATGGTAGCCAACTTTAGCAGAAAAAAAAAAGAGGTGGTGGTTGGGTGTACGGGGTGGAGTCAATAGGCTTACAAGTGTCTGTAGCTTCAGAGGTGGGGAACTGGATCCCTCTTAATCTTCATTCCTCAAGTTAGATGCTTTTGCGGCAATAGGCATAAAAGAGCCTGCAGCTTGTGAAGTGGAAAACAGGATCCTTTTGACTCCCCATTTCTCAAGCTGGAGGCTTTTTTGGAAGTGGGGAATGGGATTCTTCTTACTCCCCGTTACTGAAGCTTCAAAAGCTTTAGAAGGAAGGATCCATCCTCCTCAGGTTTGTTGCCTAATATATTTGCTGTTCCCCTCTGAGAAATGTGTCCTGGGCTCTCGAGGCAAGTATTGCCTTCTGCTATTAGAAAAAGTTTTAGGGGGCTCTTCCAATATGCAGTTGGGACAGGTTGCCATGCAGACCCAACCCTGCCCTAAGTCTGTTGCCTAACATGTTTGCTGGTCACCTCCAAGAAATGTGCCCATGCTTTGGGCTTGAGACAGATCATGACATGACCAGTAGGCAAAAAGGGATGGAAGCATTGTTCAAAATCATAAAGTTTCTGGATGAATGAGTTATGTTACTGAACCAAGGGCACTAAAAATATACAAGTCATGAGTTGAGTCAAGTCAGTGTGTCATTTATTGTTGAGTAAAGTCCAAATTAAGTCACCAAAGTCACTTAAGTCTGACTTGAGTCTGAGTCAATTGACTCAAGTCTACATCACTGATATGCTCCTTCAGAAAAACTAGTGATGCTGATGTAAACTGATGTATAAGCCCAAGAATACTGCCCAGGAAGTTCAGTGAGAGTGGTCTTTAGTGGTGGGTGGGGAATTGTAGTGACTTCCTGGGCAATGGAAGAGTGGATCGCTGTGCCATGATGTTACATGCTGACTTGCACAATGACACAATCCAATACTGCAGTGTAGTTGCACTTGCACAAGTTTACATCATGCATATGGCAACAAAGTATCGTCATTCTCTGAAAGAAGAATGATCTTATGTAGATGGCTGCTGGATTGCGGACAAATTTTCTGGATTGCTTGCATTGCTTTGCCTCAGGCTGCAATCCCACAGACACCTATGAATGAGTCCCATTGATCTCTGAGTAGAACTCTATTGGATTGCAGGGTAGGTAAATGTTGTGGCAGCATTTTTCTCCAAGGATTCCCAGCTTTTATAAAACAATGTAAAATATCAGAACAGATTTTCAATTTGTCAGGGGTCTGAATCTCTCACAAAAAAGGAGAGCCCACAGTGGAATATATTTTTTTAAAAAATCCTTCTGTTATTCATTTCCATCAAAGAATGCTGTTGCTGTAGAGCAGGGCAGGTGATTTTTTTTTATATGTGCTCGTTCATCATTTCATGCAGTCCAACTTTACAGCCTTAAATATTTATTACTTAATCCCAAAAAGTAATAATAGTAATGTTCTAACTTTTCTCAGGCTGTGTTCCTTCTGCAGGGTAATTACTTGTGATGAGTGCTAGAGGGCACAGTATTCCCATGCTGAATTTCTTCGGCTAGAGAAAAAAAAATCAGGATGGTTCTTACCTTTTCACTTTGTTCCAGTCCCAAAGTCTTTGTGGAAATGTTATATGGTAAGCAAAGGATAATGGAACTCTCCAAATCTCAAAGCCTTTAATTACTAGATTGACTAGGGAAAGAAAATCTAAAGCCCTTCAGCTGGTGCTTCCTGTTGTTTGTGTCCTGCTTTTCTTATTCTCTTTGTTATCCCAGTGGAGATAAACAGAGAATTTCCACTAAAACCAATAACTAGTTCAGTTCATATCCTCTGTTAATCAAGTCCTCCTCCTAAAAAAAAAAGAAGAAGAAGAAGAAGAAGAAGAAGAAGAAGAAGAAGCAGCAGCAGGTGGAGTAAGGATTCTGTAAATTAAATATTTGCCACTAACAAACCAACCAACCAACCAACAAACCAAATCACCTCTCTCATAACCCTATTAAGATAAAAAGACAGTTGTACAAAAAAGCAAGATCAAGAGAAGCATTGCTTTTGTTAGTGGGTTGATGATTGTGGAATAATGTGCACAGCTTAAGTGATTTTCACTAATAAGTGTGTGTGTGTCTGGCCAGCAGGGGAGATTAAAATCTAAAGGATCCAGTGGGGGTGCAAAGAGGGAACCCTTTTTCTTCTTTTTTGTGCATTAGCCCTGACACAAACACATCTAGATTATTGGGCTTCACTATGGCAGTGCCTGTGAAATGTTCAAATAGATGTGCTTATTTAACTGAAGGCACCAGAGATTAAACCTGTACCTTGTAGATATGCAGAATTAGATCTGAAATAAATCCCATCCCCAAATTCTCCCATCTCCTCACAGTGGATTTTAATGATAAATGATCATTAAATGATCTGTGAATGGTTTGCTTTTTGGGATCAGTGGATGTCACTGCCCAGGATCTGGAGGTTCTCCAGGGTAGAAATCCAGTCACAGGCCATGTCTGCTGAAGGAAGGTTAAAAGCCATTTGCACTTGTTCCTCTATCCCCTGACCCAAGCAGCCCTGATAATGTGCTCCAAAGCAGTAAGACTCCTCCTCATCCAAACAGTGGAGGAAATGGCATAGAAGGCTTGAAAGAGAAGAAGGAATTGGGGAAAATTTTCTTCCTATCATCCTCCATTCACTTGCAGAAATATGAAGGGTTCTCCTGTTTGCAAAAAACAAACAAACAAAACAAAACAAAACAAAACAAAACAAAACAGGAAAAAAAACAGGTCTAGATCAAATCTCACATGTCTTCAATATTTCCACTGACTTTGTAAATGTGTTAGAGGTAGCAATCTTGGCATACTCTGGAGTTGCTAGTTTGCATGCTTTTCAAGCAGTATCATTTCTTGTGCTTTGATCTTAGCCACATTTCTCCCTTCTTATATTAGTTAGTCTGTGGCCCTTTCTGCATGAGACGAGTGAGTCGCTTCGTGCCGTTACTTACCGGTTCTTCCTGGCTTGAAGCAACGCGGACTTTCCTTTAAGCCCTTCCACAGGGCTCCTCTGTTTGTTCCAGGGCGATGCGGAGCAGCGTGAGGTCTTTAGATCCGCACTGGTGAGGTTGACAAAATGGCAGCTTCTGGATGTTTGTGGGTCTGGACCAACTACTGAAGCTGGCCAAGCCCACAGCCTGCCCTCTGCTGATTGCAGGCTCGCATTGGTGTGAACCTGCACATCTGCATGACTGAGCAGGAATGAAACGGAGTGTTCTGGAAAATTGTAAGACCATTTTTTTCCGGTCTTCACATAGCGTGCTGGAGGACCACTTGGGTGCATTTTGGATCAGACTTAAGTGCGGAACTAAGGTAAATAGTCCAAACCTAGTGCGATCCAAGGTGCAGACGACCTCCATGACAGGACGCCTTTGTTAAGTGTTACTGCCCTGACTCCTGTCTAAGGGGTTAAGTGTTCTCGTTTCTTTGCTGTGTTCACGTAGCCATGGAAATGTGTTTAGAAGTTTCCCAGCCTGTGAACTCAGAAAGCAAGATAAGACCGCTGAGCTATTCTCAAAACAAAGAGAAAGTTTAGACTAGAAAGTTTTCCATTCCCTTGTACTCAGCTTGTTTTTCAGTGTCTTTAAAAACTGCTTGCCTGCCTGCCAGTAAGTTGTTGTTCAGTTTGTTCAGTTTCTGTGTTCTTTTCCTCTGTTCTGTTCAGACATGGATTTTACCTAGATGCTGTGCTTTATATGTATTCCAGCTTTGCCTTCAATAAACAACGTAGTTTTTAGACTACTGGATGGCCTCAATCTGACATTTTTTTCTTGGGACTTCATAAGTTTTTGGCTTATTTTTAAGCGCAGCTGAACTGTGGGTCATGCTAATCCATGGCATGCCCCCTGGAATTCCTCAACAGGTTATGGGCCCAGCACACTTCCGCTGCGCGTCCCGGCACTGCCAGAGTGTTTTTGAGGCCAGTTTTGATAGATGGTCCCTGTCTGCAGCTGCCATTTTGTCTGCCAGAGTTTCCCAAGGCTTGTGCTGCATGGCTGCTGCCGGAGGCTGAGCAACCATGGAGCAAAGGGTAATAAGCAGCTTGCCTTTGATGAGACTAAACGGCAGTAATTACCTCACCTGGGCTGTGAAAATGGAAATGTTTCTTCACAGGGAAGGTGTCTGGGGAGCTTTTACTGTTCCGCTGGACCAACCAAGAGATGTTGAAGCAGTTGCAAAGGTGAGGCAGAAGGCCATGTCGCTTCTTTTTCTGGCAGTGCAAGATGACCAGCTGTTTCATATCTGTGACATAGACACCTATTGTGAGTGTTGGGTGGCCCTTCGCAATGTCTACGTTAGTATGACAGCTGGCAGTAAGCTTTCTCTACGAAAAGACTGTACAAAATGAAATTGAGGCCAGGCGTGCCAATTAAGCAGCATTTGCAGATGCTGTCTGAGATCTTTGTTGCCCTGCATGAGAGGGGGAAGGTTTTCCTGAAATTGACAAGGCTTACTGCATCCTGTGTTCACTGGATCCCAGTTGGGACGTTATAGTTGCAACCTTGGAAGCTGTTCCGGAGGAAGTCCTCACAGTGTCATATGTCACCTCTCGTCTGCTGGAAGAGGAAGAGAGATGTGCCCAGAGGAATACCCTGCAACTTCCACAGCTGCCTGCTGCTGCAGATCCAGGAACCGGGAGGAGATCTACCCAGGCTGGTGAGTGCAAACCGGAGGGGCTGGTGAGAGCCAACGCTGTGAGGAGGTGCTACCGCTGTGGTTCTACCTCCCATCTCAGGAAAGACTGTCCGCTGGAGAAGCAAGGTGGGAGAGGTGCTCGAGGCTGAGGCTTAGGTTTCAGAGGAAGTCGTGGGGGTCGTCCACGAGTTGCCGTTGCAACAGACTGTGTGGTTTCTGAGAGCTCCCAGGACTCTGATGAAGCTTTTTGGCTGTTGGATAGTGGCTGCTCTCAGCATCTGGTGAACTGTGAAGGTTTGTTCAAGATTTTGAATCCAGCCAGTGTTGCTACTGTTGCCTTGGCTGATGGGACTAAAGCTAAAGTCAAGGGTGCGGAGTCTGCTTATGTTCCTGCCTTAGATATGTACTTTGATAATGTGTTGTATGTGCCTTCACTTGATTTCTGTCTACTCTCTGTTTCAGAGTTGACTCAAAATGGATTTGAGGTTTTGTTCACTAAGTGTGAGGGCAAAGTACTGAAAGATGGGGTTGTTTGTGCTGTAGCAGAGTTGACTGAGAAATTGTACAAACTCAAGCCCAGATTCAATGCTTGTGCTGTGTATGATAACAAACCACAGCATGATGAATGTTTTCAGTTTTTGCATAGAAGGATGGGACATGCTAGCTTTCCGGCGTTGAAAAAGTTAGCAGACAACTGCAAGGGATGTTCTCTGAAATCCTGTGCTACTTTTCTTGACTGTGCCATTTGCTAACAGTCTAAATCCATGCAGCTTCCTGCGCCCAGATCCAGTTCTCGAGTTCCTGATGCTCCTTTCCAACTTGTGCATGCTAATTTGGTTGGTCCCATGTCTCAGAACAGTTTGGGGAAGCTAGGTTTTTCCTGTTGTTAGTAGATGATTTCAGCAGGTACACATTCTGTTATTTGTTGAAGCAAAAGTCTGAAGTGTGTCAAATAATTAAGAACTGGTGTGCCTATGTTGAGAGACAATTTGATTGTAATGTCAAAGCGTTCCAAACAGATCGCGGGGGAGAATTCCTGGCTAAGAGTCTGCAACAGCGGTTCAAAAGCAAGGGCATTGTGCACAGGACCACTGCTGCTGGTGCAAGTTTCCAAAACGGAGTAGCCGAAAGAACCGCTGGAGTGTTGCAAACTCTCATGCACAATCTGCTCAGTGATGCAGATTTGCCTCTGAATTTCTGGGGAGAGGCAATTCTGACTGCCAGTAACATTCACAACAGGCTTTGGAGTTCAGTCTTTCAGACCACTCCATATGAGCGTCTATTTGACAGGCAGCCTTCCATTGCTCACATGAAAGTTTTTGGCAGTTTTGCCTGCGTTCATATTCCTAAGAACCAAAGGAGGAAGGGAGAGGCGAAAGCTCAACCCCTGAGGTTCATCGGGTATCAGCCAAATTGCAAGGGTACCGGTTTTACGCAGGAAAAGGCCTCTGCATAGTGTCCAGAAATGCAACTTTTAAGGAACACGTAAACTGGTTGTGTGTTCAAGTTGCTTCTGAAGTTTTTCTTCCTGTCTCTTGTGAGCCTCATGTTCGCCCAGAGCAACCTGCCGCCTCAATTCCTGGTCCCTCGAGGGTTAAGTCTGAGCCTGAGTCAGAGCCAGCACAGGAGGAGGGGGCTGAGAGGGGAGAAACGGCGCCGAGTGCAGAAAAGAAAGAGAAAAGAGCTGCAAAGAGGTCTTGCAGCCTTGATGATGATGCCGGTCAAGAAGTTCAAGCTGCTCAAATTCCTAGGAGGTCAGAAAGGAAAACAAAGGGAAAGCCTCCAAAACGTTATTCTCCCTCTTCACTGACAGTGCGTGCCTGTCTAGTGAATTGTGAGCCAGCTAGTTTTGCTGAAGTGGTGCAAATGCCCAAAGACCAGGCGCAGCCCTGGTGGCATGCTATGCAGAGTGAAATTGATTCCATAACCCGACACACAAGTCTACACCCTATGTGAACTCCCACATAGACCCACCAGTTGATTGCTGGTGGGTCTATAAGTTAAAGATCACTGCTGATGGGCGAGTTAAACACAAGGCTCGAACCCGAGCGTTCACCCAAGATGAGCAAACTTTTGATGAGTGTTTCATGCCCATGGTTCGACTGCAGTCCATTCAGTTGGCACTGACTATTGCAGCTCAGAGAAATGCTTTGGTTACACACTTTGATATCACAACTGCCTATCTCAATGCCGATCTGCCAGAAGAAATCTATCTAAAGCAGCCTGATGGATTTGTTGTCCAGGGGAGAAAAAACCTGGTCTGGAAACTTCATAAGTCTCTGTACGGGCTAAAACAGTCCGCTCGTTGTTGGAACATGTGTTCAGACTAAGCTTTGCAGGAATGTGGGTTCAAACAGAGCAAAGCTGATCCCTGTGTGTATGTCAGAGGTACAGGGAAAAGTCTAGAAATTCTTTTGGTGTATGTGGATGATTTGTGTTTGATTTGTGACACACAAACACAGGTGCAGGTATTTTCCAATGAACTAGGCAAGAAATTCCAGATCAAAAACCTGGGGCAAGTTCAAAATTACCTTGGGCTAGAAATACAGAAAACCAAGGGTGGTTTCCTGCTGAGTCAGAAACAGAAGATTGTAAAACTGTTGGAGAAGTGTAACATGACTGATAGTAAAAGTGTAAAAATGCCAATGATTCAAGGATTTAGCAAAAATACTGGAGATGTAATGTTTTTGGACAAAAAGGTGTATCAATCTGTAATTGGGAGTCTTCTCTATCTGGCTGAGTCCTGCTGTCCTGACATCGCCCTTAGTGTAAACATATTAGGGATAGCCAGTTCTCAGCCCACTCAATACCACTGGCAAGGTGTGAAAAGGGTGCTGAGAAATTTAAAAGGTACCATGGATCACTGTTTGTGTATCACTCCTGTTCAGATGCCAGAAATTGTTTGCTATTCTGATAGTGACTTTGCAGAACATGTGTCAGACCAGAAAAGCACATCTGGCTATGTTGTGAAATACAGTGGGGCTCTGATTTACTGGAAGGTGAAAAAACAAAGTACCTTAGGAACATCCACTGCTGAGGTAGAGTTTGCTAGCTTGTCTTCTTTGTGTAATGAGTTGGTTTGGTTTATGCAGCTGGTGGAAGATCTGAACATACATGTTAACATGCCCATGAACGTTTTCTGTGATTCTCAAGCATGCATTCAAATTGCTGTAAGTGACAGAGTCAAGCCCAGAACCAAGCATGTGGATATCAAGTATCAAAATGTAAAACAGTCTGTTCAAAACAAGGTTATCATTTTGACCTTTTGTGCTTCTCAGGAGAACCTAGCTGATGTTTTTACAAAAGCTCTTTCTGCTGTCAATCATACTCAAATGCTTAACTGGTTGGGGATGATAGGTCCTGCAGTTCCAGCATGCGAGACAGCTACGAAACAAGAAGGGGAGTGTTAAGTGTTCCTGCCCTGACTCCTGTCTAAGGGGTTAAGTGTTCTTCGCTGTGCTCGCATAGCCATGGAAATGTGCTTAGAAGTTTCCCAGCCTGTGAACTCAGAAAGCAAGATAAGACCGCTGAGCCATTCTCAAAACAAAGAGAAAGTTTAGACTAGAAAGTTTTCCGTTCCCATGTACTCAGTTTGTTTTTCAGTGTCTTTAAGAACTACCTGCCTGCCTGCCAGTCAGTTGTTGTTCAGTTTGTTCATTTGTTCAGTTTCTGTGTTCTTTTCCTCTGTTCTGTTCAGATATGGATTTTACCTAGACGCTGTGCTTTATATGTATTCCAGCTTTGCTTTCAATAAACAACGTAGTTTTTAGACTACTGGATGGCCTCAATCTGACATTTTTTTCTTGGGACTTCATAAGTTTTTGGCTTACTTTTAAGCGCAGCTGAACTGTGGGTCATGCTAATCCATGGCATGCCCCCTGGAATTCCTCAACAGCCTTGGCCTGTCTTAACTTCCTTGTGTGGAAAGGGCCGGTATTTTGTCTGTTCATCCTCCATTTTTATAGTCTGCAGCTCTCTCTCTCTTTCTCTCATTTTTAGACAGCATAAGTTACAGAGCCTCTCATGGTGAAATGTTATGAATCTTTTGTTACCCTGATTTCTGGGTCCCTTGGGGGACACCTCAATGTGCTCCACATGATGGGGAATGGAAACTAGCCAGAGCACAAGCAATAGCAATGTGAGAGGCAGGGTAACCTAGCGGGTTCTTTCTACCCAGTATTTATGGGGTCAGGCCAAGCCAAAAACCAAACAAAAATGTCCAATAAATAATTTTATTGAATGAAAGTCTCACGCACCAGTGCAATCACACACACACACACCCAAGAGCTATTAAAAAGCCAAGGAGAGGACATTGGATGGGGGAGCATTGAAGGAGTGTTGTTGGGGTAATACTGCACCTTGTCCTGAAGTCCTGGGTCTGAGAAGGCAGCAAAGAAGTGGGGCTCAGCATGGAGAGGGCTGGGGGGATTGCTCGACAGATGGAGCGAAGGTCAGCTGGGGTGACTGGGGGCGATCTGAAGAAACGCTCAAAAGCCAGGACTATTTGTAGGGGAGAAAGTAACTGGAGGACTAATCCTTTGCCGGGGAAAACAATGGGTGTTGCAGTGGGCACGAAGCTCCACATTGGTAATTTCCTTTGCGTGATGAGATTATTAGGTGTTGCCAAAGTCTCCGGATCTTCAGCTGTGTTTTGTGGTGTGGCTTCTGGTCCCCGCCTGATGGGATATTTGCTCAACCTGGGGCAAATATGCTAATCCCTTCAAGTTGGTGTCTTGGGGACCTCTTTGGCACACAAAATCATATTTCAATATCAGAATTGTAGACCCCGGGATAGGGTTTCTCCCTCGGAGTAACACTTTTAGCATCTGTAGGTAAGTCTGCTTCATATCCTTTTAACAGAGAAGATTAAGTCTGCTTTATTTCTTTTCTAAACTCGGTATGTGGGTGGTGATGTTGTGGGAGCTTTCACTGCTCACCTTCTCCTTGTGAGATGCCCTACTATCTCTCAAATTCCCCAAAAGAAAGTATCCTAGTCTTTAATGCTTCTAAAGCATAATATTTTCTTATTTTTAAATATTTTTTAGAAATTTTAGATATTTTAAAAATCGTAATCATCTTCATTCATTCATTTAATATACCCTGTTCTTCCATCATGGGATCCAAACTAGCTCACATCATAAATTAAAATCATGTGCAGCTAACAGGTATAATTATATTTCATATCTAATGTCTCTGTCATTCTTACTCACCTCTTTTTAAGGGCCAATATTGACATTTAATTTCCTGTATGTTGTTTTTCTTAAAACAGGGCTGTAACTGTTCTTTATATTTTATTCTGTTGACTTCTTTTTTCTTGAAAAAAAAATGCTGGATCTGCCAGTGAATGATCTGAGAGGAACCTAAGGTTTACATGCACTTCATAAATATTATTCAATATTCCTGGTGTTGCTCCAACTATTCTGTACAAGAGAAACTTAAAAACCATTTATTTTAGAAACCTTTTTAAAGACACTTTTAAACAAGGGAACACAGCATCCCTTGTGTGAGAGACAATTTAAAATAATAGAGTACACTCATGAGAGTGTGTATGTGCCTTCAAGTTGTCTGTCAGCTTATGGTGACTCCATGAATTTCATAGGATTTTCTTAGGCAAGGAATACTCAGAGTTGGTTTTGCTGGTGTCTTCCTCTGAAAAATAGCCAATAGCACCTGATATTTGTTGGTGGTCTCCCATCCAAGTGCTTAGTGAACCTGCTTAGCTTCTATGATCAGGTGGGAATCTGGTGCCTTTAGGGTATTTAGGTCCTAGTATTCACATACTAACAATAAGTATCAAGGAAATAAATTGGAATACTCAGGGATAATATAAGGTGGAGAATATGTGTAAAATAAATTCAGTAACAAATAAATAAAATCTGAATAAATAAAACCCTGTTGAAGAGAATTCTAGCAACCCTTCATATTTCCAACTAAATGAGTTTATTGCATTTAGAACCAAGAGCTATTTCTCTATAAAATCATAATTAAATCTGGGATTAGCTGTAACATTTAATTGATGTGAGCTCTTATTCCTGGTTAATATTTCCCAAATCTTCTCATACCATTCTTCGATAGTAGGAGGCTTTCTATTTTATTTTCCATTTTGCTGCAGTTTGGGGCTTTGCCACTATGAAAAGAAGGGTGGTTGGACAGAACTTGGGACATGTGTGCTGAAAGCAACAATATTCTATTGTTTGTTCAGCAATGACTATCAGTGTCATTACTGCAAGGAGTTACAACATTAATGCCATTTACTGTATTTGCTGGCGCATAAGACTTTTTTCCCTGAAAAATACTGTTTGAAAATCGGGTGCGTCTTATATGTTGGTGTGTCTTATATGCTGGCAAATAGTATTCGCCAGTGTATAAATGGGGTGCATCTTATACGCAGGTGTGTCTTATGTGCCAGCAAATATAGTACATTACAAAGTTTTGAGTGATGACTATCATTTACCTGTAACTATAAAATATTTTGGGGAAGTCAATCAATAGAAGCATAGTGTCTAGGTCAAGAGAAGTGGTAGTACCACCTAGAAAACTGTGCCCAGTTCCGGGCATCACAGTTCAGGAAGGATATGGACAAACTGGAATGTGTGCAGAGGAGAACAACCAAAATGGTAGAAGGCCTGAAAACCCGGCCCTATTAGGAGCAGCTCAGGGAGCTTTTTATGTTTAGCTGGGAGAAGATAAAGTTAACAAGTGGCATGATACCTAAGCTTAAATATTTGAAGAGATGTCATATAGACGATGGAACAAGCTTATTTTCTGCTGCTCCATAGATTAGGACACACAGCAATGGCTTCAAACTTTAGGAAAAGAGATTCCATCTAAACATTAGGAAGAACTTCCTAATAGTAAGAGCAGTTTGACAATGGAATATATTGCCTGTGGTGAAGTTTTCTTCTTTGGACGTTTTTAAAGGAAGGCTGGATGGCCATCTGTTGGGAATGCTCTGATTGTGTATTCCTGAATGACAGGGGGTTGGACTCAATGGCCCATGAGGTCTCTTCCAGCTCAGTAGTTCTATATTCCTATGATTCTAAGTCAGTTTTGGAGGATTTTTAGCCATTTTTATTTTAAATTTCTTTTTTTTAAAAAAAGTTTTAAAAATGTTATGTTAGTAGCATGTTTTAACAAATAGTGAAGCCATTTTTTCTTGGTCAACAATAGATAGTGAGAATGAGTTCACTGAGGGAAAGTAACATGAAAGTGTTAGCATTAAAAGAAACTTTTCCAAACTCTGCTGTCAATTCACTCCTAATGTGTGGTGTTGCTTCCTAACCCATAATATGCACAAAAGCTGACAGGACAATACATATCCTGTTGGTTTATTACAGCACAATCCTATATGTTGGCTAGACAGAAATAAGTTTCACTCAGTTCAGTGGGACCTCCTTTTAGGTAAGTGAGTTTACAATTACAGCTTTATGGCTAAATCCAAGTGTTGGCCCCAACTAGAGGACAGCCACTAAATCAATGGGAACTTGGTAGGTCACAACTTATAGAAGTTCCACTGATTCAATAGTTCCACTCTAATTCAGACTGATGACTGGATTTAGTCATTAGCATGTGGTACTGTGCTTGCTCATAATTGTGAATATGAACCTTTTTTCTGTCACATTTTTTCCAGTAAAACTCACAAGACTGCTGTAAGAATAAAATGGGGATGGATTTGGTAAAACCAACACACAACCCCAGACCTTTTTGAAGGAAGTGAAAGAAATAAGTGTTAGGACATGATAAGAAGAAATAATCCCTTTTAAACATGATAATTGCAAATATTGTGCAGTAACTGGATCATTTGAGACATTCTGTCATGGGATGGCTCTCTTTTAACAGTTTCAAGCATTAATGGTTATAGGCAAGAGAGTTTCCCATTACTCAACCAATTACCATGTGAATGGCACGTCAATGAATTGTATGGATCCATCGTTAATTATCCACATTTAAAAATTGCATATCTCTCCCTAGTATAGCCACAATTTGATGCAATCTTTTGTAATTAGCATTCCTGTTGATCTGAATTTCTGATTACACTGATTATTCAGCTATCCCCTGTTCCATTGTATGAAAACCATATCCCGACAAACTCTTGCATACTGAAAGGCCCTCATGAATGTGAAAGGAGAAGAAGATTCTAGATATGGCATGTATTCACCTTCATCAACATATTTACTCAGGAGTGAGCCCTGCTGAGCTCAATGATTACTTATTATCCTACCCTTCATAAAAATCCTATGATGTATAACAATATGAAAACAGCAAGATAATAATGTAAATAAACATAATATAAAACTGATAAAGCAACCAGCAGCAAGACTGATTGCAACAGCAATTCAACTGTTACAACTGCTTAGGTAAAAAGATGTGGCTGAACCAGGTACCAAAATAGCAATAAAGTCTGTACCGAGTACAGCTCTAGGGGGTGGATGCCCTAAAGTCAGGATGCCTTCAGAGAAGATCCTGTCTCATGTTACCATGCATTTCTTTTCATGGAGGGACAATTAGACAGTTTTCCACAACTACAGATCTAAGAGCATGGGAAGGCTGACGAAAGGCTGTTCCTTCAGATACCTGAGTCCCAAGTCATTCAGTATGCTTGCCAATATCTTTATATCATAGGTCAACACTAGCACCTTGAATTTAGTCCTGAAAAAGATAGCCAGAATCATTGTTACGTGTTTTCAGGGTGAGTGTTATGTGTTCCCTAAAAGCTGTCCTTTTCATTATCCTGAAAGCTATATTTTGCCCCAGTTGCAATTTTTCCAGCATTTTCAAAAATAACTTCTAGCAAAGTGCTGATAATATTAAGACTTGTTAATGTTATGACCAGCAGCTTCTTCTTGCTCTTTCTCACCTCTGTCAACATTGTAGTGGCCACCAGCATCACCAACTCGTGGTACTCTGATCACAAAAAATGGGTAAAGAAATCATCAGTATGTAGCTGCAACAAAATATATAGAATCTGAAATCTCTTGAACTCATAATATACGATAGTCACACTATCAATCTAACATAGGCCATTTCTGCACCCGGCTTTTAAAATGGTGTAGAGCGACCTCCAACGGAGATTTTCTACACCATAGAGTGGACTGGGGCAGACTACTTTTTGTAGTTCCATACCCCAGTCTGGTTCTGCGCAACCGGAACTGGTCTCACAGCATGGTTTTTAAAAACCTCTTTTTAGAGGTTTTTAAAAAGCATGGAGTGCGTGAGTCCGTTGCCGCACTCCAGAGTAGATTTGCAGGTGTGCGCAAGTGCATGCCTGCAGATCTTCCAGGGGCGGGCTTATGGCTGGTCAGCTTCTCTGGTTGGTGGAGAGCCATTTTGGACTTGGAGAACTGCAGAGCAATGGACTCGCCCTGCTGCTCTTCGCGACAGTCTCGCCCAGATGAAGGAAAAATCCGGTGAGTCCCATTTCTGTCTGATTCACACCCCATGTGCGGAAAGGGCCATATACTCAAAGTCATTAAAAGCAGCAATATTACTGTAAAGCAGCAGAGATCAGAAATGCATGAATTTCAATCACTATGAGAGCAGCAGAAAATTTGCTTAAATTCTCATTGCTTCTGACCACTCACAAAACCCATGCCCATGCCAAAAACTAGTATGAATAATAGTTGGACAGCTCATCTTCCTTTTTTTTGTATATAATTTTATTGATTATAAAAGGAATAAATAGAACAAAAAAAAAAGGAAACACAACTGGTGATCATAAAGTGAAAAAGAAAAATTTCAACAGAAAAATGCTTACGTTATTATTTTTCTCCAAATCCATTAACGACAGCCCATCTTCCACAGTTCTCTCTAACCTTGGGTATCCTGCATCATGGATTTGCCTTTCTCTCACCACAAAACCCCAAAACATAGATCAACATAAAATTCTTTCCATTATGTCAATCAGTCATGGATCAGTTCTCTTAAGTTAAATAAATTAAGGATAGAGAAACATTTATTTTCTTTTATTCTTTTGATAGGTACTTTCCAAAATTTGCATTTATTATACCAAACTTCTGGACAAAATTTGGGATGAAATAAAAATGAATGTGGAAAGCATATGGATTCAACTATCCAGCAAAAGAGTTTAAGCACTTAAAAGCTTGGCTTTGAGCCTTGTATACTCAGTTTTCTAGTTTTGTGGCACTGAATTAAAACTGACCCCCTCTCTTTTTCCTCATCTTTAACAACTACATAGCAAATAGCTACAACATGGTTCTCTAAATGCTGAGAATTAGCTACAACAGTTGGATACGGATGGGATGATGGGTTAGGATTTAATTACCAAATTACAAATCTTTTCATGAATTCAGCAGAAATGAATTTGAGATTTTTTTAAAAAAAGACATCTAAATGTAGAAAAAAGAGAATTCTAGAGATATATCCATCTCATGTCAAAATGAGCCAGAGAAACAGAACTTGCAGAACTTGAAGCTGAACTGTTTCTAGCAGTTGTCATCCCTGTTGTTTCAAATTCATGTTCAACATTGTGGGATTTCACAAAGTTCCACTGGTGTGCTCAGCATCGAAGCACTGGTTCCATTTATTCTGTTCATACTACGTGAGAAAGGCTGAGCTTTTAGAGATTATTAAAAATAGAAGGGAGGGGGGAAGGTGATGAAATATATTAGAGTAAATGTTTGGATTTTGATATACATTTCTTATATTCCCAAGTACCATATATCACTACTGCCTACTACTGAATGCTTCTGAAAAGTTCTGTGCCACAGAGCCTGTAGTTTGTTGTCAAGATTAGTGGACCCAAGCCATCCAAAGCCAAGCTGTTCACTGCCATTGGGAAAACTTCCCTCCATCAGTTGGGAGCTGTGTGTTCTTTCAGTGCTTTTGTGCTCGCTTAACTTAAAACTTAACTCTTCTTAACTCTTCTCATCTGAGTTTCCTGGTTGCGCTGTTGATCTTATTTCTAATTACCCAACCATTAACTCTCATGCAGATTTAGAAGTTTAGGAACACTAGCAATTTAGAGGGTGTAGCTGCCTTCCTCAGTATTCTTTGATTCCCATAATTCATGTAGCTATCCCCAATATTCATTAAAGTCTGAAGCAAAGTGCTGATGTCTTAAAATACAGCAATGCAAGTTTTAAAGGTTATACTTCCCAACCCCACTTCTTGTAGAGACACCATTTTCTATCTCTTGTTTGTTTGTTTGTTTGTTTGGCTGACTGGTTGGTTGGTTAGCTGGCTATTTTTAAAGTCAGCCATGGTGGCTGTAGTGATGCAACAAAACTTAAATCACTCATTTTCTTCCAGAGGAAGTGCTTCATCCAAATGATGTTCTCTCCTCATCACCTTCACCAGCCCTATTGCATTGAAACTGCTTGGTGAGTAAAACCTGTCTTGCCCTCATTTTCTCTGTAAGATGAAAGCCTTGACAGGGTTTTGTGAAACTACTATAATGGACAATTGGATATTTCTTTGTTGATGGGGAAGCAACTCTGTATGACTTCTCTTCTGACCTGTCTTTACTCCCATGGCTTGGAGTGATAAACTTTTCAAAATTCTTGAAAAATATACAACCACAATTCATGATCTTCAGTAAGGGCTCCAAAGGAAGTATGCCTAACTGGAAAAAGGCTCAGAAGGAAGGCCTTCTAAGGAGATGCAAGCTGACTGATAGTTAAGAGCTGTGGATGGCACCCAACACTGTTGCTCCATGGATGGAAAATACTTCCATTCATGGAACTGGAACTGCACTCAAGAAGGAGGTTCTTTCAGGAGTAAAAATGATCTGTCTATGAGCCTAATTCTTGTTTCATGAATGGATGCTCTTTTATCCTTTCATAGATTTTCAGTATTGGAAGCCGTCCTCAAATTATTATTGTATTTCTTCACTGATCAGTTGTTACTGCAGTTTAGGCCTCCTTGGCGATAGCATAAAGATATCCTTTGATATCATAATTCGGCCTTATTCTACCACCCTTCTCCACGTGTTTGTGAGGCCCCCGGACAAGCACGAAACTAGGCTCGGCATTTAACTGCTGAAATATTCTCAAACAATACAGGCAAGCCAGAAATAGCCAGATCTCAGCTTCAGGGACCTCCCTGGCAAACACCACATTATGTATGCACACTACCTACAAAAGGCTCCCTGCCCCAAGCAGGCAACTTGACTAAGGCTGAACCATCCACTGAAGCATTGCGTATTTACATACTGGCTACACCATTGCTAATTCGGCTCTGATTCCATCATGCTAAATTGTGACCTTTTGGAGACATTGTCTTGCACCCAAAACTCATTGTTGTCCCCGAGTAAGGCATAGCCTGCAGTCACACTTCTCCTTATAAAAACCTCTGACTCCGAGACTTTCCTTGGATCGCTCCCGAGTTCCAGACCGCCTTGCTGCTGCATTGCTTCGCGAGCTTTCCCTCAGCTCCACATGCTGAGCCACATCGAACCCCAGCATCACTCTCTATTTTCTTCTGGGCTTCAGGAACAGGTTTCGTATCACCCGAATCAACTATCCCTCTGAAAATCTCGCTATCTTGCTCACACCTTTATTTTCCTTAGTTATCTGTGCGCTTGTGTTGCTTACATTGTGTGCCTGTATTTAATAAAGATCATTCATTACTTTCAAACTGGTCTGCTTCTTGACTTGGTCTGACCCCGTAGACATTGGGTTAAAGATCCTGCTAAGTTACCCTGCCTCTCGTAATGCTAAAGTAGTGCTCTGAGCTAATTTTCCCCACCTATAGTTGAATACACTTAGGTGTTCCTCATGGGACCCCCAGTAAACAGGGTAACACAGTGTTCACTCAAATTGTTCACTACTAAGTCTGTCATGATGGATCATTTATGACAGTGCTTTTTATTTAAGCCTCCTCAAGTTGAATTTGTTCAACTTTCAGTACAAACCAATGACTTTGGAGTGTTGTGCTGAGGATATACAGTACTCATTGTCCATACATATTGCATGACATACTATCTGTACATTTTAGAAATTAACTTGAAGTGAATTCAGGTTGTCGCCTACCACAAACCTTTGTACACCCTCCTACTGTTCTGATTTTGCAGAGGTAGTTCTGATTAATTGTCATCCTGCTTTCTGAGCTGTTTTTAAAATGTTTCTGTTTTCCTCATCTTGCTTCCCCCTTTTGCCCTCAGCTTACTTCAACTTACTTTAGTTCAACATATAACATTGAATTTAGTTCAACATTTCCAGCTTACTTTAGCTCAATATGCAAAGTACTTTGTCCTCAGTTAATTCAGTGGGAAAGAGAGGAATGAAGTGGGTAGAATCTTGCTTTTCCCAGTAGGCTGAGGCATAAGCAAAATGCTGCAGTCTGTTCTAGCTTGCGTGTTCTTCCTCATTAATAACTTTTGACCACACTGATGTTTCTTGGCCACATGTGTCCTCCCTTTCATCTGTGAATTGTTAGAAGGTCTGCTAGTGCAATTCAGAAATTAATTTAGACTCCCAAAATTATGAGCTCTGGAAGAACCTTGGTACAGTCAAATCAGAGCTTGGAGAAGATACTTCTTGGACAAGACTGACAGATCCTCAGCCAGCATGGCCAGTGGTCATGCTGTCTGGGAGATACTGGGAACTGTAGTCCAAAGAGCAACTTTTTCAAGACATAAGTCAAGCACCACCGAATTGAATGTTAATAAAGTGTATGCCTTGGTGGCTGGCCTCTCCATTCTGGTATTGGCATGAAAAGCTCAGAAGCTGCATGTGAGCAAGCTGGTTCCATTCTCTGGATGAGATAATCTCATTGTAGTGCCTGGTTTTCATCTTTGCGAGTCCACCAGCCTTACAGGGCTGCCTAGTAGTGGCAACAGAGGTCCTGATTTCATGTGGCAGATTAAGGAATGTGCACAACAGCTTCAGTGCCATGTTGATGGTATAATTTGTAAAAACAAAAGGTCTTCACTGTTGTCAATGGGCTGTTATAATCAGTGTGGTCAAATGTGGTCCTGGCCATGCTTCTACATTAAAGAAAATACAGCCATCCATCAGTTGCACTCTTGATATACAGAAAGAAAGCTGGAGTTGTAAATATAGCTTTAATTTTTCCTGCGATGAGTCCTCATTTTTTCTTTTTTAGATAGTGATTGCAGGGTAGGGGTGATGATGAAGTCAGTGTTCTTTTCCAGTTTCAGACATTGTTTATTTGGGGGGGGGGAATGTGATTCTCCTTCTCTACGTGTTTCTCATATATTTCAAATATTCTGAATCAAAGGGGCTAATGGTATACAATAACTTACTAGAGCAATGTATTCTAGCTTCATTCCTGCCTTCCTTTACATCTTTGAAAATCACTATGGAAGGACATCTGAAATTTCCTAAAATCAATATAATTCATGGGGGAAGTTGAGGAAAGCTGTGTACTAAAAGGCAAAGAAGAAGAACTAGCTAAACATGAGTGAAATGCTTAATGAGCAGGGCAGTTTCCAAGGTATCAGATCAGGAAACACAACCTACATAATGGACATCTTAGCCTTCCACTTTGCTCTGTTGAACTCTTTGAAATGCCACATCATGTCAGTGGCTGTATTAGGAGAATTTATGCCAATTTAGAGAGGACTTTTAATACTGAAAAACAGAGCACCAAATGTCAGATTTGCATTTAATTTGTTTCCAGTATCAACAATTGTTACTACTGGAGCATGGTTAAGAAAGGCAGGGGTGGGATTTAAACTCTTTAGTCAATAGGAAATGTATTGTTAAAACAAAGTAGTTCCATTACTTGTCATCTCTGTTAAAAGAATGATTGGCTATTAATAGATTTTGATTGCCAGTCTGCACGCTACCTTGTACTTTACTTCTTACTTAGGGGATCTGTTCAGATTTCTGACCATGGTGTTACCCCAAAAGGTGGGTAACTCAGGGATCTACCCACATGCCAATGTCTCAATGAAAAAGTGGGGAATTATGGCCCAAAAAGGAGGCCTGTGAGAGAATGGGTAAACACAAGTATACTGGTACTAGACTGCAAAGAGAAACTGCTGAACTGAATTACATTCACAGATTCTAATCCACTATCAGAGAAATGAACAAAGACAATAACTTCATGGCACACATTAATACAAGAATCCTCACTATTGCACATATAACAAAAGCAGTCTTCTCAGAGAGAGCTTTGAAATCTGGGAAACTGACTTTTGGTAAACTGATTTATTACCTTCACACATCAACACTGACTAACCACTGTAAAGATCTGAAAGACCTGTATCACCTTAAACATCATTATGAAAATTTAGGGCAAGGGTCCTAAATTTACATCTCTCTGGTTCCTATTACATTCTATCCCACTCTTGCAACCATGTAAGTATGCTCTATATTTGAGGCCCTAAATATCATTCAGTACTCCATTCAAAGAAATGGGTTTATATCCATGAAAGCTCATGCAAAAATAAAAGCCAGTTAGCCTTAAAGGTGTTGCCACGTTTCATTTTTCCTCCCTTTCTCCTACTTTATCTTAAGCATGTTAACTCAGAAGTAAATCCTACCAAGTTCAAAAGGACACACACTTAGGTTTAATAATGCATCACACCACCCAGTATGTGCCTGTAGATTCTTGGAATGCATATACTGTGTTTTGAGAAGTATAGAATGCTCTGAGACCCTGCTATGATATCCAGGAACAATTTACTAGCTTTTAAAACTCTCTGTAGAGATGCATAACAAACAGGTATTTGCTATCAAAGAATCATGTTACTATCTCTTCCTTTTGTTAGAGTTAGCAACCTCTGTATGTGTATACTCAATAACAGTATGCATACCACTCTATATTTTTCTCTCACCCATTGAACTATTTAAAGCTACTTGTGCCCCCTTGGTAAACACTGTCCCGGGGTCTACAACTTTGATATAAAATTAATCTAACCCACCAGAGAGGTCACTTGAATGTGCACGTAGGCAATAATGGTCGTACGATTGAACGAACCAGATCAGGCCAGTAAAATCCCCAGTCACGTAGCCACAGGAGACCTCATGTTGTGATAACCCATGGTGGACAAAAGGTCCTTAACCTTTAAGGACTCCATTTGAAGGGAGTAAAAGTGTTCCTGGAAAGTTGGGCACTGGAAGCAATAAAACTTTATCAAATGCATCTCCGGAAACTCACACCACAGCTTCAAAGCAGAGGAAGATTCTGTTACTGGGATGACACCTTGTTATCTTCTGATATCAGAGAAATGCCAGGTGTGGAGTTGTTTTTCTTTTCTGTCCCTGTTTGTTTTCTCTGGGAAAGGATTTGCCTTCAAAGTAAATTTTTCCTACAAATAGTCCCTGTTTTTGGGCTAGTTAGGAGAGAAAGGTGAGGCAAGGAGAAGGAGTATGATGCCTCCTGGTCATACCAACTGACCGGTCCCCCCCAACAGCTGCATGATCTCCTCAGCATCTCTTCACTGAGCTGCTGTTCGATCACTGTTTCCTGGACCAAGGACTTCAGGAAGGGGTGCAGTATCACCCAAGTTGCGAATCCCTCAACAATCCCTCTATCTTATTTCCACTCTTTATTTCTTTTAGCCCTTGGATGCATGTGTGCGTGTTTGCATTAGTGCGTACTATTCCTATTCAATAAAGTCATTCATTGGACCTTTTTGTGTGATTTCTGACTGAACCAGACCCCGTAAACATTGGCTAAAAGATCCTTAATTACCCTGCCCTCTTTGCATTGCTAAAGCAGTGTTCATAGCTAATTTTCCCCACCAGTGATAATTTTGACAGGCATTGGGAATCCCTCTAAGGGACCCCCAGCAAGCAGGGTTTTACAAGGAATACTAAGTGTTTTCCTTCCTCTGCTAGACCTTGTCTGTGGGGGGCATGGGACTAGTTGTTTTTCAGCTTCTGTCTTAACAGTTTGATTCTGGCTTAAAAGATCCACTACTGTGTTTCACAGTTTAGCAACAGGTTACTGAGGCACAGGTATGTTAGGCATATTGTTTGGACTTTATTATCTTTTGTGCATTTTCAATAGCATTTCTTTCCTCATGTGAAATACACACACTAACTAGAGCCCCCCCCTCATTTTTGGGTGCTGAGCTTTTCTGAATTGCTAGCCAAGCAAAATATCCTTATCAAGTTGCAGGATTATTGTTAGGGAACATAAAGGACTTACTAAGACACAATACCAAGAATGTAGAGACAGGATTAAAGTTGGACTGAGGGCCCAAAATGTTTATGAATGTATTTAAACAAAGGAATGATGTGCATAAGGTGGAGAGTGAGCCAAAGGCAGAAAGCGGTACACAAAGAAGGGGATACAGATGAGAATGGCCTCATAACTGGGCTGGAAGATGCTGTGCAAACAGACCTGTTTTCAGCTGGATTCCGAGAAACTCAGTGTGACCCAACAAAGTTGTACAAGGTCTGTTTGTCCTTTCTCACAAGGTTGGTGTTACTCAGTGAACAGAAACCAATTCAAATTATGGAAGCTGACCAGAGTGGTGTAAGAATTTCTTAAACAGAGAAGCTGTTGTCCCCAGGTGCAAGACAAAGAGATGCCACATGATCTGTAAGCTAAGAAAGGAGTAATCAAGGTGATCAACTACTGAAATGATAGCTAACATCTTTACCAAGCCTTTACCGAGAAATTTCTTTGAGAACCTGTGAGTCAAGATGGGATTTGATGTGCATGCACAGTCGTGGAGTACTAGAGTTAGCAACCTTTGAATACCTATACTCACTAATTGCTAGTTTGCATAGTCCTCTAGAGTAGTTTAGGCACAACACATACTTATGGTGACTTCTTGTTTGTTTGTTCTACCACATACTTTATCTTGCTGCATTACTCTCAAATGCAACCATTTCCTCCCCTCTCTCTTCTAAACTGGATATTGTATTTCATTATGAACAAGTAATTTGTAAGTAAAGCTATAACAAAGAAAACTAAGGTTTTTCTTTTCTCTGCAAGATCCTGTGTGTGTGAGAGAGAGTGGATGTGCACACATGGGACTGGGTTTTTTAGCTTAGTTTTGATTACTCTGCTTGAGAGATCCACTACTATCTCTCACATTTCTCAGCGTCCATCTCATTCCAACTTGTCCTTGGGTAAGGTCACATTTATTTCAATTAGCATTCAGCTGGCTAGCCCAAGGCAGTCCAGAATCATGATGCCTAGTCTGTCTGTGAGATAGAGAAGTTAAATTAACAGTAGCCAAAATCTCTGCAACTTTCTTATCCACGTAGACCTACTGCGACAGCACAGCACAGCAGCTGACCGATATTTGATAAAACTCATAGCATGTATTTCCATACTGTGAAAAGCCTTATGTACCCTTCCACATCTGTGCCCCTTGTTTCCTTATGAGTAGTTTTGTGCTCACTTGAGAGCCCTGTGAATTTTGGGATTGCAGCACCTCTTTGTAAAATGTGCTGTGGAAGTGTTTTCTGCTGAACCTCGACAGTTGTTGGTACCTTTTGTACAGTTTTTTTTTAAAAAAAAACAAAATCATGTGAGGTCTTTCCCCTCTACCTGCAACAGAAAAATCGAGAGGATGAGTTGTGTAAAGTCACTGTCTGAACATTACACAATTAATATAGTGAAAACAGTAGCAATGTGAAATTTATCTATAAAGCAACAAGAAATAGCAATATTACATCTTAAAAATAATTTTAAGGCGGTAATATTAGTTTTAGTCACGTGATCTTATTTGACATTTGACATGACTCCTTCCACCCAGCAAGTATGAAGCTACTCTCTGGAGTAAAATCTAAGATTCAGAGTAGAATCCTACATGCACTTGTTTTTCTTTTTGTGTACCTTCATGCTAAAGGAAAACCTATCATGAGGTTTTCTGGGGCAGAGTGTGTGTGACACATGCAAGATTGTCCAGCGGGTTTTCATGGCTGAGTGAGGAAGTAAATCCTGGTCTCCTCGGTCATAGTGCAAAATGCTCAAACCATTACACAACACTGGTTCTCAAGTAAAGATATTGTCCAGGTTATTCTTGTTGTTGTTGTAGTTGTTGCTGCATGCCTTCAAGTTGTTTCCCACTTATAGCACTCCTACAATGAACCTATCGTGGGGTTTTCTGGGGCTGAGTGTGTGTGATGTGTGCCCAAAATCACCAGTGAATTTCCATGGTTGAATGGGGGAGCAAAACCTGGTCTCCAGGGTCGTAGTCCATTGCTCAATCCATACACCAGACTAGTGCACTTACCTGAGAGTAAAAATCATTGAATTCAATAGGATTTACTTTTGCACAGATTTTTAGTCAGCACCTCCAGACAACTAGTTGAGAGTGTCCCGGCTTACAAAATGCTTATTTTTAAATATGCACTTGGATTTTATTGACAACTCTAAATGTTTGTTACTTGTCAGCACATCTGCTACATATCTAGGTCCAAAGGAGGAACTCAGTTAAAAGTGTGCACTTTTAACAGTCTGTTTTCTGTCTCCACTGGGAATTTCTGTTTGCTGTGTTATCTTAGTATGTGTGCTATAAAAACTCTGGACTCCTTTTGCCTTTAATCTTGTCATACAACATTTACCAATATTTATACTAATCCCTATTAGTCTCTTAATCCATGCAAAATACACCTCAGATTAGTTTTCCAAAGGTTGGTAAATAACATGAACGTCTGTGTACTGGAAGTGGCTGTATTGACTTTCTGTCTAAGTGCTTCTTGGCGTTGGCCTAAAGAGATCCTGTTGAGGGCAACCACAGAGACATTCAACACGAAACACATTAACATGTCTCACATCTGCAGTCTACTCTTATTAATTCTCTGATGCTTTGATGCTACACTTACCTTCACAAATGTTTGACATGGCAAAGTAAAACCTTGAAAAAATGCTGGCCTTGAAAAGAGTTTTCATTTGGGATTTCTTCTCAGGTAATTGAATTTAAGCAGTTCTTTAAATAACCAGAACAGCAAGGAAGGCTAATAGTAAATAACATCCGCTAATAAGCTGAAATGAAAGTCCACATCCTGATCCTGGTGAAGCAGTGACTGAACATGCCACTACTGTTGCTGCAGAATATGAGTCTTCTTGGCAGAATGGGTGGCTGCAATATATCAGATGGTGGGAAAAACCAAACCACTGAATCTCAAGGTGCCTTAGATTCCAGCTCTCATCAGTCCCATCAAAAGTAAGGAACTATGGGAGTTGAAGTCCCCAAATTTTTCAAAGTCTCAAAGGCTCCCTACCCCCCAAAATAAACTTTGGTGGTACTTTGGTGGACGAGTTAGATGAAAACCATTTGAGAAGGGATGAAAATGAAAAGGGGTTTTATGAATTAGTTTGCTAACTGGGTTTGCTAGAGAAGAGAGCATCAAACTGAAACCATTTCCTCACTACACTGTTATAGTGCTATTGTTCCATTTTCAACATCCTATGGAATCCCAGGGTTTGTAATTTAGGGAGTGGCCTTTAGAATTCTCATCCATAGAGCTTTTTGGCCTCAGTAAACTACAAACCCCAGAATTCCACAGGATGTTGAAAGTGGAACAAAAGCACTGTAACAATGTAGTGTGGAAATGGCCTGACAGTACTAGATTTCAGGGGTTTCCCTCACACACATCACTGGTATATGTGGACCTGACAGAAATCATGCTACCATTACCAGCCTATCATTTGTAGATTCAGACAAAAACATTAGACTCCATGTGGATGCTTGACCATATATTCTCTGGATTGCTTCCAGGTAGCCACTCTCTCTCTTGTCTCAGCTTGACTGGAGGCAGCTAAACCTGAGGAGACACCATTCATGCTATTAGCATTTCTGTGCATGTCTCCCCCCCCCCAACAACCTTGGCTGCATTAATTTGGACTGAGATCTTGACAGAAGTGAGTGAGGGCTATAACCTAGTTTGGGTTCATTTGGGTTTCTATATGCATTGGAGGATAAGCTGAAATTGCAGCCTTTTCTTCTAATATAAATAGATGTAGGTCACTGAGTTTGGATTGGAACTAAAGGAGAGAAAGGTAAATCTATCGTAACTACCTGCCAGAGTCTCACTCCATATAGTCCCAACCCCACCCTCCATCTGCCATTTCTTTTGAATGATCCACCTCACATTGCTTTAGTTGAGATGAGTGAAAAAAGAAAGAAGTACTGAAAAGTACTTTTAAATTTGTTTTTCTTTTCCTGGTCTTTCTTAGGATATTATGAATTCTGGAAGCTGCTGTTACATTTTGATCTCGCTTTTTTGATGTTGTTGTTGCAGCACACTTTTTTTAAAAAAAGTTATGTGGTGTACTTTAAAGTTGAGTAGACATTTTGAAGTTTCTTTAAAATTTAAATTAAAAAACAAAAACGAAATAAAACCCTAATATTAAAATTCTAGTGGGATAATTATGGATTTGGGCTTTGGCTCACTTTCCTGTCTTTGAGTTGCCTAGGAGATAATCCTGGATTTCTCCCCGTGTTCTACACAGTTGGAGGTAACAGTATAATGCAGACATGAGGAGGATTTTTTTTCTCCCTCATAGGTCTTAAAATGTTTTAAATGTTTACAGCTGGCCCTCTATATTTGATGAGGTTAGGAGCTCAGGATCCCTGCAAAAGTGGAAAAATCCATTCTCCTCCCCCATCCACTCCAAGCGGCTCAGAGGGGAGGCAACTTTGCTGTCCCCCCTTTGAGAAGGGACCACATCACCAGCATGACTATTGTCGCGCTGGATGCCAGGGGTGGGTGGGCCAGGCGGGACCTTTAAACTGCAGTTCCACCTCCCCCACCAGCCTCTTCTTTGTTTCTGCTGAGCAGTGAGCTTGCCACCCTGCAGCTGCCTTCATGGCAGGCTTTCTCCATCTGACTGATCGACTGTAATATTAAAAAACAAAACAAGGAAACAACAGAAAGAAGCAGGGGAAGAGCTGCTTATGGAGAGAAGTGAGTATAGGTGGTGATTGCAACCCCTGAAGCAGCCGATCATCTTCCTTTTTCTGGTTTCAGCCTGCATGGCCTGGTCTGCTGCAGGACGATCAGCCTGGCGCTATTTAAAAAAAAATAAAGGAAATCTGGCTTCTCGTCCTCAGTGCGGGAGACAGCGAGCACAGGAGAAGCTGCGGTAGATCTGGCAGACCTCCTAATTGTCCATACTGTTGCTAAGAAAGGTCTTAGAAAGGCCTTCTGGTATTCTTCCATGATCTAAGTTTCTGTCTGCTACTGCTAAGAATTCTGGGTAATTAAGCACATTGTTTCTTGGCTTAATTTCTGTCTTTTGCCTTGCCCTCTCAAAATCAAGGACTCTGTACACTGGCTAGCTGTAGACAAAACAAAGTTGCAGATGAGACTTGCTAAGTGGCTCTCGGCTTAAGACCAACAGCCAAGTAGCACCAGACAGTGGGCATGGAGAAGAAGTTAGCCTGCCCCAGATGTATGAGGATTCTCAAAGATTCTATGGAAGACAGCCAGGTCTCCAGGCGAGATGGTATAAATACACCCTAGACTGTATTATCAGGTGGGAAACTCAGCATGGGCTGACAGCCGCAGTGCCGTGCATATTGGCTACCAGAGGAGGTCTCCTTTGCCACTTTCTGTACGGGTCCTTCCCAGTGGCTGATCAGAGGAACTTGCTTAGGTGGGGACATCTATGTTTATGTTATCTAGGCATGATAGGCTTAAATGGATTCCATCTATAACCGTATGCTGATGCTGCTCATATACTTATGCTGTTTAAACTAGTTGCTGTTGAATAAATCTGAGACTTTTTCATCTACAATTGGTGTATTTTGCTGCCTCCAGATCCTCTAAAAGGAACCCCCTTGCCTTTGGTGAACTAGCCAATTGCCTTTGGCAAGACAGGAGGCTGAGGCATAGTGGAGGGAAAGCAGCCACCAGGTCAGGGAAAGGAGAGAAAAAGGGGTGGGTTGGCACGGTGGCCCTACACTTCTTCTCTCTTGTCCATCTCCTTCTTTGTGTGTGTGTGGGGACATCAGGGGAGGATTTGTGCTGCTGAGAAATTAGGATGCAAGCCATCCTTAGGACCTTTCCTCACGGGGGGCAAAACGGGGCCGCGCACGCAGGGGTGGAGCTTCCCCACGAGTGGGTTGCTCCGTCCCTCTGAAGAGCGCGGATCCGCCGTTCCAAATGCCACTGAATTTCGGCGGCGCTCGGCGGCTCCCGGCGGCGCCCAAAATGGCGGCCGGTGGCTTCCAGCGGCGCTCCGCCAATTAGGACAGAGCGCCAGCCGGAAGCCCACCCCCGGGCAGATCTGCAGGGGCGTGCTGCCGCGTCCCTGCAGTTCTTGACTGGGGGCTGCTACGGGGCAGTGCGGTAAGTTTTATAAAAACCACTTTTGAGAGTGGTTTTTATAAAACTCACAGCGCCACCCCCGGGTCTGCGCTAGAACAATTTGAGGTTTAGAACCTCACTTTTTTTAACTGCTCTAGTGCAGACCCCGGTGAAGAAGACCTCCTGGAGAGGTCGCTCTAGTGTGGGCAATATGCCCATGTGGAAATGGCCATAGCTGGCCATACAGTGGCTGGAGGAGGAGGAGGATCAGAGGTAGGTTTTTAAAGGCTGTGCAGCCTGATCAGAGCTATGGAGTGGGAAGGTTCCCACAGAAAAGAGGTATTTGAGGTGTGGGGGCAGGGGTTGAAGAAACTCTCAAATAATCAGATTCATGAATGCTAAATTTGCAAATATGGAGGGCTGATTGTTATTGTGAGGCCTAGAGGTCTTACCCTCTCCTGACTGCTAGCAGAGTTGGAAAGTGTATGCAAAAGTCTCCCTCCAAACAAGCAGACTATAGAATGAGCTGGAGTATTTACTTGGTGCTGTCACAGAAATGTTACATACACAGAAAAGGATGAAAAGCCTAATCAGTAGGTATAGCAAGCTTCTGCTTGCATGAATTAGGATTACATTCTCAATTCTTCCTCAGACATTGCTTGTCTATGCTGTTAATAACCTGTCCATGAGTTGTTCTCTAGCTGATTGCCTTGCATTCTGAAATGTATCATTTGTTATTTTCTTGTCAGCAAGCCTGAAATAGAGGAAGAGATCCAGATGGCCAGATTAACAGGGAAGCTTGTCCTGCATTAGAAACCAAAGGAGATGCTGTAGAGTGCAGGGAACTACTGAGAGAAGCACTCTTAGCGCTTTCAACTGCTTCCTGCTGCCGCTTTTTGCAAAATTTCAGGCTCACAGATGCAGTCTGCAAAACCAGATGGACAGACAGACAGACCCCCCCTTGCAGTATTGACTAAACCTAGAGTTTTGATGTCATGTGCACCAAAGTACCATTAAGCAGGTTGGGTTGAGATGTAACGAAATGAAGTGATACATAGTGCATTTAGGCAATTATGGTCTGAGTAACATGTGAAGATAAACTAATACAAAGTTTTCTTTACAGTAGAAGACTGATGATGGAACTGAACTGCTCAAAAAGTTGTTCTGATTTTAGTTCTGTAAAACAATACCATCCTTCTATTTTCTTCTAGCAACAGTTAGGATTTTAATGACAGAATTTTTTTTTTTTAAAAAAAATCTCTTGTAAACTAATTTTTATCATCAACAAGGGGACCTTAGCATATGAGAAATGTTTTCATTTCCAACTTCTTTCTTCATCACCACAAGTGTAAAGGAGAGCTTGAAGAGGATACGGAGGTATTCAGACTACAATCTTACACCCACTTATTGAAGAGAAACCCTCAATAACTTCAAATGGTCTTCATTTCTGAGTAAACATGTATAGCATTTGCAGTGTTGCTCAGATCACCCAGCTGGAGGCTCAATGACATCCTAAACTTGGTGGGACACTGCCAAGCACAGGAAGCGGCAAAGCAAAATTGGGGAGGTGCATTTGGAAGGGTTAGAGCAATTTTCACATGTTTCTTTAACTGTATTTTTCATCACAAGTGTAGTGTGAATCTGATCATCTGCCACTATGAGACCAAGATTTCTATACAGAGATTGTGATTGCTTCCAGATGAGGTAGCTGAGCAATTCAGTTGCTGACCAATCATGGAATAATGAGATGATGGGACCAGACACAGAAAATTGGATTGAATAAGGGCTGCTTTATTTAACCTAAAACCCATTGAATTTGAAAAGGAACAAGGAGGAGGGACAACTTAGTGCAGACAGAATCGGCTGAGGCAAGTGTCAGCCTTTGGTTTCCTCCTCAGCCTTCCCCTCTGAGCCCCAAGGGCAATCCAATCGCTGGATTGCTCTCTGTCCAGTCGTGTATTGGAAGGCAGACTAGAGGAAGCCTCCCCCAAGGTTGCAGGACTTCAGGTGTGGGCACAGCTGCCAGGCCAGGCCCAAGGGTAGTCTTCTTCCCCACTTCCCTGTCTCAGAGCCTCAAGAGGTAGTTCTAGAGTCCTCTCCTTTACCAAAAGGGTTCCAAGGTGTTCACCATAGCTGCTACTTTTCTCCCCTCTCCTACAACTTGCCAAGAGACCACTTATTAATAGACTCCACCTTACCTAATTGTCCAATTCCCCCAGATGTAGTGTAGAGTAAGCAAACAAAACAAAATAAAACAAAAACAAAACAAAAAAAAAACCCTGAATAAAGGGGGAGAAAATTCCTACCTGGCCCAGTAAAGCTCACACTGCACGCTGGGAGAGTAGGTTGAACTTTAACACTGAAGAGAAGAGTTTGAGACTTTAAAATCCTCCAACTCTGCCCCCAGCATTCAATATCCTAGTGCAATTGCATCTGACATGCAGTCACCTGCCCCCTCTCCATTGGAGACCAGCAAAAGCAGCTCCTTCCATGCAGAGTGATACTACGTGTGAGCATGGAGCTGAATTAGATTGCTTCATTTGTGGGAGTTTATGGCAGAGATTATAGATGTTACTTCTTTGGATTACACAAAAAATTCATAGTTTCAAGCTCTGCCATTAACTTCCAAAAATGAGGCAGGGGACATTGCTCTGTACAGGAAAAGCAACGCTGGTTGGAGTTATTCTGCTATGCTGACTGAAGGGATACTAGTAGCTGCAGTCCAACAATAACTTTCTGAAGCTCTGCTGTACTAAAAGTCCTGGCCTCCTCCTCATTTTCCCATTGTTTCTTCTCTCGCTTTCTTCTTACTGGAGAAAAAAACATTGAATAGCTGTACCATGTATTTCCTGCCATCACCCTGTTTCTCATCACTAAAGCACACAATCAGGGGTGTAGCTATGGGGGAGGGCAAAAGGAGGGCCCTGCCCTTCTCAGATAAGAATTCTGCCCCCATGAAATTTTCCTTCAGTCCCTAGATTTCTAGCATTGTAATAACTTAAAACTTCAAGAGGACATTTTAGAAATATAATTTAGGCATCCAGAGAAAAGGAGCAGGCAAAATTACCAAGGGAATCTGAATACAGTAACTATCGGAGTTCTAGGTGTGAATGGTTTTCAGAGTCTAGCAATGCTAGAAACTTGGGAAACTGAAGGAAATGTTCACCTGGGGGAAGAATTCTTTTTTGGACAGGCCAAAGACCTCATTCTGTTCCCCCCGTACATATACCCCCCTATTATCAAATAAGAAATTAGAGAAAGAAAGAATAGAATGGTAGACAGTAAAAAAATAGGTTCAACCAGATTCAAGAGGGAGATTTCCAGAAGTCCCATTTCTGGTATTCAGCATGTCTTTCACATATTAATGGTTGTATTCTGATACTCTGCTAAAATAATAAGTTACATTGAGTGTTTAAAGAAACAAAACTAGTTCTGTTAATATATGTGTAGAATATGTCCTCTGTTCCTGATTTTAAATATTGTGATGGTCACAGCTTGAATGGATCATTGGCTGTCTGAGAATCCAACACTGATGTAAATGTTTTTTTTAAACTCTTCACACATTTATGGGTTGGCCTTAGAAGTTGTAGGTTTCAGCAAACAGTTCAGATAATACTGAATGTAAATCTGAACAAGATTTCTGTTACACTCCTTGTGATCCTCTCAGTGTGACTTAATGTTCTGTCATAAATAATTCCTGAAAACAGTACACAGGAGGGTAAGTGTTATGCTTACCTTTCTGACTCGAAAGACAGTTATTTTCTTAATGTATGCCTCTGCAATAAAGTATTTACATCATTCATCCTGCTGGAGTCAAACCCCAGAGGAAGCAATCATTTTGCAAAAAAACATGACATAGAAAAGATACACTGAGTTTAACGGAATCATGACTCAGTCACCTGGGAGAAGATAAACCACATTAATCAGATTAAGCTTTCCTAACCAATTTGTCCTACAAGCAAACCAGACTCCTTCTCCTGCTTCCTTCACATAAAGTTTGAGCTAAGTTAAACCACAATTGTTTTCCTATGATGTTGTCACTCAAAGGGCAAGTATGTTAGGACAAGTAAGTCCTAAGTATATTGAGTGGAAATATGAAGTCTCTGTTTGAAGATTTCCACTAATAAAGCAATCTCACTCATTCACACACATTAATTACCACATATATGTTCAGCACATGGTAGAGTTCTGTGAAGGAAGGCTACAACCTCTAGGTGGATGGGTTGGGGAGGTAACTAAATGCTAAATAAGATAGCAGTTCATAAAAATGAGCATGGTTTAGGAAAGTGAATAGAGAATTTTGTTGATGGGAAGATGAGAACAAATGAATGGAAATAAATGTATAACAACTATATGGAATTCACTGCCAAAGGATGTCATGAACAACACAAATTGAGACAGCTTGAGAAAAGGATATGGCTCCTCCACATCTTCTGTGATACCCCCAGGTTTCAGTATACCACTGATGCCTTAGGCCATTTCCACACTAGCCTGTTACAGCACTATTATTCCACTTTCAACATTCTATGGATTCCTGGGATTTGCAGTTTAGGGAGGGGCCAGGGTTCCATAGGATGTTGAAAGTGGAATAATAACGCTATAACAGGCTATTGTGGAAATGACCCTAGTGTTGTGATCACCAGCATCAGAAGAGGGATATAGTCCCATGGGCTTCCTTTAGGCATCTGACCATGGTGGAAACAAAAATCTTGTTAAAAAAAAAACACAACAAATTCCAAAATCCACAAAAGAGCAATACCTTTATTAGTCAACCAACATGCACAAAATACATCATGTAAGCTTTTGAAACTCTACTGGCTTCTTCATCAGGCAAAAGATGTTAAAAAAAAATCACATGCGAGAAGAGAAGTGGCAGTGTTAGAATCACAGGCATTTATTTTGTATCGGATGTCATTTCTGTTGTAGTTTTATTGTAGAGTTTGAAAAATTGTTATCCTATGCTAGTGGTGGCACTTTTTACAGACCTGCTCAGGTCAGGAAAGGTAGGGAACAAATTCACTGGCTTTGAGCAGTCTATTTTTCCAGTGTCTGACTTCCTGGATGGCTACTGCACCTGTGGGCTTTTTTCTCCTCTGACCACTGCCTACAATGGCATAGTTTTTCTGGTATAGGGTAACTGCATAATACCTATCAAGGTACTGGAAGAATTGAGATGTTGGTCCAATCTGCCATAGTTCAATCCAACACTGAGTGATTGCTTGTGGGTATGGACTGTCGCTGGAGTTTGGAAAAGTTACATTAATGGCTTATAACTAACACAGTCTTCCTCACACCACAGCCAGCATGATCAGCGGTGCTGGATTTAACACTACAGATTGAGAGTCTTTCTGCACTATACTGTTATAGTGCTATTATTCCACTTTCAACACCCTATGGAATCCTGGGGTTTGCAGTTTGGGGAGGGGCATTTAGAGCTCTTGGACCTCAGTCCGAGAGCTTTTGGACCTCAGTAAATTACAAACCTCAGAATTCCACAGGATGTTGAAAGTGAAATAATAGCACTATAATAGTGTAATGCAGAAAAGCCCTGAGATTTCATATTACATCCTTTCCCTTCATATGTGTTTTCAGTCATCTTCAAGTCATTCTTGACAGTGATGGCAAAGCAGAACACAAGACCATGCTGCAAAAGCTCTGTAATTCCATCCCCTCATGTAGTCATCTACTCAGAGTCCATGGTCTCATCTTCAAATATGGTGCATCTAAACCAAGGCCTGTTGTCAACATTCTCCATCTCCTTTCCTTTTCTCCAAATGTGTAGCGCAAATTTGGCTCCATAGATGAAGTTTACCTTTGAGTAATTTAATATGCTGTCTGCATTTTGAAGGTTTATACAAATGTTATCAATTAACTCCTGCCCCTCTATCTTGGACTATGTAGATGAGACAGATTGTTCCAGGCACTTCAAAACTGGTACCCTCCAAATGTTTTGAACTGTAATTCCCATCAGCTCCAGCCAACATGGCCACTGGCCAAAGGTGATGGAAGGTATCATACAAAACATCTGATGGCCCTCAGGTTGTGGAAGGTTGCCTTAGTCCATTCTGCTAGTTTGAATCCATTTGAGAATTTCTGCTTTGCAAAGCAGTATATACAATTATATTTGGAAAGTTCATTCTTATTGGCAATTTCCTCAGAAAATGATTTGAACAGGTGAAGAAATGGCTCATGACAAATTGGCTTAGAAATGAGATGAGCTACTTCCCCTTAAAGTGGAAACCAGACTAATTTTTGAACCAATCTGATACTGATAGCTTGTCTCTTCAAAGTGCCTCCCCAATGCAAAACCAGGAAAATGCATTTCTACTGCTTTACCTAGGCAGTTGGTTTCATGAACCGTTCAACAGAACTGCAATGGTCAGCCAAATCCCATCCACTCAGCCCTGTCCCTCCTTTTGCCCTAGAGGTCCCTTGCAAGAGGAGATTTTTTTTTAAAAAAATATTAATACTCTGTTTTAATAAAGCTCTGTTCCTACCGTTCAGCTCTAAAAGGAGACTCAAAGCTATGAAACATCAAGAGATAGATCACCAGGTGGCACAGTGGTTGAATGTCGGTACCGCAGCCACAAGGTTGTGAGTTTGATCCTGCTGGGCTCCAGGTTGACTCAGTCTTCCATCCTTCCGCATGTCGGTAAAGTGAGTACCCAGCTTGTTGGGGGCAATTAGAGAAACACATTGTAAACTGCTTAGAGAGCACCTAGCTGATAAGCAGTATAGAAATACTATTGCTATTGCTATAGATCATTTGCTTACCATCCACTGTTTTCCTGGATACAGATCTGGGTAAAGCAATGGTGACTTTTCCCCCTTATCTTTTGCCTAAAGACTTTTCTGAAAAGCTGTCACTAGGAAAATGGCTCTTAAGGAGAAAAGCATTACCTTATACCTCCAGATGTTTCACAAATGACAACTGTGTGGTCAAGATGGCAGAAGTTATTAGCAAGGAAGAACACACAAGGTAGGACAGGCTGCAGCAGTTTGCCTTTGCCTAAGATGCCTGGGAAAGGCAAGAGTCTCCCTTTCCTCTCCTCTGCACCCCTCCAATTAATTGAATGGAAACTACCTTTGCAATTTGAACTCAGTTTGCAGCAACTGAAGTAAGTTAAGTACAAAGGGAGAAAGTGGGAGAAGGAGACAGAGAATGGGCCATTTTAAAAGCAGCTGAACAGAGGACTGATCTTGGCCAAAGAAATGTGTTATCACTGTTTGCTAACCCAACTTTGGAAGATATTAGATATCATTTTGGTATCATTATTCGGCCCCATTTTGCCACCCTTGGCCAAGTGTTTGCGAGGCCCCCGGACAAGCACAGAACTAGGCATGGCCAATGATTGATGAACATTCCATTCTCCACCCAGGCAGGCCAGACTCAGCCAGATCGCCGCTTCAGGAGACCTTCCAAACAAACACCTCATTAAGGATGCATGCTACTACAAAGAACTCCCTGCCCTGGGCAGTGAGATGCTTAACTGCCAAGTACTCTGCATCTGCATACTGGCCATTCCATTGTCGATTCGGACCTAACTCAGTCATGCTAAATTGTGACCTTTCGGGGACATTGTCTTGCGCCCGAACCTCATTGTTCTTCCCCAAGTACAGACTAGCCTACAGTCATATTTTCCCTATAAACCTCCTTGATTCCGAGACCTTCCTCGGATCGCTCCGAACTTCCATCCAGCCTTGCTACCACTATATCCCCTCAGTCTCATTCCCCTCAGTCTCATTCCGAGACTGCACATCTACAGACCTCTGCAGTGATCTACCCCAGGCCTCGGACAGGTGTAGTATCACCTAATTCAACAATCCCTCTCAAAATTCCTCTATACCACTACCACCTTTATTTTCTATAGTTACTTGTGTGAGTGTATTGCATACACTGTCTGCTTGTATTTAATAAAATCACAGTTATTATTTCATATTTGGTGTGCTTCTTGGCTTGGCCTGAACCCGTAGACGTTGGGTTTAAAGATTCCGCTGCGTTACCCTGCCTCTCATTTTGCTAACTTGTGCTCTGAGCTAATTTTCCCCACTAATAGTTGAGCACGTTTGGAGTCCCTTGCGGGACCCCCAGTAAACAGGGTAACAGATGCCTGAGATAAATCACTTTAAATGCTTGCTCTTATACTGTTGTTTTCATTTATGTCCTTTTTTTCTTTTCCTGTGCAGCATTAATATAACTTCAATTTTTCTTTTTTGCTGGTTTAGATTCAGGAAATTAACAACTGTTTGACTTCTGTAAAATACTCAGAGAATTCTGTTACTCTACCACAGATATTATATACATTTGCTACTACTGTTCTGTAGCCTGACTAGAAATTGTTAACTTGCAGATATAGACACAGTTGGTAATAATGACAAATGGTTGTAAAGTAATATAAAGAGCTGTTTCTATAGTTGCAAGCATTGTTGTTCTGATTTCCAACTGACAGCTATATTTCATTTTTTAAATTGAGATGTAATGATTTTGGCAGTCACTTTTAGATTTTTAAATTTCCAACACCACAGTGCCACAGAAGGCAGGTTTATACACTAAATTATGCCTCATTTAATATAGCATGATTAACATATTTGGTTTCATTACGTATTTTGTACAGATTATGCATTATCCTCCAATTAAATTTTAGTTCTCTGCCTTTTTGTGATTTTTTCAATATAGCCTTCTAAGAATTATGAGATAAAGGGCCTTTCCGCACCAGGCAATTAGAATGGGGCAGTGTGTCTTCTCATGGAGGTCATCTGCACCTTGGAGAGGACTAGGAGCAGACTACTTACCGGAGATCTGCACCTGAGTCCACTCCAAAATGACCCCAAGTGGTCCTCCAACGTGTTTTCTAAAAACCGCAAAAAACAGTTCTTTGTTTTCCTGGAATGCGCCATTGCGTTCCTGCTCCTTTGTGCAGATTCGCAAGCTCGCACCAATGCGAGCCTGTGATCTGCAGAGGGCGGGCTTTAGGCACGGCACAGCGAGCTTCAGTGGTTGGTCGGGACCCACGACCAACCAGAAGCTGCCATTTTGGAAGCCGGAACCACCATTTTGGAAGCCAGAAGCCACCATTTTGGAACCTGGAAGCCGCCATTTTGGAAACTGGAGCAGTGCGGATCTACGGACCTCACACTGCTCCGATTTGCTTTGGACCAAGGAGGAGCCCTGCGGAAGGGCTTCAGGGACAGTCTGCGTTGCTTCGGACCCCAGAAGAAGTGGTAGGTAATGGCATGGAGCGATTCCCTCGCCTCGTGTGGAAAGGGCCAAAAATCAGGTCTAGTGTTTGATTCCCTCAAAATTTCACCAAAATTGGATAAACTTTGTAGTTCCAAGTGGCTGGTGTTAGACATCTAAGCAGTCATCCAAACTCTTAGATCAAGGATATAGGATACTGCTTAAGCACAAGAGAATTTGTACTCACTCGGTCACAAAACCCATATAAACCCGTAGCAAAAATTTCCCCTTAAGAAGCCTTGAAACTCTGGAAACATCTCTATTAAAATAAAATAGACCTTACTTAATAAATACAGGACATACTTGATTATACATTCAGGAGCTATTGCTGTCATCAGTTGCCTGATACTAAAAGTCTGAGAAACTTTAAAGGGTTGAAAGTGTCAAAGTAGACAGATTGCTTTCTTCTTCAGGAGTCATTTTCGTGCCTAAGGTGCTTTGACAATGTGCATGACTTGATAAAACCCCAACCCTCACTAAACCCAGATGGAGAATGTTAAGCTCCTGCTAAGCATAGAAGCTGTTGTTGCAGTTTTAAAAATTGAGTTCTGATGAGCCTCAGAGGGGTAGAAAAGTTTGCATTGGACAAGAGGAGAATGAATGCAATGAATGAGTAAGTGTAAATATGTAGACAATATTGGCTATTGGATAGCAAAACCTTCATTGCATTAGAACGTTAAATGAACTTGTCCTTTGTATACTGACTCCATAACTGATGATCAGAAATCGTCATTAAGGGTCTTCAAAGACCACTGAAATAAATGGATCATAGGATCATAGAATCATAGAGTTGGAAGAGACCACAGGGGCCACCCAGTCCAACCCCCTGCTATGCAGGAACCCATATCAAAATACTCCCAGCAGATGGCCATCCAGCCTCTGATTAAAAACTTCCAAAGAAGGAGACTCCACCACACTCCGAAGCAGCATATTCCACTGTTGGACAGCTCTGACCATCAGGAAGTTCTTCCTGAGGTTTAGGTGGAATCTCTTTTGGGAAATGGGAGAGGAGTCACTACTGGTGGCGTAAAGTGAGCTCCTAGTCCTAATGAATCTGTGGGACTCACATTAGGATTGACTTATCATTCATCAGTTGATTTAATGAGTCTACTCTGGTTGGGATTACCAACTGGATTTAGGATCATACTGCTTTCTACAAGATGGCTACATGTGGTGGAATATTATACAAGTGCAAGCATAAAAAACAGTATGTCCTACATGAAAAATGTATTCTGAGAAAACTCAAATTATTTTTTTGCACAAATGATTTGTGAAAGTTTTGCAAAAAGGTCCCAAGATGTAGAAGAAGAAGAAAAAAACCTCTAAAAATGTGTGAAAATTCTGATAATGTTGTCCAGTGAAGGAAAACTTCTGAAATTTTTGGTTCATGTGTAAAAGAATAAAATTAGTGATGGTCTGCAATCCTACCACAGAGGTCTGCCTGTGTAGGTATCCCTCTGCACTCCTGCCACTGTAGATGTCATCAGGAATGGAACTAGGGAGCTGTACAACCTTCAAGGCAGGGACAACGATGTGGCCTCTCTGCCTCCTGAACACATGGTGACTCTTCAAATGATTGTGGAGGTGTGGAGGTATGGAAATACAGGAAAAGAATTTCTTGCTTTCTTGTCTTGGCTATAGATCCCTAGTGGTGTGGAATGCTGTTTGGCTGAAGGCCCAACTGGCATTAACATTGCCTTTAGTTCAGTTATCTCATTAAAATGTGGCTGTTTATTGAAGCATGTCAGGTCTAGAAAGATCATGACTTAGTTTTTGTTTTATTAGAGTCTGGGGTTTGGTTGTTTTTCTGAAATGATAAATTGTTCAAAATTGTTTAAAATGTTTGGATTATCTTATAGTGTTTTAAAATGATTTTGCTGGATCCTCAGAACTGTTGGTACAAGGTGGATTAGAAGTGGTATGAACTTTTTTGTTCCAGTCCATATTTCCATATGTGCTCCATTGCACATACTGGGATCCTGAAATGCTCACCATCCATTTAAAGCACCTATTTAAATATTGTCCTGGGGCCTAGATTTCTGTCTTGATGAGGAGATGGGGCCACACTATTACCTCACCTATAGACTGTCCTGAGAAGCATAATTCTTTGATATCAAACATAGTGAGCCATAGAGATCTACTGTGGGGACATGTGGGCAGCAGAGTTATGGGAAACAGATCAAAGGGTAGCGCTGGTTTCTGCTACGTATCCTAGGTGAATCTTGGAAATGGTTCCCACAGATCATTTGAATGGACTTTCAGCACTAATAGAGTCAATAGGAGACAAGAGGTCTCTGGGATCAAATTAACACTTCAAACAGTCAGGAATGTTACACCTTGGCATCCCCGGATGAGATAGCCATCTTGCAGGGAACTACAAGGATGTCTGGCTGCATTTTCTTTGAACTACAAAGCTGAGATCCATCTTCATAAAAATTTAGCCATCTGGTCCCCAGAACATGTTTAGCCCTATAATTAGAACCTCTTTCCTCCTCCATTTCGGAGTTCTCCCAGACCTGACTAGCAGGCAGTCACTCTGTCAGTTGAGACTCCCCTCAGTTCCTCCACTACAGCTCTCCGCTTGTCCTTTCCCAAGACTTCTGGATTGGTACAATATTACCCAGAACCCCTATGTCTCTCTCAGTTTTCACCTCTTTCTAAATTTCTATAGCCTTGTATGCTTGTGTGAGTGAGTGCAACTGAGTGCTTGAATGGATTTTGACATCTTTTCCAATAAAATCCTGAAATGTGAACAGTTAGCCTGATTCTCTGTGATCTGACTCCATAAATCTGGGCTCAAGATCCTTAACAACCCTGCCCTCTTCACATTGCCACAGCAGTGTTTATAGCTAATTTTCCCCAAAAGTGATAATTTTGACAAGCGTCAGGAATTCCCCTAAGGGACCCCAGCAAGCAGGGTAAGAACACAACTGAAGCCTTTCCTTCCTTCCAATATCTTCAAGGACTTCCTCCATTTTACCTGTTCCTGCACAGACAGGAGCATGCAGCTCTATTTTTTGCATGAAGAAAGAGATTCAGGTGGCAAAGGAAGCAGCAGCCAGGTGCTGACTTGAGCTGGCTTTATCTACCACTTACTATCCCATTTTGGATTGTGAGTGGTAAAGTGATGGGACTTTCATGATGCTTGGAGGAGCCTCTTCTTCTGGACCTGTCTGAATTGTGTGTTAGCTTCACTTCTCCTTTATTTTTCCCAGTTGGGGAGAAGAAGTGAATCTAAGCCAACTGCGCCCTTGAACAACACTCCTTCAGACCACTGCTGAGTTCCAAGGAACTGAAGTCCCACTTAAGGAAGGGGTGGAAAGAGCAATGCTAGTCTGAGTTGAAAACATATCTCATGCTCTCTTGTCCCACTCCTTCCTGAAGAGGCAAGGCTTTATGGAAGACGAAGGGCCACACTCATGCTTTTCCAGTCCAGACAGCCTGACCTGGTAGGTTATATGTGTAGGAATATTTGGTATCTATATCAAGCTGTTACCATGGTGTACATCCCCCATTGTATGATATGATTGGCAATGAACATTATTTAATCGGCACAAAATATAAATTATACGTTTATGGCTGAAAAGCCATGCTGGCAAAGAGCACTGGCTGCATATATGCAGAAGGGACCTTGGTGTAAGGCCAGTCATAAGTTCAAGGGATCAGTTGGGAAGCTCTGGTGCTGATGAGCTTGCAATAATCCCCTCAGTGACTCAGCCTTCAAACACAATAGCACAAGAATTTGTCTCAATAGATCAAGCAATGGTCATCAACCTGTTCCCTCTTCCCGCTGAAATTCCCTTTTGTTTCTTCACTTGCCCAGACACTAAGAAGCTATCAAGACTCCCATCAGTGCTTTGAGAACACAGGGCTTGAGAACACAGATCAAAGAAATAATCAAAGAGATGAAACAAAAAGGCAGATATGCTCTTCAGAGCTCCCTTTTACTAATTGGTCTATACGAGCATTGATTTCTCTTTGCTTCCAACAATACGTGTGAACAGTGAGGGGACCTATGTCCTGCTTACAAAATCACGGTGAGGAGCTATGCAGGGCCTCCCTGTTTTCTCATGATAGGTAGAAATCAGCCTTTTTTGTTTTTAAAGGCATGAATAGGGCTCCTGATGGTTTACAATAGTGGAGAGGGATACAAGGAAGCTGAATGTCTAAGCGTGAGATGGCCCTTAATACTAATTTTAACTTTATTTCTTCTCAGAGACACAAAGCATCCATTAAATTTAAAGGTACTTTTGCCTGGAAATCCAAATAATCTTATTTCTGAAACCTGCCTAATTCTTTACTGAATGCTTCCTCAGAAATGGCTGCCTGATGTGTTTATCTCAAGTAGCCAAGCTGCCTTCTGTAACTGTGGAAGTCAGGGAAGGTCCTGTAATAATAAGCTGCCAAACTTTTCACAGATGTCTCAGACAGCTTATGGAATTCAATTTTGTACTATCAGTGCCAAAATCTGGAGCACACTGCAAGCTAGGTGAATCCTTACAATGTGCTGCTGCAATTCAGTAGCTTTTGCTTTTCTGGATATGTTTTGAGAAATTGTATGTATTTGTTGCCATTGTTACACCTGGAGTTTGAGCTCCATTAACTGAAACAAACAGCATAGTATTAGAAGTGCCAGTAAATAGATTATTGTAAATTACACATGGGTTATGGAAACAATTGTGGAATTTATCTTCAAACACACAGAAGAACTGTTATATATCTCACAAATCAGTAGAAGACACAAAAATTAAGGTGAGTCTTCCAAAGTGTTTTTGTACTGATAAACAATAAGGTGGTCTGTAATTCCAAGCCTCCTGCACAGGTCTAGCCATATAGTTCACATGACTTTTAGTTCCAGAAAACCGACGGTTATTTGCAACACTGAATTCAGTGGTTGCTGAATGGGCTTTGCAGTGCTGTATGTATCCACATCAACAGATCTTCCTTGTTGTATTAGGGTGCATAGATTTTCTGCTCTGTTAAGGATAGCTAATGGTTAAAGGTACCTTTCAAGACCAAAGGAATGAAGGCTTGTGAAAAAGTAAACCTCCTATTAAGGGAAAGCATAGGCCAGTGCTGGAGTACATATTTTTTATGCATAAGGTTTAGGTTCAGTTATTGGCACCTCTAGATGGGCACCTCTTTGCTTGAAACTTTAGGAAGCTTCTGTCAGTCTGTGTAGACTGTACCGATTATATAGACCAATGGTCTGACTTCCTATAAACCAACTTCTCATTTCCATTCATATGCATTTTGTAGGAAAATCATGCAAGATATCAATGAGTACTTAATAATAATTTGTTTTAGTGCACGTATGAAGAAAGTGTGGGTTGTCTAGGTGATGGTGGACTGCAACTCCACTCTTCCCTCACTATTGGCTGTATGACCTAGGGCTGATGAGATTTGCAGTCCAAAGGCATTTGGAAGGCTAGAGTATCCACAAGAATGATTATATTTCATTAATGAAGTGTGTGCATGTGTTTGAGAGGTCATAGGACACCAAATGAAGAACTTTGATCCTTAGATGTCTCAAAAATAAGTTACTCAGTTGTTATTTTTTCTGGGCAGTGTGCATTGTGTTTTTAAAGCAACCATGGAGTATGATTCTCCTTGGTAGCTGCTTCTGTTCCAAGCCTTCTTAGATATTTTTTTAGTTACTTGCAGAGCAGCAGAGCCCAGAAATGTTATTTTGGGGGACTACAGCTCCCATAATCAGCCAGGTATTATGGCCAGAGGGAGATTCTGCAATCTTAGTCCAAACCCAAACCAGAAAAACCGATGTTTCCAAACACTGGAAAGCAGAGAGTGCACTGGTCTGTCTTCCACAATTGTAAAGACCTCATTCCTGAGCTCAGAAACACTGAGCACAAAAATCATAAAGTGTTCATCTCCCCATTTTTTGACAGCCACCTTTCCAGAGTGCAGAGTGGAGCTGCCAACGTGCAGAACAAATGGTCTCACAAATTGTTGAACTGTGTGCCCCTGACTTGATGACATTTGCCTGTTTTCAGCAACTGAGAAGGAGCAATTTCTTCACAGCTAGTGTTGTCTCTCTGAATAATGCAATACATCCACTTTACATTGAACCGGCTAAATCCAATAATTCTTACATAGAACATTAAACTTAGCTGGGAGGATATTCTTTTCCTTGTCACTACTTCAGTGCCACTGGAGCAGGTTTGAGTAATAATAATATGGTCCTGCTGGAAACTGTTTCCTTTTACAGCATCCTTGCAAAAATGAAAAATGTCTTCCATGGAGCATGTTTTCGAAGGGGTCAGTGAACTAAAATACTTGGAGAAATATCATGGCCTAATAAAAGATGAAATAAAGAAACTCTTTTTGCAGCCTTACAACGTTAAATGTTAAGACTTACAAATCTCCAATAATTCCAGTGAATTAGTCAACTGAACACAACCAAAGATTTCATTTTCCTTGAATGTGATTACTGGTTTCCTATGACTTACTTGGGACAAAGCCTCATTAAATTAAACAGGACTTTCAAATAATTACACGTGTGATTGGGTTACACATCAATCATCTCATTAATATTATTTTTTCATCTATAGGCTGGACTTTAGTTTGTGTCTATGTTCACTGTTGGAAGAGGTTGGACATTTTTTGTCTGATGCAGAACATCTGCATTTGGTTCAAGGTTGCAGAAGTGGTGTTGCACATGTGGTACCATTGCTCATGCAGATAAGTATTGCACATGAATGCTCATTGTGTGTAGACATGCAATGTGCATTTGTTTCTGCATTTGGTTGCACATTTGGTCTCTCAGTTCAGTTGTGCAGTGTTGTCATTCAATGCAAAGGTTGAATAGCAGAATTAATGAGTAATTCTGCATGCATAGATTTATGCCATGCAATCCCAGTGTAGGATCTCAGCCATAAACTAAAAGTTACTTCCACACTGTTACCAGGCCATACACCCACACATTTTGATATGGTTTAATTGATGAAACATGATTTGATTGGCAGAATATATTAATTGGCATCAATATAAAATATATCCTGCTATGGCTATATGATCAGACTGGACAAGAGGAAAAGACTGGCTGAATATGTGGGCTGTGATTAGGTCAGAAAAGACCTCCAGGTGAAGCCAGGTAATAGGAAATCACCAGGAACTCCCAAGATAATGGGCTTGCAGTTAGCCTTAACGACTCAACTTTTTCAGACAATAGTGTCTAGGAGATTCCCACAAAATGGCTGATTGTCTTAACTCCTCTTCCTCTGATCAAGCAAACTTCTTCTTTGTTCTCAAACAAGTACTGAGCTATCAGGACACCATTAGCCCTTTGTTACCTAATGCTAAGACAATTAGCTCATTCTAGACCTCATTGTCTACTCTGTGAACTTCATTGTTTACTAGGCCAGAGAACTATTAACACCTTAGCCCTCCAGGGAGAAACAGGGTACTTAGTCTTTGGCCAGCCAACTTGTGGTACACTAATTGCTGGTCACCACTCTGCTGCTCTGATTCCTGACTGTACTGTCCTTAGACATGAGTCTAAGCCACATTGATGCTTCTTCACTGCTCTTCTGGATTAGTAAATATCACCCACTTCTCCCTGAACTCTTACTATCCCAAAGTTTCCTCCCTTTCCCTTCCGTCGGCCATGATTGTTTGAATCTTGTATGTGTGATTAATTCCTCCAATGAAACACAATTAAGCTTACTTTTGGATCTCTGGCTAGTTCTTCCCTGCAGAGGTACGGGTAACCATAGGTGTAAAAGATCTCATTACATTACACCCCTCTTGCAGGTCTCCTATTTGAGCTAATAGTGGTAGTTTTGGGATAACATCACTGCCTTTTGTCTGAGAGGTGATAGAAATTCCATGGGGTGTTCTATAAAGCTTGATTTTTCTTGGATAACAACAAAGGGGACAACAAAGTATTTCCTAAAGTATAGCAAATAGATCCTCCAGAAAAATCAGACTTACTCATCCAGTATGACTTTTGGAGAAACTAGTTCTCTCTTTCTATCTCTTTCACACAAACACACCTCAGGCTTTCACATTTTTTTTTTATTGTGCAGGACAATATCTAGGTGTAGAGTTTGCAGAATATATGCTGAGTGTACATGGGTATGCCCTTTGGGTAAGTTTCCCAATTATCCATGTTGTGACTCACAATTTCATGTAATACTTCTTGAAAGTATGCTGCAGTACAAACAACTATAACTATATCTTGCATAACATTGCAAACATTCAGTATTAGATAAATGTTCCTAATAGGGAAATCTGTTATAGTGTCTGACTTTGCAATGTTATTTCAGACTCCTAGAAGCCCAAACCAGGTGTGTGTTGATAGACCATCCAAGCAATCCAGGTCTTTTTATTACAGAAATTACTAATTTATTTGATTTGATTAATTTTATTTGATAGTGAATAACTGCCTAGATTAACTTAAAAAGAAAAGAAAAGAAAAGAAAAGAAGAAGATAGAATTAAATACAAATGATTTTGATCTTCTGATCATGATATATGGAGGTCCGTATCCAAAATCTGTAAGCATCTCTCCTGTAATGGCAGCATGTGTTACAATATCCATGCTTTTTATCTTAAGTAACTTTGACTTTCCCAGTGCTCTCCACAGGATAAGGTAGTATGATCAATCAAGGTTGATCCTACAATGAGGTAATAAGAGGTGACTGCTTCAGGCATCTGATACTGAGGGAATAAAAGGTGGTGATGAGGCATTAGAACAATAGAGCTCTATGAATGTATGTCTTACTCTAATCTAGCTTCACTTCTGGTGAAGGATTGTGTGTTGTTCAGTGTTAAAGCAGTATTTAACTGGCAGCCTAGCTCCTACATGTGGAATAGCAGTGAGGGTGCCATTTTGTTCTTTCTTTCCCTCAGGCAGCATAAGAATATAAGAAAAGTTATGCTGAATTAGACCAAAGAAAGGCCAACTTTCTCACTCTGTGGTTCTCTTGCATGTTGGACTATCCACATGAACAATGCAGATCAAAAGCAAGGAAACCATTGTATACAAAGATCACTAGAATGTAAGTTCCATTGAAATGAAAGAGATTTGAGGACATTATGATTACCACATGGATACCAAATGCCAAATCAGAGACAAAATGTTTCAAAACATTCTTTTCTGTGACAATTTATGAGCTTTTTCTTTTTTTCCAACACTCTCCACCCACACAAAAAGAACACCTTAGTTTCTACATTTTTGTAACGGTTGCCTACCCACCTACTTCATGCTCTGGAATGACAGCAGACCTGAAGAATAATCGACAATACAAAATGGTGGTCAGATTCTGAAACAGCTGCTGCTGTAGTAAATGAATGAAGTCATGCTACTTTCATTGCTAACAGCATGCCCACACATGAGAAAACTGGTGAAGAGGTCCTTCAAAGTCTATGACCCTAAATAGGATGGACAATTTCAAGGAACTATGTTGAAACTGCTCTGAAAAATTAATGTGCTTCAGATAAAGAGGCAGCACATGGGGAAATGTGCAGATTCACAGACATTGTATTCATACATGCTCCTTTTGCCCTTGCATCCTGAGACTGTCTGAAGTCTCTCTTTTGTTTCCAGCAAGTGTATCCAGGATTGAGATATTAATATCCATGGGGACAGAGCAACCCAAGTGGATAGTTGCCATCTAGCTGTTCTAAGGTACAGAATATATACTTGATTTTTAACAAAGCAATTAGCAAAATTATTTAATAACTATAATTAATGTATTCACTCTTCACAAAGTTATCTCCATATCATATATTTAATGGAGAACCTTTTTATTTCTTTTACATACCTTTCACCCGCTGTGAGAAGATGAATTTCTTTTTGCTAATTTGAATCTCTAATATTTACCTCTGTGACACATGGGCTATTCCATTAATATTCCTTAAGCAGCACACTTTCCAATGACAATTCAAGATCAATACAAAGATGAAGGGAAGTGTATTACCTTCTCTTCTTAATTTGATTTCTGTATGATTATTTCCATTTCCTTAAAATTATTCATCAAAAAATCTTTCCAACAAATTCCACAGCATTCTTTCCTTCTCTAATTGTTGGTTATTAACAGTCGCTTACAATAGATATGTTGATAAATGTCATATAGTCAGCTAATCAAACACAGCAATTTCTTTTGTTTGATTTAATGCAGATATTAGATCCTGTCTGTGTTTTTAATATTTGTTTTACTGATCTCAAAATCCATTGCAGACACATTGATTTTTTTACAGAGAGAGGTACAAGATTACAAATATGAATCTTATTTCCAGTAGCTATAATTTCTTTAATGTTTCTAGTGCATTTAATTTATTGAGTCCTCTTCTTTTAAATTTATTATGCTTCCACTTGCATTAAGACTGTTTATAGTAATGAGAGTACTGCCACCCCTGAAGCTGAGAAGAGAAGCACCTCTGGGAAAAAATCCAAGGACAAGTCAGCCTTCTGAGGTGGGACTGGAGTCTTTCCAAGCCTCTCCAAAGGATATGTATTATATCAAGGCTGGCACAAACCATTTTTGAAATCATCATCATCATCATCATCATCATCATCATCATCATCATTGTCATCATCACCATCAATAATCTCAGTGATGACTAATGGATATAGCAAACTCACCATCCTTCAATTAATAGGAATCCAGAATTCTATCACAGGAAGTAGCGCGGTGAGTTTTCTGGACAGAACCCACTCAAATGAACCTCAGTTATAGGACAGATTACTTTGATTGATGTGCACATTAGCTTTCCCCTGAGGTGTGGTGCAAAGAAGCTGTCTAGTGGAAGTTGCTTGAAGGGGCATACAATGGGAGGAGATAACACAGTACTTTATTTGTGACACAGAATTTCAGCCCCCTGGTAAGGAGGGGAAGAAGTCTTTACTGTAATCGCCAAATAATACGGAAACACTATTCTAGCCAGGTCACTGCCAAGAATGTTGGCTTTGGATCACTCCTCCTTGTTTACACAAAGGTTTAGGCTAAAAGGACCCTACATGATGAACCAGCCTTAGTCCTGAGAATATTGTACTACGTATTAGAATGCCAGATTAAGGTAAGAGAAGCCTTGACCTCTCTGTGCTTATTTGGTGCCATTCCATGCTCACTTCAGTTCTGTGGTACCATTTGACACAAAGGAATGGTAACCCTTTGGCTGGATATAACCTGTAGGAATTCCCCATTTAGCTGTGTTTGTCTCTGACCAATGACTGGAGACAAAAGGATATTTAAAGGTCAAATGTTGTTTCATGGACATAATTTATTATTATTTATTAAAAGAATTTGTTTATTGCTTTCCAACTGATCAGGGCTCCCAAAATGTACAACAAAATAGATAAGCTAGACATTCTTGTAAAAAAAGTTGAAAACAGTATTGAAGATCAGTTTTAAAAATTAGCAACCATATGGAATAGTATGGGTTTGGATGCCTGCCAAAAGCAATAAAGAACCCATCCTGACTTCCCTTGGGAAGAAGTTTCACAGCCAAAGTGCTGCTACAGAAAAAGTCTTGTGCATGCATTCACCAGCCTAGCCACTTGGGTAGAGAGGTACATAGCAAAACTGCTTCTGAAGATCTCACTTTCTAGCTACTGAAGGAGTAGTCTTTCAGATAAAAACCAGCATGATATAGTGGTTTGAATGTTGGACTGTGACTGTGGAGACCAGAGTTTGAGTCCCTGCTCAGTCATGAAAACCCATTGGGTGACCTTGGCCACATCAGAAAACCCCACAGTAGTTTTGCCTTAGGATCACTGTAAGTCAAAATGGCTTGAAGGCACACAACAACAACAACAACAACAACAACCTGAAACATACCTACAAATCCAATTTAGGAGTTTGTAGGTCAAATCCAGCCTTAAACTGAACTTTGAAACAAACTGTAATTGTTGTAAGACTAGAGATATATAGGCCATTTCCAAACTACACTGTTACAGTGCTATTATTCCACTTTCAACATCCTGTGGAATCCTGGGGTTTGCAGTTCAGGAAAGGGCATTTAGAATTCTCAGACAGAGATCTCTTTGGCCTCAGTAAACTGCCAACCCCAGAATTCCATAGGATGTTGAAAGTGGAATGATAGTACTATAACAGAGTAGTGCAGAAATGGCCATAGTAAATATTATGTAATTATGTAAATATTCAACAGAAACCAGTGTGTTTTGTGAAAGCTGTAGTTTCCAAATACCTTTCAAGGACAGCCTCATGTTAAGAATTGTATGTTAGTCTAATCAAGAGGTGATTAAGGTGCCAACCACTTGTGGACAAATCTGCCTTCCTTAGAGAAGGGGACAACTGGTGAAAGGCATTGTTGGCCACTACAATCATCTGGACTTCCAGGAGCAATACTGAGTTAAAGGGTACCTCCAAAGTGTGAACCTAG